>CM045988.1:57515816-58115816 GCA_025175895.1 Wurfbainia villosa
TCCTTTTATAGCCTTCGAGCCCTTTCGAGAGGAACCCTTCAACCAATCACAAATTGAGCACCAAACCCTTGAAATGGGGTGATAAGCCTTGACTGGTTGATCATTGACCATCACGATCCGATGGCCATCATCACCGATCGATGGCGAGCATCACGAAAGTGCTAACGACAATGACGATCGATGACGGCAATGAGTCCTCCAAGCCGGCAATGATCGATGCTAGCCGCAAGGTCAAAGTTAGCTCAAAGAAAACATTATTTCGACGGCCTTCGACCGATCCGATCTCGACCTAGACCATCGATGGGATGTCTTTGGTCGGATCTACGCTTAAGACCATCCCCGAAGGAGGATACGACCTCACTTACGCTCGCACACACGAGCTTACCTCGATACTTACCATTTCGCTTTGCTTCCGCCTTCCACTCGATTCCTTCCCCTCCAAGTCACTCGAGTGTCGCCCGACCACCCGGGCTTCCTCCGGTGTCGCTTAGCCTTCACCCAGCTTTAGCAATCTTCGCGACACTGATTCAGCCTCGTGAGATAACGACATAAGTTTAACTTTGTATCGCTTGCTATAATCAAAACTCAGTGTTCGACTTAGGTGCCTATCGCACCAACAATCTCCCCTTTGATTTATGGCAAACCCACATACAAAGTTAAGTAAATAGCAAGCATTAAGAATAATGTGTATTAGAAACAAACAACAAAAAATAAAGAAGATTAAGTTGAGTAGTAAGGATTTTCTTCAAGCATTTCTCGAGGAAACCTCCTCGATCGAGGGTGAGTCTTGAGGAAAGACCTTAATCCTCCCCTTCGAGGGTTTCTTAACATTACTTAAAGTTGGCCTTAGTAAAAGTTTGTTAAGAGTTCTTCTTAACTTGGCCCTTTCTCTCCCTTAAGTAAAACATTAAAAATGAGTAAAACGTTGATGGCACAAATAAGTTTAAGTTAAGAATTATCTTAACTTGGTCTTAATAAGTTTTCAAAACTTAAAGTTAACTTTTGGTTTAAATATAAAGTAAGAGTTAAGTTATAAAAAAAATTTTGACCCCTTAACTTTGGCCTTTTTCTCCCCCTTTTGTCATATATCGAAAAGAGTGAGTGTGTGTGTGGAAAACAAAAATAAGTGTTAAATATAAAGTCCAAGCATGTTCCACATTATTTTGAAAATAATATATCAAAATAAGTTCATCTATAAAATGTTCGACTCATATTTGGCTTGATTGATATGAAAGATCAACCACCCTGGTTAGAGTCTGCTAGTATGTATGATTATACTCCATGGTTCATGGCGATGCACTAGCTCTACATCCGAACTGTGAGTAAGGTCCTAACATCTCACGCCCATCTATGTGGCTAAGTACACAAACACATTAGTCCTATGTGTTGTGAGATGTATTGGCTCCTTAAATCTATAGGTGCATGATATCTAAGGTATGTCCTATGCTAGTTCCATAAAAATGAAATTAAAGAAATAATAGTAAGAACATATAATTTGCAAGTACCTAATCTATTACGCACATGCCCAATTTTCGTCTTAATAGACTAAATTCGGCTTCGGGTAGGGGTTTAGTAAATAGGTCTGCTAAGTTAGACTTCGATTCGACGTATTCGAGTTGTATGGCTTCGTTGGCCACATGTTCTCGAATGAAATGGTGTTTGACTTCTATATGTTTGGTCCTAAAGTGACATATCAGATTCTTAGTAAGATTAATTGAACTAATGTTATCTACGTGAAATTTAGTATTCGTAAAGTCTAGCTTAAAGTCGCGGAGAGTGTGCTTCATCCAAAGAAGTTGAGTGACACACTCACCCATCGCGATGTATTCGGCTTCGGTGGTAGATAAGGCAACAAAGTGTTGCTTCCTACTGCACCAACTCACTAGACTCGAGCCGAGAAGTTGACAACAACCACTCGTGCTCTTTCTATCGAGCTTACTACCGGCATAGTCCGAATCAGAGTAGCCGGTTAGTTCAAACTCGGTAGATCTAGGATACCAAATTCCGACATTAAGTGTACCCTTTAGATATCTAAGGATTTAACTAGAGTTAGGTGAGATTCCATGGCACAGGTTTGGAACCTTGCGCACATACTTACTGCAAATAAGATATCGCCTGGCCATGCTAAGTAAAGGAGACTCCCTATTACGCTCCTATAGTATTTTAAATCAATTTGGTTTCCAATTACATCTTCTTCTATATTAACATTTGTTGCCATTGGGGTATTAATGATTTTAGCGTCTTGCATTCCAAAATGTTTAATTACTTCCCTAGTATATTTGCGTTGATGTAGGTATATTCCATCTTTAGTTTGTTTAATTTGTAGACCTAAGAAGAAACTTAACTCGCCTACTAAATTCATTTCAAATTCACTTTCCATAAGTGAAATAAACTCATTTAGTAGGATTGAGTTGGTGGTTCCGAAAATAATATCATCTACGTAGATTTGGGCTATGAATATGTCTTTACCTAAGGTTTTTACGAAAAGGGTTGGGTCAACTACACCTTGGTTAAAGCCTTTGGACTTAAGATAAATCGTAAGTCTTTCGTACCAAGCTCGCGGAGCTTGTTTGAGTCCATAAAGAGCTTTCTTTAATCTAAGGACATGATCGGGTTTGTCTAAACTTTCGAAATCGGGGGGTTGACTAACGTAAACTTCTTCTTTAATGTATCCATTTAAGAATGCCGATTTCACATCCATTTGAAACAACTTAAATCCTCGATGTGCTGCATACGCTAATAGCATTCGAATGGACTCTAATCTAGCTATTGGGGCATAGGTCTCATCGTAATCTAAACCTTCGGCTTGACTAAACCCTTTAGCAACTAGCCTAGCTTTATTTCTAACTACTTCACCTTTATCATCAATTTTATTTCTAAACACCCATCTTGTTCCAATGATTGTTTTATCTTTAGGTGGTGGTACTAATTCCCATACTTCGTTCCTAGTGAATTGAGCCAACTCTTCTTGCATTGCAATAATCCAATCGGGGTCAAGAAGAGCTTGGTCAATAGTTTTGGGTTCAATTTTAGAAATCAAAGATATTTGACTAAGGTTTCAGATGAGGCTCTAGTTCGAACTCCTAGACTTGGATCACCTATCACTTGGTCGATAGGATGATTCGTTTGAGTCCTAGTTGGATTTGGGTTTGAGTTTACAACTTGATTCATAGGATGGCTTGTTTGAGTTCTAGTTTGGTTGGATTCATCTATCACTTGATCAATAGAGTGACTTGGTTGACTAAGGTTAGGATTAACACTAGACCTGATCTCCGGATCAGAGTTAGGTCTAGTATGAATCGGCTCGCTAATTGGGGTTGCTGGGGGTTTTGTAGGTTCATGTCCTTCATCAAATACTACATTGATAGTCTCCTCGACTCTAAGGGTGTCGTGGTTATATACTCTATAAGCCCGGCTTGTAGTCGAGTATCCTAGAAAGATTCCGGTCGTGGTTTTGGATGTAAATTTTCCTAGGTAATCCTTAGTGTTTAGGATATGTACCTTACACCCAAATACCCTAAAGTACTTGATGTTAGGTATTTTATCGTGATAAATCTCGTATGAGGTCTTAAGGTGCCTCTTTACCATAAGGATCCTATTTTGGACATAGCATGTCAGACTCACTGATTCCGCCCAAAACCTATCGGGTAGGTTGTACTCATTAAGCATTGTCCTAGCGGCTTCTTGTAGGGTTCTATTTTTGCGTTCTACTAGGCCATTTTGTTGTGGAGTTCTAGGGCAAGAGAACTCATGGTGGTATCCATTTAGGTTACAGAATTCTGTAAGCCTATGGTTTTCGAATTCACCACCATGATCAGTCCTAAGTCTTTTGATTTTAATGCTTTGTTGATTTTCTATTAACTTAAATAGGTTGATTAATTGATATAGTGTATCGCTTTTGTGTTTGATGAACCTAACCCAAGTAAATCTAGAGTAGTCATCAATAATGACTAAGTAATTTACTCTATGACTTAATTTAGCCCGTGTGAATCAAATAGATCCATGTGTAGGAGCTCAAGCACACTTTTTGGTCTGCTCTGACTAGTTAGTTGATGTTGTGTCTTAGATTGTTTACCTTGTTGACAAGCATTACATTTTTATTATCCAAGTTGTTGAGGTTAGGCAAACCTCTGACTAAATCACTCTGACTCATCTTGTGGATGAGTCTTGGGTGTGAGTGACCGAGTCGTCGGTGCCACAACCATGATTCCTCTTGCCGTGTCATAAGACACTTAGTTGAGGAGTTAGTTAAGTTGATAGTGTAAATGTTGTTATTTCTAGTCCCTTTAAGAATTGTTTTAGAGGTTTCGTTTGTATTAATTACGCATTCATTTTCTAGAAATATGACCTTATAGTTATTATCACACAATTGGCTTACACTAAGTAAATTATATTGAAAATTTTCTACTAATAAAACATTTTGAATAACAAAATTTGAATTGAGCTCAATATCACCTGATCCGATGATTTTGAACTTGCCGCTTATTCAAGGCTACCGATCCTTGTCGTTTGAATCGAAGCTTCAAAAACTTGAGTTGATCCCCGGTCATGTGTCGGGAGCAACCACTGTCCAACATCCATTGATCCTATACGCAAGGTAGTTGGATCGAATATTGGATTTATTAAAAATTAGTTGAAGATTATTAACCTAAATCATCTCACCCATGTCTATATGATCAAACATGTTAATCCTATATGTTCTTGTAAGATGACTTCCAATTTTTTAGTTGAATTAAGTTTAGTGACTTAAACACTTGTCAACCTTGCGTTAGATTCGGATTTGACCTTAGGCTCATCAAGTCACCTTTTCAAGATCATGGCTTCCAGGTCGTGGCGAGGCACAGATGCCTTCTTTGATCGGAACAACGACCACTTCCTTAGACAAAGCCATTTTCAAGAAAATATAGACTTGACTCACCTAAGACCACTTCCTGGTCTAACTAGTCTAGGATACGGCGAGGTAGCTTCAGCTAGTTCCGCTCGGTCAAGTGCACCGAACTAGATACGCCTTATCTAGCCCGAATACACAAGACTCCGCTTTCCTAGCTGCATCATCATCTCGCCACGTCCGGTACTATGTTATCAAGTATTGACGAGTTATAGTCCTATCTAACCATTCTAAAAGGAAAATCAAACTAAAAACCTAAGCATGCAATTTCTAAGTTAAACACAAACAAATTTCAGACTTAGCTCTCCCTGGACCGTTGAATCGATTCGGTCTCTCCACATAGTGGATTTGGTCCTTGGAAACCCAGTACTGGTTTGATCCTAAGTTTGAAATCAAGGTGGTCTTAGGGACCCATGCTTGGACACATTTTCTATGTCTACTTACGATTGACATATACGACTTATTGGTCGTGTTTGAGCTAAACCCTAGCCCGACCTTGTTGTACACGACCCTTTGCGATCCAAGTAGGAGGTCAAGTCCTTTGGATCCCAAAGTAAACCTTTCCAACGTATTCCTAAGATCTTCTACTTTTCAAGAGTGAGTTCTCAACTTCGAGTTTTTCAACTCGAGTTGAGTCCTTCTCTTGAACTCGACTAGTCGAAGAGGTTAGGGAGACCTTGTGTTTGAGGAGTTTAACTTCCTCAACCAGGGTCTCGACCTTCGACTCAGACTTAGCTAACTTTTTATTTAAAAACTTAATTGCACAATAAAGAGTAGTAATAAGAGACCGACTTACCTTGAGTGTATCTTTGAACCGGATGCGATCCGTGGCTTGTCTTGAATAGTGTTTCGTAGTCCGACTGCCTTCGTTTCCGATTTTGGTTCCGGTTCCGACTCCGTCTCCGATTCCACCGGTTTAGCCATAAGGACTCGATCATTGTCTTCTTCCTCGGAGGCTTCTTCCCAAGTAGCGTTGAGTGCCTTTTTATGTTTTGGTGCCTTGCTCTTGAGTTTTGGGCACTCGGACTTAATGTGTCCAAACCTGTTGCATTCATAACATCTTATGTTTGAACTTTTAGGCTTACCTTCATTGGGTCAAGTGACGGCTCATTTTTGGCCCTCGACTATCCTCCGAACTAGGTTGACTAGTTCGGCTTCCATTTCCGAGTCGACCTCCGAATCCGACTCATCCTCTTCTTCCTTCGGGGGTGGCTTGCTTGCGATTTTCTTCCTCAACTCGCAAAGTGTTATACCCTTCCTGTTCCGAGTTAGACTGCTCATGAAGTTCGAAATCAAAAAAGAGTTCATCTAACCTAAGTTTAGAAAGATCCTTGGAGACCTTGTAGGCATCGACCATGGATGCCCACAAGGTAGTCCTTGGAAAAGAGTTTAGGACATACCTTATAAGGTCGCAGTTTTCGACCTTTTGCCCGATTGCGTGTAGGTTGTTGACTATGTCTTGGACACGGGCGTGGAGTTGCGTCGCGGACTCGTGTTCCTGCATTTTTAGGTTATATAGTTTATTGAATAGAAGATCACGCTTACATACCTTGGCTTCATCGGTCCCTTCGTGTAGCTCCACTAGTTTTGTCCAAAGATCCTTTGTGTTTATGAAGGGGCCGACGCGATTTAGCTCCTCCTTGGATAGGCCGCATTGAAGGATTTGAGTTGCCTTAGCGCATCGGCCGACTTGTCTTTTTGTCGCAATGGTCCATTGGTCATAATCCAAGGATTCACCCACTTCGTTAGTCGGAAGTGTGAATCCCGTTTGGATTATGATCCACATCTCGATTTGGGTTTTAAGAAAGCATTCCATCAGACCCTTCCAATAACGGAAGTCATCTCCGTTGTAAAACGGAGGTCGGACGGTGCTAAAACCCTCGAGATGGGCCATTTGGAAGGAAAACCTTGCACAAAAAAAATACAAAAAACACAAAAAAGGGTTCCAAGACTTCGCCTTGGATTAGTGGTGCGGGAAATAAAAAGAAACAAACGAGAAATAGAAAGTTAAGCAAAGAAATAAGAAACTAAATAAAAAGTAAGTACTCACAACCTTCGATGTCCCCGAAAGGCTACTAAACATCGATTTTTGAGGATGAAAACAGCTTGTTACAGGGGTAAACTCCTGTAAGAAGTGTAGATCTCTCAGAGAGCTTCGATTTGGTGGGTAGATCGTTTCGTGAGTCCCCTTGTAGCAAAAGTTATGCTCGTTTGATCGTGAGGTACTCCGAAGGCGATTAGTACTTGCAAAAAACACAACCAAAAACTATGTACCAAGACTTGGTCTTGGATTAGTAGTGTGGGAGAAATCTTAAAACAATAAATATGAAAAGAAAATTGCTCGATTAGTGGTTGCACCGAATCTGAGCGCCCCTGGCTCTGATACCAATTGTTGGATCGAGCGGATCGCTAGAGGGGGGGGGTGAATAGCGATAGAAATTTTTCGTTCAAAATCGTTCGTTAAAATGCAAGTAGACACAGCGGAAGATAAAAACAAAACAAGCGAGACAATAGACACAAGGGTTTTACTTGGTTGTGGCGAAGGCTACTACTCCAAGGCCCTAGTGGTCCTTGACCCGCATCTGAGAGGGCAAACTACTAAAGAACTCCTCGTTGGAGGTAGGAGTTAGACGGATACACAAAATGACAAAAGATCGAGGTAGAGAGACACTCCCCCTCTCCTCGTTATAATGAAAGTTTTACTAAAAATTAAACTGAAATACAATTTAAACTTTCATTACCGATGACTTCAAAGGTTGGAGGTTGAAGCTCTAGTCGTCGTCTCAGCAGCGCTTCGTCGTAGGGATGTCGGAGAGTCGGAGCATATTGGAAGCACTTGGAAGCCTTTTTAATTGATGAAAAACCCTAAGACAAGCCCTAGCCTTTGAGCCCCTCATCGAATGGGTCTTCAACCAATTACAAATGGACACAAAACCTCTTTGAAATGGGGTGATAAGCCTTGACTCCTCGAAGCTGATCATTGACCATCAGTCGACTGATGGTAGCATCAGTCGATCAGTGGCGATGAGATCGGTGATGAAGGGCAATGAGTCCTCCAAGCGGCTGATGCTAGCTGCAAGAAAAAGTTAGCTCAAAGAAAATATTATTTCGACGGCCTTCGACCGTCCGATCTCGACCTAGACCATCGATGGGATGTCTTTGGTCGGATCTACGCTTAAGACCATCCCCGTAAGGAGGATACGCCCTCACTTACGCTTGCACACACGAGCTTACCTCGATACTTACCATGTCGCTTTTGCTTCTGGCCTTCCACTCGATTCCTTCGACTCCCTCCGAAGTCACTCGAGTGTCGCCCGACCACCCGGCTTCCTCCGGGTGTCGCTAGCCTTCAGCTCCAGCTTTAGCAATCTTCTGCACACTCGATTCAGCTTGTGAGATAACGATATAAGTTTAACTTTATATCGTTTGCTATAATTAAAACTCAGGTTCGACTTAGGTGTCTACTACACCAACAGTAACCTTAAGTGACTTAAGTGAATATTTTCTTGAAATTGGCTTTGTCTAAGAAAGTGGTCGTTGTTCTGATCAAAGAAGGCCTCTATGCCTCGCCACGACCTGGAAGCCATTGTCTCGAAAAGTTTACTTAACAAGCTAAGGGTTAAATCTGAATCTAACCCAAGTTGATTATCTTCAAATCACTAAATTTAATCAAGTTAAAATTGAAGTCATCTCACAGAATATATAAGGTTAACATGTTTGATCATGTAGAAAGGGTGAGATAATTCATAGGCTAAATTTTTTAATCAACTTTAAAATTCTAATATCCGATCCAACTACTATATGTGTAGGATCAATGGATGTTGGACAGTGGGTGCTCTCGACATATGACCGAAAACCCGAAGTAGAATTGATTAATGAACAAATTGGAAATGATGCTAGACCTGAACCTAACCATCAAAACGAGTCT
This sequence comes from Wurfbainia villosa, assembly GCA_025175895.1. NCBI lineage: Eukaryota > Viridiplantae > Streptophyta > Magnoliopsida > Zingiberales > Zingiberaceae > Wurfbainia > Wurfbainia villosa. The sequence goes on from CM045988.1 coordinate 57,524,633, forward strand.
ATTATAAATTCTAACCCAATTCAATCTAGGTTACAAATAAATCATCCTATTGATCAAGTAATAGGTGATCCTAATCTAGGGGTTTGAACTAGAGCATCCTATAGAAACCTAAGCCAAATTTCACTCATCTCAAAAATCAAACCCAAAACAATTGAACAAGTTCTTCTTGACCCGATTGGATTATAAGGACCATTGGTGTCGCTAGAAGGAGGGGGATGAATAGCGAATGATCGTCTCTTGGATTCGGTGTTTGTTTACAATTGTTAGTACACAATGAAATATAAATACCAGACAAAAACACAAAGACAAGCATAACACATGAATTTTACGTGGTTCGGAACCCTAGTTCCTAATCCACGGGTGAGCCCTAGCAAGCTCTAGTGATGCACACCATCACTATCAAACTTCTCCTTCTCGGTGATACACCGGAGGTGGAGGAACCTCTTACAAGTCTCTTACAACAGTAAAAGTAAGATACAATAAGCAACTACAATAATAACAAAAGCAAATGGAAGAACAAATGAACACACTTTACAGATTAGGGCTTTTGAATCTTTGCTTGTTGGTTGCTTTGGGATGACTTTGAAGGCACTGAAATGTAGTAGCACCTCACCTCAAATTGCCCCTCCAAAACCTTACTCGAAGATGCCATCAAACCTCTTCTTCTAGAGCTCCATCGAAGCTTTCCAATCTGCAACGGTCGCTTCGCCAGTTGAGGCACCACCTTGACTGAAACTCTAGTCAAGGCGCTAGTCGAGTCACCTTGCTTTTGAGCAGCTGTCTTCATACCTATGCTGGGACCAGTCGAGGCGCCGCCTCGACTGTCCACTAGTTGAGGCGCTGGTCGAGTGCACCTCGCTTCTGTGCCTCCATCCAGAACGATCAATCGAGGCACCAGTCGAGGTGCCGCCTCGACTAGCCTCTAGTCGAGGCACCGATCGAGGTCACCTTGCTTCTGTTTGCCTACAAACGAAGCCCAGTCGACTGAACCGAACTGACAGTCGACTGTTATACCTCTACACTGAGGTTTAACACTCCAAGTATGATCCTCTCATACTTGATACTCACACTAAGCCTAGACCTAAGCCTTCAACCCATTTCTATCAGGCTCACGCCTCCTGGATCCCTCGAGTCCGCGATGCTTCATCCTCGCGCTAGCCTTTAAGTGTTTTCATCGCCCATTGTCATGCTCTAGGGTCTACCTTTGCCAAGAGGCCTCGCCTCCGAGACTTCCCTTTTGCCAAGCTCGATCTCTCTGATCAGCCGGGTCTTCCCTTGCCAAAACTCCTCGTTTGAGACTTCATTGACAAGAGGCTACGCCTTCGGAACTTCACTGCCAAGACTCCTCGTTCGGGACTTCATTTGCCAAGCATGATCTCTCAGACCCGTCGAGACTTCCCTCGCTAACTCCCTGTTGGTCTTTCTAACACCAAGTGTCCGGTCTCCCTTGACCGACTTGGATTTTCTCTTTCCAAGTATCCATACTTGGACTTTTCCCTGCTAAGTCACCAAACTTGGACTTCTCCAATAATCTCTCTCATATGACCTTAGATGTCCCATACTATCCACTGGTCATATGGTCAAATCATATTGTCAACTGTTGGATTGATTTGAGCTCTAGAGGGGGGGGGGGTGAATGGCGCAAGGAAAACTTTTCGATTCATTTAAAACACAAGTAAAAGAGTAAAGTGCAACGAAAAATAAATATAACAAATTTGTTTTTACTTGGTTCACAGCCTTCGGTTGCTAATCCAAGACCCTAATGGTCCTAGACCACGTACGGAGGGCAAAACACTAAAAACACTCCTCCTCGTTAGAGGTAGGAGTAAGCGAGTACAATAAAAAAAACTCAAGGTAGAGGGACACTCCCCCTCTCCTTGTTATGATTAAAGCTCGATAAGGAAGCTCGATAAGGAAAGATATAAACAAGAATTAAAGACGACAAAACAAAATATACCAATGACTATTGAAAAATAAAACTTGAGCTCTTGTCGTCAGAGATGCGATAACACTTCGTCGTCATAAGATCGTCGTAGAAGAGTAGCGTAGCAAGAACACTTTTGAGCACTTGGAAAATGATGGAAAAGGGGTGGAGAACCTCTACTTTTATAGCCTTGTGAAACACTAATCGTTGAGATGAGGTTTCATGAGGTGATGACACCTAGCCCTTGAGAAATGGAGATAAGATTTGACTATCCTCGAGGTTGATCCTTGACCATCATGTAGGGGATCTCGTGATCGCTAGAGGGGGGGGGGGTGAATAGAACATATGACGTAGATGGAGGTATTCTTTCACGTGCTTGCTACAATTGTATTAATACACAGCGAAAATAATAGAAATACACTACAAATAACAACAAGCACAATCACAAGACAAAGATATAACGTGGTTCGGAATCGAATGGTTCCTACTCCATGGATCGAGCTCAAACGAGCTCTAGCGATGCGTACAACACCACTAATCAAATAAACTCCTTCTCGACATTAAGTCGGAGGTGGAGAAACTTCGTACAATGTATTACAACAGTAATGAACACAAATACAAGCTAATACAAGTAAATTATACAAATTCAAGTAAAGAAATACTTTACAATTGTGAACTTGGATGCTTGCTTTGTGGTTTCTTGAATTGTACTTGGAGACCCTGATTTGCAGCAACAAATCACCCTAAAACTTTTCAAGAACCGATGGTGAATCCTCCCTCCACGAGCTCCCTTTAAAGCTGCTCCTTGGGCTGGATTTCGCCTAGCAGTAGACTGATCGGACAATCAGTCGACTGCCCCTGTAGCCGTTGTCTCACAACGACATGAAACACGTCGGATAAGTTCTAACAGATAGACCATCAGTTGACTGATCATATCCATCAGTCGACTGATGGCTCAATCAGTCGAGTGTTCAGGTCGATCACTCGATTGGAGAGCCTTCTGTGCCCGAGATCTTGGCCATTAATCGACGACACGATCGGGCCGATTGCTCGCCGCAATGACCGCAAGCTCGGAAATCGACCGCTGTATTTCCGTAGTCAAACCCTAGTTGATTTCCTACTGATCGCATGGTCACACTGATACACCTCAAACATGAGGTTTTAACCAAAGTATGGTGTCCCCATACTTGCTAGACCACCATTAGCCTAGACTTAAGCCTTCTAGCCACCTCCATTAGTCTCACGCCTATCGGATCCCTCCAAGTCATTCATGACTTGTTCATCCATACGCTAGCCTTCAAGTGCTTCCATCGGCTATTGTCATGCTAACGGTGTCTACACCGCCAAGGCACATTGGACTTGCGCTGCCAAGACTGCCGCCTGGACTTTACGCCGCCAACCATTGGACTTATGCTGCCAGACTTCACCCTTGTACTTTACACCGCCAATATTCCCCTTGGACTTTCCAAATGCCAAGACTCAAGCTTGGACTTTCCCTTGCCAATCCATGTTGAACTTTCAATGCCAATACCTATGCTTGGACTTTCCTTTGCCAAGACCCATGCTTGGACTTTTCCTTGCCAAGACCCATGCTTGGACTTTACATGCCAAGTACTCAAGACTTGGACTTTCCCAATGCCAAGTTTCCCACTTTGACTTTCCATGCCAAGTAGCCATGACTTGGACTGTTACCATGACATTCACATTGTCATATATTTTTGTCGAACATCAAAACATCGCTCGAGTCAAACTCGAGTCCGGTCAATCATGACCTGGGTCGATTGCACCAACAATCTTCCTCTTTTTGATGTTTGACAAAAACACCCTTGAGTTAGGCCCCTAACTCAAATTCCCTTACCAATTATCCAAAATTGGTAATTTTTACCTTTCTCCCCCTTTTTGACTAACATCAAAAAGGTTCTCTCCAAGGAGGTCAATGTCTCATATCTCAATGAGATCTTACAATCTCCCCCTTGGTCCAAAAACATCTAGGATGCCTACAATCTTCCTAGTGATAAGTCCCATATCACTCAAGAGAGGCAATCCTACAAACTCTCCCAATTTCCAAATTGGGTATCTTACATTCCCATTTCTCCCTCTCATGAGGAAGAACACATCCATCATCCCATGATGGATGACTCCCCCTAAAGGCTTGCTCCCCCTTGACCATTGCAGCAATAATGTCCTTGGGAAGTCCCTAAGCCTATAGGAACTCTAAACTATCAAAATTAAGGTTGAAAGTTCAACATTGAACTTTCACTCACCTTAAATTGATACAAACCCTAACAACTCTCCTAATCCATATCCAATGGATTTTCACCCTTTATAATGCTTCCCAAAGCATATCCTAGGGTTAGGAGTAGTTAGGAAACCCTAACATAGCTGAAATTGGACTAAACAAACCTTGTTTTTCCAAAATCAACATTGGGCAGTCGACTTTATCAGGCAATGATCGTTATCATCATCAATGATCGCCAACAAGGGCGATGATCGATATCTAAATACGATTTCGACTTGATTTAAATTTCAGAAATACATAAGTAATTATATGTAATTTAAAAAATAATGAAACTTCATACGTATAATACTTATAACACATACAATGGGTGAAAAATGTTTGAAAAATATTTTACCCATAAAATAGCGAAATTGACACAAAATTCAAAAGTGAAGAAAAACTTCAATGTTTTAGCTCATTTTTTATCAACTTCATCAATGGTGATTGCTATCAAAAGATAGACATCACCAATGTTTTCTAAAATGATTTTAAAATATTTTTTGAAAACCTATATTGGATCATGTTCTTTGGGCTCAATGCACATGACTTGAACATAAGCTTTCCCAATGATTCATAATATGATTTTAGATGAGTTTTAGTTCATCTAGATGCAAAAACTATGCACCTTGAACTCAACTCATATCCTAACATCTCATATATATCTAGAGTGTATCAATACACATACATGTCAATGTAATGTGAGATGTGAGTTTTGTTCATCCTAATCTAGGGTTTCATGCATTTTCTAAGACAACTCTACTTGATTCCCTTATACATGAGACTTCAAGTCATGTCATAGTCCTTAAATCAATTTTAATCAAATTAAATGCATAAATGATCATGACATAAATGATAACTTAAATAAACATGACCAATGATCATGATGTCATGACATATGATAGAATTTAAGCATACATGCCATTTTAATCTTAATCCTAAATATGATCATGACATATTAAATGATTAAAAGTAGATATGATGTCATGACATGTTATATGACAAAAAAGCATGGCAAAAAAAATGTATAGGTATAATAATACCTAAATTTTAATATTAATTACCATTAGTTATCATTAAACTCATTTTTCCATATTATTATTTATTCCCCAAGTGTGCCAAAAACCTAAAATGACACACTATGACTTCTAAACCTAAGTTGTGCCAATTTAATTGATTTATCAAACTTCTTAAATAATATTGGCACATCCTAAAATCTTTTAGGATTAAAATTCACATCTATTTCTAAGGTATCCATAATCTTGAAAATAACCTAAAGTGCCACTTTTACCATGGTTAGGTTAACTACCTATCCATTTAAAGTTGGCACACGTAAACCCATCTTGCGTGAATCGATCACGCTCTTAGAAACCCAAAATCTATTTGAGCTCCTTGGGTTAATTAGGTATTCCTTAAGGAAGACCTCCCTAGATACTTTCCTAATGACCCTCCTAGGCTTTGAAGCCTTGGTCATTTGGGTTTTGCCTAGGTCAAATCTAGAGGTAACCCCTCCTTTGACCTTCTTAATGGCTTCCCTAGATTTCTTCGAAACCCTAGCCACTAGGCACACACCTTGGTTACCCTTAGAGATAACTTCCCTAGTAACCTTGGTCTTCCTAGACCTAACTTGAGTTCCATAATGAAATGGAATATTGTGATAGGTCTTTTTGGGCTTAAGCTTGCCCTTGGATTGTTCTTGATTTCTAGGTCTTTGACCTTGACTCCTAGACCCTAGGCTTTGACTATTTGACCCTTTAATTGAATTTTATATTTTTGCAAGGGTCTTCTCTAATTTTTCAAGTCTTGACCTCAAGACTTGATTTTTCAACTCTAATTGCTCAATTTTTGATTTTTCATTTGGTCTTTGGGTATTACCATTTCCTCTAGGCATATGCCTACCTTTCTTAGGGTTAATGCCTAAATGATTTTTTATTTTCCTAATGCTTCCCTTAGGAAGAGAATTTCTCCTTATTTGAAATATTAAACATTCTTAGCCTAAACAACTAAAACCTATTTCTATGCTCGATGTATAGATGTTGGCGACTAGAGGGTGAATAGCCCTCAGTAAATGCGATGGTGGAATTTGCTCATCTACAAAACTAATTAGCGCAGCAGAATACTAATAAACAAGCAAACAAAACAACAAATGCAAAGATAAACAATGCTAATACAATATGTAACGTGGTTCACGGCTACGCCGCTAATCCACAGTCCGATTCGTCCAAGGTGAATCACTCCTTTGCCAAATCCACTAGATCTCTCCTTTGCACAAAGCTAGGTAGAGGTAACCTTCTTACAAAATCACTCCTCTTGCAATAAGATGAATATAAGCACAAGGAAGAGGAGGAAATTCGTTTGGGCACTTTGGGAGATGTTTAGAAGAGAAGCATTAGCCTCCCCAGCCCAACACCTCTCTTTATGAGAGGGCTGATTTCTTCCGTTGGCCACCACTACGATCACGCCTTGGCAATGATCGCCGCCTACTACAACGACCTCTGAACATGTCGATCCCGACGCTGTAGTCCAACGGAACCCTTAGCGATCGATGTATCCATCCATCGATCGATGCCTCGTAGTCGACCGCCTATCGGCTACGAGAGGTTCTGCGCCAAAACCTCTCGACTACCGATCGGCCGCCATCGTGAGTTGTCGACTGATGGTCTTGGCAGTCGACTGCCAACATATGACAGTCGACTGCTGGGCCAAAAACCCATCAGTTGGATACCAGTCGAACCCCGTTTGACTCAGAGCAGTCGACTGCCATTTCATGGCAGTCGACTGGTGTCGGGAAACCTCATCCGACACTTAGCCAAATGGCCAAGTTTCACCTAAGAGCACTACCCCTTCCCGAGTTACATTCGCTCACTCTCATCCCTTGGAGTCCCTCGCCTTCGAAGTTGTCTTCGTCCGGCCACGTCCCTCGGATGCGCCAAGCGCACAGCTCTGCAGCGCCATCCTTCGCATCTCGCCCTGAAGTCTACTTCCTCCGGCTTCACTCCAAGCTCCTCGTCCGGCGGTCCCTCGGATGCTCCAAGCGCATGACTTCCGCAAAGCCATCCTTCACCGACTCAAAGACCGAGTCATGAGATGTGAAACTTGTCAAGGCTCCATGTGTGAATTACTAAGTCCTGCAAGACTCCAATGCACATATCAAATCACAATAACAACCTAACTTAAATCCTTTTTCACACACATCAAAACCATATCACGGGTTGATTGCACTAACAATCTCCCCCTTTTTGATGTGTGACAATCCGTTTAAGTTAGGTAAAAATATTTGATAAAATATTAAGGAAAGAAAGCATGTAAATAACATGATTAGCAACTCTCCCCCTTAATATATTAAACTCCCCCTAAATACATTCCCCCTTACTTAAACATATATCTTTCTCCCCCTTTGACACCATCAAAAAGATTAAACAGGGTTTATATGACATGACATCAAGTCTAAAGAGAAGCAAAAATCAAAAACACTTAAAATCCTGATAAAATCAGTTTATTGTGCTCGTGCATAGTACATTAGTCGACTGCTATCAGTATGACAGTCGACTAGCACAAGGAAATCAGGTTTTCTGATTTTCTAGATGAAATTCAGAAATGCACTATAAATTCCAAAAAATTCGAAAAATAGTGAAATTTGGGGAACACATTTCTTTTTGGGTTCTTTATCAATGAAAAATAGTTTTTCATGAAAAATCATTATATTTTCAAAGATTTGACAAAAATCCAAAAGCTTTAAAAACAACTAGTTTTTTGATCAAGTTTGTATCCATTTTAACACCTAGTTTTGCTTTGGATTGTTTCAAAACATGAACATGCAGATTTTAAAGTAAGAAATTGTTTTGAAAAACATATGAAATGTGCAACCATGATCTTTGGGCAATATGTCTATGAATTAAATATAAGCCTTCCCCATGATTGGTCTATTATTGCTATTTTGATACTTTAAATGACCATCTAAATGCCATAGGCATTAGTGGACATTTGTATCATCCTAACATCTCACTCATGCTAAGTTTTCAATCAAGGTAGCCTATGGTGAGTGTGAGATGCATCCTAAAGGTATTTGTTTACACTTAACCATTAATTTCATGCATTTCTACCCATGGTTAAGTATCATCCTAACATCCAACATGATCATAAAGACATATATGCATGAATTCCATATTATGATCATGAACAAATGTATTAATCAAATTGTGATCATGCATTAGGTATTACATCATGATAATAAGGCAAATATCACCTAAAGCATAATTTATCTATTTATAGGTGCATTATCATCACCTAACACTATTTCAAAAGTATTGTCCCGCCATCCCAAGTCAACCAACATATGATATAGATAAATTCCATATGGTTGACTATCCTAGGGTTTTCCTAACCCTTAAGGATGGATTTAGGAACCCAAAATAAATTCTTTCTTATGGGGTTCACTAAAAATTCCTTAGGGATCCATTTTTTAGCTATTGTCTTCTTTTTATCTTGACCCCTAGCAATTAAGCATTTATAGGTCTTTTCATTTTTCTTTTCCTTATATCCTAGGCCTTTCTTATTGAAAGTTGCTCTTTGGCTCCCTATGATCATGTTAAGAGTGTTGGAGCCAATTATAAACTTTTCTAGGGCCTTGGTTAAATGATCTACCTTTTCTCTTAGAGCCCTATTTTCATCAATGCATGCATCATTAACATCAAATGGCATATAGTCATGTGAGCATGCATTATCAAGGCTAGAAACATTATCATTAACATTTGAGCATGCTTTTTCTAATTTTTCCTCTAAGTCCTTAATTTGATCTAGCATGCATTTGTTCTTTTTCTTTGCCCTAAACAAGTCCTTAGTGAGGCTAGAAATAATTGACATAACTTTCTTGGGGGAGAGATTTGTTACCTCACTTACCAAATCTTCTTCCGATGATGAGGATGTAGAAGAAGCTCCCCCTTCACTCGAGCTCTCCTCACTTGAGCTTGCTTCTTCATTTTCGGAGGAGGAGGAGTCTAAGTCATCAAAAGCCATTAATGCCAAATTTGTGACAAAGGCATTTTCTTCCTTGGATGATGATGATGATGAGGAAGAAGGGTCATCCCAAGTCCTTGCTTTTAGTGCCTTTGCCTTTCCCTTTTCTTTGGCTTTCTTCTCTTCTTCCTTCTTCTTGCTCCCCTTTTTTTCTTCTTTTTTTCCTTCTTTCTCTTCTCCTCTTTGCTCTTGTTCAAGAGGGGACAATTATCCCTTATATGTCCCTCTCCTTGGCAATTATAGCAAATCACCTTCCCCCTTGGTCTTCTACTTCTATCATTAGATTTATTAAATTTAAAACCTTTTAATGCACGCCTTACCCTCCTTACTATATAAGCTTCTTCCGTGCTATCCATGGAGGAGGAGGAGGAAGCTTCATCAGAGGAGGAGGGAATCTCCATCTTTTTCTTCCCTTTGTTAGCCATCAAGGCTACTTTTCTTGAAGGTTGAAACTTTGTCTCTTCTACTATTCCTTCAAGCTTTGTTTCGTGGAGCTCCATAGTTGAGAAGAACTCCTCCAAGGTGCTCACTTCCAAGTTCTTGGAGATGTAGAAGGAGTCCACCATAGAGCTCCATCTTGAGGACCGAGAAAAAGCATCTATGGCCTTCATTACCATATCCCGGTTGGAGAGTTTTTCACCTACACTTGTCAAACCGGTTAGAATTTCCTTAAATCTAGAGTGTAGGGATTTTACCTTCTCTCTCTTTTCGAGTTTGATATTGGATAGTTGGGAGCGAAGGACATCTCTTCTTGCTAGCTTGGCCTCGGATGTGCCTTCATGAATTTCTATGAGCTTCTCCCACATCTCCTTGGCGCTAGCACACTCTCTTATCCGATTGACTTCTTGTTGGGGGAGTACATTGTAGAGGTGATGTTTGACTTTTGAGTTTGCCAAGTACTCTTCCCTTTGCCTCTTTCTCCACCTTGATTTTTCCAATGGCTCCCCTTCTTCATCCCTAGGCATTTCGAAACCGTTTTCCATGATTAAAAGAATTTTGAAATCGGTTTCGAAAAATACCTCCATTCGCTTCTTCCACCAAGCGAATTCTCTCTCGAACTTTGGCGGATGAATATTGGAGCCGGCCATCATTTGATGAAGTGTTTGTTGCGGCGGTTAGTCCTCGACAAACGAATTGGCTCTGATACCACTTGTAGGGTCGATCGATGTGTAGATGTTGGCCGGCTAGAGGGGGGTGAATAGCCCTCAATCGTATGATGGTGGAATTTGCTCGTCTACAAAACTAATTAGCGCAGCGGAATACTAATAAACAAGCAAACAAAACAACAAATGCAAAGATAAACAATGCTAACACAATATATAACGTGGTTCACGGCTACGCCGCTAATCCACATTCCGATTCGTCCAAGGTGAATCACTCCTTTGCCAAATCCACTAGATCTCTCCTTTGCACAAAGCTAGGTGGAGGTAACCTTTCTTACAAAATCACTCCTCTTGCAATAAGGTGAATATAAGAACAAGGAAGAGGAGGAAATTCGTTTGGGCACTTTGGGAGATGTTTATAAGAGAAGCATTAGCCTTCCAAAGCCCAACACCCTCTCTTTTTATAGAGAGGGCTGATTTCTTCACGTTGGCCACCACCAGTCGGCTGCTGCCCTTGGCAGTCGACTGCTGCCACTACAACGACCTCTGAAGACGTTAGATCCCGACCGTTGTAGGCCAACGGAATCCTTGGCAATCGACTGATGTATCCATCAGTCGAATGATGCCTCGTAGTCGACTGCCCAGTCGACTACGAGAGGTTATGTGCCTAAAACCCTCTCGACCAGTCGACTGCCAACATATGGAAGTCGACTGCTGGGCCAAAAACCCATCAGTTGGATACCAGTCGAACCCCGTTCGACTCAGAGCAGTCGACTGCCATTTCATGGCAATCGACTGGTGTCGGGAAACCTCATCCGACACTTAGCCAAATGGTCAAGTTTCACCTAAGAGCACTACCCCTTCTCGGGTTACATTCGCTCACTCTCATCCCTTGGAGTCCCTCGCCTTCGAAGTTGTCTTCGTCCGACCACGTCCCTCGGATGCGCCAAGCACACGGCTCTGCAGTGCTATCCTTCGCGTCTCGCTCTGAGGTCTACTTCCTCCGGTTTCACTCCAAGCTCCTCGTCCAGCGGTCCCTCGGATGCTCCAAGCGCACGACTTCCACAAAGCCATCCTTCATCGACTCAAAGACCGAGTCATGAGATATGAAACTTGCCAAGACTCCATGTGTGAATTACTAAGTCCTGCAAGACTCCAACGAACATATCAAATCACAATAACAACCTAACTTAAACCCTTTTCCACACACATCAAAACCATATCACGGGTTGATTGCACTAACACATTCTTAGCTCATAGGCAATAAAATCTATTTTTACTAACATGCTTTTCATGAGCAATAGCAAGTGAATTAAAACTCCTAGCATACTTTTTGACATTTAAACTAGAAGGTGCATTACTAAAATGTACCTTAGGATTTGCCTTAGAGGCTCCCCCTACATGTAATGCTCCTTCTTTTCTCCTAGGGCATTGACTCCTATAGTGTCCCGGTTGTTGGCATTTGAAGCACATCACGTGCTCCTTGCTCTTCTTGGTGGGTACACCGACATCCTTGACTTTTTAGTTGACTTTTGGTGCTAGAGGAGCTTTCTTGAGCCTTTTTGGACACTTACTCTTGTAGTGTCCATTTTCCCTACACTCAAAGCATAATATGATTTTTGATATTAACCGAAATGCTTGAGTTACCTAGGGTGGTGATAGGTGCCAGAGTTTGAGCTTCTTCATCTTGACCGGATGTTGAAGGCTCTTCTTCTTGCTCCGGCATGGAAATTGGCCTAATCTCCTCCCCCTCAATCCTAGAGATGGAGGCTTCTTCTACTTCTTCCTCTTCCATCGATCAGGATGTTGACTCCTCTTCGACTTCCGAATCCTCACTTGCTTGTGAAGATGATGTGCTTGCTTCCTCGGTCTCCTCTGATTGAGCTGATGAGCACTCTTCGTCTTCTTGTGATTGTTCTTCACTCAATGATGGTCCTTCATTGTACTTTGCCAATTTGCTTCAAAGCTCCTTGGCAACTTGGTATTCACCTAGTCTAGACAAGACATCATTAGGTATCAAATTTTCCAAAAGTTTTGTTACCTTGACTTTGGTTTTGAACTTTAGGCGTTTCTCTTGGGTTCACTTCTTCAATTTTAGGACCTCTCCCTTCTTATCCTTTGGAGGTTCAAAACCTTCCATGATGATGAACCAATCTTCTATGTCCATCATCAAGAATTTCTCTATTCTAGCCCTCCATGTTGGAAGAGCTTCTTGGTCGTATGGTGGCGGTGTGTTGATGTCCCAACCTAGTTTTTCTTGATAATCCATCTTCCCTCTAGCTTGCTCCCTCAGATGTGAAGCCGGTGAAGAGCAACCTACTCTGATACCAATTGTAGGGGATCTCGTGATTGCCAGAGGGGGGGGGGTGAATAGTGCGTATGACGTAGATAGAGGAATTCTTTCGCGTACTTTCTACAATTGTATTATTACGCAGCGGAAATAATAGAAATACAATACAAATAACAACAAGCACAATCACAAGACAAAGATATAACGTGGTTCGGAACCGAATGGTTCCTACTCCATGGATCGAGCTCAAACGAGCTCTAGCGATGCATACAACACCACTAATCAAATAAACTCCTTCTCGACAACAAGTCAGAGGTGGAGAAACCTCGTACAATGTATTACAACAGTAATGAACACAAATACAAGCTAAAACAAGTAAACTATACAAATACAAGTAAAGAAACACTTTACAATTGTGAACTTGGATGCTTGCTTTGTGGTTGCTTGAATTGTACTTGGAGACCCTGATTTGAAGCAACAAATCACCCCAAAACTCCTCAAGAACAGATGGTGAATCCTCCCTCTATGAGCTCCCTTTAAAGCTGCTCCTTGGGTTGGATTTCACCTAGTAGTCGACTGATCGGGAACATCAGTCGACTGCCCCTGTAGACATTGTCTCACAACGGCATGAAACACATCGGATAAGTTCCAATGGATAGACCATCAGTTGATTGATCATACCCATCAGTCGACTGATGGCTCAATCAGTTGAGTGTTCGGGCCAATCACTCGACTAGAGAGCCTTTCGCGATATCCTAGCCATCACGATCGATCACTAGATCGGGTCGATCACTGCCATCAGCTCGGCTGTGATCATTGCCAAGCTCGCAATCACTTTGCGGGCACTTCTGCCCCTAGTTGGCATGAGATTTTAACCCAAGTATGGTGCCCCCATACTTGCTATACCACCCTTAGCCTAGACCTAAGCCTTCTAGCCACCTCCATCAGCCTCACGCCTATCGAATCCCTTCAAGTCATCCATGACTTGTTCATTCATACGCTAGCCTTCAGGTGCTTTCATCGTCTATTGTCATGCTAATGGTGTCTACACCGCCAAGGTACATTGGACTTATGCTGCCATGACTGTCGCCTGGACTTTACATCGCCAACTATTGGACTTATGCTGCCAAGACTTCACCCTTGGACTTTACGCTGCCAATATTCCCCTTGGACTTTCCAAATGCCAAGACTCAAGCTTGGACTTTCCCTTGCCAACCCATGTTGGACTTTCCATGCCAAGACCCATGCTTGAACTTTTCCTTGCCAAGACCCATGCTTAGACTTTACATGCCAAGTACTCAAGACGACTTTTCCAATGCCAAGTGTCCCACTTGGACTTTCCATACCAAGTACCCATGACTTGGACTATTACCATGACAATCACATTGTCATATATTTTTGTCGAACATCAAAACATCTCTCAAGTCAAACTCGAGTCGAGTCAATCGTGACCTGGGCTGATTGCACCAACACATCAGTCGATTGCTACCCTTACCAGTCGACTGTTGGAGGCATCACTCGACTGATGCAAGTTGTCAGTCGACTAATGGCAGGTTTTCTAGCTGCAATGAAGAGTTAGCTCAAAAATGCAGTTAATATAAGTAAGTTCGATGATCGTTTACCATCCAATCTCGACTTAGACCTTCCATGGGAGGTCTTGGTCAGATAGTCGCCTAAGGATGTCCACGTACAGATGACACGACCTCACTTACACTCACTCACACGAGCTTACCTCAACTTTTACCTTTGAAGTTTCGCTTCCGGTCTTCACCTAAGTTCTTCGGCTCCCTCCAAAGTCCTTCCGATGTTGTCTGACCACCACAACTAACCTCCGGGTGTCACCGACCTTTAGCTTTAACTTAGCAATTCTGCACACTTGATTCAACTCGTGAGATAACAAAGTAAACTTAACTTTGTGTATTTGCTATAATCAAAACTCAGGTTCGACTCTGGTGCCTATTACACCAACAATCTCCGTCTTTTTGATCTATGGGAAACCAACACAAAGTTAAGTAAGTGCATTAAGTAAATGATAAGCATAAAACATGAATATGAAGGAATGAGTATACTTAGATTAGTAGGTTAAGTAGGAGTATGAAAAAACTTTTTCAAGTGCTCCCCCTTGAGGAATCCTCCCCTTGACCGAGGGTGAGTAATTGAAAAAGGATCTTAATCCTCCCCCTTGATGCGTGCTACATAAATTAAGTAATCGAAATTACTTAATATTGGCCTAGTGTTTAAAAGTAAGTTTAAATTAAGTAATCAAAATTATTTAATATTGGCCTTAGTGTTTAAAAATAAGTTTAAATTAAGTAATAGAAATTACTTAATATTGGCCTTAGTGTTTAAAGATAAATTAAGTAATCGAAATTACTTAATATTGGCCTTAGTGTTTAAAAATGAGTTGAAGTTAAGATATCAAAACTTGATTTCTTAACCTTGGCCTTTCTCCCCCTTCTAAAAATGTTAAGTAAACATTTACGAAAAATTGATCCATTAACTTTGGCCTTTCTCCCCCTTTTGCCATAAATCGAAAAAGAATGGGGGCTTCTGGAAACACATGATCCAAATAAATTTTGAAAATAGTAGGTTAAACATAAGCTCATCTATTTGAATGTTCAACTCTATTTGACTCGGTTGATATAAAATGATCAACAAGCCCTGATTAGAGTTGGTTAATTTATGAAATTATACTCCGTGGTTCATGTCGATGCACTAAGTCTACATCTGGAACCAAGAGTAAGGTCCTAACATCTCACGCCCATCTACGTGGCTAAGTATACAAACACATTAGTCCTATGTGTTGTGAGATGTATTGACTCCTTAAATCTATAGGTACATGATATCTAGGGTAAGCCCTAAGCTAGTTCCATTAATATGAAAAGAAAAGTAAATAATAGAATATGTAAAAAAATGTAAATCCTACTCTATTACGCACATGCTCAATTTTTGTCTTAGTAGACTAAATTTGTCTTTGGGTAGAGGCTTGGTAAAAAGATAGGCTAGGTTTGACTTGGATTCCACATATTCGAGTTGAATGGTTCCGTTGGTTACGTGCTCTCGAATAAACTGGTGTTTAACTTCTATATGTTTGGTCCTAGAGTGGCATATAGGATTTTTGGTTAAGTTGATTGAGCTAATATTATCTATATGAGTTTTAATATTGTTGAAGTTTAAGTTAAAATCTTGGAGAGTGTGCTTCATCCAAAGAAGCTGAGCCACACACTCACCCATCACGACGTATTCGGCTTCGATGGTAGATAAAGCAACACAGTGTTGCTTCATATTGCACCAACTCACTAGACTTGAGCTGAGAAGTTGACAACAACCACTCGTGCTCTTTCTATCGAGTTTACTACCGACATAGTCCGAGTTGGAGTAGCGGATTAGTTCGAACTCGATAGATCTAGGGTACCAAATACCTACGCTTAGCGTGCCCTTTAGATACCTAAGGATACACTTGACTAAAGTTAGGTGAGACTCCTTGGAATAAGTTTGGAACCTTGCGTACATACTTACTGCGAATAGTATGTCGGGTCGACTCGTAGTTAAGTAAAGGAGACTCCCTATGGCGCTCCTATAGTATTTTAGGTCAATAGGCTTTCCGTCTACATCTTCTCCTATATTAACATCAGTTGCCATGGGTGTATTAAAGGTTTTAGCATTTTGCATTCCGAATCGGTTAACTAATTCCTTAGCATATTTTTGTTGATGTAAATAAATTCCTTCCTTAGTTTGTTTAATTTGTAATCCTAGAAAGAAATTTAATTCTCCTACTAATTTCATTTCAAATTCACTTTCCATGAGTGAAATTAATTCGTTTAGTAGGATTGAATTAGTGGTTCCAAAAATGAAGTCATCTACATAGATTTGGGCTATAAAAATTTTTTTGCCTACTGTTTTCACGAAAGGGTTGGGTCGACTAAGCCACTTTGACTCATCTTATGAACAAGTCTTGAGTGCCAGTGACTGAGTCATCGGTGTCACAACCAAGATTCCTCTTGCTGTGTCATAAGACACTTGGTTGAGGAGTTGGGTAAATTAATTGTGTAGATGTTGCTATTCCTATTTCCTTTAAGTATTGTTTTAGAGCTTTCATTTGTTTTAATTAAGCATTCATTTTCTAAGAATATAACCTTATAGTTGTTATCACACAATTGGCTTACACTAAGTAAATTATATTGAAAATCTTCAACTAATAAAACATTATGAATTGTGAAATTAGAATTTAGCTCAATATCACCTGATCCGATGATTTTGAGCTTGCCATTGTATCTGAAAGCTACCGATCCTTATCGTTTGAATCTAAGCTTTGAAAATTTAAGTTGGTCTTCGGTCATATGTCAGGAGCACCCACTATCCAACATCCATTGATCCTACACACAAGGTAGTTGGATCGAATATTGGATTTTTAAGAGCTAGTTGAAGATTATTAGTCCTAGATCATCTCACCCATTTCTACATGATCAAACACGTTATCCTTATGTGTTCTTGTGAGATGACTTCAATTTTACTTGATTAATTTTAATGAATCGAAACTAGTCAACCTTGCGTTAGATTCAAATTTAACCCTAAACTCACCAAGTCATTTTTTCAAGAAATTGACTTTCAGGTTGTGGCGAGGCACAGAGGCCTTCTTTGATCAAAACAACGAACACTTCCTTAGATAAATCCTAGTTCAAGAAAATTATAACCTAATTCACCTAAGATCACTTCCTGGTCTAATTAGCTAAGGATACGGCGAGGTAGCTTTAGCTAGTTCCACTTAGTCGAGTGCACCGAGCTAGATACGCCTTATCTAACTTGGACACACAAGACTTCGCTTTCCTAGCGTACTATCATCTCGCCGTATCCTAGTACTATATTGTCAAGTTTTGACGAGTTATAGTTCCTATCTAATCGTTCTAAAAAAAAGAAAAATACCTAAGCATGCAAATTCTAAGTAATAACACAAACAACTTTTGTACTAGCTCCCCCTAGACCAATGAATTGGTTCGGTCTTTCCACGTAGTAGATTTGGTCCTTGGGAACCCAGTATTGGTTAGATCTTAATTGAGAAATCAAAGTGGTCTTAGGGACCCATGCTTGGACATGTATTATATTTCGACTTACAATTGATATATATGACTTATTACTCATATTTGAGCTAAACCCAAGCCCGACCTTGTTGTACACGACCCTTTGCGATCCAAGTAAAAGGTAAAGTCCCTTGGATACCAAAGTGAACCTTTCTAACGTGCCTAGGTCTTCGACTTGACTTTTCAAAAGTGAGTTCTCAACTTTGAGTTTGTCAACTCGAGTTGAGTCCTCCTCTTGAACTTGACTAGTTGAAGAGGTTAGGGAGACCTTGTGTTTAAGGAGTTTAACCTCCTCAACTAAGGCCTCGACCTTGGACTCAGACTTAGCTAACTTTCTAGTTAAGAATTTAATTGCATTGTATAAAATGCTTGTTGGTGTAATCGGCCCAGGTCACGATTGACCAGGACTCGAGCTTGGCTCGAGAGATGTTTTGATGTTCGACAAAAACATATGACAATGTAATTGTCATGGGAAAGTCCAAGTCTTAGGTACTTGGCATGGAAAGTCCAAGTGGGACACTTGGCATTTGGGAAAGTCCAAGCATGGGTCTTGGCAATGTTAAGTCCAAGCATGGGTCTTGGCAAGGTAAAGTCCAAGTCTTGAGTACTAGGCATGGAAAGTCCAACATGGGTTGGCAAGGGAAAGTCCAAACTTGAGTCTTGGCATTTGAGAAGTCCAAGGGGAATATTGGCGGCGTAAAGTCCAAGCGGAAGTCTTGGAAGCATAAGTCCAATGGTTGGCGGCGTAAAGTCCAAGCGGAGTCTTGGCAGCATAAGTCCAATGTACCTTGGCGGTGTAGACACCATTAGCGTGACATAGCCGATGGAAGCACCTGAAGGCTAGCGCGATGGATGAACAAGTCATGGATGACTTGGAGGGATCCGAGAGGCGTGAGGCTGATGGAGGTGGCTAGAAGGCTTAGGTCTAGGCTAAGGGTGGTCTAGCAAGTATGGGGGAACCATACTTAGGCTAAAATCTCATATTTGAGGTGTGCCAGTTGACTGGTGCCATGTGGTAGTCGACTGGCCTGAGTCAACTAGGGTTTGACTACGGGAATTACCCTAGTAGTCGACTGCCATAGGTGGGCAGTCGATTGATTGGTCGAGCAGTCGACTGATCTTGTGATCAGTCGACTGGTGCTCGAGAAATCGAGCACAGAATGGAGTCTCACTCGACCGCTGCGGTCATCAGTCGAGTGATGGCTTGATCAGTCGACCGATGGTCATAATCAGTCGACTGATGATGGATCCGTTGGACTTATCCAGCGTGGATCTAGCTCTTGTCTCACGACAACAGAGGCATCAATCAACTGATGGTCCCTACCAGTCGACTGATCGACTTTTTCCAGCACAGGTTGAAGCTTTATAAGGAGCTCATGAAGGAGGAAAAAGAGATGGTTCTTTGAGACGATTTGGGGTGAGTTGCTGCTGCAATTCAGGGTCTTCAAGTGCTACTCGATCAACCTAGCAAGCAAGCATTCAAAAGCTCGGTGTAAAGTTTTCTTTACTTGCATTTTAGTGTAGTTCCTTGTATTTTCTTTGTATTACTGTTGTAATCTATTGTACGGGGTTTCTCCACCTCCGACTTGTGTCGAGGGGTTATTTGTGATTAGTGAGTGCGTGTGCATCACTAGAGCTCTTTAGAGCTCGATACGTGGAGTAGGAACCGTTCGGTTCTGAACCACGTTAAACATCTTGTGTTTGTGATTGTGTTTTGTGTTATTATTATTATTATTATTATTCCACTGCACTAACATGATTTGTAGACGCGATCACGATCGAATTCCATCATCGATACTAGCAAGAGCTATTCACCCCCCCTCTAGCGTCCAATCGAGATCCTACAAGTGGTATCAGAGCAAGGACGCTCTTGAAGTTTAACAACAAAGGGAGCACGCTAGAGAGTGAAGATGGAAGTACAAGAACAATTAGGATGGGACATCAACACACCGGTGCCCTACACCCTATACGGACGAGAATGCTTCAATTCTTGGAAGAGAAGAATTGAAGATTTTTGATGATGAGAGACCTTGAGGAATGGTCCTTATTAATGGAAGAATTTGAGTATCCAAGAGGACCGAAAGGTGGTTTCTTCAAGAAGAAGAGATGGAGTGAAGATCAACTCCAAAGATTCGAGAAAAATAAGAAGGTAATCAAATTCATTTTTGATTTAATTCCTAATGACTTCTTGTGTGGCCTAGGTGAGTGCATGGATGCTAAAGAGCTTTGGAGCAATTTGGCCAAGCTTCATGAAGGTCCATCACCGGTCTAAGAGGAAGGGACCGAAGAGGCAAGCACATCTTCCTCACAAGAAAGTAAGGACTTGGAGGTTGAGAGACCATCAACATCCAAGGAGGTGGAAGAAGTAGAAGAAACCTCCACCTCTAGGATTGAGGGGGAGGAGATTAGAGCATCCTCAACACCGGAGCAACAAGAAGAACCATCTACATCCGGTAGAGAGGAAGATCAAGCTCAAGAGAACCTCATCACCACCCTAGGTAACTCAAGCATGTCAATTAATAATAAATTGAATATTATATGCTTTGAGTGTAGGGAAGCCGGGCACTATAAGAGCAAGTGCCCAAAGAAGGTAAAGAAAGCTCCTCTGACACCAAAAGTCAAGGATGTCGGTTCCCCAACCATCAAAAGCAAGGAGCACATTATTTACTTCAAATCATGCGATACTACCGAGTCAATGCTCTATAGGGAAGAAGAAGAAGGCAAGAAGGAGCTATACAAGTAGGGGAGCTTCCAAAGCTAACCCTAAGGTATTTTTAAATAAAGCTCCTTATTCAAATAATGTCAAAAAGCATGCTAGGAACTTTAATTCTCTTGCAATTTATGAAAAGCATGTTAATAGGAACAAGTACTTTTGTTTAGGAGCTAAGAATGTCAACTTAGGAAATAAGGAGAAATTTGGGACTAATGTCCCTAGAAAAGTTTTACCTAGAGAATCTATTAGGAAAATAGGAGAACACCTAGATCTTAATCTTAAATGGACTTGGCATATGCCTAGAAAGGATAATGCCCAAAGACCAAATCAAAATTTCAAAATTGGGCAATTAGAGATTGAAAACCAAGCCTTGAGGTCAAGGCTTGAAAAACTTAAGAAGACCCTTAGGAATATACAAAATCAATTTAAAGGGTCTAATGGTCAAAGTCAAGGGTCCAAATCTCAAAGTCAACACTTAGGACCTAAAAGACAAAAGTCAGCCAAGGGCAAGCAAGGTTTGGGTCACAAACCTAAGCCTAAGGTGGCTTATCATAGTGTTCCATTTGATTATGGAACACAATCTAGGTCTAGGAAGACCAAGGTCAATAGGGAAGTTATCCCTAAGAGTAACCAAGGTTTGTGCCTAGTGGCTAGGATTTCTAGGAAACCTAGGGTGGTCACTAAGAAGGTTGCAAGGGGAGTTACCTCTATAGTCAACCTAGGTAAGACCACAATGACCAAGGCTAACAAGCCTAGGAGGGTCATTAGGAAGGTATCTAGGGAGGTTATCCCTAAGGAATACCTAGTTAACCCTAGGAGCTCAAATAGGTTTTGGGTTCCTAAGAGCGTGATTGATTCACGCTAGATGGGTTTAGGGTGTGCCAACTTTGATTGGGTGGGTAGTTAACTCAACCATGATAAAGGGGGCACTTTAGGTTATTTTCAAGGTTATGGTTACCTTGAAAATACATTTGAGCTTTAATTCTAAAATATTTTAGGATGTGCCAATATTATTTGAGAAATTTGATAAAATGATCAAATTGGCACATTTTAGGTTTAGAGGTCATAGTGTGCCATTTTGGGTTTTTGGCACACTTGGGAGATTAATAGTAATATTATGACAAAATATACTTAATTATATCAAATGACAATTAATATTAAAATTTAGGTATTATATACCTTTATATCTTATTTTCCATCCCTTGATTTGCCATATGCCATGACATGACATCATGTTTATTTTCATCACTTATATGTCATGATCATGTTTATGATTTAGGATAAATGTCATGTAATTTTATATTATATCTTATGCTATGACATCATGATTATGAGCACGTGTTTATTTATATAATCTCTAATGCCATAATCACTCATGCATTTAAAATAATTTGATTAAAATTGAGTTAAAGACAATTGACATGACTTGGCGTCCCATTTATAAGGGAATCAAGTAGAGTTGCCTTAGAAAAATGCATGAAACCCTAGATTAGGGAGAACAAAATCCACATCTTACATCACATTGACATGTATGTGTATTTATACACCCTAGATACATGTGAGATGCTAGAATATGAGTTAAGTTCAAGGTGCATAGTTTTTGCATCTAGATGAACTCAAACTCATCTTATATGAGTGGTGGATCATTGGGAAAGCTTGTGTACAAGTCATGTACATTGAGCCAAAGGAATATGATCCAAAATAAGGTTTTGAAAATAATTTAAAATCATTTTGAAAAACCTTGGTGAAGTCTATCTTTTGATAGCAATCACCATTGATGAGATTGATACAAAGTGAACCAAAACTTAGAAGTTTTCTTCACTTTTGAATTTTGTATCAATTTCAGTATTTTATGGGTAAAATAATCTTTAAATATTTTTCACCCATTGTATTGACTATAAGTAATATACATATGAATTTTCATGATTTTTTGATATACGTAGAATTACTTATGATTTTCTGAAATTCAACTCTGATAATTGAAATTCAGAAATTTGATTATCGATCGGCCCTTGAGTGGCGATCGATGTGAGTGTCAATGATCGTAATCGATGGAGTCGACTGCCAATGCTCATTTCGGGAAAACAAGGTTTGCTTAGCTCGTGTTCAGCTACGGTTATGACCCCTAACCACTCCTAACCCTAGGATATGCTTTGGGAAGCATTATGAAGGGTGAAAATCCATTGGATATGAATTTGGAGAGGTGTTAGGGCGATGTATCAAATTTAAGGTGTGGAGAGTTCAATGTTGAACTTTGAACCTTAATTTTGATGGTTTAAATTTCCTATTGGCTTAGGGACTTCCCAAGAACATTGTTGGTGCAATGGTCAAGGGGGAGCAAGCCTTTAGGGGGAGGTATCCATCATGGGATGATGGATGTGTTTTTCTCTTCTTGAAGGAGAGAAGTTATTGGGAGAAGGACATCAATTGGGAAAATTGATGGATCTTTGAGAGACCCAATTTGGAAATTGGGAGAGTGAATAGGATTGCCCCTCTTGAGTGATATGAGACTTATCACTAGGAAGATGGTAGGCATCCTAGGTATTTTTGGATCAAGGGAGAGATTGTAAGATCTCATTGGGACATGAGACATTGACCTCCTTGGAGAGATAACCTTTTTGATGTATGTCAAAAAGGGGGAGAAAGATAAGATTACCAATTTGGGATAATTGGTAAGGAGTTTTTGAGTTAGACGGTCTAACTCAAATGGTTTGTTTGGTTTTTGTCAAACATCAAAAAGGGGGAGATTGTTGGTGCATCGGCCAGTCACGACACCAGACTCGAGCTTGGCTCTAGAGATGTTTCGATGTTCGACAAAAACATATGATAATGTAATTGTCATTGGAAAGTCCAAGTCTTAGGTACTTGACATGGAAAGTCCAAGTGGGACACTTGGCATTTGGGAAAGTCCAAGCATGGGTCTTGGCAATGGTAAGTCCAAGCATGGGTCTTGGCAAGGTAAAGTCCAAGTCTTGAGTACTTGGCGTGGAAAGTCCAACATGGGTTGGCAAGGGAAAGTCCAAGCTTGAGTCTTGACATTTGAGAAGTTCAAGGGGAATATTGGCGGCGTAAAGTCCAAGTGGGAGTCTTGGTAGCATAAGTCCAATGGTTGGCGGCATAAAGTCCAAGCGGAGTCTTGGCGGCGTAAGTCCAATGTGCCTTGGCGGTGTAGACACCGTTAGAATGACATAGCCGATGGAAGCACCTAAAGGCTAGCGCGATGGATGAACAAGTCATGGATGCCTTGGAGGGATATGAGAGGCGTGAGGCTGATGGAGGTGGCTAGAAGGCTTAGGTCTAGGGTAAGGGTGGTCTAGCAAGTATGGGGGAACCATACTTGGGCTAAAACCTCATGTTTGAGGTGTGCCAGTCGACTGGTGCCATGTGACAGTCGACTGGCCTGAGTTAACTAGGGTTTGACTATGGGAATTGCCCTAGCAGTCGACTGCCATAGGTGGGCAGTCGATTGATTGGTCGAGCAGTCGACTGATCTTGTGATCGCCGATCGGGGTGCTCGAAATCGAGCACGAATGGAGTCTCACTTTCGCGATCGCAATGAAAGGATGGCTTGATCGGTGATGTGGATCCGTTAGACTTATCCACCGTGGATCTAGCCGTTGTCTCATCACAACAGTGGCATCAGTCGACTGATGGTTGTAGGGGATCGGTACGGTCGGCTAGAGGGGGGTGAATAGCCCTTTTCGTTTGGATGCCGGTATTTGCTCGTCTACAAAACTAATTAGCGCAAGCGGAAGACTACTAAAGACAAACAAATAGAAATACAAGAAAACAATCGCTAACAAAGAATATAATGTGGTTCACGGCTACGCCGCTAATCCACGATCCCGATTCGTCCGAGGTGAATCACTCCTCCAAAGCCAATCACTATTGGTCTCTCCTTTGCACCAAGGTAGGTGGAGGTAACCTTTACAATCAAGATCACTCTTCTTACAAATAGAATGGAGTAAAAATAATTAAGAAGAGTTTAGAGCTTGTGGGGCACTAGGAAGATCACTTAGAGCATAAGCATTAGCCTCTCAAAGGCTTACACCCTCTCTTTTTATAGAGAGGGCTGATTTCTTCCGTTGCGCCACCGATCACGCCATTGGCGATCATTGCCATCACTACAACGGCCTCCGAACACGTCGGATCCCGACCGTTGTAGTCCAACGGAACTCTTGGCAGTCGACTGATGGACCTCATTTGACTACCGATCACGCCAAAGAATGATCGATGGTCTTGGCAATGACCGCCCACGATGGCGCCGATCACGCCACAATCCGGGCCAACAGATACCGCCGAACTCACTGATTAGAGCCGACCGCTATGACATGGCAATGATCGTGTCGGAAATCCCATCCGACACTTGGCCAAATGGCCAAGTTTCACCTAAGAGCTACCTTCCCGGTTACAATCGCCACTCTCATCTCTGAGTCCTCGCCTCAAGTTCTCTTCGTTTCTCGCCACGCCCCTAAGAAGATCAGCGACGGCTCGCAATGCTCCTTCGCCTCTTGCCTCAAGTCTACTTCCTCCGGCTTCACTCCAAGCTTCGTCGTCCGGCGTCCCTGATGCTCCAAGCGCACGGCTCGCAAAGCTATCCTTCACCGACTCAAGGCACGAGTCATGAGATGTGAACTCGCCACGGCTCCATGTGCGAATTACTAAGTCCTCGCACGACTTCAACGCATATATCAAATCAACATATCAAACTAACTTAAACCCTTTGCCACACCATCAAAACCATATTACGGCAAGAGATTGCCCTAACAATCTCCCCCTTTTTGATGTGTGGCAATCCGCTTGCTAGGTAAAACATTTGATATAAATTCTAAGGTAAGAAAGCATGTAAAGATAAACATGATATAGCAACATGCAACTCCCCTTAATCCATGAAACTCTATGCAAATTTTCTCCCTATCATATATTTCTCCCCCTAAAATAATTAACTTAAACATAATTATTTCTCCCCCTTTGACACCATCAAAAAGATTAACACTACGCTATAAGCTCATGGCATCAAGTATAAAGAGAAACATACACTAAAATCAGTCAAAACCTGATGAAATCAGGTTATCAGATTTGTTCATATTCATCATGATCGCTATCGCATGGCAATGATCGGCATAAAAGAATCAATTCCGATTTTCGGATGAATTTTAAATGCACTATTAATTCTAGAAAATTCAAAAATCATGAAATTTGGGGAAACATATTTCTT
Organism: Wurfbainia villosa; assembly: GCA_025175895.1. NCBI lineage: Eukaryota > Viridiplantae > Streptophyta > Magnoliopsida > Zingiberales > Zingiberaceae > Wurfbainia > Wurfbainia villosa. Next base: position 57,550,250 of record CM045988.1, read on the forward strand.
TTAAGTATATCTATCAGTGAAAATAGGTTTTCATGAAAAATCATTATATTTCTACATATTTGCCAAAAATCCAAAAGCTTTAAAAACTACTAGATTTTTGATCACAAGAGTATCCATTTTAACACCTAGTCTTGCATCCAATTATTTCAAAACATGAATACATGTATTTTAAAGTAAGAAATTGTTTTGAAAATATATGAATATCCAACCATGATCTTTGGGCAATATGTCTATGAATCAAACATAAGCCTTCCCATGATTGGTCTATTATTGCTATGTTGATACTTTAAATGACCATCTAAATGCCATAGGCATTAGTGGACATTTGTATCATCCTAACATCTCACCCATGCTAAGTTTGCAATCAAGTTAGCCTATAGTGAGTGTGAGATGCATCCTAGGGGGTATTTGTATATACTTAACCAATATATTCATGCAATTCTATCATGGTTAAGTATCAACCTCACAATTAACATGATCATAATGACATATATGAATCAATTTCACATATGATCATGAAATACATGTTTTCATCAAATAATAGTCATGCATTAGGTATTATATGATGATAATAAATAAGGTATCACCTAAAGCATGATTCAATCCTATTTCTATGATACGTGCCAAATATCAAAATCATAAATCATGATTTCAAACATACATAGCAATTACATTAATCATCATGATTTAAGCAATATTATCTATTTATGGGCACGTTATCATCACCCAACACTATTCTAAAAATGTTGTCCCGCCATCCTAAGTCAACCAAAATATGATATAGGTTAATTCCATATGGTTGACTACCCTAGGGTTATCCTAACCCTTAAGGATGGATTTTGGAACCCAAAATAAGTTCTTTCCTATTGGGTTCACTAAGTATTCCTTGGGGATCCATTTTCTAGCTATTACCTTCTTCTTATCTTGTCCCCTAGCTATAAGGCATTTGTAGGCCTTTTCATTTTTCTTTTCCTTGTAGCCTAGGCCCTTTTTGTTGAAACTAGCTCTTTGGCTCCCTAATATCATGTTCAATGTGTTGGAGCCAATTGTGAATTTTTCTAGGGCTTTGGTTAAATAGTCTACCTTTTCCTTTAGTGCCCTATTTTCCTCTATGCATGCATCATTAACATCCAAAGACATATATCTATCATGTGAGCATGCATCATTTAAGCTAGAAGAAATATTATCATTTAAGCATGCATTTTCTAGCTTATTTTCCAATGCCTTAATTTGATTAAGCATGCTTTTATTTTTCATTCCAAATAAGTCCTTAGTTAAACTAGAAATTATGGAAACTATTTTCCTAGGAGAAGCTTGTTACTATAGTTTCCATGTCCTCTTCTTCTTGGATGATGAGGATGTAGAAGCTCCCCTTCATTTGAGCTCTCCCACTTGAGCTTGATCCTTCATTTTCGGATGAAGAGCAATCCAAGTCATCAAAGGCCATCAAGGCCAAATTGGTGACAAAGGCATTCTCCTCATCCGATGATGATGAGGAGGATGAGGATGGGTCATCCCAAGTCCTTGCCTTTAGAGCTTTGGTCTTTCCCTTTTCTTTTGTCTTCTTCTCTTCTTCCTTCTTTTTCTTGCTCCCTTTCTTCTTCTTTTCTTCTTTCTTTTTCCTCTCTTCCTTGCTCTTGTTTAGGAGAGGACAATTGTCCCTTATGTGCCCCTCTCCTTGGCAATTGTAGCATATGACCTTCCCCCTTGGTCTTCTGTTCCTATCATGAGATTTATCAAATCTAAGATTCTTAAATGCACGTCTTACCCTCCTTACCATATAGGCTTCTTCGGTGCTATCTATGGAGGAGGAGGAAGACGCTTCGTCATCGGAGGAGGAGGGGATTTCCATCTTCTTCTTCCCCTTATTTGCTATCAAAGCTACTCCTCTTGAGGGTTGAATTCTAGGCTCTTCTTGTATTCCTTCAAGCCTAGTTTCGTGAAGCTCCATTGTTGAGAAAAATTCCTCCAAGGTACTTACTTCCAAGTTTTTGGAGATGTAAAATGAGTCCACCATGGAGCTCCATTTTGAGGACCGGGGAAAGGCATCTATGACCTTCATTACCATATCCCGGTTTGATAGCTTCTCACCTACACTTGTTAGCCCAATTAATATTTCTTTAAACCTAGAATGCAATGAAGTTACCTTTTCTCCCTTTTCTAATTTGATGTTTGATAGTTGGGAGCGGAGGAGATCTCTCCTTGCTAGCTTTGCCTCGGATGTGCCTTCATGAAGCTCAATTAGCTTCTCCCACATCTCCTTGGCGCTTAGGCATTCTCCTATTCGGTTGATTTCTTGTTGGGGGAGCACATTGAAGAGATGATGCTTGGCTTTTGAATTTGCAAGGTGCTCTTCCCTTTGCCTTTTGGTCCACCGTGATTTTTCAATTGGGTCACCCCTTTCATCCCTAGGCAACTCGAAACCATTTTCCATTATAAGCATAATATCAAAATCGGTCTCGAAGAATACCTCCATTCTCTTTTTCCACCAAGAGAATTCGCCGTCGAACTTCGGAGGATGGATGTTGGAGCCGGCCATTTCGAAAATTTGCTTGTTGTGGCGGTTAGTCCTCGACAAGCTTTCCTTGGCTCTGATACCACTTGTAGGGGATCGGTACGGCCGGCTAGAGGGGGGTGAATAGCCCTTTTCGTTTGGATGTCGGTATTTGCTCATCTACAAAACTAATTAGCGCAAGCGGAAGACTAATAAAGACAAACAAATAGAAATACGAGAAAACAATCGCTAACAAAGAATGTAACGTGGTTCACGGCTACGCCGCTAATCCACGATCCCGATTCGTCCGAGGTGAATCACTCCTCCAAAGCCAATCACTATTGGTCTCTCCTTTGCACCAAGCTAGGTGGAGGTAACCTTTACAATCAAGATCACTCTTCTTACAAATAGAATGGAGTAAAAACAAGTAAGAAGAGTTTAGAGCTTGTGGGGCACTAGGAAGATCACTTAGAGCATAAGCATTAGCCTCTCAAAGGCTTACACCCTCTCTTTTTATAGAGAGGGCTGATTTCTTCCCGTTGGCCGCCACCAGTCGACTGCTGCCCTTGGCAGTCGACTGCCGTCACTACAATGGCCTCCGAACACGTCGGATCCCGACCGTTGTAGTCCAATGGAACTCTTGGCAGTCGACTGATGGACCTCATCAGTCGACTGCCCAGTCGGCTACGAACGGTTCTGTGGCCAAAACCCTATTGACCCGATCACGCTTTCAGCAATGATCGATGGTTCTTTGATCGGCCGAGCCTGATCGAATATATACCGCCGAACTCACTCGACTGAAGCGATGCCATCGCTGACATCGGCAAATGACCGTGTCGAAAACCCATCCGACACTTGGCCAAATGGCCAAGTTTCACCTAAGAGCTACCCTTCCCGGGTTACAATCGCCACTCCTCTCATCTCTCGAGTCCTCGCCTTCAAAGTTCTCTTCGTTCTCGCCATGTCCTCGGCGATCAGCGACGCGGCTGCGATGCTCCTTCGCGTCTCTTGCCTCGAAGTCTACTTCCTCCGGCTTCACTCCAAGCTTCTCGTCCGATGGTCCCTCGGATGCTCCAAGCGCACGGCTTCCGCAAAGCTATCCTTCACCGACTCAAGGCACGAGTCATGAGATGTGAAACTCGCCACGGCTCCATGTGCGAATTACTAAGTCCTGCACGACTTCAACGCACATATCAAATCAATATATCAAACTAACTTAAACCCTTTGCCACACCATCAAAACCATATTACGGCAAGAGATTGCCCTAACAATGGTCCCTACCAGTCGACTGATCGACTTTTTCTAGCACAGGCTGAAGCTTTATAAGGAGCTCGTGAAGGAGGAAAAAGGGATGGTTCTTTGAGGCGATTTAGGGCATGTTGCTGCTGCAATTCAGGGTCTCCAAGTGCTACTCGATCAACCTAGCAAGCAAGCATTCAAAAGCTTGGTGTAAAGTTTTCTTTACTTGCATTTTAGTGTAGTTGCCTGTATTTTCTTTGTATTACTGTTGTAATCTATTGTACGGGGTTTCTCCACCTTCAACTTGTGTCGAGAAGGAGATATTTGTGATTAGTGAGTGCGTGTGCATCACTAGAGCTCTTTAAAGCTCGATCCGTGGAGTAGGAACTGTTCCGTTTTGAACCACGTTAAACATCTTGTATTTGTAATTGTGTTTCGTGTTATTGTTATTATTATTATTATTCTACTGCATTAACATGATTTGTAGACGCGATCACGATCGAATTCCATCATCGGTACTAGCACGCGCTATTCACCCCCCCTCTAGCGTCCAATCGAGATCCTACAAGTGGTATCAGAGCGAGGCCGCTCTTGAAGTTTAACAACAAAGGGAGCACGCTAGAGGGTGAAGATGGAAGTCCAAGAACAATTAGGATGGGACATCAACACACCGGTGCCCTACACCCTATACGGACGAGAAGGCTTCAATTCTTGGAAGAGAAGAATTGAAGATTTTTTGATGATGAGAGACCTTGAGGAATGGTCCTTATTAATGGAAGGATTTGAGTATCCAAGAGGACCAAAAGGTGGTTTCCTCAAGAAGAAAAGATGGAGTGAAGATCTGTTGGAATGTATACTGAAAGCCTAGCTCTTTTTGTATGAACATTTTATTTTGAAATAAGAATCACATGATCATTATTTGCATTTTATATATTCATTATATATGTGTGCATATTGTCTAATATTTTACATTGTAGATAACATGGTGCTTGGTGTGGCACAGAAGATCATGTTATCAGTACCTTGTAAAATATAAGTAAAGGCTCACAACCAAGATGGTTTTGGACAAACCATTGGCATGGTTGTAGTGTAGCTTGGTATTGTTTTATCTTGAACATAGAGTTACACTAGTACACTTAGGTGTATTGAGTAGGACCGACATAGAGGTGATTCAATTTAGTACTGACTACATAATTGAATCGGACCTCGGATATTATGTTGTACATGCTCTTAATCCCGATATAATAATGGGCACATGTACTTAGTATTTATTTCTTTGATTTACCAGTGGGTGAGATTTAGATGGATTAAATCAATATGCCCGGTAAGTTGGGAAGTAATATTATTTACATGGTGTGCCGTTGATTATAGGAGGAAACCATGTCCTATATATTAGGTTGATGATGTCCCCTTGAGGAGCTCATAAGGTTCATCATGTAAACCCAGCAAGTTGACTTAGTCAACATGATGATAAGGTTGAGTGGTACTACTCGAGGAATTAGATGTTAATTAATTGATGGTCAGTAAATCAATTAATTGACGGACATTCGATATCTTAAACACGGGGAGATTAATGTACAAATAATATATGGAGCCCATATTGATTTATGGGGGTTGGTGAGGTAGTTCAATGATGATCCTCTAGTGGAATGGAACATCATTGATGGATCAAGTTTGTGTGGTTCCGATTCATTGGGTGGCCAAGACCCAACTCCTCCTTATGGTCCCTATCGTAGCCTAATATAATCCTTAAGAAGTCTAGATCCAAGAATGTAAAACAAAACCTAGAACCAACGGGTGGGATTAAATCCCTAGATCCGATGGTTAGGATGAAATCCTAGAATCGACGGTTGAGATTAAATCCTTAGATCTGACGGTTGGGATAAAACCCTAGATCCGACGGTTGGGATGAAACCTTAGATCTGACGGTTGGGATGAAATCCTAGATCCGATGGTTGGGATTAAACCCTAGATCCGACGGTTGGGATAAAACCCTAGATCCGACGGTGGAGATTAAATCCCTAGATCCAACGGTGGAGATTAAAGGAGGCTTAAGCCCTATTCTATAAATAGATGGCTAGGGTTGGGCGGCAAGAAGGATCAAGGAATTGGAGTTAGGGTTTGGTTAATCCACAAGTGGGCGGCTAGGGTTCATTGGGCGGCTAGGGTTTTGGAGCAAAGTTTGGGCGGCAAGCTTCTTCTTCAAGTTGATTGCCGGCGCCCATCCTCTACCTTCTTCCTTGGCCGACGCCCATCTTAGAGCCCTCTACCTTCTTCCTTGGCCGGTTCTCCTTCCATTGGTGGCCGTGGTCTACCTCCTTCCTTTAGGCGGCAACTCCTCTTCAAGTTGGCCGGTGCTTCATCCAATTGTTTCCTTGGCCGGTGGTTGCACCAAGTTCCATAATTTGGTGCCCGGTTCTAGATAGGAAGGTATTTGTGGTTTCTTCTCTTTGTTCGCAGCGGACAAGGTAGAGAAGAAAGTGATCTAGAAGGCTTCTACTCGTGGAGGATCTTCGTCCACACGTCGTCCACGAGAAGGATAGGACATACGGTAGAAGATCGTGAGGTATAAAGTTATTTTAACTTTATGTACAGATCTGAGCATGTTCTTATTTGTTTTGATTATGCATGTGTGTGTATGAATATATATTGTATAATCATGGACCCCGAAGACAAACACAAAAACCGGCGATCCATCCGCCGTCTCTTCCGCCGCTAACCAACTAGAAGAGTTGTTGCTTGAACAACTAGTTTGTTCAAGCGACCACTCGAGTTGTTAGCACGACGATGAAATGGTGTTGTTAAGGAAGCTCATCCCATCCGGATTAATCCTTTCATTAGTGAAAATTTTAATCCGGGGACATGGGAGCCAATGAGCCTCCGAAGCATTCACCCAACAAGTGGTATCAGAGCCATCGGATTCCGGTTTTGTGTGTTTAGGATTCGGTTAATTTTTTATGCATTTTTCATATATTATATGTGTCGGATGATAGTAGGATATGCGTAGTTTAACTCTTTGGTTGCAGGCATAAGATCCGACTATTATGGCCATGTGTCTGTATGTGAATGGATGTGTGTAAAAATTTATTATTTGAATCCTCGGGGTTGACGAGGCTAGATTAGTATTTAATTTTTGTAATTAAATACAACATTGTCTAGCCGATCATTTTAGTTTACTTTCGATCTAGACTATTTGTACACTCCTTCGTGGAGTATAGGATCGATGGATGTAAATAAAATGATTTATCTCGGCTCGGATATCTTTGGTGACTTGCGCACGGGAAAAGGTGGAGCGGACGAGGTGGCAACACGACGGAATGCATATTGGAGGACAATGCCATAATAGTTGGAAAAAAATTCTGTTTTTCCATATTTATTGCTTATTTGTTTTATATGCATGTTGTGTATGTTTAAAATTCCTCGATTGCAATTTACTAAGTGGGAGAGGGATATTTTAATTAATTCCCGCGGCCTCCATTACAATTTGACGTGTGATGCAAACAAACTTGTGTGTTGGCTCTGAGTGCCTTCCTCCCTGCGGACGAGTTTGTTTGCGGATCACTAGGTCAAATAATGGTTATAGGAAATTAACTAGGAGCATTTGTACTTTCACAGCGGTAAGGCACATAATCCGAAATAATTTCCTCAGTATCATGTAATGGTGCACACTTAGATACAAATAAAGGTATCCTCCCCATCGGAGTCACTGCTTTTATTTGTAGGGCCAAAGAGGAACCAACTATTAATTTTATTTGTCAAAAAGTAAGGTTGACAAGATAATAAAATTAATGGGTAAAACCTCCTCTTACAAATGTAGAATTCGTATACGTCCACACTGCGTGGCATGCGACATTCTCGGTGATTTGAGGTGTTGGTTGATTTCGGGATTTTATTGTTTTGAGGAATCAATAATATTTGAAATCTAATTTTTTGATCATTGTGATTTTTAGGATTTTTCAAATGGCTTTCAACCCACTTGCTGTGATTTTAAAAGAAAACAAACTTACTGGTCCAAACTACATTGATTGGAAAAGAAACCTGGATATTGTCTTAACTGCGTAAGAGTATAAATTTATACTCTTCGAGGTCTGTCCTCCTAAGCCCTCAGATGACTCTGATGAAAAGGAGATAGAACGTTATAAGAAATGGGTTAAGGCAGATGAGATGGCGCGGTGTTACATTTTGGCATCTATGTCAAATGTGCTGCAACATCAGCATCAGGCCATAGCCACTGCTTATGACATGATATTCAATCTCAAGGAACTTTTCGGACATCAGAGTAGGGCGGCTAGGCAGGAGGCTATGAGAAACTTGATGACGACCTCCATGATCGAGGGAACACCCGTTAGGGAACATGTTCTCAAGATGATGGCTCATCTTAATGAGATGGAAGTCCTAGGAGCTGAGATCGATGGGGAAACCCAGGTCGATATCATTCTCCAGTCTCTTCCTAGTAGTTTTGAGCAGTTTCGCCTCAACTACAACATGAACAAAAGGTTGTATTCATTGGCGGAGCTTCGAGTAACTCCAGCGCAGAGGGGCTTTTTCGCCGAGTGCTAAGCCATGGTCGCTCGAAGATTTCTTCCTCTAAACCAAAGGTAAGAAGAAGAAGAAGCAAGGTGGAGCGAAGAAGGTGGCAACAGGACCTCGTGCAGAGTAAGAAGAAAGGCAAGTGCTTCACTTGCAAGTGATCGACATTGGAAGGCGACTGTCCTCGCCAAAGAACAAAGGTATATCTTCTTGTTTAGTTGTTGAAACATGTTTAGCGGTGTTATCTACTGGTGTGTAGATACAGGAGCCACTGATCATGTCTGCAATACTTTGCAGGGGTTTCAGGAAACCCGACGACTAGCTAAGGGAGAGATTACCGTCTTCATGGGCAATGTTTCAAAGGTGGCGGCTATTGCAGTGGGAGACGTTTATTTATCTTTTGATAGGAATAAATTTTTGGTTTTGAGAAATTATCTTTATGTACCTACTTTTAGAAAGAATTTAATTTCAGTTTCTAAATTGTTTTTGGATGGATATTCTGTTTCTTTTAATGACAAGGTGGTTATAAAAAGGAATAGGGAGATTATCTGTTCTGGTACATTGGTTGGCAATTTATATACTCTTGAACCAAAAACTCCCACGATGCAAATAAAGTAAATAACTCATCTTCTAAATCTAATAAGAGAAAAGAACCTTCATGAAATGAACCAAACATATCTTTGGCATCTAAGGCTTATTAACCTAAGTAGAATTCAAAGGTTGATAGCTGATGGACCTTTGGGTTCATTAGTGGTGGAGGATCTCCCAACCTGCGAATCTTGCTTGGAAGGTAAAATGACCAAGAGGCCTTTTAAGGACAAGGGGTATAGAGCCAAAGATGTGTTAGAATTGGTTCATTCTGATTTGTGTGGTCCTATGTCTATCCAGGCAAGAGGTGGCTTTGAATACTTTGTCTCATTTATAGACGATTATTCAAGGTATGGATACATTTACTTGATGCGCCACAAGTCTGAATGCTTTGACAAGTTCAAAGAATTCAAGGCTGATGTGGAGAACCGTCAAGGTAAAAGTATCAAGACATTACGATCTGATCGTGGTGGCGAGTACCTCTTGGGAGAGTTTAGGAGTTACTTATCAGAGGTCGGGATTCAATCCCAATTATGCACTTTGACTGCACACCTAAACAGAATGGTGTAGCGGAGCGAAGGAATAGGACTCTTATGGAGATGGTCGGATCGATGATGAGTTATTCGAGTTACGTTTCGCTCGGGTATGCACCGGATACAACAATGTACACTCAACTTGGTTCCATCTAAATCAGTACCTTCTACCGTAGAATTGTGGATGGGCGAAAACCTAGTCTCAAAACATATTCGGATATGGGGAGTCCAAAGACATGTGCCAAGGTCAAGGCCGTAAGTTGGAACCTCGCATGATGTGTATGCATGTTTGTTGGCTACCCTAAGGGAACGAAAGGTGGTTTGTTTTTATAATCCTAGAGATCAGAGGGTGATCGTTAGCACGAACGCCAGATTTCTAGAGGAGGATTATGTAATGAACCACAAGCCCAAGAGTATGATTGTTCTTGAGGAGTTGACAGGGGAAGTCCCGACTTTAGTACCACTGGTACAAGAGGAGACACCACAAGTCACTGCACCGCGTGTCATAGAGCATACACAGGAGGCACCTCATCGTAGTGGGAGGGTTGTTAGACAACCTGACATATTCATGTTTTTGGGAGAGTCTTCGGACTTAGTCCCTGGTCAACATGAACCTGATCCCTGGACATATGATGAGGCAATCCAGGATAGAGATGCGGTATCTTGGCAAAGTGCGATGAATTCAGAGATAGAATCTATGGATTCTAATCAGGTCTGGGAGCTAGTAGAACCACCCGATGGTGTAAAAACCATTGGATGCAAGTGGATCTACAAGAGAAAGAGAGGAGTAGACGGGAAGGTCGAGACCTTCAAAGCTAGGCTTGTTGCGAAAGGGTATACTCAGAAAGAGGGCATCGATTATGAGGAGACCTTTTCGCCGGTAGCTATGCTTAAGTCTATCCGGATTCTCTTATCTATAGCTGCTCATATGGATTATGAGATTTGGCAGATGGTGTCAAGACAGCTTTCCTTAACGGAAGTCTTGAGGAGAACATCTATATGCGGCAACCAGAGGGATTCATTGCTAAAGGAAAAGAGCATCTTGTATGTAAGCTTAATCGGTCCATTTATGGATTGAAGCAAACTTCCAGATCTTGGAACATTCGCTTTGATGAGGTAATCCAGTCATATGGATTTATTCAAAGTCCGTATGAGCCTTGTGTATACAAGAGATGTGACGGAAACGTAGTGGTGTTTCTTGTACTATACGTAGATGACATTTTGTTAGTTGGCAACAATATCAAAGTGTTATCAGACGTAAGGGTATGGTTGTCCAAACAGTTTGATATGAAGAACTTGGGAGAAGTGGGACACATCCTTGGGATCAAAGTTATAAGGGATCGCAAGAAAAGGATGTTGTGCTTATCCCAAGCTTCATACATTGACACTATCCTTGCTCGATTTTGCATGCAGAACTCCAAGAAAGGTTTTCTACCTTTTAGGCATGGAGTTCCTTTATCTAAAGAGATGTGTCCCAAAACATCAAAGGAGATAGAGGACATGAAGGCGGTTCCTTATGCTTCGGCAGTAGGAAGCCTTATGTATGCTATGTATTTAGATCGGATATCCGCTGCCAGTGGGCATGGTTAGCGAATATCGAGTAATCCTAGACAGGACATGAATCGCTGCGGTAAAGCATATATTGAAGTACCGAGAAGGACTAGGGGTTTACCGAAGCAGATCAATTAGTCCTCGTGGTTACACGGATTCGGATTTCCAATCAGATAGGGACAAGAGTAAGTCTACCTCGGGGTTTGTGTTTACTTTTGGAGGTGGAGCCATAGTATGGAGGAGTGTCAAGCAGAAATGCGTGGCGGACTCTACCATGGAAGCTGAGTATGTGGCAGCCTCTGAGGCAGCCAAGGAAGTTGTATGGCTCAGGAAATTCTTGATGGACTTGGATGTGATTCCTGGTTTGCCCAGAACTATCATAATTTATTGTGATAATAGTGGTGCAGTTGCAAACTCGAAGGAACCACGAGCCCATAAGGCGAGTAAACACATAGAGCGCAAGTACCACCTCATACGAGAGATCGTAAAGCGAGGAGAAGTTGTTGTCGCCAAGATTGCATCAGAGGATAACCTGGCGGATCCATTCACTAAGGCCCTTCCAGCGAAAGCGTTTGATAGGCATGTGGAGGACATGGGGATCAGATGTATGGCAGAGTAATGACGGCATAGTCTTTTAGTATAAGTGGGAGATTGTTGGAATGTATACTGAAAGCCTAGCTCTTTTTGTATGAACATTTTATTTTGAAATAAGAATCATATGATCATTATTTGCATTTTATATATTCATTATATATGTGTGCATATTGTCTAATATTTTACATTGTAGATAACATGGTGCTTGGTGTGGCACAAAAGATCATGTTATCAGTACCTTGTAAAATATAAGTAAAGGCTCACAACCAAGATGGTTTTGGACAATCCATTGGCATGGTTGTAGTGTAGCTTGGTATTGTTTTATCTTGAACATAGAGTTACACTAGTACACTTAGGTGTATTGAGTAGGACCGACATAGAGGTGATTCAATTTAGTACTGACTACATAATTGAATCGGACCTCGGATATTATGTTAAACATGCTCTTAATCCCGATATAATAACGGGCACATGTACTTAGTATTTATTTCTTTGATTTACCAGTGGGTGAGATTTAGATGGATTAAATCAATATGCCCGGTAAGTTGGGAAGTAATATTATTTACATGGTGTGCCGTTGATTATAGGAGGAAACCATGTCCTATATATTAGGTTGATGATGTCCCCTTAAGGAGCTCATAAGGTTCATCATGTAAACCCAGCTGGTTGACTTAGTCAACATGATGATAAGGTTGAGTGGTACTACTCGAGGAATTAGATGTTAATTAATTGATGGTCAGTAAATCAATTAATTGACGGATATTCGATATCTTAAACACGGGGAGATTAATGTACAAATAATATATGGAGCCCATATTGATTTATGGGGGTTGGTGAGGTAGTTCAATGATGATCCTCTAGTGGAATGGAACATCATTGATGGATCAAGTTTGTGTGGTTCCGATTCATCGGGTGGCCAAGACCCAACTCCTCCTTATGGTCCATATCGTAGCCTAATATAATCCTTAAGAAGTCTAGATCCAAGAATGTAAAATAAAACCTAGAACCAACGGTTGGGATTAAATCCCTAGATCCGGTGGTTAGGATGAAATCCTAGAATCGACGGTTGAGATTAAATCCTTAGATCCGACGGTTGGGATAAAACCCTAGATCCGACGGTTGGGTTGAAACCTTAGATCCGACGGTTGGGATGAAATCCTAGATCCGATGGTTGGGATTAAACCCTAGATCCGACGGTTGGGATAAAACCCTAGATCCGACGGTGGAGATTAAATCCCTAGATCCAACGGTGGAGATTAAAGGAGGCTGAAGCCCTATTCTATAAATAGATGGCTAGGGTTGGGCGGCAAGAAGGATCAAGGAATTGGAGTTAGGGTTTGGTTAATCCACAAGTGGGCGGCTAGGGTTTTGGAGCAAAGTTTGGGCGGCAAGCTTCTTCTTCAAGTTGATTGCCGGCGCCCATCCTCTACCTTCTTCCTTGGCCGACGCCCATCTTAGAGCCCTCTACCTTCTTCCTTGGCCGGCGGTTCTCCTTCCATTGGTGGCCGGTGGTCTACCTCCTTCCTTTCTCCTTGGTGGCCGGCGGCAACTCCTCTTCAAGTTGGCCGGTGCTTCATCCAATTGTTTCCTTGGCCGGCGGTTGCACCAAGTTCCATAATTTGGTGGCCGGTTCTAGATAGGAAGGTATTTGTGGTTTCTTCTCTTTGTTTGCAGCGGACAAGGTAGAGAAGAAAGTGATCTAGAAGGCTTCTACTCGTGGAGGATCTTCGTCCACACGTCGTCCACGAGAAGGATAGGACATACGGTAGAAGATCGTGAGGTATAAAGTTATTTTAACTTTATGTACAGATCTGAGCATGTTCTTATTTGTTTTGATTATGCATGTGTGTGTATGAATATATATTGTATAATCATGGACCCCGAAGACAAACACAAAAACCGGCGATCCATCCGTCGTCTCTTCCGCGGCTAACCAACTAGAAGAGTTGTGTTGCTTGAACAACTAGTTTGTTCAAGCGACCACTCGAGTTGTTAGCACGACGACGAAATGGTGTTGTTAAGGAAGCTCATCCCATCCGGATTAATCCTTTCATTAGTGAAAATTTTAATCCGGGGACATGGGAGCCAATGAGCCTCCGAAGCATTCACCCAACAAGATCAACTCCAAAGATTCGAGAAAAATGATAAGGTAATCAAATTCATTTTTGATTTAATTCCTAATAACTTCTTGTGTAGCCTAGGTGAGTGCTTGGATGCTAAAGAGCTTTGGAGCAATTTGGCCAAGCTCTATGAAGGTCCATCATCGGTCCAAGAGGAAGGGACCGAAGAGGCAAGCACATCTTCCTCACAAGGAAGTAAGGACTTAGAGGTTAAGAGACCATCAACATCCAAGGAGGTGGAAGAAGTAGAAGAAACCTTCACCTCTAGGATTGAGGGGGAGAAGATTAGACATTCGATATCTTAAACACGGGGAGATTAATGTACAAATAATATATGGAGCCCATATTAATTTATGGGGGTTGGTGAGGTAGTTCAATGATGATCCTCTAGTGGAATGGAACATCATTGATGGATCAAGTTTGTGTGGTTCCGATCCATCGGGTGGCCAAGACCCAACTCCTCCTTATGGTCCCTATCGTAGCCTAATATAATCCTTGTGAAGTCTAGATCCAAGAATGTAAAACAAAACCTAGAACCAACGGTTGGGATTAAATCCCTAGATCCGATGGTTAGGATGAAACCCTAGAACCAACGGTTGGGATTAAAACCCCTAGATCCGATGGTTAGGATGAAACCCTAGAATTGACGGTTGGGATTAAATCCCTAGATCCGACGGTTGGGATAAAACCCTAGATCCGATGGATGTGATGAAACCCTAGATCCAACGGTTGGGATGAAATCCTAGATCCGACGGTTGGGATGAAACCCTAGATCTGACGGTTGGGATAAAACCCTAGATCCGACGGTGGAGATTAAATCCCTAGATCCGACGGTGGAGATTAAAGGAGGCTTAAGCCCAATTCTATAAATAGAAGGCTTAAGCTTGGGCGGCAAGAAAAAAAAATTGAATTGGAGTTAGGGTTTGGCTCTTCTCAAAGTGGGCGGCTAGGGTTTTGGAGCAAAAGCTTGGGCGGCAACCATCTTCCTTCTCCTTGTTGCCGGCACCCATCTTCCTCCATCAAGACTTGGCCGGCTCCCATCCTCTAGGCCTCTCTCTTATTCCTTGGCCGGTGGTTCTCCTTCCATTGGTGGCCGGCGTTCACTCCTTCAATCTCTCCAAGGTGGCCGGCGGTTCTCCTTCCATCGTGGCAGCGCTTCATCCACTTGTTCCTTGGCCGGCGGTTGCATCAAATTCCCTAATTTGGTGGTCGGTTCTAGAAAGGATAGGTATTTGTTGGTTCTTCTCTTTGTTCGCAGCGGACAAGGAAGGGGAGAACGCGATCTAGAAGTCTTCTACTCGTGGAGGATCTTCGTCCACATGTCGTCCATGAGAAGGATAGGACATACGGTAGAAGATCGTAAGGTATAAAGTTTTATAACTTTATTTTCAGATCTGAGCATGTTCCTTTTAGTGTTGATTATACATGTGTGCGTTTGTATATATATTGTATAATCATGGACCCCGAAGACAAACACAAAAACCGGCGATCCGTCCGTCGTCTCTTCCGTGGCTAATCAACTAGAAGAGTTGTGTTGCTTGAACAACTAGTTTGTTCAAGCGACCAATCAAGTTGTTAGTACGACGATGAATAGGTTGTGCTAAGGAAACTCATCCCATCCGGATTAATTCTTTCATTAGTGAAAATTTTAATCCGGGGACATGGGAGCCAATGAGCCTCCGAAGCAACTCCCTACAAGTGGTATCAGAGCCACGGTTTCCGGTTTTGTGTGTTTTGGATTCGGTTATTTCATGCACATTTCATATATTGAGTATGCCGGATAATAGTAGGATGTGCATAGGCTAACTTTTTGGTTGCAGGCATAAGATCCGACTATTATGGCTATTTGGTTGTATGTGATGGTTTTGTGTGTGATTGTATGTATATTATTTGAATCCTCGGGGTTGACGAGGCTAGATTAGTATTTAATTTTTTGTAATTAAATACGACATTGTTTAGCCGCTCATTTTAGTTTACTTTCGATCTAGATTATTTGTACACTCCTTCGTGGAGTATAGGATCGATGGATGTAAATTAAAATGATTTATCTCGGCTCGGATATCTTTGGTGACTTGTGCACGGGAAAAGGTGGAGCGGACGAGGTGGCGACACGACGGGATGCGTATTGGAGGACAATGGCATAATAGTTGGAAAAATTCTGTTTTTTTCCATATTTATTGCTGATTTGTTTTTATATGCATGTTGTGTATGCTTTAAAATTCCTCAATTTCAATTTACTAAGTGGGAGAGGGAAATTTTAATTAATTCCCGCGGCCTCCATTACAATTTGACGTGTGATGCAACAAACTTGTGTGTTGGCTCTGAGTGCCTTCCTCCCTGCGCACGGGTTTGTTTGCTGATCACTAGGTCAAATAATGGTTATAGGAAATTATCTAGGAGCATGTGTACTTCCACAGCGGTAAGGCACATAATCCGAAATAATTCCCTTGGTATCGTGTAATGGTGCACACTAAGATGCAAATAAAAGTATCCTCCCCATCGGAGTCACTGCTTTTATTTGTAGGGCCAAAGAGGAACCAACTATTAATTTTATTTGTCCAAAAGTAAGGTTGACAAGATAATAAAATTAATGGGTAAAACCTCCTCTTACAAATGTAGAATTCGTATACGTCCACACAGCGTGGCATGCGATATTCTCGGTGATTTGAGGTGTTGGTTGATTTCGGGATTTTATTATTTTGAGGAATCAATAATTTTTGAAACCTAATATTTTGATCATTGTGATTTTTAGGATTTTCAAATACCTTTCAACCCACTTGCTGTGATTTTAAAAGAAAACAAACTTACTGGACCAAACTACATTGATTGGAAAAGAAATCTGGATATTGTCTTAACTGCGGAGGAGTACAAATTTGTACTCTTCGAGGTCTATCCTCTTAAGCTTTCCGATGACTCTGATGAAAAGGAGAAAGAACGTTATAAGAAATGGGTCAAGGCAGATGAGATGGCGCGGTGTTACATTTTGGCATATATGTCAAATGTGCTGCAAAATCAGCATCAGGCCATAGCCACAACTTATGACATGATGTTCAATCTCAAGGAACTTTTTGGACATCAGAGTAGGGCGGCTAGGCAGGAGGCGATGAGAAACTTGATGACGACCTCCATGATCGTGGGAACACCCGTTAGGGATCATGTTCTCAAGATGATGGCTCATCTTAATGAGATGGAAGTCCTCGGAGCTGAGATCGATGGGGAAACCCAGGTTGATATCATTCTCCAGTCTCTGCCTAGGAGTTTTGAGCAGTTCCATCACAACTACAACATGAACAAGAGGTTGTATTCGTTGGCGGAGCTTCTGACAGAACTCCAGGCGGCAGAGGGGCTTTTTCGTCAAAGTGCTCAAGCCATGGTCGCTCAGAAGGTTTCTTCCTCTAAACCAAAAGGTAAGAAGAAGAAGAAGCAAGGTGGAGCGAAGAAAGTGGCAGTGGGACCTCAGGCAGGAGTGAAGAAGCCGAAAGGCAAGTGCTTCACTTGCAAGCAGACTGAACATTGGAAGGCGGACTGTCCTCGCCGAAAGAACAAAGGTATATCTTCTTGTTTAGTTGTTGAAACATGTTTAGCGGTGTTATCTACCAGTGCCTGGTGTGTAGATACTGGAGCCACTGATCATGTCTGCAATACTTTGTAGGGGTTCCAGGAAACTCGACGACTAGCTGAGGGAGAGATTACCGTCTTCATGGGCAATGCTTCAAAGGTGGCGGCTATTGCAGTGGGAGACGTTTATTTATCTTTTGATAGGAATAAAGTTTTGGTTTTGAGAACTTGTCTTTATGTACCTACTTTTAGAAAGAATTTAATTTCAGTTTCTAAATTGTTTATGGATGGATATTCTGTTTCTTTTAATGACAAAGTGGTTATAAAAAGGAATAGGGAGATTATCAGTTCTGGTACATTGGTTGGCAATTTATATACTCTTGAACCAAGAACTCCCACGATGCATATAGAAATCAATAACTCATCTTCTAAGTCTAATAAGAGAAAAGAACCTTCGCAAATGAACCAAACATATCTTTGGCATCTAAGGCTTGGTCATATTAACCTAAGTAGAATTCAAAGGTTGATAGCTGATGGACCTTTGGGTTCATTAGTGGTGGAGGATCTCCCAACCTGCAAATCTTGCTTGGAAGGTAAAATGACCAAGAGGCCTTTCAAGGCCAAGGGGTATAGGGCCAAAGATGTGTTAGAATTGGTTCATTCTGATTTGTGCGGTCCTATGTCTATCCAGGCAAGAGGTGGTTTTGAATACTTAGTCTCTTTTATAGACGATTATTCAAGGTATGGATACATTTAAGTCCGAATGCTTTGATGTTCAAAGAATTCAAGGCTGATGTGGAGAACCGTCAAGGTAAAAGTATCAAGACATTACGATCTGATCGTGGTGGCGAGTACCTCTTGGGAGAGTTTAGGAATTACTTATCAGAGGCTGGGATTCAATCCCAATTGTCTGCACCTGGCACACCCCAGCAGAATGGTGTAGCGGAGCGAAGGAATAGGACTCTTATGGAGATGGTCAGATCGATGATGAGTTATTCGAGTTACTGCTTGCCTGGGGTATGCAATCGGATACGACAATGTACACTCGAACTTGGTTCCATCTAAATCAGTACCTTCTACCCATAGAATTGTGGGTGGCGAAAGCCTAGTCTAAGACATATTCGGATATGGGGAGTCGGCACATGTCTTTGAAGGAGATCTTTGGTAAGTTGGAACCTCTAAATGCGAAGTGTGCATGTTTGTTGGCTACCCTAAAGGAGCGAAGGTGGTTTGTTTTATAATCCTAGAGATCGAGAGGGTGATCGTTAGCGAGCCAGATTTCTAGAGGAGGATTATGTAATGAACCACAAGCCAGTAGGATTGTTCTTGAGGAGTTGGCGAAGTCCCTTGGTACCACCGGTACAAGAGGAGACACCACAAGTCAGCACAGCGTGTCCGAGCATACACAGAGGCACCTCGTCGTAGTGGGAGGGTTGTTAGACAACCCGAGAGATTCATGTTTTTGGGAGAGTCTTGGACTTAGTCCTTGGTGAACATGAACTGATCCTGGACATATGAGAGGCAATCCAAGATAGAGATCACGTATCTTGGCAAAGCGATGAATTGAGATAGAATCTATGGATTCTAATCAGTCTGGGAGCTAGTAGAACCACCCGATGGTGTAAAAGCCATTGGATGCAAGTGGATCTACAAGAGAAAGAGAGGAGTAGGCGGGAAGGTTGAGACCTTCAAAGCTAGGCTTGTTCGAAAGGGTATACTCGGAAAGAGGGTATCGATTATGAGGAGACCTTTTCATTAGCTATCTTAAGTCTATCCGGATTCTCTTATCTATAATTTGCTCATATGGATTATGAGATTTGGCGGATGGATGTCAAGATAGCTTTCCTTAATGGAAGTCTTGAGAGAACATCTATATGCGACAACGGAGGATTCATTGCTAAAGGCAAAGAGCATCTTGTATGTAAGCTTAATCGGTCCATTTATGGATTGAAGCAAGCTTCTAGATCTTGGAACATCCGCTTTGATGAGGTAATCCGGTCATATGGATTTATTCAAAGTCGGATGAGCCTTGTGTATACAAGAGATGTGGCGGAAAGCGTAGTGGTGTTTCTTGTACTATCGTAGATGACATTTTGTTAGTTGGCAACAATATCAGTGTTATCGGGACGTAAGTATGGTTGTCAAACAATTTGATATGAAGGACTTGGGAGAAGTGGGACACATCCTTGGGATCAAAGTTATAAGGGATCGCAAGAAAGGATGTTGTGCTTGTCTCAAGCTTCATACATTGACACTATCCTTGCTCGTTTTAGCATGCGAGAACTCCAAGAAAGGTTTTCTACCTTTTAGGCATGGAGTTCCTTTATCTAAAGAGATGTGTCCCAAAACATCAAAGGAGATAGAGGACATGAAGGCGGTTCCTTATGCGATAGGAAGCCTCATGTATGCTATGCTATGCGAGGACGGATATACGCTTTGCAGTGGGCATGGTTAGCAGATATCAGTAATCTGGACGAGGACATTGACTGCGGTAAGCATATATTGAAGTACCTGAGAAGGACTAGGGATTATATGCTGGTTTACCGGGCAGATCAATTAGTCCCTGTGGGTTACACGGATTCGGATTTCCAATCGGATAGGGACAAGAGTAAGTCTACCTCGGGGTTTGTGTTTACTTTTGGAGGTGGATCAATAGTATAGAGGAGTGTCAAGCGAAATGCGTGGCGGACTCTACCATGGAAGTGAGTATGTGGCGACCTGCAGAAGGCGAAGCTGGCTTAGGAACTTCTTGATGGACTTGGATGTGATTTCTGGTTTGCCCAGAACTATCACAATTTATTGTGATAATAGTGGTGCAGTTGCAAACTCGAAGGAACCACGAGCCCATAAGGCGAGTAGACACATAGAGCGCAAGTACCACCTTATACGAGAGATCGTAAAGCGAGGAGAAGTTGCTGTCGCCAAGATTGCATCAGAGGATAACCTGGTGGATCCATTCACTAAGGCCCTTCCAACGAAAGCGTTTGATAGGCATGTGGAGGACATGGGGATCAGATGTGTGGCAGAGTGATGACGACATAGTCTTTTAGTATAAGTGGGAGATTGTTGGAATGTATACTGAAAGCCTAGCTCTTTTTGTATGAACATTTTATTTTGGAATAAGAATCACATGATCATTGTTTGCACTTTATATTTATTATATGTGTGCATATTGTCTAATATTTTACATTGTAGATAACATGGTGCTTGGTATGGCACAGAAGATCATGTTATCAGTCCCTTGTAGAATATAAGTAGAGGCTTACAACCAAGATGGTTTTGGATAAACAATTGGCATGGTTGTAGTGTAGCTTGGTATTGTTTTGTCTTGAACATAGAGTTGCACTAGTACACTTAGGTGTATTGAGCAGGACCGACATAGAGTGATTGATTTAGTGACTACATAATTGAATCGGACCTTGATATTATATGTTGTACATGCTCTTAATCCCGATATAATAAAGGGACACATGTACTTAGTATTTATTTCTTTGATTTACGGTGAGATTTAGATGGATTAAATCAATGCATAAGTTGGGAAATGATATTATTTACATGGTGTCGTTGATTATAGGAGGAAACCGTGTCCTATATATTAGGTTGATGATGTCCCCTTGAGGAGCTCATAAGGTTCATCATGTAAACCCAGCTGGTTGACTTAGTCAACATGATGATAAGGTTGAGTGGTACTACTCGAGGAATTAGATGTTAATTAATTGATGGTCAGTAAACCAATTAATTGATGGACATTCGATATCTTAAACACGGGGAGATTAATGTACGAATAATATATGGAGCCCATATTAATTTATGGGGGTTGGTGAGGTAGTTCAATGATGATCCTCTAGTGGAATGGAACATCATTGATGGATCAGTTTGTGTGGTTCCGATCCATCGGGTGGCCATCCAACTCCTCCTTATGGTCCCTATCGTAGCCTAATATAATCCTTGTGAAGTCTAGATCCAAGAATGTAAAACAAAACCTAGAACCAACGGTTGGGATTAAATCCCTAGATCCGATGGTTAGGATGAAACCCTAGAACCAACGGTTGGGATTAAATCCCTAGATCCGATGGTTAGGATGAAACCCTAGAATCGACGGTTGGGATTAAATCCCTAGATCCGACGGTTGGGATAAAACCCTAGATCCGGATGGGATGAAACCCTAGATCCGACGGTTGGGATGAAATCCTAGATCCGGATTGGGATGAAACCCTAGATCCGACGGTTGGGATAAAACCCTAGATCCGGCGGTGGAGATTAAATCCTAGATCCACGGTGGAGATTAAAGGAGGCTTAAGCCCAATTCTATAAATAGAAGGCTTAAGCTTGGGCGGCAAGAAAAAAATTTGAATTTGGCTCTTCTCAAAGTGGGCGGCTAGGGTTTTGGAGCAAAAGCTTGGCGGCAACCATCTTCCTTCTCCTTGTTGCGGCGCCCATCTTCCTCCATCAAGACTTGGCGGCGCCCATCCTCTAGGCCTCTCTCTTATTCCTTGGCGGTGGTTCTCCTTCCATTGGTGGCAGCGTTCACTCCTTCAATCTCTCAAGGTGGCGGCGGTTCTCCTTCCATTGGTGGCGGCGCTTCATCCACTTGTTCCTTGTCCGTGGTTGCATCAAATTCCCTAATTTGGTGGTCGGTTCTAGAAAGGATAGGTATTTGTTGGTTCTTCTCTTTGTTCAGCGGACAAGGAAGGGAGAAAGCGATCTAGAAGCCTTCTACTCGTGGAGGATCTTCGTCCACACGTCGTCCACGAGAAGGATAGGACATCTGTAGAAGATCGTAAGGTATAAAGTTTTATAACTTTATTTTCAGATCTGAGCATGTTCCTTTTAGTGTTGATTATACATGTGTGTGTATGTATATATATTGTATAATCATGGACCCCGAAGACAAACACAAAAACCGACGATCCGTCCGTCGTCTCTTCCGCGGCTAATCAACTAGAAGAGTTGTGTTGCTTGAACAACTAGTTTGTTCAAGCGACCACTCAAGTTGTTAGCACGACGACGAATAGGTTGTGCTAAGGAAACTCATCCCATCCGGATTAATTCTTTCATTAGTGAAAATTTTAATCCGGGGACATGGGAGCCAATGAGCCTCCGAAGCAACTCCCTACACTTGGACCAATAGAGTTTAAGGGAAGTACAGACCCGATTGTTGCAGAAGGATGGATTTGATCATTGGAGACGATATATGACTTCATGCAGCTTACGGATGCTGACAAGGTGAGGTGCGCTATATTCATGTTGCGGGGGGATGCTCGAATATGGTGTGAGGGTGCACGCTCAGCGGTGGATTTAGCTACAGTTACTTGGGTTGAATTCAAGGAGGTATTTTATGGTAAATACTTTATCACGACAACCCGAATGACCAGAAATTCCTAGAGCCGCCAAGGGGACCAGATACAATGGTAGTATGTCAAGGAATTCGAGAAGGGGCGATATTTTGTACCTATGATTGCCAGTCAACCAATAGAGGAGCTGAAACATTTTACTGAGGGACTGAGGGCAGCCATTCGCCATGATGTCAGGGTGAGCCGAGTTACCACCTTCAGAGAGGCTGTGGATCGCTCATGGCGAGAGGGACAGAATGACATGATAAAGGAAGTACTGAGACTAAGAGGTCTAGTTACTAGGAAGGGAACCTCTCTGCGTAGTCAAGAAGATTGCACCGAGCATTTCAAGGCAAGCAACCACGCTTTAAGACGCAGCCACGATAATGACCAGAACCGACCGACATCTTGTCTTCAAGGGCGAAAGCAAAAATCAGTGTCCCAAGTGTGATAAGACTCATGCAGGTCAGTGTTTGGTGGGTACAGATGTGTGCTACAAGTGCAAAAAGTCTGGACACTTTGCTATGAACTGCCCTCAGCTCAAAGAGCCAACTAGAGAAAGGGTGTATGCTATGACACAGGAGCAGTTGGATCCGGATTCGACCATCATCACAGGTAGAATTTCTATTGTCAACCTACCTGCTCATGCCTTAATTGATTCGGGAGCTACACACTCTTTCATATCGGTGGCCTACGTTACAAAACTAGGTATTTCATGTGATTAGATGGCTACCGGCTATAACGTGTCCTTGCCTTCGGGGGAAGAACTGACCAACAATAGAAGAGTGAGGAACTGTCCGATAAAGATGCAGAACTATACAGTGTACGCCGAACTTATTGTATTAGAGATGGTGGATTTTGATGTAATTACAGGTATGGATTGGTTGACGATGCGAGGCCATTATTGACTATAAACAAGGGCAGTTAGCTGAAACTACAAAATGATGAATTTGTCATTTTCAATGCAACCTCCCTGTTGAGTCATCCACCTATTATATCTGCATGTAAAGCTCAGAAAATGTTAAGCAACGGGTGTAACGGATTTCTAGTCAACATAATGGGTAGTTTTGAGACTTTTAGACCAAGTATGAAGGAAGTAGAGGTAGTCTGAGATTTTCCTGATGTATTTCCGGAGGATATTGCAGGATTACCCCCTGTCAGAGAGGTTGAGTTTGGAATAGAATTAATATCGGGAACCACCCCTGTGTCTAAAGCACCGTACCACCTGACACCCACCGAAATGAAGGAACTGAAGGAGCAACTACAAGAACTATTGGATAAGGGTTTCATCCGACCCAGTGTCTCACCCTAGGGAGCGCCAGTGTTGTTAGTCCGTAAGAAGGACGGTTCAATGCGGTTGTGCATTGACTACCGGGAGTTAAACCGGGTTACAGTCAAGAACAAGTACCCGTTGCCTAGAATCGATGATCTGTTTGATCAACTACAGGGAGCAACGGTGTTCTCAAAGATTGACTTGAGGTCGGGGTACCACCAATTGATGGTGAAAGGAGATGTTCATAAACCTTCGTTCAGAACCCGGTATGGTCATTATGAGTTTCTAGTTATGCCGTTTGGGCTTACTAATGCCCCCGCAGCCTTTATGGATTTGATGAACCGGATCTTCCAGCCATACTTGGATCAGTTTGTGATTGTTTTTATCGATGATATACTAATTTATTCTCAGAGTCGCGAAGAGCACCGACAACATCCGTACCAGTGCTGCAGACTCTGAAGGGTAAGCGGTTATACGCTAAGTTCAGCAAATGCGATTTTTGGTTGAGACAAATGGCATTTTTAGGACATATAGTCTCGGAGAGGGGAATAGAGGTGGATCCAGTCAAAGTAGAGGCAATCCAGAGTTGGGCTACTCCTAGAAATGTTACAGAAATTCGAAGTTTCCAGGGACTAGCGGGGTATTATCGCAGATTCATTCAAAATTTTTTTTAGCAATTGCGCTACCCTGACCGTTGACCAAGAAGGGGTGAGGTATGAATGGACTACTCGGTGCAGAAGAGTTTTATGGAGTTAAAGGAAAGTGATGATAGCACTTTGTGCTTATAGTTCCGAACATACAGGCGGTTTGTACATACACTAATGCCTCCAAAGCAGTCTAGGGGCTGTATTGATGTAGAAGGAGGGTCATTGCCTATGCATCCACGTCGATTGAAGGTGCATGAGCATAATTATCCTACACATGACACTGGAACTTGCGTGATGCGTCTTCGCTTTGAAGATTTGGCGACACTATCTTTACGGAGAACGTTGCGAGATCTACACAGATCATAAAAGTTTGAAATATTTCTTTACTCAAAAGGAACTGAATATGCGGCAGAGACGATGGTTGGAGTTGGTAAAAGATTATGACTGCAATATTAACTATCACCCGGGTAAGGCAAATGTGGTGGCGGATGCGCTGAGTCGCAAGACGACGACGCTATTACAATTGACCACCCAGCAAAGATTGATATCAGAATTTCAACAGATAAGAGTGGAGGTGATAGCACCAGGTGAGCAGGTTAGGTTGGCGGCACTGACGGTTAAATTAAATTTACGGGATCAGATTCGGGAAGAATAAGCCTCAGATCAACAGTTAATGGAATGGAAACGCAAAGATGAAGCAAAGGGTAGCACCATCTACTCAGTGGTTGATGGGATGGTGCAATACAAGGGCCACATCTGGGTGCCCAAGGGTGGATCCCTGAGGGAGAATCTCATGAGGGAAGCTCACACTACCCCGTACTCTATTCAACCCAGCAACACAAAGATGTATAAGGATATGCGGCTATTATATTGGTGGCCGGGCATGAAGAGAGACATAAGCAAGATGGTCCATGAGTGCCTTACCTGTCAACAGGTGAAAGCTGAGCACCAAAGGCCCACGGGATTGCTCGAACCGCTTCCGATACCTGTTTGGAAGTGGGAAAATGTTGCCATGGATTTTGTGGTAGGATTACCGATCTCGACTAAGGGATCAAATGCAGTGTGGGTTATTGTGGATCGATTGACGAAGTAAGCACACTTCCTGCCAGTGAAAACTACTTTCACTATGATACAATATGCAGAGTTGTATATACGAGAAATAGTAAGGTTACATGGAATTCTGGATCAGATTGTGTCAGATAGAGATCCAAAATTTACATCCAGGTTCTGGAAGAGTTTGCATCGGGGATTGGGTACATCGGGGATTGGGTACAAAACTTGCTTTCAGCACCGCTTTCCATCCCCAGACTGACGGTCAATCTGAGCGAGTAATTCAGATTTTAGAAGATATGCTACGATCTTGCATTATATATTTCAAAGGGAGTTGGGAGTCCAAACTGCCCTTGGTAGAGTTCACCTATAATAATAGTTATCAATCCACCATCGGTATGGCTCCCTATGAAGCGCTATACGGAAGAAGGTGTAGAACACCACTACATTGGGAAGAGGTAGGAGAAAGAGCAGTTCTGGGTCCAGAGATTGTGACACAAACTGTGGAACTAGTAGCAAAGATCCGAGACAGAATGCAGTCGGCACAAAGTCGCCAAAAGAGTTATGCTGATTGTCGAAGGAGGGATCTAGAGTTCAGAGTGGGAGATCATGTATTTCTCAAAGTGTCACCCATGAAGGGAGTACTAAGGTTCGGAAGGAAGGGCAAACTCAGTCCGAGGTATATTGGGCCTTTTGAGATTCTTGACCGGATTGGAACACGAGCATACCGAGTTGCTCTACCACCAAACCAGGCAGGAGTTCATAATGTGTTTAACGTATCCATGCTCAGGAGGTACCTTTCCAACCCTGCACATGTGATTGGGTATGAAGCCATACAGTGGACACCAGATCTATCCTACGAGGTAATACCAAAACAAATATTGGATTGTCAAGTGCGGAGGCTGAGAAATAAAGAAATCAGAATGGTGAAAGTTTTATGGGGAAATCAGAAGATAGAGGAAGCCACCTGGGAGACCGAGCGGGATATGTGTGACTGTTACCCTGAACTATTTGGTAAGTTAAATTTCGAGGACGCAATTTTTTTTAAGGGGGGGGGGAGAGTTGTCAAGTCTCGAAAAAAAAAATGCAGTCATCGAAGATGATAAAATAATAATAATAATAAAATAATAACAATAATAAAATAATAAAAATATACGGGCGTATGTCATCGGAAAAGGAGGATAAATTTCGGGGTCTATTTATACCCTAAATAAGCGCAGTTGAGGGGCATAAAGGGGAAAAAAAATCCTAAACCCATTTAACCGGCCGAACCCTTTTCTTTTCTTTTTCTTTTTCCCTTCTTTTTCTATCGCACCCGTCTTACGTCGAGTCCACAGAGCGTCGAAAGGGCGTCAGCGAAACCCTTCCACCGGAGGCGGCGCCAGCCAGGAGCTACACCGACCCTCCTCCTCATCTTCACGTAGTAATCTCGGCTAGGGGCGAGGGCAGAGAGTTTAGTAGGTTTTCGTTTGGGGCTTTAGTGGCGGGATGGTGTCGGGATGTCGGGATTTAATCGGGTCTGAGCATTGGGTTTCCAGATTGAGTTCTAGCAGGGTTTAGGGGAGGATTTTCAGTAGTATTAGAATGGACTGAGCTATGGAAACCGGTGGAGCTTGGTTTCCCATCGGTGTGAAGGAGGTGAGGAGCAGAGAGATCCCGGGAGGTGGTTTGGGATTTAAATCTTTGGGCTGTAATGGGAATTCTGGATGGGAGGTGATCGGACCCGGTGGATTAGGGTGCTCGGCAGGTGAGGGGCAGGGAAATGGAATGGGTAAAATAGATTTTTGGTTATTAGGAGGGAAGGGGATCGAATTATGATCTTAGGATCGCTGTTGTTGAATTGATGCGTGGATTTGTAGGGTGGGTTTCATTCGGTTGGGTTTTAATAACTGATAATATACATGTTGGGGTCATTATGAATTGAGTATGTCGAGGTAGGTATAGGAGGGTTAAATATTCAGATAATAGCCAGATAAATGTTTAATAGATGTAATGAGTAGTTTGTTTGAAAGAAATCAACATGCTGGGGTGGATATAAATGTGTATGTACATAAGCATTATGTCCGTAGTTGATTCTTGCTATATTTGTTATCGGTGAGCATGTTTAGTTAATCCTTCATAAGTTTTTCTTAATGCTGTAAATGATATGTAATATGTGATAAATATCATCTACCTGTGTATGAGGTCAGATGCTATATATATATATATATATATATATATATATATATATATATATATATATATATATATATATAAAAGTGGTTTAGTTATCATCTACCTGTGTATGAGGTTGGATGCTATATGTATATGTGTGTACTTACCATCTACCTGTGTATGAGATTAGATGCTATATATATATATATATATATATAATTGTTCACCCATGATGTTTACTGTTATTATTTTTAGTTAATTGTTCATCCAAATCTTTCTTGTGCCCTGATGTTATGTAAATAAGTTATACTATCATCTACCTGTGTGTGAGGTTAGATGCTATATATATATGTGTGTAATTATCATCTACCTGTCTATGAGGTTAGATGCTATATGTATATGGGCGTAATTACCATCTACCTGTGTATGAGATTAGCTGATATATATTTAGTTATAAATGTTCACCCATGATGTTCTATGTTATCCTTCTATGACTGAGTATGATAGAAAATGACAGAAATTCTTTATTTAGCTAACTGTATGTACATGAGCATTAGTGGTGCCTGGACGGGTTGGGCTCCCCGGGTTGAGCTCCGGGGAGGGCCCACCCAAATTGACAGATTGACTGATGACTAATTCCCTTAATTTATTTTTAGAGGTACCTCAGGATTGCACAAGAAAATAAGGTATTTGACTGGCTCAGCATGTTAAATGCATAATGCGAGGTACCACGAGGGTTTATGTTTAGGTATAGTTAGCATAACAGAAAGGCATGATTGGGTTTGCAGTACTTGTTATAATGGCATGTTGCTAAAAGTATTGGTTATGTTACATACTAACTTACAGAAAGTGCAATAATAAAATGTATGTTGAGCTACAGTAGTTTACATTTACAGTTGAAGAAATATAGGTTTCGTGTTGAATTTTCCTCCCTGTGTTGTATCCCTACCATTGATCTACTTACTGGGCTGTGAACTCATGATTTCACATAATATTTTCAGGTAGGGAACAGGAATCCTAGATTGAGATGCAAGAAGCGGAGGTGGTGTAACTGAGGAGATGATGATGAGCATGGCACACATTGTCCGGGACATCTATGATACAGGGTTTCTAGTTTGAGGGGAGTTGATTTTGATGTTCTATTTTTCTTCAGTTTGAGAGGGTATAGTGTGTGTAGTTGAGACTGTTAAACTGAATGGAATAAAATAAACTTGGTGCCGGGTGTTCCGATCTTGTGTATAATGGGTAATATTGATGTGTGATTTGGGATTGAGTATATGCATACTGGGTTAGGTCTTTTCAGTTGGTATCAGAGCCAACGATTCTAAAGGACAATGTGTGCATGCAATCTCATCAAGGACTCAGATACATCCATCCTCGCGTTTGTAAGATTTAAATTTACTTTTCAAGTAGTAGTCTTAATGTAATCATGTTTAGGTTTATGTATAAACTGGAGATAACAATGCAGGTATCGGGTTTTATAGGAGAATGGCGGGCCGAAGAATCAATGGTGAAGTGGGGCAGAGTAGTCAGTTTCTCGCTGAGCTTAGCAATTATCAGAGAGCAGTCGGATTCAGGGAGAATAGATCCAACAACTGTTGAGAGCCAGGGAGCATGGAAACACCCACAGTGGTCCCACAGCCAGTGCGAACCCAGTTTACAAGCAGTTCAAGGATCTTGGACCGATAGAGTTTAAGGGAAGTACAGATCCGATTGTTGCAGAAGGATGGATTCGATCATTGGAGATGATATATGACTTCATGCAGCTTACGGATGCTGATAAGGTGAGGTGCACTATATTCATGTTGCGGGGCGATGCTCGAATATGGTGGGAGGGTGCACGCTCAGCGGTGGATTTAGCTACAGTTACTTGGGTTGAATTCAAGGAGGTATTTTATGGTAAATACTTTACTGCTGACACCAGAACCCGAATGGCCAGGGAATTCCTAGAGCTTCGCCAAGGGGACCGGACAGTGGCTGAGTATGTCAAGGAATTCGAGAAGGGGCGGTATTTTGTACCTATGATTGCCAGTCAACCAGTAGAGGAGCTGAAACATTTTATTGAGGGATTGAGGGCAGCCATTCGCCATGATGTCAGGGTGAGCCGAGTTACCACCTTGGAGAGGTCATGGATCGAGGCTCACGATGGCGAGAGGGGCAGAATGACATGATAAAGGAAAGCAGACTAAGAGGTCTAGTTACGAGAAGGAACCTCTGCGTCAGTCGAAGAAGATTGCAGAGCAGTTTGAGGCAAGCAACCCACGATTTAAGACGCAGCCACGACAGCGACCCCAGGAACCCTAACCAGTCGACCATACTGTCTTCAAGGGCGAAAGCAAAACTCAGTGTCCCAAGTGTGATAAGACTCATGCATGTCAGTGTTAGGTGGGTACAAATGTGTGCTACAAGTGCAAGAAGTCTGGACACTTTGCTATGAACTGCCCTCAGCTCAAAGAGCCAACTAGAGGAAGGGTGTATGCTATGACACAGGAGCAGGTGGATCCGGATTCGGCCATCATCACAGGTAGAATTTCTATTGTCAACCTACCTGCTCATGCCTTAATTGATTCGGGAGCTACACACTCTTTCATATCGGTGGCCTACGTTACAAAACTAGGTATTTCATGTGATTGGATGGCTACCGGCTATAACGTGTCCTTGCCTTCGGGGGAAGAACTGACCAGCAATAGAATAGTGAGGAACTGTCCGATAAAGATGCAGAACTATACAGTGTACGCCGAACTTATTGTATTAGAGATGGTGGATTTTGATGTAATTCTGGGTATGGATTGGTTGACCCGGTACGAGGCCATTATTGACTGTAAACAAAGGACGGTTAAACTGAAACTACAAAATGATGAATTTGTCATTTTCAATGCAACCTCCCCGTTGAGTCATCCACCTATTATATCTGCATGTAAAGCTCAGAAAATGTTAAGCAAGGGGTGTAACGGATTTCTAGTCAACATAATGGGTAGTTCTGAGACTTTTAGACCAAGTCTGGAGGAAGTAGAGGTAGTCCGGGATTTTCCTGATGTATTTCCAGAGGATATTGCAGGATTACCCCCTGTCAGAGAGGTTGAGTTTGGAATAGAATTAATATCGGGAACCACCCCTGTGTCTAAAGCACCGTACCGCCTGACACCCACCGAAATGAAGGAATTGAAGGAGCAACTACAAGAACTATTGGATAAGGGTTTCATCCGACCCAGTGTGTCACCCTAGGGAGCGCCAGTGTTGTTAGTCCGTAAGAAGGACGGTTCAATGCGATTGTGCATTGACTAAGGAGTTAAATCAAGTTCTGATCAGAACAAGTACCCGTTGCCTAGAATCGATGATCTGTTTGATCAACTACAGGGAGCAACGGTGTTCTCAAAGATTGAATTGAGGTCGAGGTACCACCAATTGAGGGTGAAAGGAGAAGATGTT
Organism: Wurfbainia villosa; assembly: GCA_025175895.1. Classification (NCBI taxonomy): domain Eukaryota; kingdom Viridiplantae; phylum Streptophyta; class Magnoliopsida; order Zingiberales; family Zingiberaceae; genus Wurfbainia; species Wurfbainia villosa. The sequence goes on from CM045988.1 coordinate 57,581,344, forward strand.
CATAAAACTGCATTCGATGAGTTTCTAGTTATGCCATTTAAGCTTACTAATGCCCCCGCAGCCTTTATGCATTTGATGAACCGGATCTTCCAGCCATACTTGGATCAGTTTGTGATTGTCTTTATCGATGATATACTAATTTATTCTCAGAGTCGCGAAGAGCACCGACAACATCGACAGTGCTGCAGACTCTGAAGGATAAGCGGTTATACGCTAAGTTTAGCAAATGCGATTTTTCGTTGAGACAAATAGCATTTTTAGGACATATAATCTCGGAGAGGGGAATATAGGTGGATCCAGTCAAAGTAGAGGCAATCCAGAGTTGGGCTACTCTGAGAAATGTTACATAAATTCGAAGTTTCCTGGGACTAGCGGGGTATTATCGCAGAGTCATTCAAAATTTTTCGTGAATTGCGCTACCCCTGACTTCACCAAGAAGGGTGAGGTATGAATGGACTACTCAGTCGAGAAGAGTTTTATGGAGTTAAAGGAAAGGATGATGATAGCACGTGCTTGCGCGATTCACATACAGGCGGTTGTGGTACGATGCCTCCAAAAGCGGGTCTAGGTATTGATGCGAAGGGAGGGTCATTGCCTATGCATCACGTCGATTGAAGGTGCATGAGCGCAATTATCCTACACATGACCTAGAACTAGCGTGATTTGGCGACACTATCTTTACGGAGAATGTTGCGAGATCTACACAGATCATAAAAGTTTGAAATATTTCTTTACTCAAAAGGAACTGAATATGCGGCAGAGACGATGGTTGGAGTTGGTAAAGATTATGACTGCAATATTAACTATCACCCGGGTAAGGCAAATGTGGTGGCGGATCGTGAGTCGCAGGCGACGGCTATTACGATTGACCACCCAAAGAAAGATTGATATCGTAATTTCAATAGATAAGAGTGGAGGTGATAGCACGGTGAGCGAGTTAGGTTGGCGACAGCGGCGGTTAAATCAAATTTACGGATCGATTCAGCAGAACAAGCCTCGGATCAACGATTAATGGAATGGAAACGCAAAGATGAAGAAGCAAAGGCGGCACCATCTACTCGGTGGTTGATGGGATGGTGCGATACAAGGGTCGCATCTGGGTGCCCAAGGGTGGATCCCTGAGGGAGAATCTCATGAGGGAAGCTCACACTACCCCGTACTCTATTCACCCCGACAACACAAAGATGTATAAGGATATGCGGCTATTATATTGGTGGTCGGGCATGATGAGAGACATAAGCAAGATGGTCCATGAGTGCCTTACCTGTCAACAGGTGAAAGCTGAGCACCAAAGGCCCACGGGATTGCTCGAACCGCTTCCGATACCTGTTTGAAAGTGGGAAAATGTTGCCATGGATTTTGTGGTAGGATTACCGATCTCGACTAAGGGATCAAATGCAGTGTGGGTTATTGTGGATCGATTGACGAAGTCAGCACACTTCCTGCCAGTGAAAACCACTTTCACTATGATACAATATGCAGAGTTGTATATACGGGAAATAGTAAGGTTACATGGAATTCCGGATCAGATTGTGTCAGATAGAGATCCAAAATTTACATCCGGGTTCTGGAAGAGTTTGCATCGGGGATTGGGTACATCGGGGATTGGGTACAAAACTTGCTTTCAGCACCGCTTTCCATCCCCAGACCGACGATCAATCTGAGCGAGTAATTCAGATTTTAGAAGATATGCTACGAGCTTGCATTATAGATTTCAAAGGGAGTTGGGAGTCCAAACTGCCCTTGGTAGAGTTCACCTATAATAATAGTTATCAATCCACCATCGGTATGGCTCCCTATGAATCGCTATACGGAAGAAGGTGTAGAACCCCACTACATTGGGAAGAGGTAGGAGAAAGAGCAGTTCTGGGTCCAGAGATTGTGACACAAACTGTGGAACTATTAGCAAAGATCCGAGACAGAATGCAGTCGACACAAAGTCGCCAAAAGAGTTATGCTGATTGTCGAAGGAGGGATCTGGAGTTCATAGTGGGAGACCATGTATTTCTCAAAGTGTCACCCATGAAGGGAGTACTGAGGTTCGGAAGGAAGGGCAAACTCAGTCCGAGGTATATTAGGCCTTTTGAGATTCTCGACCGGATTGGAACACGAGCATACCGAGTTGCTCTACCACCAAACCTGGCAGGAGTTCATAATGTGTTTAACGTATCCATGCTCAGGAGGTACCTTTCCAACCCTGCACATGTGATTGGGTATGAAGCCATACAGTGGACACCAGATCTATCCTACGAGGTAATACTAGAACAAATATTGGATCGTCAAGTACGGAAGCTGAGAAATAAAGAAATCAGAATGGTGAAAGTTTTATGGAGAAATCAGAGAAGCCACGGGAGGAGCGGGATATGCGTGACCGTTACCCTGAACTATTTGGTAAGTCAAATTTCAAGGACGCAATTTTTTTTAAGGGGGGGAGAGTTGTCAAGTCTCAAAAAAAAAAAAATGCAGTCATCGAAGATGATAAAATAATAATAATAATAATAAAATAATAACAATAATAACAATAATAAAATGATAAAAATACACGGGCGTATGTCATCGGAAAAGGAGGATAAATTTCGGGGTCTATTTATACCCTAAATAAGCACAGTTGAGGGGCATAAAGGGGAAAAATCCTAAATCCATTTAACTGGCCGAACCCTTTTCTTTTCTTTTTCTTTTTCCCTTCTTTTTCTATCGTGCACCCCGTCTTTTGTTCGTGAGCCGCCGCAGACGTCGAAAGGCGATCAGAAACCCTTCTAGACGATGCAAGCGCCGAGCTACACCCTCCTCCCTCATCTTCACGGTAAGTAATCTCTGGCTAGGGCTGGAGAGGGCGGAGAGTTTAGTAGGTTTTCGTTTGGGGCTTTAGCGGCGGGATGGTGTCCAGATGTCGGGATTTAATCGGGTCTGAGCATTGGGTTTCCAGATTGAGTTCTAGTAGGGTTTAGGGGAGGATTTTTGGTAGTATTGGAATGGACTGAGCTATGGAAATCGGTGGAGCTTGGTTTCCCGTCGGCGTGAAAGTGGTGAGGAGCAGAGAGATCCCAGGAGGTGGTTAGGGATTTAAATCTTTGGGTTGTAATGGGATTTCTAGAGGGGAGGTGATCGGACCCGGTGGATTAGGGTGCTCGACAGGTGAGGGGCAGGGAAATGGAATGGGTAAAATAGATTTTTTGTTATTAGGAGGGAAGGGGATCGGATTATGATCTTAGGATCGCTGTTGTTGAATTGATGCGTGGATTTGTAGGGTGGGTTTCATTCGGTTGGGTTTTAATAACTGATAATATACATGTTGGGGTCATTATGAATTGAGTACGTCGAGGGAGGTATAGGAGGGTTAAATTTTTAAATAATAGCCAGATAAATGTTTAATAGATGTAATGAGTAGTTTGTTTGAAAGAAATCAACATGCTGGGGTGGATATAAATGTGTATGTACATGAGCATTATGTCTGTAGATGATTCTTGCTAAATTTGTTATCGGTCAACATGTTTAGTTAATCCTTCATAAGTTTTTATTAATGCTGTAAATGATATGTAATATGTGATAAATATCATCTACCTGTGTATGATGTCAGATGCTAAATATATATATATATAATTGTTCACCCATGATGTTTACTGTTATTATTTTTAGTTAATTGTTCATCCAAATCTTTCTTGTGCCCTGATGTTATGTAAATAAGTTATACTATCATCTACCTATGTGTGAGGTTAGATGCTATATTTATATGTGTGTAATTATCATCTACCTGTGTATGAGGTTATTCCAGTTACGTATTATTGCTTGATATGGAGTACCATCTTTATGAGGTTGATATATATTTAGTTATAAATGTTCACCCATGATGTTCTATGTTATCATATGTGATCGAGTATGATAGAAAATGGAAATTCTTTATTTAGATAAGTATGTACATGAGCATTAGTGGTGCACAGACGGGTTGGGCTCCCGGGTTGAGCTCGGGAGGCCCACCCAAATTAATGATTGTTGATGGTGATGATTCCCTTAATTTCTTTCTAGAGGTACCTCGAGTTGCACAAGAAAATAAGGTATTTGGTAGCTCAGCATGTTAAATGTATAATCACAGTACCACGAGGGTTTATGTTTAGATGCATTAGCATAATAGAAAGGCATGATTGAGTTGCGTACTTGTTATAATGGCATGTTGCTAAAAGTATTGGTTATGTTACATCTTGACTTCTGAAAGTGCAATAATAAAATATATGTTGAGCTATAGTAGTTTACATTTCTGATTGAAGAAATATAGGTTTCGTGTTGAATTTTCCTCCCTGTGTTGTATCCCTACCATTGATCTACTTACTAGGCTGTGAACTCATGATTTCACATAATATTTTCAAGTAGGGAACAGGAATCCCAGATTGAGATGCAAGAAGCGGAGGTGGTGTAACTGAGGAGATGATGATGAGCATGGCACACATTGTCCGGGACATCTATGATACAGGGTTTCTAGTTTGAGGGGAGTTGATTTTGATGTTCTATTTTTCTTCAGTTTGAGAGGGTATAGTGTGTGTAGTTGAGACTGCTAAACTGAATGGAATAAAATAAACTTGGTGCCGGGTGTTCCGATCTTGTGTATAATGGGTAATATTGATGTGTGATTTGGGATTAAGTATATGCATACTGGGTTAGGTCTTTTCAATATACCTTTATATCTTATTTGCCATCCCTTGATTTGCATATGTCATGACATGACATCATGTTTATTTTCATCACTTATATGTCATGATCATGTTTAGGATTTAGGATAAATGTCATGTAATTTTAGATTATATCTTATGCCATGACATCATGATTATGAGCATGTGTTTATTTATATCATCTCTAATGCCATAATCACTCATGCATTTAAGATAATTTGATTAAAATTGAGTTAAGGATAACTGGCATGACTTGGAGTCCCATTTATATGGGAATCAAGTAGAGTTGCCTTAGAAAAATGTATGAAACCCTATATTAGGGAGAACAAAACCCACATCTCACATCACATTGATATGTATGTGTATTTATACACCCTAGATACATGTGAGATGCTAGGATATGAGTTAAGTTCAAGGTGCATTGTTTTTGCATCTAGATGAACTCAAACTCATCCTATATGAGTGGTGGATCATTGGGAAAGCTTGTGTACAAGTCATGTATATTAAGCCCAAGGAATATGATCTAAAATAAGGTTTTTAAAACATTTTAAAATCATTTTGAAAAACCTTGGTGAAGTATATCTTTTGATAGCAATCACCATTGATGAGATTGATACAAAGTGAGCCAAAACTTAGAAGTTTTCTTCACTTTTGAATTTTGTATCAATTTCAGTATTTTATGGGTAAAATAATTTTCAAATATTTTTCACCCATTGTATTGGCTATAATATACGTATGAATTTTTATGATTTTTGATATACGTAGAATTACTTATGATTTTCTAAAATTGACTCGATATTGAAATTGAAATTTGATTATCGATCAGCCTACTGATGGCAAGCGACTAATGTGAGTGTCGGTCATTAGTGGCCAGCAGTCGTATAATGCTCATTTTGGGAAAACAAGATTTGTTTAGCAGTGTTCACGTTTCAGTTACATGTACTCACTCCTAACCCCTAGGATATGCTTTAGGAAGCATTATGAAGGTGAAAATCCATTGGATATGGATTAGAGGTGTTAAATGATGTATCAAATTTAAGGTGTGGAGAGTTCAATGTTGAACTTTGAACCTTAATTTTGATGGTTTAGAGTTCCTATTGGCTTAGGGACTTCCCAAGGACATTGTTGGTGCAATGGTCAAGGGGGAGCAAGCCTTTAGGGGGAGGTATCCATCATGGGATGATGGATGTGTTTTTCTCTTCTTGAAGGAGAGAAGTTATTGGGAGAAGGACATCAATTGGGAATATTGATGGATCTTTGAGAGAACCAATTTGGAAATTGGGAGAGTGAATAGGATTGCCCCTCTTGAGTGATATGGGACTTATCACTAGGAAGATGGTAGACATCCTAGGTATTTTTGGATCAAGGGGGAGATTGTAAGATCTCATTGGGACATGAGTCATTGATCTCCTTGGAGAGATAATCTTTTTGATGTATGTCAAAAAGGGGGAGAAAGATAAGATTACCAATTTTGGATAATTGGTAAGGAGTTTTTGAGTTAGATGGTCTAACTCAAATGGTTTGTTTGGTTTTTGTCAAACATCAAAAAGGGGGAGATTGTTGGTGCAATCGGCCCAGGTCACGATTGACCAGGACTCGAGCTTGGCTCTAGAGATGTTTTGATGTTCGACAAAAACATATGACAATGTAATTGTCATGGGAAAGTCCAAGTCTTAGGTACTTGGCATGGAAAGTCCAAGTGGGACACTTGACATTTGGGAAAGTCCAAGCATGGGTCTTGGCAATGTTAAGTCCAAGCATGGGTCTTGGCAAGGTAAAGTCCAAGTCTTGAGTACTTGGCATGGAAAGTCCAACATGGGTTGGCAAGGGAAAATCCAAGCTTGAGTCTTAGCATTTGAGAAGTCCAAGGGGAATATTGGCGGCGTAAAGTTCAAGTGGGAGTCTTGGCAGCATAAGTCCAATGGTTGGCGGCGTAAAGTCCAAGCAGAGTCTTGGCAACGTAAGTCCAATGTGCCTTGGTGGTGTAGACACCGTTGTTAGTAATATATGAGAGATGTCCTAAGGCAATCGCCTTATGTATGAACCATTTATATGATAAATGAAGATTCACTATTTGAGTATACATGTTTTTTATGTATTTGATTGGATCTTAAACTCATTTACTGAATGTCCACGATACGATTCACAGCATGAGAGAATTTGTGATTGGATCACAACTAGTGAGTATCTCTACATGTGTAATTGTGATGTATCGGAATTATCCTAGTCGATGAATTGATGGATTTGGACACCATCAGTGCATCAGATAGTACAGGTATACTCCTTGGTGTATCCAAGCGGTGATTCTCCTTTGGTGGAGACATTGTGATGTCGGAGTTAATCGTGGATGCTAGTTATGGTAACTAGTTCATTGGAGTGACCAGTAGTAAGACTTCATATGGTTCTCTACATATATAGATATGTCAATGAAGTTCTTACTGTGGCTTAAGTGCGATGTTCCTTTGACTTGCGGTATTCAAGTCATCTTGATCATGGAGACTTATGCTTTGACATCTTAAGCAAACATCTCCTAGGAGATGTGGACCCGGGATGATTGGGTATAAGTCGAAGTGATCGAAAGTGTTTGAATAGCTTATAAAGGATTCACCACTCCTTGCGAGGAGATGTATACCCATGGCCTCTCGTCGGATTGTTACTAAAGTCTTTGGCCAAAGCATTACATGTTTAGAGTAAAGTACTCTTCGATACATGTGGAGTAACTAGAATCCGTAGGACGAGGAAATGATACTTGGGCTAGGTGTGACGTAGTCAGCCTAGTGGGGACTGACACAATAGACCATGTCCTGAACCAAGTGGGTATAAGATGAGTGAAGGAATGGGGCACGATTCATTCGAGCTGCTGAAGGGTTTCAGAAATAGTTACGGATCAGCTTGATCTTTTCGGTTAATTGGGGATCATGATGTACTACTAGGTGCCACTCATGATCGTTCTATAATTAATGGTTAATTATAGACGGCCAACATAAACCGAGAACCTATTTGGTCACAAGCACAACGAGTGTAATCCAAAGGATTTAAAACGAGCTTGAGAATGGGATTCTCAGACCGAGAGAAACTAAGTTTGGTTGGACCAAACATAAAGCGAGCATGAAATTGTTTCAGTCGCAATGGAAGCATGGATGGGCCGTGTCTTATGAAGACATAATGGATGGACCAAAATGGTTTGGTTCTAATCCAATGGATGAGAATAAACCAAAGGGTTTGGTTTATTTTAAACGAATGAACCAAAAGTTGGTTCGGTTCATTTTAACTTAAAATAAACCATCATGGTTTGGTTTATTTTAACTTATCTTAATGGAGCGGGTTAACGGGCTTTATGGATATGATCCATTAACCATTAAGAGAATTAGTTCTCTATAAAAGTGGGCTTAAGGGATTGTTAAACCCTAACTAATCCAAAATCAAAACCCTAGCCTCCAAGGAGTTGCCGCCCAACCTGTTTGTGCCGCCCAAGCTCCTTGCCGCCCAGCTTGATTGTGCTGCCGTCAAGACCCTTGCCGGCGTCCAAGCTCCAGCCGGTGAACCTCCGGCGACCCTCCGGTGATCCCCTAAAAGGTTCGGCATCAAGGTGAGCTTTTGTCTCCTTGTTTTGGCCGGCGCCTATCTCCTCCACCAAGCTGTCCAGTTTTCTGGACAGCTTATTCTCCTCTCGTCGGAGCGTCGTTTGGACGACGGTTAGTGCTCCGACAGCGGCTAACATACCGGGGATTTGATCTCCGGTAATCCTCTGAGGTGGAGGACGAAGGATTCGTCAATCAGTTGACGAATACCTCTCCGGAGAAGCAAGTCTTGAGGACTTGTTTTAGGTCCGAATTTGGATTGGGATCGTGATCATCTCTCGATCACGTCGTCTTCAACACGAGGCTAGTAACCCGTACGAAGACGAAGCTCGTGGCTTGGCGAAGTCATCCCGAGGAGCTCGGCGTGGATACGGATAGAGACGATTCTTACGAGGATCGTTCCGGTTGATGCCGTTCCCGCTACATGTCATACGAAAGGTATAACGTAGTTTAATTTCCTTTTATTGCAATTTTAATTTACGGTTATGTCTACACTTGTTGTAAAAGCATGCGTGTGTTGTGTGTGTTGTAATAAATAGGAGTATTTATTATTTTTAATTGCTTCCGCTGTGCTCATGTTTACGAAACATGATCGAACACACACAAGCCGCGGTGCCGGAAACCCAACAGTGGTATCAGAGCCCAGGTTGTGTTTCGACATAATCGTAAAAATGGTTTTGCGATAGTCATAATGTATTTCTGGAAGTTTTCTAAATTTTGGAAATTTAGAAGTATTTATGGAAAATTTTCAATTTTGGAAAGTCTAGAAGTATTTTTGGAAATCTTCCACTTTTGGAAAGTTGGAAGTATTTATGGAAATTTATATTTTCCATAAATAAAATATTTGATTAGATTCTGGAAATTTGTTTCCTAATTTAATCATGATTTGATTTGGGAAATCAAATCTTAAAATATTTAATTTCCATAAGTAGTTTTAAAGATTTAGGAAATTGGTTTCCTAAATAGATTTTCCTTAATCAAATAATTCCATGAATAAAATATGTGATTAGATTTGGAAATTTGTTTCCTAATTTAATTATGATTTGATTTGGAGAATCAAATCTTAAACATATTTTATTTCCATAAATAGTTATGACATATAAGGAAATTATATACATGACATAATTGTATGCCATGTAATTGCATTAGATGCATAACATTATGCCATGCGTGTCGTGACATGTAGATGTATGCCATGTATGCCATGCCATGTAGATAATAGTTATTTGCATGCAAAGAGGATGAGACATAAAACCCTTAATCAATATTAAAGCCTACACCTTCCATTAATATGGTTAGAACCGAGTTCTGTTTCTTGTTTGGGTTGTTGGACTCTCTCAAGCCCGCTCGAACACGAATATGTTCAAACCATGGAATAGTTTAATACTAATATGGTAAGAGTCGAGGTCAATCGTTAGCTTTGGTTGTTGGACTCTCTCCAAGCTGGGCTAATTGGTTGAATGCTCTAACCATATTAAAACTATGTCTGATTAATGGGTTGGCTTTAACACAGAGCATCGGCTTGTTGGACTCTCTCAAGGTCGATGTAAAGGGAGGTGAAGTTGGGTGCTATGCATATGATGCATACTTGTTAATGTGTTAACAACCCGATGTATGTGTGAACATTCAATTAGTTGATAGCACATTGTGATAGTTGCATATCTGGGATATGCAATCGGTATAGATGATACCTACAGTCGTAGTTATGAATGGCTTGTTGGACTCTCTCGAGGTTGTTCATAACTATGATGGATATCACCATTCGGAGATGGACCTACGATCTCGAAGTGATTTTGGGGTTTTGAAATTCGAAAAATGAATGGGATTTATAAATGTATATTGATGCATTTTAAAATCATCTTTCTCATATATGCTCGTTTTGTATTTCTAAGTTAATATATTGATCATGATGTGTTTGAATTTGCGTTCCATTTTGGATTGAATAAATTAGTGGGCGAACTTCTTGGACTAGCTTAGAAACTTGAGAATTGTTCTCAAGGTTGAAAAGCTTGTAAATGTCCTCAGCGCCTCTTCACTTGTCTAGTAGTGATGCAACTCTGGACCAATTGTTGGCCTATCGGAAACATGTGAGTGATTACGAACAAATGAGTTGCATCATGCTAGCCACGATGGAACCCAAGCTCTGGCGGCATGAGCATATGGATGCTCATATCGTAGTCCTTCATCTTTGTGAGTTGGTTGATGAGCAAGTGAGATTGAAAGGTTCGAAGTCTCAGCTCCTCTTCACCTCGAGATGCTAGGAGGTTCATCGTAGTCTTGCTCGATATCTTTGAAGGCTGTGGAGTCTTGAGAAGCATGGCGAGGGCGTGTTGTTAGTTGATTCCTCGAAGAAAGGTTCTAAGAGGAAGTCAAAGGAAGCAAAGAAGGGAAAGAAGAGAAAGGCTAAGAAGGTAGAACTAGCACAAAGGAAACTTGCCATCATTATGGCAAGGAGGGCCATTCTTGAAGAAATTGCAAGATTTATCTTGAGTCCGTGAAGAAGGATAAGGCATCGGATGCCCCATCTTCTTGAAATCTTCTTTATTGATTGTCATTCTATTTCCTTAGACACTTGGGTATTGATCTTGGGTGTGGCTCACATATATGTAATGACATACATGGGCTAAGGAATAGAAGAAGACTTCGAGAGAGTCAAATTTACGTGTTGGGAATGGAAGCAAAGGTTCTTTGCACTCGCCATCGGAGCGTATTTGTTGAAACTCCTGCGAGGACTTGTCTTAGAAGCTGGACAATTGCTTTATATTCCTTCGTTGATAAAGAACATCATTTCTATTTCTTGTTTAAATAGAAATGGGTTTCCATTTGACTTTAGTAACAATTGTTGTTACATAACTTTGAATGGAGTTCTTTATGGATTTGGAACTTTAGCAATGGTGTTTATCGTTGGGCGTATCCGGTGACATTTGCAATATCGAGCGAGCAACAAGCGTGCTCGAAAGGATAATCAAATAGACTCCTACATGTGGCATTGTCGTCTTGGCCATGTAAGCAAGAAAGCGCATGTCGAATTACACCGATGTGGAATTGCGGAATCGTTGAATTGGATTCATACGATACATGCGAATCATGCTTAAAAGGCAAGATGACTAAGTTACCTTTCTGGAAAAGGTGAGCAGTGGGAGAGTTACTAGGTTTAGTACATCTTGATGTATGTGGACCTATGTCAACTCAAGCATTAGGAGGCTATAGCTACTTCATTACCTTCACGATGATCACTCACGGTTTGGGTATGTGTTCTTGATGAAACACAAGTCTGAAGCCTTTGAAAGGTTCAAAGAATTCAGAAATGAAGTAGAGAAACAACATGAGAGTATTAAAATACTTGATCGGATCGAGGTGGTGAATACTTAAGTCAAGAGTTTCTTGATTATCTAAGAGACAATGGCATATTGTCTCAATGGACTCCGCCCTATACACCACATAATGGTGTATCTGAGAGGCGTAGGACCTTGTTGGACATGGTCAGTCAATGATGAATCATGCAACTCTTCCCAAGTCCTTTTGGGGCTTATGCACTTGAGACGTTTACTTGTTAAGCAGAATGCCTACCAAGGTAGTCTCCTACTCCATATGAGATATGGAATGGTAAGAAACCTCATGTATCTTACTTGAAGATATGGGGTTGTCCACCTTATGTGAAGCGGGTATCGGACAAATTGGATGCTAAGTCGATAAATGTCTATTTATTGGATACCCTAAGGAAACAAGGGGTTACCAATTCTATCATCTGTGGAACAAAGGTGTTTGTTTGAGGCATCTTTGTGTTTCTAGAAAGAGTTTCTCTTGCAAGAAAGCGATGGGAGTGTCGTCGAGCTTGAGGAGGCTCGAGAGACTCAAATAGACATTAATGAGATACAGTGAAGCACTGGTAGCAACTCATAGTGATGAGCAATCAATTTGGACCTATTGTAACACCACATCTTCGTAGATCTGGTAGAACACGCAATATTCCTGTGAGATTTGGATTTCTCGTAAGTGAATCGAACGACGTGTTACTCATTGATGATGAGGAGCCTACCAGTTATGAAGAAGTGCTGACAAGTTCAGAAAGGGATAAGTGGCTTGGTGCCATGAAGTCGAAATGGATTCCATGTATGAAAACCAAGTTTGGAACTTGGTTGACCCACTGAAGGCATAAAGCCTATAGGGTGCAAGTGGGTTTTCAAGAAGAAAACCGACATGGATAATAATGTGATTACCTATAAGGCTAGATTGGTGGCGAAAGGATATCGTCAAAAGCAAGGTGTTGATTATGGCGAAACCTATTACTTTGTAGCTATCTTAAATCCATTCGGATGCTCCACGGCCATAGCGGCTCATTATGATTATGAGATATGGCGGATGGATGTGAAAACGGCTTTCCTTAATGGAAACTTGCTCGAGGGCGTGTATATGATATCTGACTGAGGGTTTCACATCGGTTGATAAAACCAAGGTATGCAATTTCGACGGTCCATTTATGGATTGAAGCAAGCATCCGAGGGAATATCCATTTTGATGAGACAATCAAAAGTTTGATTTCTCACAAAATCGAGCGAACCTTGTGTGTACAAGAAGGTTAGTGGGAGTGCGATCGTGTTCCTAGTATTGTATGTCGATGACATACTACTTATAGGAAAGCGATGTTTCAATCTTACGATCGGTGAAGGTTTGGTTATCAAGACATTCTCCATGAAAGACACAGGAGAAGAAACCTACATCCTCGGGATTAAGATCTATAGAGATAGATCGAAACGGTTGCTTGGTCTTTCGCAGTCTACATATATAGACCGAGTGCTAAAGAGGTTTAGCATGTCGGAATCCAAGAAAGGTTTCTTACCCATCAGGCATGGGGTACACCTTTCGAAGTCTATGTGTCCGCGCACAGAAGACGAGAGGATTTGCATGAGTAAGATTCCCTATGCATCCGCAATAGGATCTATCATGTATGCTATGTTATGTACGAGGCCCGATGTATCGTATGCTCTGAGTGTCACGGCGGATACGATCCGATCGAAGAATGGATCATTGGGTGGCTGTTAAGACGATCCTTAAGTACTTGAGAAGAACTAAGGATGTGTTCCTAATATATGGAGAAGGGTACATGGTGATACGTGGGTATACGGATGCCAGCTCCAGACAGACAAGGATGATTCCATGTCTCAGTCTGGGTATGTATTCACCTAGAATGGAGGCGCAATAAGTTGGAAAGGTTCCAAGCTTGACACTATAGCGGATTCTGCCACTAAGAGCGAGAATCGTTGCGACTTTGGAAGCGAGAAGCGGTTTGGATCAAGAAGTTCATCTCTGAACTTGAAGTGGTCTCATCAATGATCCAAACATGTGCTTCGCCGCTATCATCTTATCAGAGAGATCATCGGTAGGAACGAAATACAAATCGAGAAAATTCCCACTGAAAGGAACTTAGCGGATCCTTTGACTAAAGCATTACCTCAAAGTAAGTTTGAGGGTCATGTTAGAGCTTATGGTATTGGATACCGTAGCGATTGGCATTAGGCCAAGTGGGAGTCTGTTAGTAATATATGAGAGATGTCCTAAGGCAATCGCCTTATATATGAACCATTTATATGATAAATGAAGATTCACTATTTGAGTATACATGTTTTATGTATTTGATTGGATCTTAAACTCATTTACTGAATGTCCACGATACGATTCACAGCATGAGAGAATTTGTGATTGGATCACAACTAGTGAGTATCTCTACATGTGTAATTGTGATGTATCGAAATTATCCCTAGTCGATGAATTGATGGATTTGGACACCATCAATTCTGTCGAGACTAGCACGAGGTATACTCCTTGGTGTATCGAAGCAGCTGATTCTCACTGGCTGGAGACATAGTGATGTCCGGAGTTAATCGTGGATGCTAGTTATGGTAACTAGTTCATTGGAGTGACCAGCCGTAAGACTTCATATGGTTCTCTGCATATATAGATATGTCAATGAAGTTCTTACTGTGGCTTAAGTGCGATGTTCCTTTGACTTGCGGTATTCAAGTCATCTTGATCATGGAGACTTATGCTTTGACATCTTAAAAACATCTCCAGGAGATGTGGACCCGGATGATTGGGTATAAGTCGGTGATCGAAGGTGTTTGAATAGCCTATAAAGGATTCACCACTCCTTGCGAGGAGATGTATACCCATGGCCTCTCGTCGTATTGTTACTAAAGTCTTTGGCCAAAGCATTACATGTTTAGAGTAAGGTACTCTTCGATACATGTGGAGTAACTAGAATCCGTAGGGCGAAATGATATTAGGCTAGGTGTGGCGTAGTCGACCTAGTGGGGTGACACAATAGACCATGTCCAACCAAGTGGGTATAAGATGAGTGAAGGGAATGGGGCACGATTCATTCGAAGCTACTTGAAGGGTTTCGTAAATAGTTCGATCAACAGTTGATCTTTTTGGTTAATTGGGGATCATGATGTACTACTAGGTGCCACTCATGATCGTTCTATAATTAATGGTTAATTATAGACGGCCAACATAAACCGAGAACCTATTTGGTCACACGCTGCGAAAGTGTAATCCAAAGGATTTAAAGCGAGCTTGAGAATGGGATTCTCGGATCGAGAGAAACTATGTTTGGTTGGACCAAACATAAAGCGAGCATGAAATTGTTTTTGATGAATGGAAGCGTGGATGGGCCGTGTCTTATGAAGACATAATGGATGGACCAAAATGGTTTGGTTCTAATCCAATGGATGAGAATAAACCAAAGGGTTTGGTTTATTTTAAAGCGAATGAACCAAAAGTTGGTTCGTTCGTTTTAACTTAAAATAAACCATCATGGTTTGGTTTATTTTAACTTATCTTAATGGAGCGGGTTAACGGGCTTTATGGATATGATCCATTAACCATTAAGAGAATTAGTTCTCTATAAAAGTGGGCTTAAGGGATTGTTAAACCCTAACTAATCCAAAATCAAAACCCTAGCCTCCAAGAGTTGCCCCAACCTTTGTTTGTGCGCCCCAAGCTCCTTGCCGCCTTGATTGTGCTGCCGTCAAGACCCTTGCCGGCGTCCAAGCTCCAGCCGGTGAACCTTCGGCGACCCTCCGGTGATCCCCTAAAAGGTTCGGCATCAAGGTGAGCTTTTGTCTCCTTGTTTTGGTCGGCGCCTATCTCTTCCACCAAGCTGTCCAGTTTTCTGGACAGCTTATTCTCCTCTCGTCGGAGCGTCGTTTGGACGACGGTTAGTGCTCCGACAGCGGCTAACATACCGGGGATTTGATCTCCGGTAATCCTCTGAGGTGGAGGACGAAGGATTCGTCAATCGGTTGACGAATACCTCTCCGGAGAAGCAAGTCTTGAGGACTTGTTTTAGGTCCGAATTTGGATTGGGATCGTGATCATCTCTCGATCACGTCGTCTTCAACACGAGGCTAGTAACCCGTACTAAGACGAAGCTCGTGGCTTGGCGAAGTCATCCCGAGGAGCTCGGCGTGGATACGGATAGAGATGATTCTTACGAGGATCGTTCCGGTTGATGCCGTTCCCGCTACACGTCATACGAAAGGTATAACGTAGTTTAATTTCCTTTTATTGCAATTTTAATTTACGGTTATGTCTACACTTGTTGTAAAAGCATGCGTGTGTTGTGTGTGTTGTAATAAATAGGAGTATTTATTATTTTTAATTGCTTCTGCTGTGCTCATGTTTACGAAACATGATCGAACACACTCACGCCGCGGTGCCGGAAACCCAACAACCGTTAGCGTGACATAGCTGATGGAAGCACTTGAAGGCTAGCGCGATGGATGAACAAGTCATGGATGACTTGGAGGGATCCGAGAGGCGTGAGGCTGATGGAGGTGACTAGAAGACTTAGGTCTAGGCTAAGGGTGGTCTAGCAAGTATGGGGGAACCATACTTGGGCTAAAACCTCATGTTTGAGGTGTGCGATCGAGTGCCATGGGGTGGCACGATCAACTAGATTTGGTATGAAGTGCCCTAGCGGTCAGCCATTGGTGGCGGCCGATTGATTAGTCGGCGATCGATCTTGTGATCGATCGACGGTGCTCAAAAAAATCAAGCACAGAATGAAGTCTCACTCGATCGCTGCGGTCAGCAGTCGAGTGATGGCTTGTTCAGTCGACTGATGGTCATAATCATTCGACTGATGATGGATTCGTTGGACTTATCCCGCGTGGATCTAGCCGTTGTCTCACGACAACAGTGGCATCAGTCGACTGATGGTCCCTACCAGTCGACTGATCGACTTTTTCCAGCACAAGTTGAAGCTTTATAAGGAGCTCATGAAGGAGGAAAAAGGGATGGTTCTTTGAGGCGATTTGAGGCGAGTTGCTGCTGCAATTCAGGGTCTCCAAGTGCTTCTCGATCAACCTAGCAAGCAAGCATTCAAAAGCTCGGTGTAAAGTTTTCTTTACTTGCATTTTAGTGTAGTTGCTTGTATTTTCTTTGTATTACTGTTGTAATCTATTGTACGGGGTTTCTCTACCTCCGACTTGTGTCGAGAAGGAGTTATTTGTGATTAGTGAGTGCGTGTGCTTCACTAGAGCTCTTTAGAGCTCGATCCATGGAGTAGGAACCGTTTGGTTCCGAACCACGTTAAACATCTTGTGTTTGTGATTGTGTTTTGTGTTATTGTTCTTATTATTATTATTCCGCTACGCTAACATGATTTGTAGACACGATCATGATCAAATTCCACCATCGGTACTAGCACGCGCTATTCACCCCCCTCTAGCTTCCAATCGAGATCCTACAATTCTAAGCAAAGATCGACTTACCTTAAGTGATTCTTTTGAACTGGATGCGTATCCGTGGTTTGTCTTGAATAGCGACTTGTCGTCGGATTCGGACTCGGACTCTTCCTCGGGTTCGGAGTCATGTTCAGACTCGATCAGCTTGGCCATGAAGACGAGATCGTCGTTTTCCTCCTCCAACGATTCTTCCCAAGTAGCGTTAAGCGCTTTCTTGGGTGCTTTGTTCTTTAGTTTCGGACACTCCGACTTGATGTGCCTGAACCTGTTACATTCAAAACATCTCAAATTGAATTAGACTTAGACTTAGTTTTACCTTGATTGACGAGTCATTTCCGGCTCTTGATCATCTTCCAAACTAGATTTACTAGTTCGGTTTTCATTTCGGGATCTACCTCCGACTCGTACTCATACTCGTCCTCTTCCTTGGGGGGTGATTTGTTTGCGGCCTTCTTCTTTGAACCTGCAATTAAGGCAATATCTTTCTCGGACCGGACCACATTAGTTTGTTCATGAAGTTCAAACTTAGAAAATAACTCGTCTAATCTAAGTTTAGAAAGATCCTTAGAAACCTTGTAAGCATCGACTATGAATGCCCACAAGGTGGTCCTAGGGAAAGAGTTTAAAGCATACCTTATAAGGTCTCGATTCTCGACCTTTTGTCCAATGGTGTGCAAGCTATTGACGATGTCTTGAATACGAGTGTGTAGTTGTGTCACCGTCTCATGTTCCTGTATTTTTAAGTTATACAATTTATTGAAAAACAAATTATGCTTACATACCTTAGCGTCGTCGGTTCCTTCGTGTAACTCAACGAGTTTAGTCCATAAGTTCTTCGCACTTATGAAAGGGCCGACATGATTTAGCTCCTCTTTAGACAAGCCACATTGGAGGATTTGGGTAGACTTTGCGTCAGTTTCCACTTGTCTTTTCATGGCATTAGTCCACTGATCGTAATCCAAGGATTCACTCACTTCATTAGTAGGAAGGGTGAATCCGGTTTTGATTATGATCTACATCTCGATCTGGGTCTTAAGAAAGCACTCCATCCGACCCTTCCAATAACGAAAATCGTCTCCGTTGTAAAATGGAGGTCGGACGGTGCTAAACCCTTCGATATGGGCCATTTAGACAAAATACGGAAAGCAAGTACCTCGCAAAACAAAACAAAAATCGAAAATGTACCAAGACTTTTGTCTTGGATTAGTAGTGCGGGAGAATGAATTTAAAAGAAATGAAAAACAAAAATAAAAAGAAAAAAATATGTAAAAATTGCTAGATTGGTGGTTTCACCAAATCGTAGCGCCCCCGACTCTGATACCAATTGTTGGATTGATTTGAGCGCTAGAGGGGGGGGGGTGAATAGCGCAATGAAAACTTTTCGATTCGTTTAAAACACAAGTAAAAGAGTAAAGTGCAGTGGAAAATAAATATAACAAATTTGTTTTTACTTGGTTCATAGCCTTCGACTTCTAATCCAAGACCCTAACGATCCTAGACCGCGTACGGAGGGCAAAGAACTAAAAACACTCCTCCTCGTTAGAGGTAGGAGTAAGCGAGCACAAAAAAAAACTCAAGATAGAGGGACACTTCCCCTCTCCTTGTTATGATTAAAGCTCGATAAGGAAAGATATAAACAAGAATTAAAGATGACAAAACAAAATATACCAACGACTATTGAAAATAAAACTTGAGCTCTTGTCATCGGAGATGCGGTAGCACTTCGTCGTCATAAGATCATCGTAGAAGAGTAGTGTAGCAAGAACACTTTTGAGTAGTTGAAAATTGATGGAAAAGGGGTGGAGAACCCCTACTTTTATAGCCTTGTGAAACCCTAATCATTGAGATGAGGTTTCATGAGGTGATGCCACCTAGCCCTTGAGAAATTGAGATAAAATTTGACTATCCTTGAGGCTGATCCTTGACCATCAGTCGACTGTTGGAGGCATCAGTCGACTGATGCAAGTCATCAGTCGACTGATGGCAGGGTTTCTAGATGCAATGAAGAGTTAGCTCAAAAATGCAGTTAATATAAGTAAGTTTGATGGTCGTTTACCATCCGATCTCGACTTAGATCTTCCATGGGAGGTCTTGGTCGGATCTGTTGGTGCAGTGGGCACCAAAGTCGAACCGGTATTTTGATTATGGCAAAAGGCTCAATAGTTAAGGGTATATTTGTTATCTTACGAGCTCAATTAAGTGTGCAGAAATGCTAAAGTTGAGCGGAAGGTCTGCGACACCCGGTGGGAACCGAGGTGGTCGGGCAACGCCAGAGGGATTTCGGAGGAAGCCGAGGTACTCGGGTGAAGACCGGAAGCGAGGCTACAAGGTAAGCTCGTGTGAAAGCGAAGCAAGGACGTTAAGCGTAGATCCGACCCAATACCTCCAATGGAAGGTCTAGGTCGAGATCAGTTGGTTAGAACCATCGTACTTTATATTTTAAGCTAACTTGTCTGCTCCAAAACCCTTTGACGATGTCTACTACTACTCGCTGGTCTAGTTCCAGCCTCGAGAAGAGCTCGAATTTCAAGGGGGTGAATTTGGACTTGACTCGTGTTTTGGTACAAAGGGTGATGTGGCATCAAGGTGGACATCCAAAACCATCATCAAGTTGGACGCCCAAAATGAGGTGAGTTGGCACAAGATGGTTGGCAAACCACCATCAAGCTTGGACGCCCAAAATGAGGAGAGTTGGCACAAGATGGTTGGCTCCCATGATGTGGCACAAGTTGGATGGCTCCAACAAGTTGGCGTGAAGGCCTCCTTGAGGTGGCACAAGGTGGATGGATGAGCACCTCATCCTTGAGTTGTGGCACAAGGTGGTTGGATGAAGCACCTCATCCTTGAGTTGGCGCAAAGGATGTGGATGAGCAAGACTTGGGGGATAAGAACCTCACCTTGGACACTACCTATGTCTAAATTCATAGATCAATATCCATAAATAGACATGTTCACGCCAAGCAAAAAATATAAGAAATCAAGAGCTCACAACACGCCGTCGTAAACGCCGCTACTACTACTCACATTTGCTACGACGAAGTGCCGCCGACAACGAAAGCTACATCTTCTACTTATAAGAGTTGTCGGTATATTTATTTAAGTTCTACTTCTTTAAATTGTCTTTGTGCTTTAATCGTAACAAGGAAAGGGGGAGTGTCCCTTTGCCTTGATTTCTTTTTATGATCGTTGCTCCTACTTCCAACGAGGAGGAGTGGTTTTAGTGAATTGCCCTCCGTACGTGATCAAGGATCACTAGGGCCGTGGATTAGCAATCGAAAGATTGTGAACCACGTAAAAATATCTTGTCTACTTTATATTTCCGCTGTGCACTCTCTACTTGCTTTTTACTTATTGCAAAAGTTTTTTTAACGACATCGTATCGCTATTCACCCCCCCCCTCTAGCGACACTTTCGATCCAACAATTGGTATCAGAGCCGGGGGCGCTAAGATTCGGTGAAACCACCAATCTAGCTTTGTTTTTCTTTTTTTTTACAGATTTTTTATTTATTTATTTCTGTTTTCGTATAATTATTTCACTTGCTTATCTTCTCCTACATATAGAATTGCATTAGAGGCTTTAGGATCCGGATAAGGTTGTCCTTCGGGTTAGATCCCGAGTAAGGTTGTCCTCCGGAACTTCAACGACATTCGCATTTGATTGTTTATTTCTTTTTGCAAGTTACATTTTATATATATTTTTTTTACTTCCTGCACTACTAATCCAAGACGAAAGTCTTGGAATATTCTTTTCGTGTGTGTTTTGCAAGATTCTTTTCGTCGTTCTTCTTCTTGTTTTTAAATGGCCCATCTCGAAGGGTTTAGCACCGCCTGACCCGTTTTACAACAGTAATGACTTTCGTTATTGGAATTCGGATGGAATGCTTTCTTAAAACCCAAATCGAGATGTGGATCGTAATCCAAACCGGTTTCACACTTCCTATTAATGAAGATGGTGAATCTTTGGGTTACGATCAATGGTCAAATTCCATGAAAAAACAAGTAGAAGCCGATGCCAAGGCAACTCAAATCTTGCAATGTGGGTTGTCCAAGGAAGAGCTCAACCGCGTCGGCCCCTTCATTAGTGCAAAGGACTTATGGACCAAGCTAGTGGAACTACACGAAGGCACCGAGCGACGAAGGTATGTAAAAGAGATTTACTTTTAAATAAATTGTATAACTTGAAAATGCAGGAAAAGCGAGACCGCAACTCAACTACATGCTCGTCGTATCCAAGACATCGTCAACCAACTCCATGCCATCGGACAAAAGGTCGAGAATCGCGACCTTATCGTATTCTCTTAACTCGTTTCCTAGGACCACCTTGTGGGCATCCATGGTCGATGCCTACAAGGTCTCCAAGACCTTTCTAAAATTAGGTTAGGCGAATTGTTTTGAACTTGAATTACATGAGCAAACTAACGTGGTCCGAGAAGAGTATTGCGTTAGTTGCGTGTTCCAAGAAGAAGAAGCCCGCAAGCAAGCCACCCCGAAGGAAGAAGACGAGTCCGAATCGGAAGTAGACTCGAATAGAATCCGAACTAGTCAATCTAGTTCGAAGATGATCAAGAGACGAAACGACCAACAACTCAAGGTAAGCCTAAACCTAATTCAAATACTTCTAATTTTAGATGCTATGAGTGTAACGAGGTTCGGTCACATCAAGTCCGAGTGCCCAAAGCTAAAGAATAACGCATCAAAGACCAAGAAAGCGCTAAGCGCTACTTGGGAGGAGTTGTCGGAGGAAGAAGGCGATATCCAAGCTCTAATGGCCAAGAGCCGAGAGCACGACTCCGAGAAGAAGAGTCGAGTCCGAGTCCGAATCCGATGATGAGATTCAATTCAAGACAAGCAAAGGATCCGTATCCGGTTCAAAATAATCATTAAGGGTAAGTCGGTCGTTACTTAATACTTTGTATGGTGCAATTAAATTTTTAAATAAGAAACTAGCTAAGTCCGAGTCCAAGGTCGAGACCCTAATTGAGGAGGTTAACCTCCTCAAACATGAGGTCTCCCTAACCTCTTCGACTACTCGTATTCAAGAGGAGGACTCAACTCAAGTTGAAAAGCTTGAAGTTGAGAACTCGCTTTTGACAACACAAGTCGAAGACCTTAGGAACACGTTGGAAAGGTTCACTTTGGGATCCAAGGGACTTGACCTCTTACTTGGATCACAAAGGGCCGTGTACAACAAGGCCGGACTCGGGTTTAACTCAAATACAACCAATAAGTCATATATGTCTATAGTAAACCAACATAAGAAAAATGTCCAAGCATGGGTCCCTAAGATCACTTTGATTTCAACTTTAGGATCTAACATGTATTGGGTTCCCAAGGACCAAATTCACTATGTGAATAGACCCACTCGATTCAATGGTCCAGGGGGAGCCAATACAAAATGTATTTTTGTTAAGTCTTAGAAATTGCATGCTTAGTTTTTCCTTTATTTTTAGAATGGTTAGATAGGACTCATAATCAACTAAAATCCTACGAAAAGATTGAGCCTCGGGGAGCCTCTTTTCAAAAATAACTAGTTAGACCAAGATGTAGTCTCAAGTAAGTCGAGTTATCAATTTCTTGAAATTAGCTTTGTCTAAGGAAGTGGTCGTTGTTCCGATCAAAGAAGGCCTCTGTGCCTCGCCACGACACAGAAGCTAATCTCTTGAAAAGATTACTTGATGAGCTTAGACTAAATCCGAATCTAACCTAATGTTGGTTAATTTAAATTCATTAAAATTAATCAAGTAAAATTGAAAGTCATCTCACAATAACACATAGGAATAACATGTTTTGATCATGTAGATATTGGTGAGATGATTTAGGTTTAAAAACTTACAAACAACCCTTTAGTAATTCCAATATCCGATCCAACTACCTTATATGTAGGATCAATGGATGTTGGACATTGGTTGCTCCCGACACATGACCGGGGATCAACTCAGATTTTGATTACGATTCAAGCGACAAGGATCGGTGAGCCGGAAATAACGGCAAGCTCAAAATCATCGGATCAGGTGATATTGAGCTCAACTCTAACTTTACAATTCAAAATGTCTTATTAGTAGAAAACTTTCAATATAATTTACTTAGTGTAAGCCAATTGTGTGATAACAATTATAAGGTCATATTTCTAGAAAATGAATGCGTAATCAAGATAAATGCAACATCTAAAATAATACTTAAAGGAACTAGGAATAGCAACATCTACACAATAAATTTACCCAACTCCTCAACCAAGTGTCTTATGACACAAAGAAGAGGAATCTTGGTTATGGCATCAAGACTATCGGACACTGCACCCAAGACTCGTCCACAAGATGAGTCAGTGGCTTGGTTATAGGTTTGCCTAAACTAAACAACTTGGATAATAAAATATGTAATGCTTGTCAACAAGGTAAACAATCTAGGACACAACATCAATTAACTAATCAAGAACGAACCAAAAGTGTTCTTGAGCTCCTACACATGGATCTATTTGATTCACATGGAGCTAAGTCACTCAATGGTAGTCAATTTTGCTTAGTCATAATTGGCGACTATTCTAGATTTACTTGGGTTAGGTTTATCAAACATAAAAATGATACTTAGACCAACTAATCAATCTTGTAGGTTAATCGAAAATCAAAAGAACCTTAAGATTAAAAGACTTAGAAGCGATCATGGTGGTGAATTAAAAACCACAGTGTTTACAGATTAGAACCTAAACGGATACCACCATGAGTTTTCATGTCCTAGAACCCCACAACAAAATGGGTTAGTCGAACGGAAAAATAGAACCCTACAAGAAGCCGCTAGGACAATGTTAAACGAGTATAACCTACCCGATAGATTTTAGCAGAGGCCGTTAGTACGGCTTGCTATGTCCAAAATAGGATCCTTATGGTAAAGAGGCACCAAAAGTCCTCAGACGAGATTTATCACGATAAAATACCAACATCAAATACTTTAGGTATTTGGATGCAAGGTACATATCTTAAACACTAAGGATTACCTAGGAAATTCAAATCCAAAACCTCATCGAACCTTTCTAGGATACTCAACCACCAAGAGAGCTTATAGGGTATACAATCACGACACTCTTAGAGTCGAAGAAACCATTAATATAGTTTTCGACGAAGGACACGAACCCGCTCAATCCTTAACAAAACCAACTAGCAAATCAACTTATAGCAACCCGACTGATCTTGAACTTGAATCTCGCCCCTAACCCAAGTCATCCTATCGACCAAGTGATAGATGACCCTAACCCAAGTCATCCTATCAATCAAGTTATAGGTGATCCAAATTTAGGGTTCGAACTAGAGCTTCATATCGAAACCTTAGTCAAATCTCGCACTTTCCAAAATCGAACCCAAAACTATTGAACAAGCACTTTGATCCCGACCGGATTATTGCTATGCAAGAAGAGCTAGCTCAATTCACTAGAAATGAAGTCCGGGAATTAGTACCACCACCTAAAGAAAAATCAATTATTGGAACAAGGTGGGTATTTCAAATAAACTTGATGATAAAGGTGAAGTAGTTAGAAATAAAGCTAGGTTAGTCGCAAAAGGGTTTAGTCAAGTCGAAGGTTTAGATTACGATGAGACCTACGCCCCCGTAGCAAGACTAGAGTCCATCCGAATGTTGTTAGCATACCGCACATCGAGGTTTTAAATTGTTTCAAATGGATGTCAAGTCAGCATTTTTGAATGGATACATTAAGGAAGAAGTTTACGCTACCAACCTCCCGGATTCGAAAATCTAGATAAACCTGACCATGTCCTTAGACTTAAGAAAGCCCTATATGGACTCAAACAAGCCCCAAGAGCTTGGTACGAAAGGCTTTCGATCTATCTTAAGTCCAAAGGATTCAACCAAGGTTTAGTCGACCCAACCTTATTCGTTAAAACCGTAGGAAAAGAAATCTTTATAGCCCAAATCTATGTAGATGATATAATTTTTGGAACTACTAACTCGATCCTGCTAAACGAATTCATCTCACTTATGGAAAGTGAATTTGAAATGAATTTAGTAGGAGAGTTAAGTTTCTTCTTAGGTTTACAAATTAAACAAACTAAAGATGGAATATATTTACATCAACAAAAATATACTAAGGACTTAATAAATCGATTTGGAATGCAAGATGCTAAAATAATTAATACACCTATAGCAACTAATGTTAATATAAACGAAGATGTAGAAGGAAAACCCGTTGACCTAAAATACTATAGGAGCGCAATAGGAAGTCTCCTATACTTAACCGCGAGCTGACCCGACATTTTATTCGCGGTAAGTATGTGCGCAAGGTTACAAACCTGTGCCAAGGAGTCTCACCTAACCCTAGTCAAGCGTATCCTTAGATATCTAAAGGGCACGCTAAACGTAGGTATTTGGTACCCTAGATCTACCGAGTTTAATCTAATCGGCCATCCGACCGACTATGCCGGTAGTAAACTCGATAGAAAGAGCACGAGTGGTTGTTGTCAAATCCTCGCCCGAGTCTAGTGAGTTGGTGCAAGAGGGAAGCAAAGATTACGCTGCCTTATCTACCACCGGCCAATACGCTATGATGGGTGAGTGTGTCTCTCACCTCGTGGATGAAGCACACTCTCCAAGACTTTAGCTTAATCTTTAACAACATTAAAACCTACATAGATAACATTAGTTCAATTAACTTAACTAAAAATCCAATATGTCATTCTAGGACAAAACATATAGAAGTTAAACACCACTTCATTAGGGAACATGTAACTAATGGAACTATACAACTAGAGTATGTTGAGTCCAAATCAAACCTAGCAGACATCTTCACCAAACCACTACCCGGTTTAATTTAGTTTATTAAGACTAAAGTTAGGTATGTGCGTAATAGAGTAGGATTTAAATTTTTCTATATATGTACTCTACTTTTGCTTCTTTTATGAAATTAGCCTAAGTCTTACCTTAGAAATCATATACCTATAGATTTAAGGAGCCAACACATCTCACAACACATAGGACTAATGTGTTTGTGTACTTAGCCACGAGACGGCGTGAGATGTTAGGACCTTACTCCGTTCCGATGTAGATTCGTGCATCGACATGAACCATGGAGTATAATTATTTAAATTAATCAACTCCTTCAAGACTTATTGATCATTCTATATCAATCAAGTCCAACCGAGTTGTACATTTTAGATGAACATATTTTCAAGCTTATTATTATTTTTAAAATATATATATATATATATATATATATATATATATATATATATATATATATATATATATATATATATATATATATTGGGAACTTGCTTGGACTTACAAACCCTAAAATATATTTACAAACTTTTGAGTTAAGGCAAAAGGGGAGAAAGTCACAAAAGTAACCAAAATTAACCAAAATTAAAGGGAAGAAAGTAAACAAAATTATTACCTTTTATATTAAGTAATTCCGATTACTTAAGCAACTATTAAGGGGAGTAAAAATTATTTTTCAAGAACTCACCTTCTTCAAGGGGGAGGTTACCTCAAAGGGGAGAACTTGAAACAATAATATTTCTCATTCATATTTAATCATTATGCTAGCTCATTCATATTTAATCTTTATGCTAGCTCATTCATGCTTAATCATTATGCTAGCTTAATTTTTCCTTAACTTTTGTGTGCTTTGCCATGAATCAAAGGGGGAGATTGTTGGTGCAAAGGCACCAAAGTCGAACCGATTTTGATTATGGCAAAAGGCTCAATAGTTAAGGGTATATTTGTTATCTTACGAGCTCAATTAAGTGTGCGTAAATGCTAAAGTTGAGCGGAAGGTTCGACACCCGGTGGGAACCGAGGTGGTCGGGCAACGCCAGGGATTTCTGAGGAAGCCGAGGTACTGGTGAAGACCTAAGCGAGGCTACAAGGTAAGCTCGTGTGAAAGCGGCAAGGACGTTAGCGATCCGACCCAATACCTCCAATGGAAGGTCTAGGTCGAGATGGTTAGAACCATCGTGACTTTATATTTTTAGCTAACTTGTATCGCAGTCAAAACCCTTTGACTACGCCACTACGCTAGCTGGTCTAGTTCCAGCCTCGAGAAGAGCTCGAATTTCAAGGGGGTGAATTTGGACTTGACTCGTGTTTTGGTACAAAGGGTGATGTGGCATCAAGGTGGACATCCAAACCATCATCAAGTTGGACGCCCAAAATGAGGTGAGTTGGCACAAGATGGTTGGCAAACCACCATCAAGCTTGGACGCCCAAAATGAGGAGAGTTGGCACAAGATGGTTGGCTCCCATGATGTGGCACAAGTTGGATGGCTCCAACAAGTTGGCGTGAAGGCCTCCTTGAGGTGGCACAAGGTGGTTGGATGAGCACCTCATCCTTGAGTTGTGGCACAAGGTGGTTGGATGAAGCACCTCATCCTTGAGTTGGCGCAAAGGATGTGGATGAGCAAGACTTGGGGGATAAGAACCTCACCTTGGACACTACCTATGTCTAAATTCATAGATCAATATCCATAAATAGACATGTTCACGCCAAGCAAAAATAAGAAATCAAGAGCTCTCAACACGCCGTCGTAACGCCGCTACTACTACTCACATTTGCTACGACGAAGTGCCGCCGACAACGAAAGCTACATCTTCTACTTATAAGAGTTGTGGGTATATTTATTTAAGTTCTACTTCTTTAAATTGTCTTTGTGCTTTAATCGTAACAAGGTAAGGGGGAGTGTCCCTTTGCCTTGATTTCTTTTTGTAAGCGTTGCTCCTACCTCCAACGAGGAGGAGTGGTTTAAGTGAATTGCCCTCCGTACGTGATCAAGGATCACTAGGGCCGTGGATTAGCAATCGAAAGATTGTGAACCACGAAAAATATCTTGTCTACTTTATATTTCGCAGCACTCTACTTGCTTTTTACTTATTGCAAAAGTTTTTAACGACACCGTGACGCTATTCACCCCCTCTAGCTTACACTTTCGATCCAACAATTGGTATCGAGTCGGGCGCTAAGATTCGTGAAACCACCAATCTAGCTTTGTTTTTCTTTTTCACAGATTTTTATTTATTTATTTCTGTTTTCTTATAATTATTTCACTTTCTGATCTTCTCCTACATATAGAATTGAATTAGAGGCTTTAGGATCCGGATAAGGTTGTCCTTCGGGTTAGATCCCGAGTAAGGTTGTCCTCCGAACTTCAACGACATTCGATTTGATTGTTTATTTCTTTTGCAAGTTACATTTTATATATATTTTTTTACTTCTCAAGACTACTAATCCAAGACGAAAGTCTTGGAATATTCTTTCGTGTGTGTTTTGCAAGATTCTTTTCGTCATTCTTCTTCTTGTTTTTAAATGGCCCATCTCGAAGGGTTTAGCACCTCACCCCGCTTTTACAACGGTAATGACTTTCGTATTGGAAGGGTCGGATGGAATGCTTTCTTAAAACCCAAATCGAGATGTGGATCGTAATCCAAACCGGTTTCACACTTCCTATTAATGAAGATGGTGAATCTTTGGGTTACGATCAATGGTCAAATTCCATGAAAAACAAGTAGAAGCCGATGCCAAGGCAACTCAAATCTTGCAATGTGGGTTGTCCAAGGAAGAGCTCAACCGCTGCCGCCCTTCATTAGTGCAAAGGACTTATGGACCAAGCTAGTGGAACTACACGAAGGCACCGACGACACGAAGGTATGTAAAAGAGATTTACTTTTAAATAAATTGTATAACTTGAAAATGCAGGAAAACGAGACCGCAACTCAACTACATGCTCAGATCCAAGACATCGCCAACCAACTCCATGCCATCGGACAAAAGGTCGAGAATCGCGACCTTATCGTATTCTCTTAACTCGTTTCCTAGGACCACCTTGTGGGCATCCATGGTCGATGCCTACAAGGTCTCCAAGGACCTTTCTAAAATTAGGTTAGACGAATTGTTTTCGGAACTTGAATTACATGAGCAAACTAACGTGGTCCAGGCCGAGAAGAGTATTGCTTAGTTGCGTGTTCCAAGAAGAAGAAGCCCGCAAGCAAGCCACCCCAAGGAAGAAGATTTAGTCCGAATCGAAGTAGACTGAATAGAATCCGAACTAGTCAATCTAGTTCGGAAGATGATCAAGAGACTAAAACGACCAACAACTCTAGGTAAGCCTAAACCTAATTAATATACTTCTAATTTTATATGCTATGAGTGCAATGTGTCTTGGCCACATCAAGTCCGAGTGCCCAAAGCTAAAGAATAACGCATCAAAGACCAAGAAAGCGCTAAACGCTACTTGGGAGGAGTTGTCGGAGGAAGAAGACGATATCCAAGCTCTAATGGCGAATCCGAGCACGACTCAAATCAAGAAGAGTCCGAGTCCGAATCCGATGATGAGCTTCCATTCAAGACAAGCCACGGATCCGTGATCCGGTTCAAAAGAATCATTAAGGGTAAGTCGGTCGTTACTTAATACTTTGTATGGTGCAATTAAATTTTTAAATAAGAAACTAGCTAAGTCCGAGTCCAAGGTCGAGACCCTAATTGAGGAGGTTAACCTCTCAAACATGAGGTCTCCTAACCTCTTCGACTACTGTATTCAAGAGGAGGACTCAACCTGCTGAAAAGCTTGAAGTTGAGAACTCGCTTTGAAAACACAAGTCAAGACCTTAGGAACACGTTGAAAGGTTCACTTTGGGATCCAAGGACTTGACCTCTTACTTGGATCACAAAGGGCCGTGGTACAACAAGGCCGGACTCGGGTTTAACTCAAATACAACCAATAAGTCATATATGTCTATAGTAAACCAACATAAGAAAAATGTCCAAGCATGGGTCCCTAAGATCACTTTGATTTCAACTTTAGTATCTAACATGTATTGGGTTCCCATGGACCAAATTCACTATGTGAATAGACCCACTCGATTCAATGGTCCAGGGGGAGCCAATACAAAATGTATTTTTGTTAAGTCTTAGAAATTGCATGCTTAGTTTTTCCTTTATTTTTAGAATGGTTAGATAGGACTCATAATCAACTAAAATCCTTTAAAAGATTGAGCCTCGGGGAGCCTCTTTTCAAAAATAACTAGTTAGACCAAGATGTAGTCTCAAGTAAGTCGAGTTATCAATTTCTTGAAATTAGCTTTGTCTAAGGAAGTGGTCGTTGTTCCGATCAAAGAAGGCCTCGTGCCTCGCCACGACTGAAGCTAATCTCTTGAAAAGATTACTTGATGAGCTTAGACTAAATCCGAATCTAACCTAATGTTGGTTAATTTAAATTCATTAAAATTAATCAAGTAAATTGAAAGTCATCTCACAATAACACATAGGAATAACATGTTTTGATCATGTAGATATTGGTGAGATGATTTAGGTTTAAAACTTACAAACAACCCTTTAGTAATTCCAATATCCGATCCAACTACCTTATATGTAGGATCAATGGATGTTGACGGTGGTTGCTCCCGACACATGACCAGGATCAACTCAAATTTTCGGTTACGATTCAAACGACAAGGATCTAGCCTTCGAATAACGGCAAGCTCAAAATCATCGGATCGTGATATTGAGCTCAACTCTAACTTTACAATTCAAAATGTCTTATTAGTAGAAAACTTTCAATATAATTTACTTAGTGTAAGCCAATTGTGTGATAACAATTATAAGGTCATATTTCTAGAAAATGAATGCGAATCAAGATAAATGCAACATCTAAAATAATACTTAAAGGAACTAGGAATAGCAACATCTACACAATAAATTTACCCAACTCCTCAACCAAGTGTCTTATGACAAAGAAGAGGAATCTTGGTTATGGCAATCAAGACTCTGACACTGCACCCAAGACTCGGCCCACAAGATGAGTCAGAGTGGCTTGTTATAGGTTTGCCTAAACTAAACAACTTGGATAATAAAATATGTAATGCTTGTCAACAAGGTAAACAATCTAGGACACAACATCAATTAACTAATCAAGAACGAACCAAAAGTGTTCTTGAGCTCCTACACATGGATCTATTTGATTCACATGGAGCTAAGTCACTCAATGGTAGTCAATTTTGCTTAGTCATAATTGACGACTATTCTAGATTTACTTAAGTTAGGTTTATCAAACATAAAAATGATACTCTAGACCAACTAATCAATCTTTGTAGGTTAATCGAAAATCAAAAGAACCTTAAGATTAAAAGACTTAGAAGCGATCATGGTGGTGAATTCGAAACCACAGTTTACAGATTGTAACCTAAACGGATACCACCATGAGTTTTCATGTCCTAGAACCCCACAACAAAATGGGTTAGTCGAAAAAATAGAACCCTACAAGAAGCCGCTAGGACAATGTTAAACGAGTATAACCTACTCCGATAGATTTTGGGCAGAGGCCGTTAGTAATGGGCTTGCTATGTCCAAAATAGGATCCTTATGGTAAAGAGGCACCAAAAGTCCTCAGACGAGATTTATCACGATAAAATACCGAACATCAAATACTTTAGGTATTTGGATGCAAGGTACATATCTTAAACACTAAGGATTACCTAGGAAATTAAATCCAAAACCCCATCGAACCTTTCTAGGATACTCAACCACCAAGAGAGCTTATAGGGTATACAATCACGACACTCTTAGAGTCAAGAAACCATTAATATAGTTTTTAAGGACACGAACCCGCTCAATCCTTAACAAAACCAACTAGCAAATCAACTTATAGCAAAACCCGACTGATCTTGAACTTGAATCTCGCCCTAACTCAAGTCATCCTATCGACTAAGTGATAGATGACCCTAACCCAAGTCATCCTATCAATCAAGTTATAGGTGATCCAAATTTAGGGTTCAACTAGAGCTTCATATCAAATATTAGTCAAATCTCGCAATTTCCAAAATCGAACCCAAAACTATTGAACAAGCACTTCTTGATCCCGATCGGATTATTGCTATGCAAGAAGAGCTAGCTCAATTCACTAGAAATGAAGTCCGGGAATTAGTACCACCACCTAAAGAAAAATCAATTATTGGAACAAGGTGGGTATTTCAAATAAACTTGATGATAAAGGTGAAGTAGTTAGAAATAAAGCTAGGTTAGTCGCAAAGGGTTTAGTCAAGTCGGGTTTAGATTACGATGAGACCTACGCCCCGTAGCAAGACTAGAGTCCATCCGAATGTTGTTAGCATACGCCGCACATCGAGGTTTTAAATTGTTTCAAATGGATGTCAAGTCAGCATTTTTGAATGGATACATTAAGGAAGAAGTTTACGCTACCAACCTCCTGGATTCAAAATCTAGATAAACCTCGACCATGTCCTTAGACTTAAGAAAGCCCTATATGGACTCAAACAAGCCCCAAGAGCTTGGTACGAAAGGCTTTCGATCTATCTTAAGTCCAAAGGATTCAACCAAGGTTTAGTCGACCCAACCTTATTCGTAAAACCGTAGGAAAAGAAATCTTTATAGCCCAAATCTATGTAGATGATATAATTTTTGGAACTACCAACTCGATCCTCGCTAAACGAATTCATCTCACTTATGGAAAGTGAATTTGAAATGAATTTAGTAGAGAGTTAAGTTTCTTCTTAGGTTTACAAATTAAACAAACTAAAGATGGAATATATTTACATCAACAAAAATATACTAAGGACTTAATAAATCGATTTGGAATGCAAGATGCTAAAATAATTAATACACCTATAGCAACTAATGTTAATATAAACGAAGATGTAGAAGGAAAACCCGCTGACCTAAAAATACTATAGGAGCAATAGGAAGTCTCCTATACTTAACCGCGAGCCGACCGACATTTTATTCGTAAGTATGTGCGCAAGGTTACAAACCTAAGGAGTCTCACCTAACCCTAGTCAAGCGTATCCTTAGATATCTAAAGGGCACGCTAAACGAGGTATTTGGTCCTAGATCTACCGAGTTTAATCTAATCGGCCATCGACCCGACTATGCCGTAGTAAACTCGATAGAAAGAGCACGAGTGGTTGTTGTCAAATCCTCTACCGAGTCTAGTGAGTTGGTGCGAGGAAGCAAGATTGCGCTGCCTTATCTACCACCGGCCGAATACGTTGCGATGGGTGAGTGTGTCTCTCAGCTCCTGTGGATGAAGCACACTCTCCAAGACTTTAGCTTAATCTTTAACAACATTAAAACCTACATAGATAACATTAGTTCAATTAACTTAACTAAAAATCCAATATGTCATTCTAGGACAAAACATATAGAAGTTAAACACCACTTCATTAGGGAACATGTAACTAATGGAACTATACAACTAGAGTATGTTGAGTCCAAATCAAACCTAGCGGACATCTTCACCAAACCACTACCCGGTTAATTTAGTTTATTAAGACGAAAGTTAGGTATGTGTAATAGAGTAGGATTTAAATTTCTATATATGTACTCTATTTTTGCTTCTTTTATGAAATTAGCCTAAGTCTTACCTTAGAAATCATATACCTATAGATTTAAGGAGCCAACACATCTCACAACACATAGGACTAATGTGTTTGTGTACTTAGCCACGTAGACGGGCGTGAGATGTTAGGACCTTACTCCTGGTTCCAGATGTAGATTCAGTGCATCGATATGAACCATGGAGTATAATTATTTAAAATTAATCAACTCCTTCAAGACTTATTGATCATTCTATATCAATCAAGTCCAACCGGAGTTGTACATTTTAGATGAACATATTTTCAAGCTTATTATTATTTTTAAAATATATATATATATATATATATATATATATATATATATATATATATATATATATATATATATATATATATATATATATATTGTGAACTTGCTTGACTTACAAACCCTAAAATATATTTACAAACTTTTGAGTTAAGGCAAAAGGGGAGAAAGTCACAAAAGTAACCAAAATTAACCAAAATTAAAGGGAAGAAAGTAAACAAAATTATTACCTTTTATATTAAGTAATTCCGATTACTTAAGCAACTATTAAGGGGGAGTAAAAATTATTTTTCAAGAACTCACCTTCGGTCAAGGGGGAGGTTACCTCAAAGGGGAGAACTTGAAACAATAATATTTCTCATTCATATTTAATCATTATGCTAGCTCATTCATATTTAATCTTTATGCTAGCTCATTCATGCTTAATCATTATGCTAGCTTAATTTTTCCTTAACTTTTGTGTCGGTTTGCCATGAATCAAAAAGGGGGAGATTGTTGGTGCAGTGGGCACCAAAGTCGAACCGGTATTTTGATTATGGCAAAAGGCTCAATAGTTAAGGGTATATTTGTTATCTTACGAGCTCAATGTGCGTAAATGCTAAAGTTAAGGTCCGCGACATGGTGGGAACCGAGGTGGTCGCAACGCCAGAGGATTTCTGAGGAAGCCGAGGTACTCGGGTGAAGACCGAAGCGAGGCTACAAGGTAAGCTCGTGAAAGCCGGGCAAGTCGCAGCGAGATCCGACCCAATACCTCCAATGGAAGGTCTAGGTCGAGATCTGGTTAGAACCATCGATTTATATTTTAGCTAACTTGTCCCAAAACCCTTTGACTACACTACACCAACCGCTAGTCTAGTTCCAGCCTCGAGAAGAGCTCGAATTTCAAGGGGGTGAATTTGGACTTGACTCGTGTTTTGGTACAAAGGGTGATGTGGCATCAAGGTGGACATCCAAAACCATCATCAAGTTGGACGCCCAAAATGAGGTGAGTTGGCACAAGATGGTTGGCAAACCACCATCAAGCTTGGACGCCCAAAATGAGGAGAGTTGGCACAAGATGGTTGGCTCCCATGATGTGGCACAAGTTGGATGGCTCCAACAAGTTGGCGTGAAGGCCTCCTTGAGGTGGCACAAGGTGGATGGATGAGCACCTCATCCTTGAGTTGTGGCACAAGGTGGTTGGATGAAGCACCTCATCCTTGAGTTGGCGCAAAGGATGTGGATGAGCAAGACTTGGGGGATAAGAACCTCACCTTGGACACTACCTATGTCTAAATTCATAGATCAATATCCATAAATAGACATGTTCACGCCAAGCAAAAAATATAAGCAATCAAGAGCTCTCAACACGCCGTCGTAACGCCGCTACTACTACTCACATTTGCTACGACGAAGTGCCGCCGACAACGAAAGCTACATCTTCTACTTATAAGAGTTGTCGGTATATTTATTTAAGTTCTACTTCTTTAAATTGTCTTTGTGCTTTAATCGTAACAAGGAAAGGGGGAGTGTCCCTTTGCCTTGATTTCTTTTTGTGATCGTTGCTCCTACTTCCAACGAGGAGGAGTGGTTTTAGTGAATTGCCCTCCGTACGTGATCAAGGATCACTAGGGCCGTGGATTAGCAATCGAAAGATTGTGAACCACGTAAAAATATCTTGTCTACTTTATATTTCCGCTGTGCACTCTCTACTTGCTTTTTACTTATTGCAAAAGTTTTTTTTAACGACACCGTATCGCTATTCACCCCCCCCCTCTAGCGACACTTTCGATCCAACAGGATCGTTGCCTAAGGACGCCCCTGTATGGAGGATACGACCTCACTTACACTCACTCACATGAGCTTACCTCAACTTTTACCTTTAAAGTTTTGCTTCCGATCTCCACCTGAGTTCTTCGGCTCCCTCCGAAGTCCTCCCGGTGTTGTCCGACCACCACGGCTAACCTCCAAGTGTCACCAACCTTCAGCTTTAACTTAGCAATTCTGCACACTTGATTCAACTCGTGAGATACTAAAGTAAACTTAACTTTGTGTATTTTCTATAATCAAAACTCAGGTTTGACTCTGGTGCCTACTGCACCAACATCAACTATTGTCGAACATCAAAACCCTACTCGAGTCTCACTCAAGTCTGGTTAATCGTGACCTGGGTCGATTGCATCAACAATAGCCATGCAAGAAGAGTTAGCTCAATTTACTAGGAGTTAAGTTTGGGAATTAGTACCCCTACTTAAGGGAAAAACAATAATTGGAACAAGGTGGATATTTTGAAACAAACTTGATGATAAAGGAGATGTTGTTAGGAATAAGGCTAGGTTAGTTGCTAAAGGATTTAGTCAAGTAGAGGGGTTAGACTATGATGAAACATATGCACCCGTAGCTAGACTTGAATTGATCAGAATGTTATTAGCCTACATTGCACATCGAGGTTTCAAATTATTTCAAATGGATGTTAAGTCAGCATTTTTGAATGGATTTATTAAGGAAGAGGTTTATAATTGCCAACCACCTGGATTTGAAAGTCTAGACAAACCTGACCATGTCTTCAAACTTAGAAAAGTCTTATATGGATTAAATCAAGCTCCTAGAGCTTGGTATGAAAGGCTTTCAATTTACCTTAAGTCTAAGGGATTTAATCAAGGTTAGTTGTCCCCACCCTTTTTGTAAAATCCATAGGAAAAGAGATCTTTATTGTACAAATTTATGTAGACGACATAATTTCTGGTACAACTAATACAACCTTATTAAATGAGTTCATTTCACTGATGGAAAGTGAATTCAAAATGAACTTAGTAGGAGAACTTACCTTTTTCTTATACTTACAAATAAAACAAACTAGAGAAAGAATTTACTTACACCAACATAAATGTGCTAAAGAATTAATTAATAGATTTGGAATACAAAATGCTAAGGAAATTAATACACCAATGGCAACTAATGTAAATATAGGAGAAGACTTAGAAGGAAAAGCAATCGATTTAAAGTACTATAGGAGTGCAATAGGTAGGTAGCCTTCTTTACTTAACTGCGAGTCAACCTGATATACTTTTCGCAGTAAGTATGTGTGCGAGATTTCAATCTTGCACAAAGAAGTTGCACCTAATGCTTGTCAAACGAATTTTTAGGTACCTAAAAGGAACACTAAATGTAGGTATTTGGTACCCTAGATCGAGCGAGTTCGAAGTAATCGGCTACTCCGACTCGGATTATGCTGGTAGTAAACTCGATAGGAAGAGCACGAGTGGATGCTGCCAACTCCTAGACTCGAGTCTAGCTAGTTGGTGTAGTAGAAAGCAACATTGTGTTGCCTTGTCTACCACCGAAGAGTGCGTTGCAATGGGTGAGTGTGTCATTCAACTTCTTTGGATGAAGCTGTTAGTTATAGCCCTAGAACCAATCATGTGATGGTTGAATAGGGAACATTTTGTATCATATTCTATAAAGGCAAAGGATTGGTTATTATATATTTACGTCTTTCTTGTGCCAGCTAAATTAAATATATAATAATGCCCTAGAAAAGTAGGTTCTTATCTACAGCACATCAATTGGCAGAATTGATTATGAGAGGCTGTAGAGAACACTTTCCTAAATGTTCCTAGTCAAGTATTAATATGCAAGGGCAATATTAATACATAAAGACTAGCATGTAGGTCAATTGATGACTTGATCTCACAAGTTATGGATATATGATATCAAGTTGACACATGGGTATATATTAGAGAATATATCCCGCCATGAGAAAGTTTCATGGATCGTCATATGAGTGTCATAAACTTTCTCATGTGACTATTGGTATGAATAGTCCTCAAACCTGAAGTCACTACGGTTCCCTACATAAGGAGTTATGTACTTTGGTATCGTCAAACGTCACCCGTAACAGGGTGGACCATAAAGACGATTACTGGGTATATAACAAATTATGCGGAGGGATGTGAGTGATGTAGATGAGATCTATCCCTCCCATATGACGGGAGTGATATCTATGAGCCCCTTGATTGAGTAGAACTACTAAAACGCATGGTCATGCTCGAATGAGTCAATATGAGATATTGAGCTCATTTGTTTGAGTTAGTTTACT
Organism: Wurfbainia villosa; assembly: GCA_025175895.1. Classification (NCBI taxonomy): domain Eukaryota; kingdom Viridiplantae; phylum Streptophyta; class Magnoliopsida; order Zingiberales; family Zingiberaceae; genus Wurfbainia; species Wurfbainia villosa. The sequence goes on from CM045988.1 coordinate 57,619,048, forward strand.
CAGGGATCAAGAAACACATAGATTGATCGAGGATGACACGGTCTATGCCTCATTGGTCAATCTGATATCAAGGATAGAAGGACACGGTCATACATTATAGTAGTCACGGAAAGGTTAGTCGGATCTTGACTTATTTCGTAACTTGGGTAGCAATGATGTATTGCTAGATGTCGCTCATTGCTTGTGTATCTAAAAGAGTTTAGATCCACTGCCAACGTTATGAGAGCTTATAGGGTCACACACAAAGAGCATGATGATTAGAAGAATTAGTGCATTCTAGTTTGACTAGAATAATTTGGGAATAAGCTTAAGTACAAAATGGTTTTTGGACTTTAAGCTTAATGAGAATTTTAGCTTATTGATTTAATGAGATTAATTCAATATGCTAAGCTTAATTGATTTAATAAGATTAACTCAATATGTTACCTTATTGATTTAATGAGATTAATTCAATATGATAACATAAGCTTATTGAATTAATAAGATTAATTCAACATCCATGAATGCCACATAAGCATGCCACATAAGCATGCCACCTAAGCTTGATGAGGTGGAAGGAGACAAAGGGTTTTGACCTTTGGATTTCCCCCACATGTGGCCGGCCAAACAAGGAGTGTAACTCCTTGTTTGATTATATTTCAATGCAATTGATTGCATTAAATGTGATAGGAGGTGAAAGGTTTTTCAATCCTATAAAACACCCCATGGGGTGGCCGGCCAAGCTTGGTGGATTGGTTGAAGCTTGAGGCTTGGAGAGAGCTTGGTGGTGAGAGCATTTGGTTGTGTGGTTTTTGTGAGTGTAGCAAGAAGAGTAGTCTTCTTCTTCCTTTCTCTTTTTCCCTACTTTCCTCTCCTTTAGGGACTTCTCTAGCAAGAAGTAAAGGAGAGCTCTTCTAGTTTCTTTTGTGAGATAAGAGCTTGCTCGTGTGGATAATATAGAGGCACGGACATTTGAACGTGCTAAAAGATCCAACAAACCCAAGGAGAAGTGGGATTAAAAAGGGCACGCAACAAAGGTAATATTCTCCTATAAGATAGGTTTTGAGAAATTTATTTTTGTACGAGGTTTTCTTTCGCAAGGATCACTTGGAAGGGATCCTAATTTTCCGTTGCGCATATGCTATTTTGCATACGAGATCCCTGCAAGTGGTATCAGAGCCACTTGTGAAAGATCGTATAAAAATAGGTTTTCTCTATTTTATATATGATATAGAAGTAGGATAAATTTTATTATGAGTTGATAATTGCATTAACAATTTTTCAAACATAATAAAATATCCGATGTCTTTTAAAAGTTAAAATTGACATGGTGCATGGTTATGGCCTAGTCCCAAAAAGTTTGTGAATGTGTGTGTTGTAATTCTTAATACGGCCTGCGTGTCGTGCCTTTCTCCTAAAATTCTTGTTGTAAAATTAGTTTTAGACTCGAATGTAACTCGAGTATTTCTCCTTTTGTAATATACACAACAAAGATGGAGGGTCCATTGGAAGATGATGTTACAAGGAGGAAGTCAACAACACAAGACAACCAAAAGGAAGCACTTGGGAGAAGATGCTATCCCTAGGTTGACCAATCAATCTTTTCATTGGCTTGAGAAGATTGTAGAATAAGAGCCATAACCATGACACGCTTAGTTTAATATGTATGTGATGCATGTTAATTTAGCTTGTATGTGATGCATGTTAATTTAGCTTATATGTGATGTATGCTAATATGTATGTGATGCATGTTTAAGTTTATATCTTAATAAGTCAAAAATGATATGCCTACCAAAGTTTGGTACTCACTACTTCCTCGATCATTTGTTGTTGGGTTTGCCAAAGAAAAGCAATGCATTTTATCTTGGAAGAGTGCGAGTGGACAATCGTGATGTCCCGCTATCAAACTTGGTTAAGACTTAATTAAGAAAGTAGAGGCATATATTAGCTTTGAACATAAGTTTTAAAAATTAGTTTTGTGTGATTTCCGAACATCAGCTTTGTCTTAGAAGTGGTCGTTGCTCCGATATCAAAGAAGGCCTCTGTGCCTCGCCACGACCTGGAAGCTGGTTTAGGAATAAGCACTAAACTAATCTAAACTTAACCAAAGCTATTAAAGAGTTACATCAGATGTAATTGGCAAAAGATTGCCTACCTAATCATACTACGTCTTGGGCGATTAGCCAAAGCTAACTCAAGACGAAGTATGATGTGGATCTTTATCCCATATAAATTTATAGCTAAATAGAAGCTAATGATGTAAGCAAAATGTGTTTGCCTACATCAATAATTAGCTCATATAAAAGCTATGAGAATTTAGTGGGAGCCTCATTTAATTAAAGGCCTAATTAAATGACTTAGATATGATACTTAATTTTGCATATTAATGTTGTAGATCACCATGTCATCTAACACGACACACCCCCTCAACTTGCGATCTGTCCTTGAGAAAGACAAGCTCAATGGAGCTAACTTTCTAGACTGGTATAGGAACTTGAGGATTATCCTCAAGCAAGAACGTAAAACCGTATGTCCTAGAGCGTCTATCCTCAAACACCTCCTGCGCCACTCGTCTTTGAAAGGATGCTTATAAGAAGCATCAAGATGATGCATTAGATGTGTCATGTCTTATGCTTGCCACCATGAACTCTGAGCTTCAGAAGCAACATGAGAACATGGATGCCTATGATATGGTTGAGCATTTGAAACAACTATATCAAGGACAAGCTAGGCACGAGCGTTTTGAAGTGTCTAAGGCTCTTTTTGCATGCAAGATGCAAGAAGGAACACATAGGAACTCACGTGCCTTAAAATGATTGGATGCGTTGAGAACCTTGAAAGACTAGGTTTTCCATTGAGCCAAGAATTGGCAACCGATGTTATCTGCAATCGCGAAGCATATAATCAATTAGTCATGAATTATAACATGAATGAAATTGATAAACCTTTGTCGAGATTCTCGGCATGTTAAGCTAATCACGAATCTCAAAAAGAAAGTTAGTAATGTACTAATGGTCAAGAAGGGCAAAGGTAAGCGCAAAGGCAAGGGTAAGACCCAAGCCAAAGGCAAGGCCAATTTATCCACTTCAAAGGGTAAAGGTAAAGTACCTAAGGAAGGGGATTGTTTCATTCATGCGGTGAGACTGGACACTGGAAGCGGAACTGCAAAGTCTACCTTGAGGAAGTAAAGAATAAAAGAAGTGGGACTTCTGCCTCAGGTATACACGTTATAGAAGTTAATCTATCTATTTCTTCTACATGAGTATTAGATACTGGATGTGCATCTCACATTTGTACTAATGTGCAGGGATTGAGAAATAGTAGACTAATGGCAAAGGGCGAAGTGGACCTACGAGTAGGCAATGACGCAAAAGTTGCTGCTGTAGTTGTAGGAACATATTCTTTGTCTTTGCCCACTGAGCTTATCTTAGAACTAGAGGAGTGCTTTTATGTACCTGCATTAACGAAGAACATAATTTCTGTATCTTGTTTAGACAAGAAAAACTTTTCTTTTATAATAAAGGACAAATGTTGTTCCATTTATTTAAATGAAATGTTCTATTGTAATGCACCACTTATGAATGGTCTCTATGTTCTAGATTTAGAAAACCCAATTTATAACGTAAATACCAAATGGTTCAAATCGAATGATTTGAACCAGACATATCTCTGGCACTGTCGCCTAGGTCACATAAATGAAAAACGCATATCCCAACTCCATAAAGATGGATTATTGGACTCATTTGATTTTGAATCATATGAGGTATGCGAGTCTTGTCTTTTAGGAAAGATGACTAAAACTCCATTTAGTGGACATGGCGAGAGAGCGACGGACTTGTTAGGACTCATACATACTGATGTATGTGGCCCTTTCAATGTCGAAGCCAGAGGAGGCTATAAGTACTTTATTACTTTCACTGATGATATGAGTAGATTTGGCTACTTATATTTGATGAGACATAAGTCAGAATCCTTTGAAAAGTTCAAAGAATTCAAGAATGAAGTACAAAACCAACTTGGTAAGCATATTAAGCTACTTCGATCAGATCGAGGTGGTGAATACCTTAGTCAAGAGTTTCGTGATCACCTGGCTGAGTGTGGGATAATATCCCAACTCACTCCACCTGGAACACCACAATGGAATGGTGTATCTAAGAGAAGAAATCGTACTCTATTAGATATGGTACGATCGATCAATGACGAGCGGTGATCTACCTACTTCCTTTTGGGGTTTAGCTCTAGAGGCACGCTTTCACACTTAATCGCGTCCCATCAAAAGCCATAGAAAGACACCATATCGTTATGGATCGAAGAGTCCCAAAATGTCTTTTATAAAGATTTGGGGTTGTGAAGCTTATGTTAGACGTCAAGTCTCAGATAAACTAGGACCCAAATCAGATAAGTGTTATTTTGTAGGATATCCCAAGGAAACTAAGGGATATTACTTTTACAATCCCACACTTGGCAAGGTGTTTGTTGCCAGAAATGCTGTCTTTCTAGAAAGAGAATTTATTTCTAGAAAAACTAGTGGGAGTAAAATTCATCTTGAAGAAATTCAAGATGAAGATAACACTAAGGCTTCGATGGAAAATGAACAGGCACCACAAAGTGTTGTGGATGAGGAAATTGTTGCCCAAAGAGTTGTGGAGCAAACACCTGTTCATGTAGACCAACCTCTTCGTAGATCTGATAGGATCCGTCATCAACCCAAGAGATATTCTTTTCTCTTGACTGACAACGGTGAAGTATTGCTTGTTGATCTTGACGAGCCTACATCCTATCAAGAAGCTATGATGAGCCCAGATTCCGAGAAATGGCTAGAGGCCATGAGATCCGAAATGGAATCCATGTACACTAACCAAGTATGGACTTTGGTTGATCCACCTGAAGGGTTAAAACCCATTGGGTGTAAGTGGGTCTTTAAAGTAAAGACTGACATGGATGGTAATAAGCATACCTATAAAGGTAGATTGGTGGCTAAAGTATTCAAACAAATTCATGGTATTGACTATGATGAAACCTTTTCACCAGTTGCGATGCTTAAATCCATTCGGATCATACTTGCTATTGCAGCCTACCACGATTATGAGATCTGGCAGATGGATGTCAAAACCGCTTTTTTGAATGGAAAGCTACTCGAGGATGTGTACATGACACAACCTGAGGGTTTTGAAGATCCAGAGCATCCTGGAAAGGTATGCAAACTGCAAAGGTCCATTTATGGACTAAAGCAAGCCTCTCGAAGCTGGAATCTTCGATTCGATGATGCAATCAAGGAGTTTGGTTTCATCAAGAATGAAGATGAACTTTGTGTCTACAAGAGAAATAGTGGGAGCACAGTTGTATTTCTTGTCTTGTATGTAGATGACATACTACTCATCGGAAATGATATTCCCACACTCTAGTCTGTGAAGATGTGGTTAGGGAATTGTTTCTCGATGAAAGACTTAGGTGAAGCTGCCTATATTTTAGGCATCAAGATCTATAGAGATAGATCTAAGAGATTACTTGGCCTAAGTCAGAGTACATACATTGATAAAGTGCTAGATCGTTTTGCTATGCAAAATTCCAAGAAAGGATTTCTGCCTTTATCACATGGTGTGAGTCTTTCGAAGACTCAATGTCCCTCTTCTAAGGAGGAGAGAGATCGCATGGATAAGATCCCTTATGCATCTGCTATAGGGTCTATCATGTACGCCATGCTTTGTACTCGTCCTGACGTCTCGTATGCTTTGAGCATGACGAGTAGATACCAGTCGGATCCAGGTGAAAGTCACTGGATAGCAGTCAAAAATATTCTTAAATACTTACGAAGAATGAAAGAATATTTCCTGATATTTGGAGGCAATGAGGAGCTAACTGTAAAGGGTTACAGTGATGCAAGCTTCCAAACAGACAAGGATGACTATAGATCGCAATCGGGGTACGTGTTTTGCCTGAATGGTGGAGCTGTAAGCTGGAAGAGTTCGAAGCAGGACACAATTGCTGATTCTACAACAGAGTATATTATGCGTCTCGATGCGGCAAAGAAAGGAGGTCAGTTTGGCTCATGAGTTCATCAGTGAACTTGGGGTAGTTCCTAGCATTGCAGATTCAATAGACCTCTATTGTGACAACAATGGGGCTATTGCACAGGCTAAGGAACCTCGATTGTTGGGTTTCCGGCACCGCGATGTGTGTGTGTTCGATCATGTTTCGTAAACATGAACACAGCGGAAGCAATAAAAATAATAAATACTCCTATTTATTACAACACACACAACACACACATGCATATTACAACAAGTGTAGACATAACCGTAAATTTAAATTTGCAATAAAAGGAAATTTATCTACGTTATACCTTTCGTATGACGTGTAGCGGGAACGGCATCAACCGGAACGATCCTCGCTAGAATCGTCTCTATCCGTATCCACGCCGAGTTCCTCGGGATGACTTCGCTAAGCCACGAGCTTCGTCTTCGTATGGGTTACTAGCCTCGTGTTGAAGACGACGTGATCGAGAGATGATCACGATCCGAATCCAAATTCGGATCCAAAATGAGTCCTCAAAACTCGCTTCTCCGGAGAGGTATTCGTCCACCGATTGATGAATCCTTCATCCTCCACCTCAGAGGATTACCAGAGATCGAATCCCCGGTAAGTTAGCCGCTGTCGGAGCTCTAACCGTCGTCCAAACGACGCTCCGACGAGAGGAGAAGAAGCTGTCCAGAAAACTGGACAACTTGGTGGAGGAGTAGGCGCCGGCCAAAACAAGGAAGCCAAGTGCTCACCTTTTCACCGAGGCCTAGGAAGATCACCGGAGGGTCGCCGGAGGATCACCGGCTGAAGCTTGGACGCCGGCAAGGAGATGGACGGCAGCACACAAGCTGGGCGACGACAATGGAGTTGACGCCAACAAGAGGAAGGGGTTTGGGCGGCCAAGCTCAATTTTGGCTTTGGATTAGGGTTTAAGCCCTATTTTATAGAGAACTAATTCTCTTAATGGTTAATGGACCATATCCATAAAGCCCGTTAACCCGCTCCATTAAGATAAGTTAAAATAAACCAAACCATGATGGTTTATTTTAAGTTAAAACGAACCGAACCAACTTTTGGTTCATTCGTTTAAAATAAACCAAACCCTTTGGTTTAATATCCTCCATTGGATTAGAACCAAACCATTTTGGTTCGTCCATTATGTCTTCATAAGACACGGCCCATCCATGCTTTCATTGTGACTGAAACGATTTCATGCTCGCTTTATGTTTGGTCCAACCAAACCTAGTTTCTCTCGGTCTGAGAATTCCATTCTCAAGCTCGTTTTAAATCCTTTGGATTACGCTCGTTGTGCGTGTGACCAAATAGGTTCTCGGTTTATGTTGGACGTCTATAATTAACCATTAATTATAGAACGATCATGAGTGGCACCTAGTAGTACATCATGATCCCCAATTAACCGAAAAGATCAACGGTTGATCCAGAACTATTTCTGAAACCCTTCAGTAGCTCGAATGATTCGTGCCCCATTCCCTTCACTCATCTTATACCCACTTGGTTCAGGACATGGTCTATTGTGTCAGTCCCCACTAGGCTGACTACGTCACACCTAGCTCAAGTATTATTTCCTCGTCCTACGGATTCTAGTTACTCCACATGTATCGAAGAGTACCTTACTCTAAACATGTAATGCATTGGCCAAAGACTTTAGTAACAATCCGACGAGAGGCCATGGGTATACATCTCCTCGCAAGGAGTGGTGAATCCTTTATAGGCTATTCAAACACCTTCGATCACTTCGACTTATACCCAATCATCCCGGGTCCACATCTCCTTAGAGATGTTTGCTTAATAAGTCAAAGCATAAGTCTCCATGATCAAGATGACTTGAATACCGCAAGTCAAAGGAACATCGCACTTAAGCCATAGTAAGAACTTCATTGACATATCTATATATATGCAGAGAACCATATGAAGTCTTACGGCTGGTCACTCCAATGAACTAGTTACCATAACTAGCATCCACGATTAACTCCGGACATCACTATGTCTCCAGCCAGTGAGAATCAGCTGCTTGGATACACAAAGGAGTATACCTCGTGCTAGTCTCGACAGAATTGATGGTGTCCAAATCCATCAATTCATCGACTAGGGATAATTTCGATACATCATAATTACACATGTAGAGATACTCACTAGTTGTGATCCAATCACAAATTCTCTCATGCTGTGAATCTTATCGTGGACATTCAGTAAATGAGTTTAAGATCCAATCAAATACATAAAACATGTATACTCAAATAGTGAATCTTCATTTATCATATAAATGGTTCATACATAAGGCGATTGCCTTAGGACATCTCTCATATATTACTAACAGACTCCCACTTGGCCTAAGGCCAATCGCTACGGTATCCAATACCATAAGCTCTCACATGACCCTCAAACTTACTTTGAGGTAATGCTTTAGTCAAAGGATCCGCTAAGTTCCTTTCAGTGGGAATTTTCTCGATTTGTATTTCGTTCCTACTGATGATCTCTCTGATAAGATGATAGCGGCGAAGCACATGTTTGGATCGCTGATGAGACCTTGGCTCTTTCGCCTGTGCAATTGCTCCATTGTTGTCGCAGTAGACCGGTATTGCTTCAACAATGGCCGGAATCACACCAAGTTCATGAACGAACTTTTTGATCCAAACCGCTTCCTTTGCTGCTTCCGAAGCTGCAATGTATTCTGCCTCAGTGGTAGAATCCGCTACAGTCTCTTGTTTGGAACTTTTCCAACTCACTGTGCCCCCATTCAAGGTGAACACGTATCCAGACTGAGACCTGAAATCATCCTTGTCTGTCTGGAAGCTGGCATCCGTATACCCGCGTATCACCATGTCCCCTTCTCCATATATTAGGAACACATCCTTAGTTCTTCTCAAGTACTTAAGAATCGTCTTAACAGCCGCCCAATGATCCATTCCTGGATCGGACTGGTATCTGCTCGTGACACTCAGAGCATACGATACATCGGGCCTCGTACATAACATAGCATACATGATAGATCCTATTGCGGATGCATAGGGAATCTTACTCATGCAAATCCTCTCGTCTTCTGTGTGCGGACACATAGACTTCGAAAGGTGTACCCCATGCTTGATGGGTAGGAAACCTTTCTTGGATTCCGACATGCTAAACCTCTTTAGCACTCGGTCTATATATGTAGACTGCGAAAGACCAAGCAACCGTTTCGATCTATCTCTATAGATCTTAATCCCGAGGATGTAGGTTGCTTCTCCCAGGTCTTTCATGGAGAATGTCTTGGATAACCAAACCTTCACTGACTGTAAGATTGAAACATTGTTTCCTATAAGTAGTATGTCATCGACATACAATACTAGGAATACGACTGCACTCCCACTAACCTTCTTGTACACACAAGGTTCGTCTGGATTTTGTGAGAAATCAAACTTTTTGATTGTCTCATCAAAACGGATATTCCAAAGCCTCGATGCTTGCTTCAATCCATAAATGGATCCGCAATTTGCATACCTTGGTTTTATCAACCGATGTGAAACCTCAGTCAGTATCATATACACGCCCCTCGAGCAAAGGTGTTTCCATTAAGGAAAGCCGCTTTTCACATCCATCCGCCATATCTCATAATCATAATGAGCCGCTATGGCCAGAGCATCCGAATGGATTTAAGATAGCTAGTAATAGGTTTCGTCATAATCAACACCTTGTTTTTGACGATATCCTTTCGCCACCAATCTAGCCTTATAGGTAATCACATTACCATCCATGTCGGTTTTCTTCTTGAAAACCCACTTGCACCCTATAGGCTTTATCCCTTCAGGTGGGTCAACCAAGTTCCAAACTTGGTTTTCATACATGGAATCCATTTCCGACTTCATGGCACCAAGCCACTTATCCTTTCTCAACTTGTCAAGACTTCTTCATAACTGGTAGGCTCCTCATCATCAATGAGTAACACGTCGTTCGATTCACTTACGAGAAATCCATATCTCTCAGGAATATTGCGTGTTCTACCAGATCTACGAAGATGTGGTGTTACAATAGGTCCAGCCGATTGCTCATCACTATGAGTTGTCGGCTGGTGTGCTTCACCAGGTATCTCATCAATGTCTATTTGAGTCTCTCGAGCCTCCTCAAGCTCGACGACACTCCCACTGTTTTCTTGCAAGAGAAACTCTTTCTCTAGAAACACAGCATGCCTTGAAACAAACACCTTTTGTTCCACAGGATGATAGAATTGGTAACCCCTTGTTTCCTTAGGGTATCCAACAAATAGACATTTATCAGACTTAGCATCAAATTTGTCTGATACACCGCTTCATAAGCGTGACAACCCCATATCTTCAAGTAAGATACATGAGGTTTCTTACTATTCCATATCTCATATGGAGTATGAGACTACCTTGGTAGGCATTCTGCTTAACAAGTAAATAGTCTCAAGTGCATAGCCCCAAAAGGACTTGGGAAGAGTTGCATGATTCATCATTGACCGACCATGTCCAACAAGGTCCTAAGACGCCTCGTGATACACCATTATGTGTGGTGTATAGGGCGGAGTCCATTGAGACAATATGTCATTGTCTCTTAGATAATCAAGAAACTCTTGACTTAAGTCACCACCTCGATCCGATCGAAGTATTTTAATACTCTTGTCATGTTGTTTCTCTACTTCATTTCTGAATTCTTTGAACCTTTCAAAGGCTTCAGATTTGTGTTTCATCAAGAACACATACCCAAACCGTGAGTGATCATCGGTGAAGGTAATGAAGTAGTTATAGCCTCCTAATGCTTGAGTTGACATAGGTCCACATACATCGCATGTATTAGACCTAGTAACTCTCCCACTGCTCACCTTTTCCAAGAAAGGTAACTTAGTCATCTTGCCTTTTAAGCATGATTCGCATGTATCGTATGAATCCAATTCAAACGATTCCAGAATTCCACATCGGTGTAATTCGGACATGCGTTTCTTGCTTATATGGCCAAGACTTTAGTAACAATCCGACGAGAGGCCATGGGTATACATCTCCTCGCAAGGAGTGGTGAATCCTTTATAGGCTATTCAAACACCTTCGATCACTTCGACTTATACCCAATCATCCCGGGTCCACATCTCCTTAGAGATGTTTGCTTAAGATGTCAAAGCATAAGTCTCCATGATAAAGATGACTTGAATACCGCAAGTCAAAGGAACATCGCACTTAAGCCACAGTAAGAACTTCATTGACATATCTATATATATGCAGAGAACCATATGAAGTCTTACGGCTGGTCACTCCAATGAACTAGTTACCATAACTAGCATCCACGATTAACTCCGGACATCACTATGTCTCCAGCCAGTGAGAATCAGCTGCTTGGATACACCAAGGAGTATACCTCGTGCTAGTCTCGACAGAATTGATGGTGTCCAAATCCATCAATTCGTCGACTAGGGATAATTCCGATACATCACAATTACACATGTAGAGATACTCACTAGTTGTGATCCAATCACAAATTCTCTCATGCTGTGAATCGTATCATGGACATTCAGTAAATGAGTTTAAGATCCAATCAAATACATAAAACATGTATACTCGAATAGTGAATCTTCATTTATCATATAAATGGTTCATACATAAGGCGATTTCCTTAGGACATCTCTCATATATTACTAACATCGATCACATCAGCGGACTAAACACATACTGCGGCGCTTCCATCTCATTCGAGAGATTATCGATAGAGGAGATGTGAGGATATGCAGAGTACCGACAGAAGCTAACATCGCAGATCCATTGACCATGGCTTTGGCACAGAGGAAGCATGATGGTCACACTAGGTCACTAGGTATTAGATATCATAGTGATTGGTACTAGTGCTAGTGGGAGATTGTTAGTTATAGTCCTAGAACCAATCATGTGATGGTTGAATAGGGAACATTTTGTATCATATTCTATAAAGGCAAAGGATTGGTTATTATATATTTACGTCTTGCTTGTGCCAGCTAAATTAAATATATAATAATGCCCTAGAAAAGTAAGTTCTCATCTACAGAACATCAATTGGCAGAATTGATTATGAGAGGCTGTAGAGAACACTTTCCTAAATGTTCCTAGTCAAGTATTAATATGCAAGGGCAATATTAATACATAAAGACTAGCATGTAGATCAATTGATGACTTGATCTCACAAGTCATGGATATATGATATCAAGTTGACACATGGGTATATATTAGAGAATATATACTGAACTGACCCGCCATGAGAAAGTTTCATGGATCGTCATATGAGTGTCATAAACTTTCTCATGTGACTATTGGTATGAATAGTCCTCAAACCTGAAGTCACTACGATTCCCTACATAAGGAGTTATGTACTTTGGTATCGTCAAACGTCACCCGTAACAGGGTGGACCATAAAGGCGATTACTGGGTATATAACAAATTATGCGGAGGGATGTGAGTGATGTAGATGGGATCTATCCCTCCCATATGACGGGAGTGATATCTGTGGGCCCCTTGATTGAGCAGAACTACTAAAACGCATGGCCATGCTCGAATGAGTCAATATGAGATATTAAGCTCATTTGTTTGAGTTAGTTTACTCAGGGATCAAGAAACACATAGATTGATCGAGGATGACATGGTCTATGCCTCATTGGTCAATCTGATATCAAGGATAGAAGGACACGGTCATACATTATAGTAGTCACGGAAAGGTTAGTCGAATCTTGACTTATTTCGTAACTTGGGTAGCAATGATGTATTGCTAGATGCCGCTCATTGCTTGTGTATCTAAAAGAGTTTAGATCCAATGCCAATGTTATGAGAGCCTATAGGGGCACACACAAAGAGCATGATGATTAGAAGAATTAGTGCATTCTAGTTTGACTAGAATAATTTGGGAATAAGCTTAAGTACAAAATGGTTTTTGGACTTTAAGCTTAATGAGAATTTTAGCTTATTGATTTAATGAGATTAATTCAATATGCTAAGCTTAATTGATTTAATAAGATTAACTCAATATGTTACCTTATTGATTTAATGAGATTAATTCAATATGATAACATAAGCTTATTGAATTAATAAGATTAATTCAACATCCATGAATGCCACATAAGCATGCCACCTAAGCTTGATGAGGTGGAAGGAGACAAAGGGTTTTGACCTTTGGATTTCCCCCACATGTGGCCGGCCAAACAAGGAGTGTGATTATATTTCAATGCAATTGATTGCATTAAATGTGATAGGAGGTGAAAGGTTTTTCAATCCTATAAAACACCCCATGGGGTGGCCGGCCAAGCTTGGTGGATTGGTTGAAGCTTGAGGCTTGGAGAGAGCTTGGTGGTGAGAGCATTTGGTTGTGTGGTTTTTGTGAGTGTAGCAAGAAGAGTAGTCTTCTTCTTCCTTTCTCTTTTTCTCTACTTCCCTCTCCTTTAGGGACTTCTCTAGCAAGAAGTAAAGGAGAGCTCTTCTAGTTTCTTTTGTGAGACAAGAGCTTGCTCGTGTGGATACATATAGAGGCACGAACATTTGAACGTGCTAAAAGATCCAACAAACCCAAGGAGAAGCGGGATTACAAAGGACACGCAACAAAGGTAATATTCTCCTATAAGATAGGTTTTGAGAAATTTATTTTTGTACGAGGTTTTCTTTCGCAAGGATCACTTGGAAGGGATCCTAATTTTCCGTTACGCATATGCTATTTTGCATACGAGATCCCAACAGAAGCACACTCTCCAAGACTTTCAATTAAAATTTAGTAACACTAGAATTTTAATTGATAACATTAGTTATATTAACCTAACTAAGAACCCAATTTGTCACTCTAGGACTAAACACATAGAAGTCAAATACCATTTTATACGAGAACACATAGCAAATAGAACTATAAAACTCGAATATGTTGAGTCAAAATCGAACCTAGCAGATATTTTCACGAAACCCTTACCCAAAGTAGAATTTAGTCTGCTTAGATGAAGATTAGGAATGTGCGTAGTAGAATAGAACTCAACTCTTATTTATACTCTACCTTTATTTTTCATGCTACATGAAACTAGCTTAGGTTTTACCTTAGAAAGCATGCACTTATAGATTTAAGGAGCCAACACATCTCATAATACATAGGATCAATGTGTTTGTGTACTGAGCCACGTAGATGGGCGTGAGATGTTAGAACCTTATTCCTGATTACAGATGTAGATCTAGTGCATCTATATGAATCATGGAGTATAATTATTTAAATTAATCAACTCTAATCAAGACTTATTGATCATTTTATATCAATTAAGTCAAAAAGAGTTGAACATGCTATTAGTTGAGTTTATATTGAAACTATTATTTTCAAAATTTAAAGGGGCCATGTTTGGACTTCTAAACATATGGGTTTCTAATTTTTGTTTTCAAAACCCCCAAATATTTTAGATTTATGACAAAAGGGGGAGAAGAGAGGCCAAATTGAAGGCTATTGGAAGTCGATTGATCCTATCATTAGTCGACTGATATTCAAACTGGTCAGCTCATTAAAAGTCAAGATAAGCTCCACTAAAATTGGGGGGATGAGGCTCTTTGATGCATATCTGGATCTCAACGAGCTAGGGTTTGAAGGGATATAAAATAAGGGGGTTTTCACCCTTTTGGATCATCAATTCTTGCTCTCAAAGTGCTCCCACAATGCCGCAACTTCAATGACAATGCTACGCCATTGTAACGTTGACGACACGCCGAGATTCCAAGTCCATTCATCGGTAGTTTCATTTTAGTTGTCATACTTTACTTTAATTGTCTTACTTGTACTTGAGGCTTTTATCGTAATGAGGACAGGTAGGCTTGTTGCCTCATCCTCGAGCTTTTGTTTTCCTTGTAATCGTTGTCTCCTACCTCCAACGAGGAGGAGACTTATAGTGAATTGCCCCTTCGTACGCGGTCTAAGATCGTGAGGTCTTGGAGTAGCAATCTTTCAGTTGTGAACCAATTAAAAAAAAGTGTCTCTTTACTTTTTTGCTTTAACTTCATTTCCATTGCAATACTTTGGTTTTATCGTCGTTATGAAAAGAAAAGCTTTTCGATCGCTATTCACCCCCTCTAGCGATTCACTCGATCCAACATTTAATCCTTGAGTTTCTTGACTTGGTTAGATAACCACGATGAAACTTTCGAATACTTGACTTGTATTGATGCAGAGAGAGGCTATTTCCCTGTGTCATGTTGTGTGTCTCATAGTTGGGAAATTTTTTAGCCTCAAGTAGGATGATCATTTGATCAGTGATGAAATACAATGCAGAGTTGTCAGATGTGCAGAGTTTTGCCTCCATCTTGTGGTTTCCAGATGGGATTAGGGGAGTTCGTATACATCGATCATGTAGGTGATTGGGATCTTTATCGTTACTTGAGGTGCCTAACTCTTCTGGAAGTATGTGAGTGGATTAGCATGACTTATTTATTGTACTTGGGTAAGACATTTGGGGACCAAATTTTTATTAGTGGGGGAGAATGTAATATATCAGAAAATAAAATAATAAAAAAATAGCACTGGTTAATTAAGAAATTACATTATAGAATTTTCCAAATATTTTTAGGATTTTTTTTAGATTTGAGTAGAATTTTCATGATATTTTATGGGAATAAAAACTAATAAGCTTATATAAGCTTCTTGGAATCATTAGATTAGTATAGGATTAATCAAGGGTTCAATGGTTTAAACCTAAGTCCATTTACCTATTTAGGTTAGTTTGAATCCAATTTCTTTCTCATTTCTTCTGATCTGCCACTTTCCCGATTCCCATTTCTTCGTTGCCACTCCTCTTCCCTATGCTCATGCTCGTCGCCGCCCTAGCCTAGCTCATCATCGCCCTCTCCTGATCCTTTCTTCTGCCTCCTCTTCTCATCTGCTGGTCGCCACCACTTCATCGCCGCCATTTATGTTGGAGGATTGTGGCCCGGCTAGAAGGGGGGGGGGGTTGAATAGTCTTTATACGTTGATGGAAATCGTTCACTTCTTAATTGTCTACAAGATTGTTAGTGCAGCGGAATATGCTAATTAAGACAATTAAAACAAAACACAAAGTAAAGAGAGAGCAAATGCAAACGCAAGTATGTAACGTGATTCAGACCCTTGCCACTAATCCATGGACGATTCGTATGACGAATCACTCCCTCAAACCAATCACTAGTCTCTCCTTTATCCCAAGCAAGGTGGAGGTAAACCTTCTTACAAGAACTCACTCCCTCTTACAATAGAATAGATGTAAGCACAAGAAGAGGAGTGGAAAATCATGTAGAGCACTTAGGAGTAGAAGCATTAACCTCCTAAAGCCATCCAAGCCCTCTTTTTATAGAGAAGAGGGCTTTCTTCCCGTCGGGCATGTAGCAGTCGACTGCTGCATATCACCAGTCGACTGCCGCCATTCCAATGACCTCTGACCATGTCAGATCGTGACTGTTGTAGTCCAACAGCAGCCTTAGCAGTCGATTGATGCCTCCGTAGTCGACTGACTAGTCGGCTATGGGAGGTTTTGTGCCCGCGACCACCTTCAGTAGTCGACTGTCATTCCTTGGCAGTCAACGGATGGTGTAGTAGTCGACTACCATCCGTTGGCAGTGGACTGCTAGGCCAGAAACCCACCAGTCGAACACCAATCAAGTGCCATCAACTCAGAGTAGTCGACTGCTATCTATAGCAATCGACTGGTGTCAGGTAAACCTCAAACAAAATACTTGTTTGAGCATCCGACGGATGGGTAAACCTCAAACCTAAGTTTGAGCATTCGACACTTGACTTTGCCATTCAACCAAGTTCACCTATAAGCTACTGTTACAATCACTCAATCTCTCATCTCCCTTAGAGTCCCTCACAGAAGCTCTCTTCGTCCGGCCACGTCCCTCGGATGCACCAAGTACACGACTTCCGCAATGCCATCCTTCGCGTCTTGCCACGAAGTCTGCTTCCTTTGGCTTCACTACAATGCTCCTCGTCCGACGGTCCCTCGGATGCACCAAGCGCATGACTTCCACAATGTCATCCTTCACCGACTCAAGGACCCAAGCCATGAGATGGTGAACCCACCAATACTATCATCAAGCTAACTCATGTGTGATTTACTAAGTCCTGCATAACTTAAACAAGCATATCAAATCAACATAAACATCTTATCTTAAATCTTTTCCACACACATCAAAACCAAATCATACTTGGGTTGATTGCCCTAACAATCTCCCCCTTTTTGATGTGTGGCAACCATGTTTAAGTTAGGTAAAACATTAACCAAATACATAAAGAAGGAAAGCATGTAAAATAAATATGAGTATAAAAAATACTCCCCCTTAATACATGCAACTCCCCTTTAACACATGCTAATTTTCCCCCTAGCATGATTTACTTAAACTCAACATTTCTTCTCCTTTGACACCATCAAAAACAACTAACATATGTTATACAATATGACATCAAAGTCTAAAGGAAGAAAAATAGCAAAACATGTTGAAAACCACACAAAGTAGGTTACTGTTCATGTTTACAGTCCATCAGTCGACTGGTTCAGACTACCAGTCGACTACCACCTGATTTCAGCCTTTTTTGATTTCCGAACTCAAGTTCAGAAATGCATTAAAAATTATAAAAAATTTAAAAAATCATGAAATTTGGGGAACACATTTCTTATGAGTCCCTTTATCAAGAAAAAAATTATTTTTCAAGAAAATTCATTATATTTTCAAAAATTAGGCAAAAATTGAAAAGTTGTAAAATGTCTCAATTTTGTATCAACTTTAAGACCTAGTTTTGCCTTGAGTTGTTTTAAAGCATCAATTCACTATTTGCAAAATATAAAATGGTTATAAATCATTTAAAATATCCAACTATGATCCATGGGAAATATGTCCATTGATTAAATATTTACTTTCCCCATAGTTGGTCTATGATTGCTATGTTATGATACTTTGAATCACCCATCTAAATGCTATAAGCATTAGTGAATCAATTGTATCATCCTAACATCTCACCCATTGCTATATTTTCAATCAAGTTAGCCTTATGATGAATGTGAGATGTACCTAAGGTATTATACTTAACCATACATTTCATGCAATTCTATCAAGGTTAAGTATCATCCAAAACAACCAACATGATCATAACACAAGCATTATCATAATTGCATATCATGATCATGCATCAATTATAAAATCAAGTATCATGATTTAAACATAATTACTCAAATCATCCACCATGCTCATAATAAGTCAACCACATAATATGATATGAAATAAATCCACTTAATCCTAGGCTTTTCTAACCCTTAAGGATTGACTTGGGAACCCAATATAAATTCTTTCCAATGGGGTTCACCAAGTACTCCTTTGGGATCCATTTCCTAGCTACCATTGTGTCTTTGATTGTCCTCTAGCAATTAAGCAATGGTGGGCCTTCTCACTCTTTGATCCCTTATAACCTAGGCTCTTCTTATTAAAACTAGCCCTTTGACTCCCTATGATCATGTCCAAGGTGTTTGAGCCAATTGTGAATTTATCTAGGGCCTTAGTAAGGAATTCTACCTTTTCCCTTAGGACCTTGTTCTCCTCTAAGCATGCATCATTAACACTAGAAGAAGAATCATTAACATTTAAACATGCATTCTTCAATTTTTCTTCTAGATCCTTAATTTCATTTTGCATGCATTTGTCTTTCTTTTTCATTCTAAATAAGTCCTTAGTCAAGCTAGTAATCATTGAAATAACATCTTGGGTAGGGAGATTCTTTACCTCACTTACCCAATCCCCTTGTTCTGAATCCGATGAAGACGCTCCCCCTATACTTGAGCTCTCCTCCTTACTTGAGCTTGTTTCTTCTTGTTCGGATGAGGTGGAGGCTATGTCATCCATTCCCATTAATGCAAAATGGGAGATGATCTCTTCTTCTTCTGATAATGATGGATCGTACCATGTCGCTTTAAGGTTATTGGGCTTTGACTTTTTCTCTTCCTTGGACTTCTTCTCTTCTTTCTTTTTGCTATCCTTTTTCTTCTCTTCCTTGCTCTTGTTTAATTGGGGACACTCATCCCTCATATGTCCCTCTCCTTGGAAATTGTAGCATATAATCTTCCTCCTCCTATCATAAGACTTATTAAATTTAAAATTCTTTAAAGCACACTTTACCTTTCTTACCATATAAGCTTCTTCATTTCTATTCATTGATGAGGAAGATGATGATTCGTCTTCAGATGAGGAGGGTACACTCTTTCTTCTTCCCTTTGTTGGCTACTAGTGCTACTCCCCTTGAATTTTTGCTTGGTTCTTCTACTATCCCTTTAAGTCTAGTTTCGTTAAGCTCCATAGTAGAGAAAAATTCATCTAGAGTACTTACCTCTAGATTCCTTGAAATGTAAAATGAGTCCACCATGGAGCTCTAATTTGATGACCAAGGGAATGCATCTATAGCCTTCATGATCATATCCCGGTTTGATAGCTTCTCACCTACATTTGTTAAACCATTAATTATTTCTTTAAACCGAGAATGTAGGGACAATACCTTTTCTCCTTTGTCGAGTTTGATATTGTTCAATTGAGAGTGAAAAAGGTCTCTTCTTGCGAGTTTTGCTTCGGAGGTGCCTTCATGAAGCTCCACTAGCTTCTCCAACATTTCTTTGGCACTTGAGCACTCGCCAATTCTATTAATCTCTTGTTGAGGAAGCATGTTAAAGAGGTGATGCTTAGCTTTCGAATTCGCTAAGTGTTTCTCTCTTTGCTTCTTTGTCCATCTCAATTTCTCTATCGACTTTCCTTCTTCATCCCTAGGTACTTCAAAATTGCTTTCCATGATTAGCATGATATCGAAGTCGGTCTTGAAAAATACCTTCATTCTCTTCTTCTACCAAGAGAAGTCGCATTCGAATTTGGATGGATGAATGTTGGAGTTGACCATTTCGTTGTCGTGTTTGTTTTGGCGATGAGTCTGTCGACAAGCTCCTCGATCTGATACCACTTGTTGGAAGATCGTGGCCCAGTTAGAAGGGAGGTTGAATAGTCCGTGTACGTTGATGGAAATCAATTGTTTACAAGATTGTTAGTGTAGTGGAATATGCTAATTAAGACAATTAAACCAAAACACAAAGTAAAGAGAGAGGAAATGAAAATGCAAGTATGTAACGTGGTTTACGACCCTTGCCACTAATCCACAGACGATTCGTATGGCGAATCACTCCCTCAAACCAATCACTAGTCTCTCCTTTATCCCAAGCAAGGAGGAGGTAAACTTTCTTGCAAGAACTCACTCCCTCTTACAATAGAATAGATGTAAGCACAAGAAGAGGAGTGGAAAATCATGTAGAGCACTTAGGAGTAGAAGCATTAACCTCCCAAAGTCACCCAAGTCCTCTTTTTATAGAGAAGAGGGCTTTCTTCCCATTGGGCACGCACGCAATAGCGACTCATCGATGTCACTCGCGATCACATCGCTCAACGACCTCTAACCATGTTAGATCGCGACCATTGTAGTCCAATGGTAGCCTTAGCAGTCAATTGATGTGTCCATTAGTCAATTGATGCCTCTATAGATGACTGATCAGTCGACTATGGGAGGTTTTGTACCCACGACCACCTTTAGTAGTTGACTGCCATTTCTTGGTAGTCAACTGATGATACAGCAGTCGACTGCCATCCTGTTGGTGCAATCGACCTAGGTCATGATTGACCGGACTCGAGTTTAACTCGAGTGGTGTATTGATGTTTGACATTGATGTTTGACAATGTTTTGGGGAGATTGTTAGTACAATCGACCCGGGTCATGATTGATTGGACTCGAGTTTGACTAGATGGATATTTTGATGGTTGACTAGGGTTGACCATGTGATGAAGAAAGTCCAAGTTATGGGTACTTGGCATGGAAAGTCCAAGTGGGACACTTGGCATTTGGGAAAGTCCAAGTCTTGTGTATTTGACATGAAAAGTCCAAGCATGGGTCTTGGCAAGGGAAAGTCTAAGCTTGAGTCTTGGCAATTAGAAAGTCCAACATAGAGTTGGCATGGAAAGTCCAAGGGTGTAGTCTTGGCCACGTAAGTCCAACGGTGTAGTATTGGCGGTGAAAGTCCAAGTCACGAGTACTTAGCATTTGTGAAGTCCAAGGGTTGATATTGATGACGTAAAGTCCAAGGGTAGAGTCTTAGCAGCATAAGTCCAATGGTTGGCGGCGTAAAATCCAAGCGTGGTCTTGGTAGCGTAAGTCCAATGTGCCTTGGCGGTGTAGACACCGTTAGCATGATAATAGCCGATGGAAGCACTAAAGGCTAGCGTATGGATGATCAAGTCATGGATGACTTAAAAGGATCTGATAGGCATGAGACTGATGGAGATGGCTAGAAGGCTTAGGTCTAGGCTAAGGGTGGTCTAGCAAGTATGATGACACCATACTTGGGGTTAAACCTCATGGTTGAGGTTATCAGTCGACTGCATTATGACCGGTTCGACTGATGGAAGTTGACTGTGACAAAATAGACTGGCAGTCGACTGTTATATGTAGCAGTCGACTAATGGCAGTCGACTGCTATGGATGGTAGTCGACTGATGGTTCGACCGCAAGCACAGAATACTCCATAGTCGACTGGCCAATCAGCTACGGGCTCTGGCAGTCGATTGCCAATGTTGGCAGTCAACTGATGAGAGTCCCGTTGGACTTTTTCTAATGTGGATCGAACCATTGTCTCACAATAACAGTGTTATCAGTCGAACTGATGTTTTTGGTAGTCGACTGCTAGGTGGAAATTCAGCCCGATGCGGGTTAAAAGGAGCTGTTCGTGGGAGATTTAACCAATGGTTCTTGGGGAAACTTCTTGAGACATTTTGAAGGTGAATTGCAGGTGCATTTCAGGGTCTTTCAAGCTCATCAAGCAACCAACAAGCAAACACTCAAAACCCTAGTTTTGTAAAGTGCTCTTTATATTTCATTCATATTTTGCTTGTATTTTTTTGTATTGCTCTTGTAATCATTTGTACGAGGTTTCTCCAACTTCGACGTGTTGTTGAGAACGAGTTATTGATTAGTGGTGTGTGTTTGCATCGCTAGGGCTCGTTCGAGCCCTACCTGTAGAGTAGGAACCTTGAGGTTCTAAACCACGTTATATATTCATGTACTTGTGCTTTGTGTTGTGTACTTGTTTGTATCATTATTATTTCCACTGCGTATACTTACATTTTGTAGCAAGCACGATTGAATTCCATCGTATGACGACATCGCTATTTACCCCCTCTAGCAGGCGCATAGGTCCTAACACATCCCTCGGCAGTTGACTACTAGGCCAGAAACCCACCAGTCGAAGGTAGGAAACTTCGCTTCCCACTTCAACTCGGTTGCTTGTTCATGGCGATCCCTTCTACGTCCCCGGATAAAAAAATTTATCCTTGACAAGGAGGGATCACCCAAGCTACCGTTTCATCATCGTGCTATTCGATTAGAGTGGTCACTTGAACAAACTTGTTGTTCAAGCCACCAACCTCTATTCTACGAATAGCTGCGGAATAGACGATGTCCGAATCGCCGACTTTTGTATTTGTATTCGGGGTCCAAGTATATCTAACCATAAAACAGAACATACAACATGTATATGATTGAAAAACAATTATAGACATGTTACAAAAGAATATAAATAAGCGTTATACCTCTCGATCTTCTATTGTATGTCCTTCCTCCTTTTGGACGTCGTGTGGGCGACGATCTTTCAAAAGTCAAAGCCTCCTAGATCACCAATCTTCCTTTCTTTGCTCGCTTTGAATAAAAGGAAGAATAATAAACAAAACTCACCTCTAACTAGAACCAACCAACAAGCTCCCAACTTGAAGCTTGTCGCCGGCCTAAAGAGAGGGAAAAGTGGGCGCTGGCCAAGAGCTCCAAGGAATCACCCTAACCCTTGTTTCCACCGGCCAAGGAGAAGAGAAGGAAGGGCTTTGGATGCCGGCCAAAAAGAGGAGATGAGAAGATGGGTGCCGGCCACCAAGGAAGAACAAGAAGAAGGAAACTATTTCCTTATTTGTGGTCGCCCAACCTCTAAACCCTAGCTGCCCAAACCCTAGCTCCTCTTCAATTGTTGTTGTCGCCCACTCCCTTGCCTCCTTTTATACAGTTAGGCATAAGCCTTGTTTTAATCTCCACCATTGGTTCTAGGGATTTAATCTCAACCGTCGGATCTAGAGATTTAATCTAAACCGTTGGATCTAGAGATTTAATCTCTACCGTTGGATCTAGAGTTTTGTTTTTCATCATTGGATCTAAGCTTCATGAGATTTTAATAGGCTACAATAAAGACCACGAGGAAGAGTTGGATCTTGGCCACCCAATGGATCAAGCCCACATAAAGTCCGATCCATTAATGATAATCCAATCCACTTGAGGATTATCATTGATCTACCTCACCAACCCCCATAAGTTAATATGGGCTCCATATATTATTTATATATTTTTCTCCCTGTATTTAAGATCTCGAATGTCCGTCGATTAATTAATTTACTGATAATTAATTAATCAACATCTAACTCCATGAGTAGTACCACTCAACCTTATCATCATGCTGGACCAAGTCCACTTACAGGGTTTACATGATGAACCTTATGAGCTCCTCAAGGGGACATCATCATCCTAATATATAGGACACGATTTCCTCCTATAATCAACCGCACACCATATAAATAATATCATTTCCCAATTTACCGAGCCTATCGATTTACTCTATAAATCTCGCCCATTGGTAAATCAAAGAAATGAATACTAAGTATATGTGCTCGTTATTATATCGGGATTAAGAGCATGTACAACATAATATCTGAGGTCTGATTCGATTATGTAGTCAGCAATAAATCGAATCACCTCTATGTCGGGCCTGCTCAATACACACAAAGTGTACTAGTGTGATTCTATGGTCAAGACAAACCAATACCAAATCACACCACAACCATGCCAATGGTTTGTCTAAAACTATCTCGGTTGTGAGCCTTTACTTATACTTTACAATGAACCGATAACATGATCTCCTGTGTGACACTACACACCATATTATCTACAATGTAATGTATCAGACAAATATGCATAACTATAAATATGCAAACAATGATCATGTGATTCTTATTTCAAAATAAAGATGTTCATACAAAAGATAGATTTTTCAGTATACATCCCAACAATCTCCCACTTATACTAAAAGACTACGCAGTCCTTAAACTGCCATACATCTGATTCCCCTTCCCTCCACATGCCTATCAAAGCTCTCACTAGAAGGGCCTTAGTGAAAGGGTCTACCAGGTCATCCTCTGATGCAATCTAGGCGACAACAACTTCTACCTCCTTTACGATTTCTCGTATCAGGTGGTACTTGTGCTCTATGTGTTTACTAGCCTTATGGGCTCGTGGTTCCTTCGAGTTTGCAACTGCACCACTATTATCACAATAAATTGTGATAGTTCTGGGCAAACCAGGAATCACATCCAAGTCCATCAAGAAGTTGCTGAGCCATACAACTTCTTTGGCCGCCTTAGAGGCTGCCACATACTCAGCTTCCATGGTAGAGTCTGCCACGCATTTCTGCTTGACACTCCTCCATACAATGGCTCCACCTCCCAAAGTAAACACAAAACCTGAGGTAGACTTACTGTTATCCCTATCTGATTGGAAGTCAGAATCTGTGTAACCCACAGAGAGTAATTGGTCTGCCTGATAAACTAGCATATAATCCCTAGTCCTTCTCAGGTACTTCAATATATGCTTTACCGCAGTCCAATGTCCCTGTCTTGGATTAGTCTGATATCTGCTGACCATGCCCACGATAAAGAAGATATCTGGTCTCGAACATAGCATCACATACATGAGGATTCCTACTACCAAAGCATAAGGAACTGCCTTCATCTCTGAAGCATAAATGGATTGATTAAGCTTACAAACAAGATGCTCTTTGCCCTTTGCAATGAATCCCTCTGGTTGCTTCATATAGATATTTTCCTCAAGACTTCCATTAAGGAAAGATGTCTTGACATCCATCTGCCATACCTCATAATCCATATGAGCAGCAATACATAAGAGAATCCAGATAGACTTAAGCATGACTACCGGTGAAAAGGTCTCCTCATAATCGATTCCCTCTTTATGAGTATACCCCTTCGCAACAAGCCTCGCTTTGAAGGTCTCAACCTTCCCTATCTTTTTTAGATCCACTTGCATCCAATGGTATTTACACCATCGGGTGGTTCTACTAGCTCTCAGACCTAATTTGAATCCATAGATTCAATCTCAGCATTTATTGCACTTTGCCAAGATACCACATCTTTATTTTGGATTTCCTCGTCATATATCCAGGGATCAGGTTAATGTTCGCCAGGGATCAAATCAAAAGATTCTCCTAAGAACATGAATCTATCAGGCTGTCTCACAACCCTCCCACTACGACGAGGTATCACCTGTGTATCCTCTGTGACACGTAGTGCAGTGACTTATGATATATCCTCTTGTACCGGTGGTACTGAAGAAGTGGCTTCCCCTTTCAATTCCTCCAGAACAATCTTACTCATGGGCTTGTGGTTCATCACGTAGTCTTCCTCTAGAAATCTATCGTTCGTGCTAACAATCACCCTCTGATCTCTAGGACTATAAAACAAACCACCTTTCGTTCCTCTAGGATAGCCAACGAACATGTGCACTTCTGTACGATGTTCCAACTGAAAGGTTTTGCCCGGAAGCTCTGATACCAATTTAAGGGATTTCCCTTATCGAGTCCGTGAGGGGAAACTTCGCTTCCCCTTCGCCTCGGTTGCTTGACCATGGTGATCCCTTCAATGTCCCCGGATTAAAAATTTAATCCTAGACAAAAGGGATTCCCAAAGCAACCAAGTCATCGTCGTGCTATTCGTTTAGAGAGGTCACTTGAACAAACTAGTTGTTCAAGCGACCATTCTCTATTCTACGAGTAGCCGCGGAATAGACGATGTCCGGATCGCCGGTTTTTGTGTTTATACTCGAGATCCAAGTATTATTTAGCCTATTTACAGAAATATAACATGCTTATATTTTGAAAAACAAACACAAGCAATGAATAAAAGAGATAGAAGAATAGTTATACCTCTTGGTCTTCTAATGTATGACCCTCCTCCTTTTGGACGTCGTGTGGGCGACGATCCACCAAAAGTCGAAGCTCCTAGATCGCAAAACTTCCTTCCTTGCTTTTCCCAAACAAGAGGAAGAAGAGAAACAATGTTTTTCTCCTTCAAAAACTCAACCAACAAAGAACTATAGAAGTTCTTGCCGCCGGCCAACAAAAGAAGGAAAGAGAAGGAGTTTTGGGTGTGGCCGGCCAAAAGCTCCAAGGGAAGACCCTAAACCTTTGTTCCACCGGCCAAGGAGAAGGAGAAGGCTTGTTTTGGACGCTGGCCAAGGTCTGGAAGGAAGAAGATGGGCGCCGGCAGCTTGGGGAAGAAGAACAACTAAGGAAAGACTTTCCTTAATAGGTGCCGCCCAAGCTCCAAACCCTAATTCCTAACCTTGCCGCCAACTCCAAAAACCCTAGCTCTCTTCAATTGTTCTCCACGCCAACTCCATGCCATCCTTTTATAGAGTTAGGGATAAGCCATGAATTAATCTCATCCATTGGTTCTAGGGATTTAATCTCAACCGTCGGATCTAGAGTTTTAATCTCAACCGTCGGATCTAGAGATTTAATCTCTACCTTTGGATCTCGAGATTTGTTTCTATCCTTTGGATCTAAGCATCATGAGGTGTTAATAGGCTACATTAGGGACCATGAGGAGGAGTTGGGTCTTGGCCACCCATGGATCAAGCCCACATAAAGTCCGATCCACTAATGATGATCCAATCCACTAAAGGTCCATCATTGATCTACCTCACCAACCCCCAAATGATAATGTGGGCTCCATATATTATTTGTACATTTTCTCCCCGTGTTTAAGATCTCGAATGTCCGTCGATTAATTAATTTACTAACCATTAATTAATCAACATCTAACTCCTTGAGTAGTACCACTCAATCTTTTCATCATGTCGGACCTAGTCCACCTGCAGGGTTTACATGATGAACCTTATGAGCTCCTCAAGGGGACATCATCATCCTAATATATAAGACACGGTTTCCTCCTATAATTAACGGCACACCATATAAATAATATCATCTCCCAACTTACCGAGTCTATCGATTTAATCTATAAATCTCGCCCATTGGTAAATCAAAGAGATGAGTACCAAGTATATGTGCCCGTTATTATATCGGGATTAAGAGCATGTACTAAATAATATCTGAGGTCCGATTCGATTATGTAGTCAGCAATAAATCGAATCACCTCGTGTCGGTCTGCTCAATACACACAAAGTGCACTAGTGTGATTCTATGGTCAAGACAAACCACAAATCACACTACAACCATTCCGATGGTTTGTCCAAAGTCATCTCGGTTGTGAGCCTTTACTTATACTTTACAAGGAGCCGATAACATGATCTCCCGTGTGACACCACACACCATGTTATCTACAATGTAACGTATTAGACAATATGCATAAATATATGCAAACAATGATCATGTGATTCTTATTTCAAAATAAAGATGTTCATACAAAAGAGCTAGGCTTTCAGTATACATCCCAACAATCTCCCACTTATACTAAAAGACTATCTTCTTATATCTGCCATACATCCGATTCCCCTTCCTCCACATGTCTATCAAAGCTCTCGCTAGAAGGGCCTTAGTGAAAGGGTCTACAGTCATCCTCCGATGCAATCTAGGCGACAACAACTTCTACCTCCTTTACGATTTCTCGTATCAGGTGGTACTTGCGCTCTATGTGTTTACTAGCCTTATGGGCTCGTGGTTCCTTCGAGTTTGCAACTGCACCACTATTATCACAATAAATTGTGATAGTTCTGAGCAAACCAAGAATCACATCCAAGTCCATCAGGAAGTTCCTGAGCCATACAGCTTCTTTGGCCGCCTCATAGGCTGCCACATACTCAGCTTCCATGGTGGAGTCCGCCACGATTCTGGGCACTCCTCCATACAATGGCTCCACCTCCCAAAGTAAACACAAACCCTGAGGTAGACTTACTATTATCCCTATCAGATTGGAAATCAGAATCCGTGTAACCCACAGGGAGTAATTGGTCTGCCCGGTAAACTAGCATATAATCCCTAGTCCTTCTCAGGCACTACAATATATGCTTTACCGCAGTTCAATGTCCTCGTCTGGATTACTCGATATCTGGCGACCATGCCTACAAAGAAAGCGGATATCCGGTCTCGCATGAGCATCGATACATGAGGCTTCCTCTGCGAAGCATAAGGAACCGCCTTCATCTCCTCTATCTCCTCAGATGATCTAGGACACATCTCCTTAGATAAAGGAACTCCATGCCTGAAAGGTAGAAAACCCTTCTTGGAGTTCTGCATGCTAAAACGATCCAAAATCATGTCTATGTATGAAGCTTGGGATAAGCACAACAACCTTGATCCCAAGGTTGTGACCCACTTCTCTCAAGTCCTTCAAAACTGTTTGGACAACCATACCCCTACGTCTGATAACACTGATATTGTTGCCAACTACCAAAATGTCATCTACGATAGTACAAGAAATACCAATACGTTTTACATCTATTGTATACACAAGACTCATCCGGACTTTGAATAAATCCATAAGTCTGGATTTACCTCATCAAAGCGGATGTTCCAAGACCTCAAAGCTTGCTTCAGTCCATCAGCAGACCGATTAAGCTTACATACAATACACTCTTTGCCTTTAGCAATGAATCCCTCTGGTCGCTTCATGTAGATGGATTCCTCAAGACTTCCACTAAGGAATGCTGTCTTGATATCCATCTGTCACACCTCATAATCCATATGAGTTGCTATGCATAAGAGCTCCGGACACATCTTGAATCCATAGATTCAATCTCGATTCATTGCACTTTGCAAAGATCTTTGTATTTATATCTTGGATTGCCTTGTCGTATGTCTAGGGATCAGGTTCATGTTTGCTAGGGACCAAATCAGAAGATTTGTCCAAAAACATGAATCTAAGAGGTTGTCTAACAACCCTCCCACTACGACGAGGTATCTTCTGTGTATCCTCTATGACACGCGGTGCAGTGACATGTGGTATGTCCTCTTGTACCGGTGGTACTAAATAAGTGACTTCCCTTTTTAACTCCTCCAGAATAATTTTACCTTTGGGCTTGTGGCTTAACACATAGTCTTCCTCTAGAAATCTGGCATTCGTGTTAACGATCACCCTCTGATCTCTAGGACTATAAAACAAGTCAGAATAACTCATCATCGATCTAACCATCTCCATAAGAGTCCTATTCCTTCGCTCGCTGCACGCTACACTTGGGTGTGGTGTGCGATAATTGGGATTGAATCCCAACCTCTGATAAGTAGTTCCTAAACTCTCCCAAGAGGTTGTCACCACCACTATCAGATCGTAGTGTCATCCATATCTTGAATAATCATCTACAAAAGAGACGAAATATTCAAGATTACCTCTTGCCTAGATAGCCATAGGACCACACAAATCAGAATGAACCATTTCTAACACATCTTTAGCTCTATACCCTTGGCCTTAAAGGCCTCTTGGTCATCTTACCTTCCAAGCAAGATTCGAGGTTGGGAGATCCTCCACCACTAATGCACCCAGAGGTCCATCAGCTATAAACCTTTGAATTCTACTTATGTTAATGTGACCAAGCCTAAGAAGCCAAAGATATGTTTGGTTCATCTTCGAAGGTTCTTTTCTCTTATTGGAATTAGAAGATGAGTTACTAACTTCAATTTACATCGTGGGAGGTTTTGGTTCAAATTTCCTTTCAATGTACCTGAATAGATATTCTCCCTATTCCTTTTTATAACAACTCTGTCATTAAAAGAAATAGAATATCCATCCATAATAATTTAGAAACTGAAACTAAATTCTTTCTAAATAAAGGTACATAAAGGGAATTTTCCAGAACCAAAGTTTTATTATTTTCAAGAGATAAATAAAACTTCTCCCACTGCAATAGCCGCCATCATCATGGCATTGCCCAAGTAAATGGTAATCTCCCCTTCAACTAGTCATCGGGTTTCCTGGAACCCCTGCAAATTGTTGCAGACATGATTAGTGGCTCCTGTATCTACTCACCAGTCTTTAGATATCACCGCTAATCATGTTTTAATGGCTAGTCCAAAAGATATACCTATGTTCTGTTTTGGATTGGGACAGTCCTTCTTCCAATGTCCATCCTTCTTGCAAGTGAAGTACTTGCCTTTCGGCTTCTTCACTCTTCCTTGAGATCCTCCCACCATCTTTGCTTCACCTTGTTTCTTCTTCTTCTTGCCTTTCTGCTTAGAAGTAGAAACTCTTTTGAGCAATGATGGCTTGAGGACACTCTTCGAAGAGTGCATACTAGCAGATAAGACAATATTTGGATTCATTTCCAATCAATATAATTTGGGTACAATAAGTTTATTTCCTTTAATATCAAAATAAGTGGACTGAAAGTCAATTTTGAAAATCCTAAGAATCACATAGATCATTACTTTAGATTTCAAAAAATTATTGATTCCTCAAACAATAAAATTTCGAAATCAACCAACACCTCAAATCACCGAGAATATCGCATGCCACGATAGTGTGGACGTATACGAATTCTACATTTGTAAGAGGAGGTTTTACCCATTAATTTTATTATCTTGTCAACCTTACTTTTTGACAAATAAAATTAATAGTTGGTTCCTCTTTGGCCCTACAAATAAAAGCAGTGACTCCGATGGGGAGGATACTTTTTATTTGCATCTAAGTGTGCACCATTACACGGTACTAAGGGAATTATTTCGGATTATGTGCCTTACCGATGGGGAAGTACACAAGCTCCTAAATAATTTCCTATAACCATTATTTGACCTAGTGATCCACAAACAAACTCATCCGATGGGGAGGAAGGCACTCAGAGCCGACGCGCAAGTTTGTTGCATCACATGTCAAATTGTAATGGAGGTCGCGGGAATTAATTAAAATATCCCTCTCCCTCTTAGTAAATTGAAAATGAGGAATTTTCAAGCACACACAACATGCTTATTATTACTGTAGATTTCAATAAAAATTATTGATTCCTCAAACAATAAAATTTTGAAATCAACCAACACCTCAAACACCGAGAATATTGCATGCCACGATAGTGTGGACGTATACGAATTCTACATTTGTAAGAGGAGGTTTAACCCATTAATTTTATTATCTTGTCAACCTTACTTTTTGACAAATAAAATTAATAGTTGGTTCCTCTTTGGCCCTACAAATAAAACTACTTTTTATTTGCATCTAAGTGTGCACCATTACACGGTACTAAGGGAATTATTTCGGATTATGTGTCTTACCATGTGAAGTACACACGCTCCTAGATAATTTCCTATAACCATTATTTGACCTAGTGATCCGCAAAACAAACCCATCCGATGGGGAGGAAGGCACTGTGAGCCGATGCAAGTTTGTTTGCATCACTTGTCAAATTGTAATGGAGGCCGCGGAATTTATAAAATTATCCCTCTCCCACTTAGTAATTTGAAATTGAGGAATTTTCCTAGCCTACGACATGCATATCAAACAAAAAGCAATAAATATGAAAAATAAATTATTTTCCAACTATTATGGCTGTTGTCTTCAATATGGACGCCATCTCGTCCGCTCCTCCTACGCCATGTACGAGCCATCCAGAGATCCGAGCCGAGACTAAAACCTATTTTAATTTACATCCATCGATCCTATACTCCATGAGGGAGTGTACATGAAATCTAGATCGAAAGTAAAATAAAATAAAGAGGCTAAACAATGCCGTATTTAATTTACAAAACTAAATACTAGCCTCGTCAACCCCGAGGATTCAACAAAATAAACATTTACACACATACAATCACATACACACATGCCATAATAGTCGAATCTTATGCCTGCAACCAAAGAGTTAAGCAACGCATATCCTACTATTATCCGACACATTTAATATATGAAAAAGTGCATAAAATTAACGAATCCTAAACACACAAACCGGAAACCTTGGCTCGATACCAATTGTTGGGGTTGATCCGGTGAGGGAAACTTCGCTTCCTTCCGCCTCTTTTGCTTGACCATGGTGATCCCTTCGATGTCCCCAGATTAAAAATTTAATCCTAGACAAAAGGGATTCCCAAAGCAACCAAGTCATCATCGTGCTATTCGTTTAGAGAGGTCACTTGAACAAACTAGTTGTTCAAGCGACCATCCTCTATTCTACGAGTAGCGGAATAAACGATGTTGGATCGCTTTTTGTGTTTATACTCGGGATCCAAGTATTATTTAGCCTATTTACAGAAATATAACATGCTTATATTTTGAAAAACAAACACAAGCAATGAATAAAA
The DNA here is from genome assembly GCA_025175895.1 of Wurfbainia villosa. Taxonomy (NCBI): domain Eukaryota; kingdom Viridiplantae; phylum Streptophyta; class Magnoliopsida; order Zingiberales; family Zingiberaceae; genus Wurfbainia; species Wurfbainia villosa. Next base: position 57,651,413 of record CM045988.1, read on the forward strand.
GAGATAGAAGAATAGTTATACCTCTTGGTCTTCTAATGTATGACCCTCCTCCTTTTGGACGTCGTGTGGGCGACGATCCACCAAAAGTCGAAGCTCCTAGATCGCAAAACTTCCTTCCTTGCTTTTCCCAAACAAGAGGAAGAAGAGAAACAATGTTTTTATCCTTCAAAAACTCAACCAACAAAGAACTATAGAAGTTCTTGCCGCCGGCCAACAAAAGAAGGAAAGAGAAGGAGTTTTGGGTGTGGCCGGCCAAAAGCTCCAAGGGAAGACCCTAAACCTTTGTTCCACCGGCCAAGGAGAAGGAGAAGGCTTGTTTTGGATGCTGGCCAAGGTCTGGAAGGAAGAAGATGGGCGCCGGAAGCTTGGGGAAGAAGAACAACTAAGGAAAGACTTTCCTTAATAGGTGCCGCCCAAGCTCCAAACCCTAATTCCTAACCTTGCCGCCAACTCCAAAAACCCTAGCTCTCTTCAATTGTTCTCCACGCCAACTCCATGCCATCCTTTTATAGAGTTAGGGATAAGCCATGAATTAATCTCATCCATTGGTTCTAGGATTTAATCTCAACGTCGGATCTAGAGTTTTAATCTCAACCGTCGGATCTAGAGATTTAATCTCTACCTTTGGATCTCGAGATTTGTTTCTATCCTTTGGATCTAAGCATCATGAGGTGTTAATAGGCTACATTAGGGACCATGAGGAGGAGTTGGGTCTTGGCCACCCATGGATCAAGCCCACATAAAGTCCGATCCACTAATGATGATCCAATCCACTAAAGGTCCATCATTGATCTACCTCACCAACCCCATATGATAATATGGGCTCCATATATTATTTGTACATTTTCTCCCCGTGTTTAAGATCTCGAATGTCCGTCGATTAATTAATTTACTAACCATTAATTAATCAACATCTAACTCCTTGAGTATTACCACTCAACCTTTTCATCATGCCGGACCTAGTCCACCTGCAGGGTTTACATGATGAACCTTATGAGCTCCTCAAGGGGACATCATCATCCTAATATATAGGACACGGTTTCCTCCTATAATTAACGACACACCATATAAATAATATCATCTCCCAACTTACCGAGTCTATCGATTTAATCTATAAATCTCGCCCATTGGTAAATCAAAGAGATGAGTACCAAGTATATGTGCCCGTTATTATATCGGGATTAAGAGCATGTACTAAATAATATCCGAGGTCCGATTCGATTATGTAGTCGAATAAATCGAATCACCTGCGTCGGCCCCGCTCAATACACACACAAAGTGCACTAGTGTGATTCTATGGTCAAGACAAACCAATACCAAATCACACTACAACCATTCCGATGGTTTGTCCAAAGCCATCTCGGTTGTGAGCCTTTACTTATACTTTACAAGGAGCCGATAACATGATCTCCCGTGTGACACCACACACCATGTTATCTACAATGTAACGTATTAGACAATATGCATAAATATATGCAAACAATGATCATGTGATTCTTATTTCAAAATAAAGATGTTCATACAAAAGAGCTAGGCTTTCAGTATACATCCCAACACCAACTTACCAGTATCTACCTTCAGCACATGTGCTGGACTCCCCAAATCCGAATATGTCTTAGACTAGGCTTTCGTCCAGTCCACAATTCTGTGGGAGTAGAAGGCACTGATTTAGATGGTACCAAGTTCAGAATATACACTGTCGTATCTGGAGCATATCCCCAAAACGAATCTGGCAACTCAGAATAACTCATCATCGATCTAACCATCTCTATAAGAGTCATATTCCTTCACTCTGCTATACCATTCTGCTGGGGTGTGCCAGGTGCAGACAATTGGGATTGAATCCCAGCCTCTGATAAGTAATTCCTAAACTCTCCCAAGAGGTACTCACCACCACGATCTGATCGTAGTGTCTTGATACTTTTACCTTGACGTTTCTCCACATCAACCTTGAATTCTTTGAACTTGTCAAAGCATTCAGACTTACAGCGCATCAAGTAAATATATCCATATCTTGAATAATCGTCTATGAAAGAGACAAAATACTCAAAACCACCTCTAGCCTGGATAGGCATAGGACCACACAAATCAGAATGAATCAATTCTAACACATCTTTGGCTCTATACCCCTTGGCCTTAAAAGGCCTCTTGGTCATTTTACCCTCCAAGCAAGATTCGCAGGTTGGGAAATCTTCCACCACTAATGAACCCAAAGGTCCATCAGCTATCAACCTTTGAATTCTGCTTAGATTAATATGACCAAGTCTTAGATGGAAAAGATATGTTTGGTTCATCTTCGAAGGTTCTTTTCTCTTATTGGAATTAGAAGATGAGTTATTAACTTCTATTTGCATCGTGGAAGCTTTTGGTTCAAGTGTATACAAATTTTTTATCAATGCACTAGAATAGATAATCTCCCTATTCCTTTTTATAACAACTCTGTCATTAAAAGAAATAGAATATCCATCCATAAACAATTTAGAAATCGAAATTAAATTCTTTCTAAATAAAGGTACATAAAGGCAATTTTTAAGAACCAAAACTTTATTCCTCTCAAATGACAAATAAACATCTCCCACTGCAACAGCGGCCACCTTCGTGGCATCGCCCAAGTATACGGTAATCTCCCCTTCAGTCAGTCGTCTGGTTTCCTGGAACCCCTGCAAAGTATTGCAGACATGATTAGTGGCTCCCGTATCTACACACCAGGTGCTGGTAGATATCACTGCTAAACATATTTCAATGACTAAACCAAAGGATATACCTTTGTTCTGATTCTGGTTGGGACAGTCCTTCTTCCAATGTCCATTCTGCTTACAAGTGAAGCACTTGCCTTTTGGCTTTTTCACTCCTCCCTGAGTTCCTCCTATCGCCTTTGCCCCAGCTTGTTTCTTCTTCTTCTTGCCTTTCGGCTTAGAAGTAGAAACCTTTTGGGCAACCATGGCAGTTTTTAGGTCCTTACATTAAGTGTGAAGGAAATGGTTAAGCTAAGCCAAAGGTCAGCGACACCCGGAGAATCTCGAGTCGAGAAACCGTGGTGGTCAAGCGACACCGGGAGAACTTCATGGGAGTCAAACAACCCAGGTGAAGACCGAAAGTAAAGCGACAGGTCATAAAGGACCAGAGATAAGCATGTGTGTGAAGAGAGATGGTAAGGTCGTATCCTCTGTACGGGGACAACCGTAGGTGGCGATCCGACTAAGACTTCTAGTGGAAGGTCTAGGTGGAGATCGGACAGTAAGGAACCATTATATTTACCATATTCCGTGCTAACCTCTTATTGCAGGAGGGTGACCAAGTTGGCAGTCGACTGATGAAAAGCATCAGTCGACTGATGGCGACGAATCAGCGAAATACACAAGGTCAAAAAGGATAACGATTGATGTCGCCACTTCATGATAAGATAAGGTGCCACCTCGTGATAAGATCCACAAGTTGTGGATCTGGATTTGGACTTATTCCAAGGTACAAGTCTTGCTCTAAAAGTACTCCCACAATGCTCTAAAAGTACTCCCACAATGCTAAAGCTCTAACGCTATAACGTCGTAACACCGTCCATAACATTAATACTTCGTTCAGTTACGTATTGCTAATATCTTGTGATCCAAGTTTGTTTTTATTTATTGTATTCATGGTTTTAATCATAATGAGGTGAGGTATGTTTGTTGCCTCATCCTCAAGATTTTGGTTTTTGTGATCGTTGTCTCCTACCTACAACGAGGAGGAGACTCTATAGTGGATTGCCCCTTCATACGCGGTCAAGGATCGCGGGGCCTTGGAGTAGCAACCATTGGGTTGTGAACCAAGTAAAAACAAATTGTCTTTTATTTTTTGCTGCATTACTCTTAGTTTTAATTGAACGAACGAAAAGAAACAAAGTTTTACGTGCGCTATTCACCCCCCCCCCCCATCTAGCGACGCTTCTCGATCCAACAATTGGTATCAGAGTGGGGGTGCTAAGATTTGATGTAACCACCAATCTAGCACTTTTTGGCTTTCTTTTCATATTTTTTGATGTGTGAATTATTTTAAGCTTTCTTCTTATTATTTCTCTCGCACTACTAATCCAAGACGAAGTCTTGGTACTCTTCTTTTGGTTTTGTGTTTTGCAAGATAATTAATAACCCACATTGAGGGGTATAGAATCACCCAACCTCCGTTCTTTAACGGAAATGATTTCCGTTATCAGAAAGGTCAGATGGAGTGTTTCATTAAAATACAAGTCGAGACTTGGATAATAATTCAAATCGGCTTTGCTCTACCCACCAATGATCAAGGGGAGCCTTTGGATTCCGCCAAATGGGCCAACGCAACCAAGAGGCAAATTGAGGCCGATGCAAAAGCAACCCAAATGTTGCAGTGTGGCTTATCCAAGGAGGAGCTCAACAAGATTGGACCATTCATTAGCGCCAAAGATATCTGGACCAAGTTAGTCAAGCTACACGAAGAAACATTCGATGCTAAGGTATGCAAAAGAGATTTACTATTGAATAAATTGTATAATCTAAAGATGCAAAATCATGAGACCATTTCGCAACTCCATGCGCGGATCCAAGACATCCTGAATGACCTACACGCCATCAGACAAAAGGTAGACAATCGAGATATAATAAGGTACACTCTTAATGCTTTTCCTAGGACCATCTTATGGGCATCCATGGTTGATGCCTACAAGGTATCTAGAGATTTATCTAAGGTTAGGTTAGATGAACTTTTTTCAGAATTTGAATTTCACGAACTATCTAACACAGTCTCGACTGAGAAAGGTGTAGCATTGTTTGCAGATCAAAGACGAAGAGCAAAGAGTAAGCTACCTCCCGAAGAAGAAGAATCCAAATCGGAAGGCAAAATCGAATCAGAATCTGAGGAGGAGATAGAGGCCGAGCTAGTTAATCTAGTTCAAAAGATAATAATAAAAAAAAAGAGAGCAGTTGAAGAAAAAGAAACCCCTATAAACCTACACATGCTATGGGTGCAACAAGAAGGGCCATTACAAGTCAGATTTCCCTAAAATGAAGCCAAAACACAAGCAACCCAAGCAAGCTTTTCAAGCAACGTGGAGGACAAAGAAGATCAAAATAATGACAGCGTTCATGGCGAAACTGGTAGAGTCTGAGTTCGAGTCCGAAGTCGACTACAAATCCAACTCTGACTCCGACTCCGAGGACAAATTCGAGATAAAACTCAAAGCCGAGTCAAAAGAAAAGATTAAGGTAAGTCGCTCACTGATTGCAAATTTATATCATGCAATTAAGTTGTTAAGTCAGAAATTAACTAAGTCCAAGTCTAAAGTCGAGTCATTACTCGAGGAGGTTGAAATCTTCAAGCAAGAGGCTAATCTAACCTCTTCAACTAGTCAAGTTCAAGAAGGAAACTCAACTCAAGTTGATAAGCTTGAGGAGGAGAATTCTCTCTTGAAAGGACGAGTTCAAGAGATCGAGGCTAGGTTGGCAAGATTCACGTTGGGATCTAAGAATCTTAACCGACTTCTTGGAACCCAAAGAATCGTATACAACAAAGTCGGACTCGGATTTAGGTCAACGACTACGAACAAATCCTACATGTCTATTGTAAATTGTAGTCATCAAAGAGTCCAAGCATGGGTCCTCCAAATTTTATTGAATTCACATATAAGGACCAATACGTATTGGATTCCCCAGGATGAAGTCCACTATGTGGATAGACCGAATTGGATCAATGGTCTAGGAGGAGCTAATACTAAAATAGTATACCCACTCTCTTAGTAAAAATTTTGCATGCTTAGTTAATTGTTATTTTAATTTTTAGAATGGCTAGATAGGGTCAATAGTTAATCAATCTTGATAACAAGTACTAGGATGTAGCGAGATGATAGTACGTTAGGGAAATGAAGTCTTGTGTGCTCGAACTAGATAAGGTGTATCTAGCTTGCTGCACTCGACTAAGTTGAACTAACTGAAGCTACCTCATTGTATCCTAAACTAGTTGGATCAGGAAGTAATCTTAAGTGACTCAAGTAATCATTTTCTTGAATTTGGCTTTGTCTAAGGAAGTGGTCGTTATTCCGATCAAAGAAGGCCTCTATGCCTCACCACGACCTAGAAGCCAATTTCTCGAAAAGTTTACTTGACAAGCTAAGGGTTAAATCCGAATCTAACCCAAGGTTGATTAGCTTCAAATCACTAAAACTTAATCAAGAAAACTTAAAATCATCTCACAAAATATATAAGGTGAACATGCTTTGAGACACTTAGAATGGGTGAGATGTTAGGGATAATTGAAATATGAACAATATAACTCTTCAAAATGCTTTCAAAACTATCAAAACACCTATTTTCCTAATTGTTACTTATAACATATAGTTTTTTTTGGTCTAATACTAACTGTATAACTCTCTAGGCCAAGTTTAGCGCCCCCTAAATCTTTCATATCTTATGTATTTGACTAAGGGGGAGAAAACTAACCCTAAGGGTTATATTACAAATCTTTAAAAGTTCTTTTTGAAAAATAAACTTATGGTATTTTGAAATCAAAATTATGTTTCACAAACTTACATTAGTTTTACAATTATTGGTGCAGAGGGATATACCTCGAACCAAACTACTTAACTAAGTAGAGACGCATACTTGGACTCATACTTGATTTATCCTTAACAATTCTAGACGCATGCTTATACAATGTTGTTTTTAAATCCCTATTTTATATAAACACCCCGACACTTTTTTGATTTATGGAAAAAGGGGGAGAAGAACGAAAGTTAAGGGGGAGTAACACAAAATTTAATATTAAAAATTAAAGTATCTTTATCAAAACTCACCTAGGGTTAAGGGGGTGTTTTTGAAAAGACGTTTATCATTTACTTCACATATTTTATGCTTTAATTTTTCCTTAACTTTGTGTCGGTTTACCATAGATCAAAAAGGCAGAGATTTTTGGTGCAGGGGCACCAGATAATCGAACCAAGATTTTGATTATAACAAAGGCCCAAAGTTAAGGTCTTATGTTATCTCATGAGCTAAATTAAGTATGTAGAAAATGGTTAAGCTAAGCCGAAGGTCAATGATACCTGGAGAATCTCGAGTCGAGAAACTATGGTGGTCGGGTGACACTGGGAGAACTTCGTGGGAGTCGAAGAACCCAGGTGAAGACCGGAAGCAAAGCGACATGTTATAAAGGGTCAGAAGTAAGCACGAGTGTAAAGAGAGATGGTAAGGTTGTGTTCTCTGTACGGGGATGACCGTAGATGGCGATCATACTAAGACTTCCAGTGGAAGGTCTAGGTCGAGGTCGGACGGTGAGAAACCATCATATTTACCATATTCTGTGTTAACCTCTTATCGTAGGGGAGTGACTGATAGAACGTGTTTTTTAATTGTCGCAATATCGTTCCCAAATTATTTACCGAACCCCCTAACTACACTAATGTAGTATAGGAATGACTCGGGTCATCTCCCAATGAACCTAATGGCTGGACGTTTGTTTTTAAACAGAAGTAAACACTAGGGGTTTTTATAATTATCAAAAGAATTAAAATGCAAAATCAAATGCAAACATGAGAATTATGTTAGTAATATATGAGAGATGTCCTAAGGCAATCACCTTATGTATGAACCATTTATATGATAAATGAAGACTCACTATTTGAGTATACATGGTTTCATGTATTAGATTGGATCTTAAACTCATTTACTGAATGTCCACGATACGACTCACAGCATGAGAGAATTTGTGATTGGATCACAACTAGTGAGTATCTCTACATATGTAATTGTGATGTATCCGAATTATCCCTAGTCGATGAATTGATGAATTTGGACACAATCAATTCTGTCGAGACTAGCACGAGGTATACTCCTTGGTGTATCCAAGCAGCTGATTCTCACTGGCTGGAGACATTGTGATGTCCGGAGTTAATCGTGGATGCTAGTTATGGTAACTAGTTCATTGGAGTGACCAGTAAGACTTCATATGGTTCTCTGCATATATAGATATGTCAATGAAGTTCTTACTGTGGCTTAAGTGCGATGTTCCTTTGACTTGCGGTATTCAAGTCATCTTGATCATGGAGACTTATGCTTTGACATCTTAAGCAACATCTCTAAGGAGATGTGGACCCGGGATGATTGGGTATAAGTCGAAGTGATCGAAGGTGTTTGAATAGCCTATAAAGGATTCACCACTCCTTGCGAGGAGATGTATACCCATGGCCTCTCGTCGGATTATTACTAAAGTCTTTGGCCAAAGCATTACATGTTTAGAGTAAGGTACTCTTGATACATGTGCGATAACTAGAATCCGTGGGGCGAGGAAATGATACTTGGGCTAGGTGTGACGTAGTCGACCTAGTGGGGTGACACAATAGACCATGTCACTGAACCAAGTGGGTATAAGATGAGTGAAGGAATGGGGCACGATTCATTGATTCTTGAAGGGTTTGAGAAATAGTTACGGATCAGCGTTGATCTTTTGGTTAATTGGGGATCATGATGTACTACTAGGTGCCACTCATGATCGTTCTATAATTAATGGTTAATTATAGGCGGCCAACATAAACCGAGAACCTATTTGGTCACACGCTGTAGCGTAATCCAAAGGATTTAAAGCGAGCTTGAGAATGAGATTCTCGGGCCAGAGAAACTAGGTTTGGTTGGACCAAACATAAGCGAGCATGAAATCGTTTGATCGCAATGGAAGCGTGGATGGGCCGTGTCTTATGAAGACATAATGGATGAACCAAAATGGTTTGGTTCTAATCCAATGGAGGAGAATAAACCAAAGGGTTTGGTTTATTTTAAGCGAATGAACCAAAGTTGGTTGGTTCGTTTTAACTTAAAATAAACCATCATGGTTTGGTTTATTTTAACTTATATTAATGGAGTTAACTTGGGCTTTATGGTTATGATCCAATAACCATTAAGAGAATTAGTTCTCTATAAAGAGGGCTTAAGGGTTTGTTAAGCCCTAATCCAAAAACCCTAACCTAGTTGCCGCCCACCTCTCCCCTTTGGAAGTGGCGCCAACCCCTAGTGTCGCCAACCCCTTCTGTGCCTCCAGTCCAGTCTGCTCGCTCTCCAAGCCGGTGTCAAGGTCCGGAGGACCCTCGGTGATCTCCTAGGTTGGCAATAAGGTGAGCTTCCACCTTTCCTTTTTGGCGGCGCCTACTCCTCCACCAAAGCTGTCAGTTTTTCTGGACAGCTTGTTTCCTCTCGGAGCATCATTTGGGCGGCGGTTTGGAGCTCGACAGCGGCTAACTTACGGGGATTGATCTCGGTAATCCTCACAGGTGGAGGGCGAAGGATTGTCAAGGTTGTGAATACCTCTCGGAGAAGCGAGTTTTGAGGACTCGTTTTGGATCGAATTTGGATTCGGATCGTGATCTTCTCTCGATCACATCGTCTTCACGAGGCTAGTAACCCGTCTGAAAGCGAAGGCTCGTGACTTGGTGAAGTCATCGAAGATACTCGGCGTGGATCACGGATAGAGCGATTCTAGTCGAGGATCGTTCGGTTGATGCCTTTCCGCTACCGTCATACGTAAGGTATCGTAGTTAAATTTCCTTTTATTGCAAATTTAAATTTACGGTTATGTCTACACATATTGTAATACTATGCATGTGTGTGTGTGTTGTAATAAATGTAGATTTATTATTTTATTGCTTCCTATTGTGCATGTTTACGAAACATGTTCGAACACACACTTGCCTGCGGAAACCCTTGATGGTATCGAGCCCAGGGTTGTGTTTCGACATAATCGTAAAATGGTTTTGCGATAGTCATAATGTATTTCTGGAAATTTTCTAATTTTGGAAATTTAGAAGTATTTATGGAAATTTTTCAATTTTGGAAAGTCTAGAAGTATTTATGGAAATCATCCACTTTTGGAAAGTTGGAAGTATTTATGGAAATTGATATTTTCCATAAATAAAATATTTGATTAGATTTTGGAAATTTGTTTCCTAATTTAATCATGATTTGATTTGGGAAATCAAATCTTAAAATATTTTATTTCCATAAGTAGTTTTAATGATTTAGGAAATTGGTTTCCTAAATAGATTTTCCTTAATCAACTAATTCCATGAATAAAATATGTGATTAGATTTGGAAATTTGTTTCCTAATTTAATTATGATTTGATTTGGAGAATCAAATCTTAAACATATTTTATTTCCATAAATAGTTATGACATATAAGGAAATATATACATGACATAATTGTATGCCATGTAATTGCATTAGATGCATAACATTATGTCATGCGTGTCGTGACATGTAGATGTATGCCATGTATGCCATGCCATGTAGATAATAGTTATTTGCATGCAAAGAGGATGAGACATAAAACCTTAACTCAATATTAAAGCCTACACCTTCCATTAATATGGTTAGAACCAGAGTTCTTTCTTGTTTGGGTTGTTGGACTCTCTCAAGCCAGCTCGAACCCGAACATGTTCAAACCATGGAATAGTTTAATACTAATATGGTAGAGTCAGAGGTCAATCGTTAGCTTTGGTTGTTGGACTCTCTCCAAGCTGGGCTAATTGGTTGAATGCGCTCTAACCATATTAAAACTATTTCTCGATTAATGGGTTGGCTTTAACCTGGAGCATCGGCTTGTTGGACTCTCTCCAAGGTCGAGGTAAAGGGAGGTGAAGTTGGGTGCTATGCATATGATGCATACTTGTTAATGTGTTAACAACCCGATGTATGTGTGAACATTCAATTAGTTGATAGCACATTGTGATAGTTGCATATACGTGATATGCAATCGGTATAGTTGATACCTACCATCGTAGTTATGAATGGCTTGTTGGACTCTCTCGATGGTTGTGCATATCTATGATGGATATCGACCATTCGGAGATGGACCTACGATCTCCCGAAGTGATTTTGGGGTTTTTGAAATTCGAAAAATGAATGGGATTTATAAATGTATATTGATGCATTTTAAAATCATTTTCTCATATATGCTCGTTTTGTATTTCTAGGTCAATAAATTGATCATGACGTCTTTGAATTTGCGCACTATTTTGGATTCAAACAAACTGACTGGGCCTAACTTCCTGGACTGGCTTAGAAACCTGAGAATTGTTCTCAAGGCGGAAAAGCTAGCATATGTCCTTGAAGAGCCTCTTCCCAACCGTCCTAAGGACGATGCAACTCCAGACCAAATGTTGGTCTATCAGAAGCATGTGGCAGATTCTGAGCTGGCGAGTTGCATCATGCTAGCTGCGATGGTACCTGAGCTGCAAAAGCAGCATGAGCATATGGATGCTAATACCATGGTCTTCCATCTTCATGAGTTGTTTGATGAGCAAGCGAGATCCGAAAGGTTCGAAGTCTCCAGGCTCCTCTTCACCACGAAGATGCAAGAAGGTTCGTCTGTAGTGCAGTTTGTGCTAAAGATGAATGGGTACATCGAGCGGCTAGCCACCCTCGGGTTTGTGATGGATCATGAATTAAGTATTGACTTAATTCTACATTGTTTGCCCAAGAGTTTCTCACAATTTGTGATGAACTATTGGATGAACAAATTAGAATCCACTATTCCTGAGCTCCTCAATATGCTGAAGACTATGGAGCCTTCTGTGAAGCATGAGGAGAAGGCGGTTCTGTTAGTTGATTCCTCAAAGAAAGGTTCTAAGAGGAAGGCAAAAGAACAGAAGAAAGGGAAGAATAAGAAGGCAAAGAAGGCAGAACCAGCACAAAAGGGCACTTGCCATCACTGTGGCAAGGAAGGCCACTGGCGAAGAAACTACAAGATTTATCTTGAGTCCATGAAGAAGAAGAAGGCATCCGATGCCCCATCCTCTTCAGGTATCTTCGTTATTGATTGTCATTCTATTTCCTTAGACACTTGGGTATTGGATACTGGGTGTGGCTCACATATATGTAATGACATACATGGGCTAAGGAATAGAAGAAGACTCGTTAAAGGGGAGTCAAATTTGCGAGTTGGCAATGGAGCAAAGGTTGCTGCGGTCGCCATCGAAACTTATTTGTTGAAGCTCCCTAGTGGACTAGTCTTGGAACTGGACAATTGCTATTGTGTTCCTTCTCTAATAAAGAACATTGTTTCTATTTCTTGCTTAAATAGAAATGGTTTCCATTTGACGTTTTGTAACAATTGTTGTTATATAACTTTGAATGGCGTACTTTATGGAACTGGAACTTTGAGCAATGGAATTTATACGTTGGACGTATCCAATGACATTTTCAATATCGAAGCGAGCAACAAGCATGCTCGAAAGGATAATCGATTAGACTCCTACATGTGACATTGTCGTCTTGGCCATGTAAGCAAGAAACGCACGTCCAAATTACACCGATGTGGAATTCTAGAATCGTTTGAATTGGATTCATACGATACATGCGAATCATGCTTAAAAGGCAAGATGACTAAGTTACCTTTTACTGGAAAAGGTGAACGAGTGGGAGAGTTACTAGGTCTAATACATACTGATGTATGTGGACCTATGTCAACTCAAGCTTTAGGAGGCTATAGCTACTTCATTACCTTCACCGATGATCACTCACGGTTTGGGTATGTGTTCTTGATGAAACACAAGTCTGAAGCCTTTGAAAGGTTCAAAGAATTCAGAAATGAAGTAGAGAAACAACATGACAAGAGTATTAAAATACTTCGATCGGATCGAGGTGGTGAATACTTAAGTCAAGAGTTTCTTGATTATCTAAGAGACAATGACATATTGTCTCAATGGACTCCGCCATATACACCACAGCATAATGGTGTATCTGAGAGGCGTAACCGGACCTTGTTGGACATGGTCAGGTCAATGATGAATCATGCGAATCTTCCCAAGTCCTTTTGGGGCTATGCACTTCAGACAGCTGTTTACTTGTTAAACAGAATGCCAACCAAGGTAGTCTCTACTACTCCATATGAGATATGGAATAGTAAGAAACCTCATGTATCTTACTTGAAGATATGGGGTTGTCCTACTTATGTGAAGCGGACTGTATCAGACAAATTGGATGCTAAGTCTGATAAATGTCTATTTATTGGATACCCTAAGGAAACAAGGGGTTACCAATTCTATCATCCTGTGGAACAAAAGGTGTTTGTTTCAAGGCATCTTTGTGTTTCTAGAGAAAGAGTTTCTCTTGCAAGAAAGCGATGGGAGTGTCGTCGTCGAAGCTTGAGGAGGCTCGAGACTCAAATAGACATTGATGAGATACGGTGAAGCCTGTGGTAGTAACTCATAGTGATGAGCAATCAATTTGGACCTATTAACACCACATCTTCGTAGATCTGGTAGAACACGCAACATTCCTGAGAGATATGGATTTCTCGTAAGTGAATCGAACGACGTGTTACTCATTGATGATGAGGAGCCTACCAGTTATGAAGAAGTGCTGACAAGTTCAGAAAGGGATAAGTGGCTTGGTGCCATGAAGTCAAAAATGGATTCCATGTATGAAAACCAAGTTTGGAACTTGGTTGACCCACCTGAAGGGATAAAGCCTATAGGGTGCAAGTGGGTTTTCAAGAAGAAAACCGACATGGATGGTAATGTGATTACCTATAAGGCTAGATTGGTGGCGAAAGGATATCGTCAAAATAAGGTGTTGATTATGGCGAAACCTATTACTTTGTAGCTATACTTAAATCCATTCGGATGATCCTGGCCATAGCGGCTCATTATGATTATGAGATATGGCAGATGGATGTGAAAACAACTTTCCTTAATGGAAACCTGCTCGAGGATGTGTATATGATACAGCCTGAGGGTTTCACATCGGTTGATAAAACCAAGGTATGCAAATTGCGACGATCCATTTATGGATTGAAGCAAGCATCCAGGAGCTGGAATATCCATTTTGATGAGACAATCAAAAAGTTTGATTTCTCACAAAATCCAGACGAACCTTGTGTGTACAAGAAGGTTAGTGGGAGTGCAGTCGTGTTCCTAGTATTGTATGTCGATGACATATTACTTATAGGAAATGATGTTTTAATCTTACAGTCAGTTAAGGTTTGGTTATCCAAGACATTCTCCATGATAGACCTGGGAGAAGCAACCTACATCATCGGGAATAAGATCTATAGAGATAAATCAAAACGGTTGCTTGGTCATTCGCAATCTACATATATAGACCGAGTGCTAAAGAGGTTTAGCATGTCGGAATCCAAGAAAGGTTTCCTACCCATCAGGCATGGGGTACACCTTTCGAAGTCTATGTGTCCGCGCACAGAAGACGAGAGGATTTGCATGAGTAAGATTCCTATGCATCCATAGGATCTATCATGTATGCTATGTTATACGAGGCCCGATGTATCGTATGCTCTGAGTGTCACGGCGGATACGATCCGATCGAGGAATGGATCATTGGGTGGTATTAAGGCGATCCTTAAGTAAGAAGAACTAAGGATGTGTTCCTAATATATGGAGAAGGGACATGGTGATCTGCGGGTATACGGATGCGGCTTCGAGACGGACAAGAATGATTCCAGTCTCGATGCGGATCGTGTTCACCTTGAATGGGGGCGCGCGATGAGTTGGAAAAGTTCCAAACAAGACATCAGAGCGGATTCTACCACTAAGGCGAGAATACATTGCGGCAGCGAAAGGCGGTTTGGATCAAGAAGTTCATTTATGAACTTGGTGTGATTCCAACCATTGTTGAAGCAATACCGGTCTACTGCGACAACAATGGAGCAATTGCATAGGCGAAAGAGCCAAGGTCTCATCAACGATCCAAACATGTGCTTCACCGCTATCATCTTATCAGAGAGATCATCAGTAGGAAAGAAATACAAATCGAGAAAATCTCCACTGAAAGGAACTTAGCGGATCCATTGACTAAGGAATTACCTCAAAGTAAGTTTGAGGGTCATGTTACAGCTTATGGTATTGGATACCGTAGCGATTGCCATTAGGCCAAGTGGGAGTCTGTTAGTAATATATGAGAGATGTCCTAAGGCAATCACCTTATGTATGAACCATTTATATGATAAATGAAGATTCACTATTTGAGTATACATGGTTTCATGTATTTGATTGGATCTTAAACTCATTTACTGAATGTCCGCGATATGACTCACATGTGTAATTGTGATGTATCAGAATTATCCCTAGTCGATGAATTGATGGATTTGGACACCATCAATTCTGTCAAGACTAGCACGAGGTATACTCCTTGGTGTATCCAAGTAGCTGATTCTCACTGGCTGGAGACATTGTGATGTCCGGAGTTAATCGTGGATGCTAGTTATGGTAACTAGTTCATTGGAGTGACCAACCGTAAGACTTCATATGGTTCTCTGCATATATAGATATGTCAATGAAGTTCTTACTGCAGCTTAAGTGCGATGTTCCTTTGACTTGCGGTATTCAAGTCATCTTGATCATAAAGACTTATGCTTTGACATCTTAAGCAAGCATCTCTGAAGAGATGTGGACCCGGGATGATTGGGTATAAGTCGAAGTGATCGAAGGTGTTTGAATATCCTATAAAGGATTCACCACTCCTTGCGAGGAGATGTATACCCATGGCCTCTCGTCGGATTGTTACTAAAGTCTTTGGCCAAAGCATTACATGTTTAGAGTAAGGTACTCTTCGATACATGTGCAGTAACTAGAATCCGTAGGACGAGGAAATGATACTTGGGCTAGGTGTGATGTAGTCAGCCTAGTGGGGACTGACACAATAGACCATGTCCTGAACCAAGTGGGTATAAGATGAGTGAAGGGAATGGGGCACGATTCATTCGAGCTGATGAAGGGTTTCAGAAATAGTTCTGGATCAACCGTTGATCTTTTCGGTTAATTGGGGATCATGATGTACAACTAGGTGCCACTCATGATCGTTCTATAATTAATGGTTAATTGTAGACGACCAACATAAACCGAGAACCTATTTGGTCACACGCACAACGAGCATAATCCGAAGGATTTAAAACAAGCTTGAGAATGAGATTCTCAGACCGAGAGAAACTAAGTTTGGTTGGACCAAACAAGAAGCGAGCATGAAATCGTTTCAGTCGCAATGGAAGCGTGGATGGGCCGTGTCTTATGAAGACATAATGGATGAACCAAAATGGTTTGGTTCTAATCCAATGGAGGAGAATAAACCAAAGGGTTTGGTTTATTTTAAATGAATGAACCAAAGTTGGTTCGGTTCGTTTTAACTTAAAATAAACCATCATGGTTTGGTTTATTTTAACTTATATTAATGGAGCGGGTTAACGGGCCTTATGGTTATGATCCAATAACCATTAAGAGAATTAGTTCTCTATAAAAGAGGGCTTAAGGGTTTGTTAAGCCCTAATCCAAAAACCCTAACCTAGAGTTGCCGCCCACCTCTCCCCTTTGAAGAAGTCGGCGCCAACCCTAGTGCCGCCGCCCCTTCTCCTCCAACCGGCGACCAGCTGCTGCCGTCTTCTCCACTTGCCGGCGTCGAGCTGCTGCCGGAGGAGCTCCGGTGATCTCCCTTGGGTTCGGTAATAAGGTGAGCTTCCACCTTTCCTTTTTGGCCGGCCCCTACTCCTCCACCAAAGCTGTCCAGTTTTCTGGACAGCTTGTTTCCCTCTCGTCGGAGCGTCGTTTGGACAATGTTTGGAGCTCCGACAGCGGTAGCCTTGCCGGGGATTCGATCTTCGGTAATCCTCATAGGTGGAGGACGAAGGATTCGTCAAACGGTTGACGAATACCTCTCCGGAGAAGCGAGTTTTGAGGACTCGGTTTTGGATCCGAATTTGGATTCGGATCGTGATCTTCTCTCGATCACATCGTCTTCAACACGAGGCTAGTAACCCATACGAAGACGAGGCTCGTGACTTGGTGAAGTCATCCCGAAGATACTCGGCGTGGATACGAATAGAGACGATTCTAGTGAGGATCGTTCCGGTTGATGCCTTTCCCGCTACACGTGATACGTAAGGTATACGTAGTTAAATATCCTTTTATTGCAAAATTTAAATTATCGGTTATGTCTACACATGTTGTATTATGCATGAGTGTGATGTGTGTGTTGTAATAAATGTAGATTTATTATTTTTATTTCTTCCGCTGTGCATATGTTTACGAAACATATTCGAACACATACTCGCCGCGGTGCCGGAAACCCAACAAATTAAACATGCAAAAAGTAAACCTAACTACCAATTATTAATTCCCGGGAAGCTAACCTAATGCAAGAACAAATGCAAAAAGTAATAAGCAACTATCCTAATGCGCAAAAGTAAGTGATCACGCACCGCACTGTCACTATAAGGTACAATGATCAAACAAAGGTGAACAATTCAACCAAGCACCGCACTGTCACTATACGACACAGTGATCAAATAGTCACTGAAAAACTAAACTAACAAACAGAAAGGAAAGCGACCAAGCACCGCACTATCACTATACGGTGTAGAATATTTGACGCCGCTAGAGGGGGGTGAATAGCGTAGAATTCATTCGTAGATGGAATTTGTTCGCGTTTGTTTCTACAATTTCGTTAGCGCAGCGGAAACAGAAAAGTAATAACGATAACGAAATGCACAACACGCTAACACAACGATATAACGTGGTTCGGAACCGCACGGTTCCTACTCCACTGATCGAGCTCTACGAGCTCTAGTGATGCACATGCAACCACTAATAAACACTCCTTCTCGGAACAATCCGGAGGCGGAGAAACCTCGTACAATAATGATTACAACAATAATCAATTAGATATAAGAAAATACACTATAAAATACAAATGCAAGTAAAGGAAAAACACTTTACAAGAGCTTTGGATTGCTTGATCTTTGATTGCCTTGAACTAGCTTTGAAGGACTGGAAAGCACCAACTTCCCCCTTCAATTTTGCCCAAGAAAATCGCTATTTTTTCCTCCATCACGAGCTCCTTATATAGAATCACCGATCGATCGATCGATCGGAATCACCGATCGATGCCATCGTTATCGTGAGACAACGGCTAGATCCACGTTGGATAAGTCCAACGGATCTACCATCAGTCGACTGATCATACCCATCAGTCGACTGATGGAGTCCTCGACTCGAAGTCTCTCGACCCATCTCGCGCCGATTTCGAGCACCGACCGATCACACGATCAACGATCGCTGAGCGATCACCGACCGCCCACCTCGCAATGATCGCTAGGCCATAACCCACAGTCAAACCCTAGTTCACTCGGTTCAGTCGACTGCCACATGACACCAGTCGACTGGCACACCTCAAACATGAGATTTTAGCCCAAGTATGGTTCCCCCATACTTGCTAGACCACCATTAGCCTAGACCTAAGCCTTCTAGCCACCTCCATCAGCCTCACGTCTCTCGAATCCCTCCAAGTCATCCATGACTTGTTCATCCATCGCGCTAGCCTTCAGGTGCTTCCATCGGCTATGTCATGCTAACGGTGTCTACACCGCCAAGGCACATTGGACTTACGCCGCCAAGACTCCGCTTGGACATTACGCCGCCAATCATTGGACTTCTGCTGCCAAGCTCCCGCTTGGACTTTACGCCGCCAATATCAAACCCTTGGATTTCTCAAATGCCAAGACTCAAGCTTGGACTTTCCCTTGCCAAGAACCATGCTTGGACTTTACCAAATGCCAAGTGTCCCACTTGGACTTCCCATGCCAAGTACTCAAGACTTGGACTTTCCCATGACAATTATATTGTCATATGTTTTTGTCGAAACATCAAAACATCACTCGAGTCAAACTCGAGTCCTGTTCAATCGTGACCTGGGCCGATTACACCAACAATCTCCCCCTTTTTGATGTTTGACAAAAACCAAACAAATCATTTGAGTTAGACCACTAACTCAAGTCTCTTACCAATTATCCCAAATTGGTAAATACTCCCAAAATGTTCTCCCCCTTTTTGACTAACATCAAAAAGGTTTCCTCTTCAAGGAGGTCAATGTCTCATGTCCCAATGAGATCTTACAATCTCCCCCTTGGTCCAAAAATACTTAGGATGCCTACCATCTTCCTAGTGATAAGTCCAATATCACTCAAAAGAGGCAATCCCATTTACTCTTCCAATTTCCAAATTGGGTCTCTCAAAAGTCCCATCAATTTCCCAATTGATGTCATATTCTCCCAATAACTTCTCCTCTTCAAGGAGAAAAACACATCCATCATCCCAAGATGGATACCTCCCCCTAAAGGCTTGCTCCCCCTTGACCATTGCACCAACAATGTCCTTGGGAAGTCCCTAAGCCAATAGGAACTCTAAACCATCTAAATTAAGGTTAGAAATTCAATATTAAACTTTCCAACACCTTAAAATTGATACAAACCCTAAACACTTCTCCTAATCCATATCCAATGGATTTTCACCCTTTATAATGCTACCCAAAGCATATCCTAGGGTTAGGAGTGATTAGGGACCATAATCAGATTGAAATCGGGTTAAACAACCTTGTTTACCCGAACAGCTACCAAATGAAAGTGATTCAGAAATCACCGATCGTATTCACCTCCATCGATCCGACCGCCACCAATGGCGGTGATCGATAACTGAAATTTCCAAATTTCAGAAAATCATAAATAATTATACGTATATCGAAAAATCATGAAATTTGGTACGTATAATACTTATGACCAATACAATAGGTAAAAAATTTTGGAAAAATATTTTTACCATTGAAATAGGAGTTTGGTATAAAGTTCAAAACTATTAAAGACTTTAAAGTTTTTGATCCACTTTGTATCAACTTCTACAATGATGATGACTATCAAAAGATAGATTTCACCAAGGTTTTCCTAATTGATTTTAAAATGTTTTTGAAAGCCTATTTTGAACCATAATTTATTGACTAAATATACATAGCTTGTATATTAGCTTTCCTTATGATTCTTGGTGATAATTAAAATAAGTTTGAGTTCATCTAGATGCACTACCCATGCATTTTGAACCTAACTTATTATCCTAGCATCTCACATGTATCTAGGGTGTATAAATACACATACATGTCAATATGATGTGAGATGTGGGTTTTGATTCACTTTATCTAGGGTTTCCTGCATTTCCTAGGCAACCCTACTTGATTCCCTTATAAGTGAGATTTCAAGTCATGTCATTTTCCTTAAATCAATGTTCAATCAAATTAATACATGAAATGATCATGGCATAGTGATGGCAAAATAAAAACATGACCAATGATCATGATGTCATGACATATGATGAACTTTAAGAACACATGACATCTAAAATAATCCTAAACAATGACATGACATGGTATATGATAGGATGCAATTTCATGTCAACTTTCATAAGAAATACAATAATACAAGTACTCATCCAAACACACAAAATTTTCAGAAACAAAAATTTCATTTAACTTAGAAAAATTTTAGTCTTTTACATTCAAAATGGAGATTGGCTATGCTCAATCTCACTACAAAAATTGACAACCACAGAAAATCTAATATCCTCAATATCTAATCGTCTGCAGGAGGTGGCGGTGGAGGAGGCTGCTGACTCAAGTTTCAGGCCCGCACCATCTCTAACATATCGAAATGACCGCCGATGCGGCTCTGGGACTCCTCCATCCGATCAAGACGTGCGCTGAAGGATGCTTGGCCTGCCAATATCTCTGACAGCCTAGAGTCAATCGACTGCTGATAGTCCTGAAATCTGGACTCCAGCTGGACACGACGATCTGATGGACCCACCACTGATGCATCTGTCGACATCTAATCATGCTCATCAGTGACGTCTGCATCCTCGTAGTCCTCTGTCGCCTCTCTGGGTACCGGAGGAGGCTCTCTGCATGCCCTGGGTGGTGGTCGAGGCGCCAACTCCATCTGTCCAGGCCCCATCCGTAGCTTTGCTAACGAGAAGTTACGAACTGATACAGACACCTCAGATAGCGCTCTCAGAGAACCCCTATGGATGTTAATGCCTACTGAATCTAGCCATGCTGTGATAATATGACCATATGACATATGCACTTTCCCTTGTACAGGGGAAGTGAAATTCACGATGAAGTGAAACATGTTTAATGCAAAGTTAATGTCTAACCTATGACGCATGGCGTATAGAAGAAAAAGATGGGGAGGCCGAATCTTAGCCAGACCCCGAGTGACGATAGGAAGAAAACACCCAACAATGACCTTGTAAAGTACATTGTCAGGTGCAGATAACTCAGTGATAGAGAATAAATTCTGGGCCGGTGGACGAGGATAACCAAAGATATGCTCATGCATGGACTCCATAGAGATATGGTCAAAGGGCTCGGGTAAAGGGAAATCCATGGTAGGGTAAAAAATAAAGGCGTCATCCGAGGGCTTACACTCGAGAAACTCTTGCAGTATCGCAGGAGTGAACTCTAACTCGCATTTTGCAATGTGAGTAGTGTAGGTAGGGCCGTCATCTACCTTTTTCAGGTTTTGATAAAACTCCTTAAGGAGGTCATCATTAATGGGATGCGTGCATAAAACAACTTTCATGAGATTATAGTATGCAATTAATTCCATGACATCACTACAATGGCGATTGAAAAAGTCCCTATCGATGTACCTAACCAACATAGGTTGGTACAATCGAGATTCACCCTCGGGTGGATCATTCCTACGAGCTCTCCTATTATGAATGCAATGTAATGATATGACATGCAAGGACAATAATACATGATTAGATAAAAACTAAATTATAATGGAAAGGCAAATTAGGGCTTGGGTAAGAAGAATGTTACTTAGGCGCCATTTGGAGATGTGGCGATGGGATGCTCAGATATCGCTGAAGGGGTCACCGGAAAGTTTGCCGGAGGACTCAAACGTCGGAACCCTAATCGGAAACAAGGAACCAAACCCTAAATGAGTGAACTAAGGCTTGAAATAAGTGAAAAACGCAAGAAAAAGGGGTTATCTATCAAACCTAAAAGCTTGGGCGGCTGGCACGTACAGAAGGGTTGGTCGGAGAAGGAGATGGCGATCGGAGAGGAGAGGAAAAGTCGGCGCGTCGCGTGAAGACGTTGAACCCTAGCGGTTCGGCGTTATAAAATCGCGATCACGATCGTGAGATCGACATCGATCGTGTCGATCGCGTTTATTCTCGGGTTTACCGAGAGCCGTGATCGATCCGGCTCAGCAATCGATTGCTGAACCTTCTGTGACGTGCTACAGTAACATCAGTCGACTGATGTTGTTCATCAGTCGACTTGTAACGCCCATAAAATTTCTAGCAATTTTACGAGAGTTTTTGGCTTTACAATAATGGGCTTGATGTGGGCTTTTTCGAAAAATAAAAGAAAATAGCCAAAAAGAGATGCAAGGCCTAGGAATTGAACCCCAAACCTCTAGAGATAGCCAAGCCCTATAGATGCACCCACTAACCAGAAGCCCAATAGGATTATATCATTAGGGGAAGAGGGGAAATTGTAGATAAGTGTGATGAGGGTAAATGAAGAGGCATGGAAAAGAGAAGAGAAACTTCTCTTCCTCCCTTTATAAAGAAGAGTGAAAGTCCCATTTGGCCACTTCTTCTTCTTCCCTCTTCTCTTCTTCTTCCTCACCGAGCTCCCTCTTCATCTTTTGGCCGAAACCCCCATTCAAGCAAGGAGAAAGCTAGGTGGCTTCCATTAGGTCATCTCCTAAGCAAAGCGAAGGAAGTAAGATTCCCTCACCTGCAGTATATTAGCTTTGTAGAGCTTTGTAGGTCATGTACATGCAAGAAAGATGAAGTTCATGGCCATATATGTTTCGGCCAACCAAGGAAATTAGGGTTAGGGTTTGCATGAAAATGAATCTAAGGATATGATCATAGATTGTAGGCTTCAAGTAGGAATTTTTAGGTGCCAAAAACCCAAGTTCATGGCCATATATGTTTCGGCCAACCAAGGAAATTAGGGTTAGGGTTTGCATGAAAATGAATCTAAGGATATGATCATAGATTGTAGGCTTCAAGTAGGAATTTTTAGGTGCCAAAACCCAAGTTCATAGCCCTATATGTTTCGGCCAACCAAGGTCTTGAGGGCTAGGGTTGCATGAAATGCTTCTAATGAAACTATGATAAGTTGTATCCTTCATGAAGGAATTTTAGGTAATAAAAATCCAAGCTTGAGCCCTTACATGTTTCGGCCAACCAAGGTATTTAGGGCTAGGGTTACATGAAAATGCTTCTAATAAGACTATGATAAGTAGTATGCTTCATGAAGGAAATTCTAGGTAACAAAAACCCAAGCTTGAGCCCTTACATGTTTCGGCCAACCAAGGTATTTAGGGCTAGGGTTGCATGAAAAGGCTTCTAAGGGAAGTAGGAGATGTTATATGCTTCATGTAGAAATTTTAGGTAACAAAAACCCAAGCTTGAGCCCTTACATGTTCGGACAACCAAGGTATTTAGGGCTAGGGTTGCATGAAAAGGCTTCTAAGGGAAGTAGGAGATGTTATATGCCTCATGTAGAAGTTTTAGGTGACAAAAAAAATAATACGATGTTTGATACCTTACATGTTTCGGACAACATTGGTTTTAGGGTTAGGGTTTCATGAAACTTATGAAGTTATGTTATGTGTATGAGTTTAATATGTTAGGAAATATGCCTATGTGATGAACATGTTTTATGAGTTAATATGCCATGAATATGCCTAGGAAATATGCCTATGTGATGAACATGTTTTATGATTTAATATGCCATGAATATGCCTATGAAATATGCTTATGTGATGAACATGTTTATGATGTAATATGCCATGAAATATGCCTATGTGATGAACATGTTTTATGATTTAATATGCCATGAATATGCCTATGAAATATGCTTATGTGATGAACATGTTTATGATGTAATATGCCATGAAATATGCCTATGTGATGAACATGTTTTATGATTTAATATGCCATGAATATGCCTATGAAATATGCTTATGTGATGAACATGTTTATGATGTAATATGCCATGAAATATGCCTATGTGATGAACATGTTTTATGATTTAATATGCCATGAATATGCCTAGGAAATATGCCTATGTGATGAACATGTTTTATGATTTAACATGCCATGAATATGCCTATGAAATATGCTTATGTGATGAACATGTTTATGCTTTAGGACCCCCCTTTAGGGTACTCTTATGTTATGAATGCATGTATGCTATGAAATGTCTAAGATGGAGATGTTTCCCTTTCAAGTAGGGATTAAGAGCTCTCCTTATGATAAGATAAGATGGAGATGCTTCCCTTTCAAGTAGGGATTAAGAGCTCTCCTTATGATAAGACAAGATTGAGATGCTTCCCTGTTTATGTTGGGGATTAAGAGCATTCTTTATGATATGACAAGAAAGAAAGGAATTAAGTATTTTACTTTGTAAGAGGTTAAGTACCCGACCCGTCAGGTGGTCGTTAATCAAATCCATAGGGACATAAGAAGATGTAAGAGGTCTTGCCCTGGTAAGACGTAAGAGGTCTTGCTCTAGTAGGTCTGGTGGCTCGCTACCCCAGCCTATTAGGGAACACGCATTATGTGGTACTTAACCTGGGGCCCCCCAAACAAGTTATGATTATGTTGAAGTATCTATATGTATATGCTTTGAAAAGAAAAGACTTTTTATGAAATTGTGCATGCTTATGTTAAAGTTTATGAATGCTTATGGATATGTCCTTTATGCAGGTTTAAGATTTACGATGTTACGGATGCTTATGTTATGAATGCTTATTGTTAAGTTTAAAACGCTTATGATTACGTCCTTTATGTAAGTTTAGATTTTATGATGCTATGAATGCTTATGGTTAAGTTTAAGAATATATTGTGTCTATGTACTTTATGCAGGTTTAAGATTTACGATGTTACGGATGCTTATGTTATGAATGCTTATTGTTGAGTTTAAAACGCTTATGATTATGTCCTTTATGCATGTTTAGATTTTATGAAGTTATGATGCTTATGTTCAAGTTAAGAATACTTGTGATTAGGTACTTCATGCATGTCTAAGATTTATAATGTTATGGATGCTTATGTCATGAATGCTTATGTTTAAATTATGCCCTGCTTATATTTAATTATGCTTACCATGCTCATGTAAATTCTATGCCATGCTTAGGTTTTTATTACATGGGCATGTTGTTGATTTGTGTTGCTATGAAATACTTAGGCTATTTATTCTAGCATGCTCATGTTTCTAATTGCTTGATGAAAGTTTGTGGCTTTTGTGAGTAGGCAAGAATCTTACTAAGCTATATGCTTATAGTTTATATTGTCCATATACTGCAGATAAAGGAAACCTGGACTAGAGGAAGTAGCAGGAGGGGCCAAGTGTGTGTGATAGTGGCATGGTGGAGAAAGACCCTGCTACTATCTGCTTATATTACATGCCCAATGAATCCCTTAAGACTTTGCTTCCGCTTATAAGACTTGTGAACCTTTAGCACCATGTTGGATGTTGCATAATCATTTTACTGCACAATTTCTTAAGAACTCATGAATGACACCTTATGTTATGCATGCTATAAATGAAATAAGATATGTTAGCATGCTAATTATGAATATGATATGTGATGCATGTGCAAAAGAAGGTTTAAGTTATGATGACATGTTAAAGTATGTAGGTTGTGAAATGAACCCTATACGTTAGGTTATATAAGAAAAAAAAAAGGGCAACAAGTAGCGCCGCCCTGAGAGCTGATAAGGGCGGGCGTTACACGACTGATGTGCGCATCACTTGACTGCTCGTCGAGCACTCGACTGATGACCCTCCGCCTCGGTGAACAGTACCATCAGTCGACTGATGTATCCCATCAGTCGACCGATGTTCAAGCAGTTGAGTCATGAAGCTAGCACTCGACTGATGACCGCATCGTATCGTGCTACAGTGTTATCAGTCGACTGATATCTGATTTCCAGTTCTGAAATTCTGAAAATCTCGATTTCTTCATTAATTTATTCCATTTTATCATGTTTATTCTTGTATATCGAACATATTGATGTTATAATTATATTCATGTATTCGTTAACATATTTTAATGTTTTATTTCATTTTTGCAAACATTAACATTCAATGATTTCCAAATCCTAACATCTCACCCTTTCTAAGTGTTAAAATACACAATCAAGGTAAAAAAAAATTTTGTGAGATGCAATCCATCCTAGACATTCCTTCCATGCAAACATATGGCAAAACATATGAAGCATGGTGAGTACAATACATCAAGTTGTGTGACACTTGAGTATCACTCTTGATGTTACTTTTACATGAACTTTTAAAGTGTGCCAACAATCAAAGTTACACACTATGATCTCTAAATCTAGATTGTGCCAATTTTATTGATTTTCATGTTTTTCAAAAACTATATTGGCACATCCTAAAACCCTTTAGGATTAAAGCTCAAATGTTTTTCAAGGCACCCATAACCTAAAATGCCACCTTTACCATGGTTGAGTTACCTACTCATCCAATCATGGTTGGCACATTCTAATCCATTTAACGTGAATCAATTACGCTCTTTGGAACCCAAAATCTATTTGAGCTCATTGAATTAATTAGGTATTCCTTAGGGATAACCTCCCTAGATACCTTCCTAATGACCCTCCTAGGCTTGTTAGCCTTGGTCATTGCGGTCTTACCTAGGTTGACTCTAGAGGTAACTCCCCTTGCAACCTTGGTCTTCCTAGACCTAGTTTGTGTTCCATAGTCAAATGGAACACAATGATAAGTCACCTTAGGCTTAGGTTTGTTACCCAAACCTTTCTTTCCCTCGGTTGACTTTTGTCTTTTGGGTCCTAAATGTTGACTTTGAGATCTTGACCCTTGACTTTGACCATTAGACCCTTGAAATTGATTTTGTAGCTTATTTAGGGTCTTTTCTAGTTTTTCAAGCCTTGACCTTAAAGCTTGGTTCTCTAATTCTAATTGCCCAAATGATTTTTGATTAGGTTTTTGGGAATTATCATTTGCCTTAGACATATGTTTACTCTTATTGGAATTAATACCTAGATGATTTTCGATTTTCTTAATTACTTTCTTAGGAAAGATATTTCTAGGGACATTAGTCCCAAATTTCTCCTTCTTTGAAATAGGCCTAGATTTATCATTCCTAGCATGCTTCGATTCATGAGTAATAACAACATTATTTGAATTAACTCTAGCATGCTTTTGCTTAGAATTTAAAGAATGAGCATTATGAAAATATTCCTTAGGGTTTGCCTTAGTAGCTCCCCCTACTTGTGATACTCCTTCTTGGATCTTCTTGCTCCCCCTAGGACATTGATTTCGGTAATGTCCTTTTTACATTTGAAGCAAATGATATGCTCCTTGTTTTTAGATGATGGGGAACCGGCATCCTTTAACTTTTGTTGACTTTTAGGTGCCGGAGGAGTCTTCTTAACCTTCTTTGGGCACTTGCTCTTGTAGTGCCCATACTCCCTACACTCAAAACACAATATATGGATTTTATTTGAAATTTGAGTGTTTGAGTTACCTAGTTTGGTGGTGAGGATCTCTTGAGCTTGTTCTTCCTCTTGACCGGATGTAGATGTTACTTCTTGTTGCTCCGGTGTTGAGGATACTCTAATCTCCTCAATCCTAGAAGTGGATACTTCTTCCACTTCTTCCACCTCTTCTTTCTCCGATCCGGAGATTAACTCCTCACTTCCTTGTGAGAATGATGAATTAGCCTCTTCGGTCTCTTCCTCTTGGACCGATTGTGAGCCTTCATGATATTTTGCCACTTGACTCCAAAGCTCTTTGGCATCCTTGTACTCACCTAGCTCACACATAATTTTATTAGGAATCAAATCAACCAAGAATTTAATTACCTTTGTATTCTTTTCGAACTCTTGGATTTGTTTCTCGATCCACTTCTTCATCTTGAGAATTCCTCCCTTGGGCCCTTTTGGATATTGAAATCTCTCCATCAAAATGCCCCACTCTTCAAAGTCCTTCATCATTAAGAATTCTTCAATCCTCACCTTCCATTGATTGAATCCTTCTTGTCCATAGAAGGTATAAGGGATAGGTGTATTGATATCCCATCCAAGCTTGTCTTGGAATTCCATCTTCACTCTCTAGCGTCTTGCTCCCGGTTGTTAATCCGTTGAAGAGCCACAAGGCTCTGATACCAATTGTAGAATATTTGACGCCGCTAGAGGGGGGTGAATAGCGTAGAATTCGTTCGTAGATGGAATTTGTTCGCGTTTGTTTCTACAATTTCATTAGCGCGAAGCAGAAAAGTAATAACGCGATAGCAGAAATGAACAACACGCTAACACAACGATATAACGTGGTTCAGAACCGCACGGTTCCTACTCCACGGATCGAGCTCTACGAGCTCTAGTGATGCACATGCAACCACTAATAAACACTCCTTCTCGGAACAATCCGGAGGCGGAGAAACCTCGTACAATAATGATTACAACAATAATCAATTAGATACAAGCAAATACAATATAAAATACAAATGCAAGTAAAGGAAAAACACTTTACAAGAGCTTTGGATTGCTTGATCTTTGATTGCCTTGAACTAGCTTTGAAGGACTGGAAAGCACCAACTTCCCCCTTCAATTTCGCCCAAGAAAATCGCTATTTTTTCCTCCATCAAGAGCTCCTTATATAGCTTCAACTGTCTTTGGAAAAGGTCAATCGGTGATCGGGACCATCGATCGTGATGCCATATGTCGTGAGACAACGGCTAGATCCACGTTGGATAAGTCCAACGGATCTACCATCAGTCGACTGATCATACCCATCAGTCGACTGATGGAGTCCTCACTCGACCAGTCGAGTCTCGACTCCATTCTGTGGCTGATTTCTCGAGCACCAGTCGACTGATCACACGATTAGTCGATTTGCTGAGCCATCGATCGATCGCCCACCTCGGTCTGATCGCTAGGCTATAACCCACAGTCAAACCCTAGTTGACTCGGTCCAGTCGACTGCCACTTGGCACCAGTCGACTGGCACACCTCAAACATGAGGTTTTAGCCCAAGTATGGTTCCCCCATACTTGCTAGACCACCCTTAGCCTAGACCTAAGCCTTCTAGCTAACTCCATCAGCCTCATGTCTCTCGGATCCCTCCAAGTCATCCATGACTTGTTCATCCATCGCGCTAGCCTTCAGGTGCTTCCATCGGCTATGTCATGCTAACGGTGTCTACACCGCCAAGGCACATTGGACTTATGCTGCCAAGCTCCCGCTTGGACTTTACGCCGCCAATATCAAACCCTTGGACTTCTCAAATGCCAAGACTCAAGCTTGGACTTTCCCTTGCCAAGAACCATACTTGGACTTTACCAAATGCCAAGTGTCCCACTTGGACTTCCCATGCCAAGTACTCAAGACTTGGACTTTCCCATGACAATTATATTGTTATATGTTTTTGTCGAAACATCAAAACATCACTTGAGTCAAACTCGAGTCCTGGTCAATCGTGACCTGGGACGATTATACCAACATACGATACACTGATCAAACAAAGGAGAACAATTCAACCATGCACCGCACTGTCACTATACGACACAATAGTCAAACAGTCACTATAAACTGCAATAAATGAAATGCAATAAATGAAGGCAATTCAACCAAGCACCGCACTGTCACTATACGGTACATTGGTTGAATGTAAATCAAACTAACCTAACAACTAAAGCATAACACAAATAAAACTCTAACTACGACTCGAGTTAAAACACAAGTTAGAATACAAAATAAAATACAAGGTAAACCGCAGATTGAAACACAAAGTAAAATACTAGTGAAAACACAAGTTACGAACACTAGTAAAAATACAATTCAAGGTCACTGGTGAAAGCACATATTAAAAACACTAGCGAAAACACAATTGAAAACACTAATGCAAACACAATGTAATGTTGGATCGATGCGGTTCGCTAGAGGGGGGGGGTGAATAGCGAAAAACCTTTACTTTTTCTTTCGTTCATTAAAACTCGAGAGATAATAAATTAATTGCAGCGGAAATGTAAATATAAAATAAAAGAGACAATTGACACAAGGGTTTTACTTGGTTCGTAGCCGAAGGCTACTACTCCAAGGCCCTAGTGGTCCTTGACCACGTACGGAGGGCAAAAGTACTAAAGGAACTCCTCCTCGTTAGAGGTAGGAGTTAATCGATACAAGAAGGAACCACAAAAACTTGAGGTAGAGGGACACTCCCCCTCTCCTCGTATACGATAAAAGCTCCGGAAATGTAAATGACAAGAAAAACTAATACCGACGTACAAGAATAATAAGAGTTAAACCTAGACGTCGGAATGGAAGGACTTCGTTGTCGGAGAGTTGCAGCGTAACGGAGACTTTTTGGAGGCTTAGAATTGTTGTGTAAACCCTAGGTTTGGCCCTCCTTTTATAGCCTTTGAGCCCCTTTTCGAGTGGGTCTTCAACCAATCACAAATGGACACCAAACCGCTTTGAGGTGGAGTGATAAGCCTTGACTCCTCGAATCTGATCATTGACCATCACGATGATGGCCATCATCGATCGATGGCGACATCGATCACGATTGATGACCTTCAGCCGATCGTGATACATGGCAATGAGTCCTCCAAGCCGGGCAATGATCGATGCTTGCAAGTTAAAGTTAGCTCAACAAAAACATACTTCCGATGGTCTTCGACCGTCCGATCTCGACCTAGACCACCTATGAGATGTCTTGGGTCGGATCTACGCTTAAGATCATCCCCGTAAAGAGGATACGACCTCACTTACGCTCACACACACGAGCTTACCTCGATACTTACGTGTTGCTTTTGCTTCCGGCCTTCCACTCGATTCCTTCGGCTCCCTCCGAAATCACTCGAGTGTCGCCCGACCACCGTGGCTTCCTCCGGGTGTCGCTAGCCTTCACCCGACCTATATCAATCTTCTCGACACTCGATTCAGCTCGTGAGAAAACAAAATAGACTTAACTTTGTGTCTTTGCTATAATCAAAACACAGTTCGATTTGGTGCCTCTTGCACTAACAATCTCCCCTTTTGATATATGGCAAAAACACACAAAGTTAAGGAAATTAAGTGCATGAAACAGTAAAGACAAGAAGAAAAAGTAGGAGTAGTAAAAATATTTCTCAAGTTCTCCTTAGAGGAACCCTCCTGACCGAGGGTGAGTACTTGAAAAGACTTTAGTTCTCCAAACACAAAAGTTAAGTTAGGATTCTTAGAGTCAAAAATAAGTGCAAGTTAAGTAATCAAAAGTTAAGTCAAAAGGTTAATTATTCAAAAGGTTTAACTTTTGATTTCTTAACTTGGGCCTTTAAAGTTTTCAATTCCGAAGAGTTGAAACCTAAACCTTACTCCCCTTAACTTAGGCGAATCAAAGTTTTAAGTTAAGTTATCAATTTCAAAATTTTGAAATTGAACTTTGGCCTTTTCTTGAACCTTAACTTTGGCCTTTTCTCCCCTTTGACATAAATCAAGGAAAAGTGGGGGTTTTAAGAAAACCCTAAAGTCCAAGCATGATGATTTTAAAAATAGTATGTGAAAATAATTCATCTAAATGTTCAACTCTAGTTTGACTTGATTGAAATGATATTATCAACAAGTCTGATTAGAGTTGGTTAATATTAGTTGCATATTTATACTCGAGGTTCATATTGACGCACTTGATCTACATCTTGGAACTGGAGTAGGGTCCTAACATCTCACGCCCATCTACTGGCTAAGTACACAAACACATTAGTCCTATGTGTTGTGAGATGTACTGGCTCCTTAAATCTATAGGTGCATGATATCTAAGGTATGTCCTATGCTAGTTCCATCAAAATGAAAAATAAGAAATAGTAGTAAGAAAATATAGTTTGCAAGTTCTTATTCTATTACGCACATGCCCAATTTTCGTCTTAATAGACTAAATTCGGCTTCGGGTAGGGGTTTAGTAAATAGGTCTGCTAGGTTAGATTTCGATTTGACGTACTCGAGTTGTATGGCTCCGTTGGCCACATGTTCTCGAATGAAATGGTGTTTGACTTCTATATGTTTGGTCCTAGAGTGACATATTGGATTCTTGGTAAGATTAATTGAACTAATGTTATCTACGTGAAGTTTAGTATTCGTAAAGTCTAACTTAAAGTCGCGGAGAGTGTGCTTCATCCAAAGAAGTTGAGTGACACACTCACCCATCGCGATGTATTCGGCTTCGGTGGTAGATAAGGCAACACAATGTTGCTTCCTACTGCACCAACTCACTAGACTCGAGCCGAGTAGTTGACAACAACCACTCGTGCTCTTTCTATCGAGTTTACTACCGGCATAATCCGAATCGGAGTAGCCGATTAGTTCGAACTCGGTAGATCTAGGATACCAAATACCGACATTAAGTGTACCCTTTAGATATCTAAGGATACGCTTAACTAGGGTTAGGTGAGACTCCTTAGCACAGGTTTGAAACCTGGCGCACATACTTACTGCGAATAGGATGTCGGGTCGACTCACAGTTAAGTATAGAAGACTTCCTATTGTGCTCCTATAGTACTTTAAGTCAATGGACTTACTTTCTAGGTCTTCTCCTATGTTAACATTTATCGCCATTGGGGTGTTTATTACCTTAGCGTCTTGCATTCCAAATCTTTTAATTAACTCCTTAGTGTATTTTTGTTGATATAGGTATATACCATCCTTAGTTTGTTTAATTTGTAGACCTAAAAAGAATCTTAACTCGCCTACCAAGTTCATTTCGAACTCACTTTCCATGAGTGAAACGAACTCGTTTAGTTGAGTTAGAGGTTCCAAAAATTATATCGTCTACGTAAATTTGAGCTATGAATATTTCTTTACCTAAGGTTTTTACAAAGAGAGTTGGGTCAACTAAGCCTTGGTTAAACCCTTTTGACTTAAGATGGATTGAAAGTCTCTCGTACCAAGCTCGAGGAGCTTGTTTAAGTCCATAGAGAGCTTTCTTAAGTTTTAGAACATGGTCGGGTTTATCTAGATTTTTTGAATCCGGGGTTGGCTAACATAAACTTCTTCTTTAATGTATCCATTTAGGAATGCGACTTAACATCCATTTGAAAGCGACTTAAATCCTCGATGTGCGGCATAAGCTAGCAACATTCGAATGGATTGAGTCTAGCTACTGGGGCATAGGTTTCGTCGTAATCTAAGCCTTCGACTTGGCTAAATCCTTTGGCGACTAACCTAGCCTTGTTTCTAACTACTTCACCTTTATCATCAAGCTTATTTCGAAACACCCACCTTGTTCCAATTATCGTTTTGTCTTTAGGTGATGGTACTAATTCCCACACTTCATTCCTAGTAAATTGAGCTAGCTCTTCTTGCATTGCAATAATCCAATCGGGATCAAGAAGAGCTTGTTCAATTGATTTGGGTTCTATCTTTGAAATTAAGGAAATTTGACTAAGGTTCCTACAGGATGCTCTAGTTGAACTCCTAGATTAGGATCTCCTATCACTTGATCGATAGGGTGGTTAGTCTGAATCCTAGATTGGGTTGGGTTTGTGTCACCTAATGCTTGATCAATGGGGTGACTTGGTTGAACACTAGTTTGGTTGGAGTCATCTATCACTTGATCAATAGAGTGACTAGGTTGACCTAGGTTAGGATTAACACTAGACCTGATCTCCAGATCAGAGTTAGGTCTAGTATGAATCGGCTCGCTAATTGGGGTTCGGGGTTTTGTAGGTTCATGTCCTTCATCAAATACATTGATAGTCTCCTCGACTCTAAGGGTGTCGTGGTTATATACTCTATAAGCTCTACTTGTAGTCAGTATCCTAGAAAGATTCCAGTGGTTTTGGATGTAAATTTCCTAGGTAATCCTTAGTGTTTAGGATATGTACCTTACACCCAAATACCTAAAGTACTTGATGTTAGGTATTTTATCGTGATAAATCTCGTATGAGGTCTTAAGGTGCCTCTTTACCATAAGGATCCTATTTTGGACATAGCAAGGTGCTAGCTTCGCCAAAACCTATCGGGTAGGTCGTATTCATTCAACATGGTCCTAAGCGGCTTCTTGTAGAGTTCGGTTTTCCGCTCCACTAGGCCATTTTGTTGAGGGTCCTAGGGCAAGAGAATTCATGGTGGTATCCGTTTAGGTTCTGAAGTCGGTGAACCTTTGATTTTGAATTCACCACCATGATAAACTTCTAAGTCTTTTAACCTTAAGGTCTTTTTGATTCTCGATTAATTTGAATAGATTGATTAATTGATCTAGGGTATCATTTTTATGTTTGATGAACCTAACCGAGTAAACACGAGTAGTCGTCAATTATGACTAAGCAATATTGACTTCTATTGAGTGACTTGGCTCCATGTGAATCGAATAGATCCATATCACGAGCTCAAGTACACTTGAGGTTCGTTCTTGGTTAGTTAACTTGTTTGTGTCCTAGGTTGTTTTCCTTGTTGACAAGCATTACAGATTTTATTAACCAAATTGTTGAGGTTGGGTAAGCCTCTGACTAAGCCACTCTGACTCATCTTGTGGACGAGTCTTGGGTGCGAGTGACCGAGTCGTCGGTGCCACAACCATGATTCCTCTTGCCTTGTCATAAGACACTTAGTTGAGAGTTAGTTAAGTTGATCATATAAATGTTGTTATTTCTAGTTCCTTTAAAATTGTTTTAGAGGTTTCGTTGGTATTAATTATGCATTCATTTTCTAGAAATATAACCTTATAGTTATCATCACAATTGGCTTACACTAAGTAAGTTATATTCAAAATTCTCTACAAGTAATACATTTTTAATAACAAAATTCGTGTTAAGCTCGATATCACACGATCAGATGATTTTGAGCTTGCGTTATTCCCAAAGGCTACCGATCCTTGTCGTTTGAATCGAAGCTTTGCGAATTTGAGTTGATCCCGGTCATGTGTCGGGGAACATTGATCCTACACACAAGGTGGTTGGATTGGATGTTAGATTTTGTTAAGAAAATTGGTTGTAAGTTGCTAACCCCAGGTCATCTCGCCGAGTCTATATGATCAAGCATGTTATACTTATGTGTTTATTTTGAGATGACTTTCAATTAAGTTGATTGAGATTTAGGTTCAAGTAATTTTATGTTAGATTTGGATTTAACCTAGGCTTGTCAAGTTTACCTTTTCAAGATCATGGCTTCGTGTCGTGGCGAGGCACAGGGCCTTCTTTTATCGGATCATCGACCACTTCCTTAGACAAAGCCATTTTCAAGAAAATGATGACTTGACTCACCTAAAATTATTTCCTAGTCTAACTAGTTATTTTTGAAAAGAGGCTCCCGAGGCTCAATCTTTCAAGAATTTTAGTTGATTATGTTTTTGAAAAGAGGCTCCCGAGGCTCAATCTTTTCAAAAATTTTAGTTGGTTATGTTTTTGTTTCTAAGTGAGTTCACAAGTTTTAAAGTACAAACTTTCTAAGTTAAAGCATGCAATTTCTAAGTTAAAGCATAAACATTCTAAGTTAAAACATGCAATTTCTAAGTTAAAGCACAAACATGTTTTGTCTTGGCTCCCTAGACCGTTGAATCGGTTCGGTCTATCCACATAGTGGATTTGGTCCTTGGGAACCCGATGCGGGTTGGATCCTAGAGTTGAAATCAAAGTGGTCTTAGGGACCCATGCTTGGACACATGTTTTTATGTCGACTTACAATTGACATATCGACCTATTAGTCGTGTTTGAGTTAAACCCTAGTCCGACCTTGTTGTACCGGCCCTTTGAGATCAAGTAGGAGGTCAAGTCCTTTGGATCCCAGTGAACCTTTCCAAGCGTGTTCCTAAGATCTTGACTTGACTTTTCAAGAGAGAGTTCTCAACGAGCTTTTCAACTCGAGTTGAGTCCTTCTCTTGAACTCGACTAGTCGAAGAGGTTAGGGAGACCTCGTGTTTGAGGAGTTTAACCTCCTCAACAAGGGTCTCGACCTTGGACTCGGACTTAGCTAACTTCCTAGACAAAAACCTAACCGTATTATGTAAAGTATTAAATAAAGTTCGACTCACCTTAAGGGTATCTTTTGAACCGGATGCGTATCCAGTGGCTTGACTTGAAGGTAAGCCCGTAGTCGAGTCATCCTCGAGTTGACTCAAGTTCGGTCTCCGTGTCGACTCAATTGATTTCGCCATGAAGGCGTGGTCTTCGTCTTCTTGGATGACTTCTTCCCATGTCGCGTTGAGGGCCTTCTTATGCTTAGGTGCTTGGTGGTTGAGCTTGGGGCACTCGGACTTGATATGTCCAAACTGTTACACTCATAACACCTAATGTTAGAACTTTTAGGCTTACCTTGGTTGGGTCGAGTCGTGGTTCGCTTTCGTCCCTTGGCTATCCTTGAGCTAGGTTCATTAGTTGTGATCAACTCGGGTCAACTTCTTCTTGGACTCGTCTTCCTCCTCGGTTGGTGGTGGCTTTCTTGCGATTTTCTTCTTCTTTGAACACTGCAAACAAGGCTATACCCCTCTCGTGTTACAAGTTGGATTGTTCATGTAATTCAAAATCCGAAAAGAGTTCATCTAACCTAATTTTAGAAAGATCCTTGGAGACCTTATAGGCATCAACCATGGATGCCCATAAGGTAGTCCTCGGAAAAGAGTTTAGGACATACCTTATAAGGTCGCGGTTTTCGACCTTTTGCCCAATTGCGTGTAGGTTGTTGACTATGTCTTGGACACAGGCGTGGAGTTGCGTCGCGGACTCGTGTTCCTGCATTTTTAGTGTGTACAATTTATTGAATAACAAATCACGTTTGCAAACCTTAGCTTGATCCGATCCTTCGTGTAACTCGATTAGCTTTGTCCAAAGATCCTTTGCGCTTATGAAAGGGCCGACGCGATTTAGCTCTTCCTTGGATAGGCCGCATTGAAGGATTTGTGTTGCCTTGGCGTCGGCTTCGACTTGTCGTTTTGTTGCAATGGTCCATTGATCATAATCCAAGGAGTCACCCACTTCATTAGTCGGAAGTGTGAAACCCGTTTGGATTATGATCCACATCTCGATTTGGGTTTTGAGAAAGCATTCCATCCGACCTTTCCAATAGCGGAAATCATCTCCGTTGTAAAACGGAGGTCGGACGGTGCTAAAACCCTCGAGATGGGCCATTAGAACAAAAAACAAGGAGACTAAAAAGAAGACCTAGCAACGACAAAAAACACACGAAAGTACCAAGACTTGCATCTTGGATTAGTAGTGTGGGAAATAAAAAGAAACAAACGAAAAATAGAAAGTTAAGCAAAGAAATGAGAAATTAAAAAAAAAGTAAGTACTCACAACCTTCGATGTCCCCGAAAGGCTACTAAACGTCGATTTTTGAGGACGAAAACAACTTGTTACGGGGGTAAACCCTAGTAAGAAGTGTAGATCTCTGCGAGGGCTTCGATTTGGTAGGTAGACCGTGTCGTGGGTCAACTTGTACAAAAAGTTATGCCCGTTTGACCGTCGGCTACTCCAAAAGCGAATACTTGCAAAACAAAATCAAACGAAGAGTACCAAGACTTCGTCTTGGATTAGTAGTGCGGGAGGAAAATTTAAACGAACGAAAAACAAATCTGTAAAAAAAATGTTAGATTGGTGGTTTCACCAAATCTAAGCGCCCCCGGCTCTGATACCAATTGTTGGATCGATGCGGTTCGCTAGAGGGGTGAATAGCGAAAAACCTTTACTTTTTCTTTCGTTCGTTAAAACTCGAGAGATAATAAATTAATTGCAGCGGAAATGTAAATATAAAATAAAAGAGACAATCGACACAAGGGTTTTACTTGGTTCGTAGCCGAAGGCTACTACTCCAAGGCCCTAGTGGTCCTTGACCACGTACGGAGGGCAAAAGTACTAAAGGAACTCCTCCTCGTTAGAGGTAGGAGTTAATCGATACAAGAAGGAACCACAAAAACTTGAGGTAGAGGGACACTCCCCCTCTCCTCGTATACGATAAAAGCTCCGGAAATGTAAATGACAAGAAAAACTAATACCGACGTACAAGAATAATAAGAGTTAAACCTAGACGTCGGAATGGAAGGACTTCATTGTCGGAGAGTTGCAGCGTAACGGAGACTTTTTGGAGGCTTAGAATTGTTGTGTAAACCCTAGGTTTGGCCCTCCTTTTATAGCCTTTGAGCCCCTTTTCGAGTGGGTCTTCAACCAATCACAAATGGACACCAAACCGCTTTGAGGTGGAGTGATAAGCCTTGACTCCTCGAATCTGATCATTGACCATCGATCGGGATGGCCATCATCGATCGATCGATGGCGATCGATCGATTGATGACCTTCGGCGATCGATACACGTGCAATGAGTCCTCCAAGCCGGGCAATGATCGATGCTTGCTGCAAGTCAAAGTTAGCTCAACAAAAATATACTTCCGACGGTCTTCGACCGTCCGATCTCAACCTAGACCACCTATGAGATGTCTTGGGTCGGATCTACACTTAAGATCATCCCCGTAAAGAGGATACGACCTCACTTACGCTCACACACACGAGCTTACCTCGATACTTACGTGTTGCTTTTGCTTCCGGCCTTCCACTCGATTCCACCGGCTCCCTCCGAAATCACTCGAGTGTCGCCCGACCACCGCGGCTTCCTCCGGGTGTCGCTAGCCTTCAGCTCCAGCTATATCAATCTTCTGCACACTCGATTCAGCT
Source organism: Wurfbainia villosa (assembly GCA_025175895.1). Classification (NCBI taxonomy): domain Eukaryota; kingdom Viridiplantae; phylum Streptophyta; class Magnoliopsida; order Zingiberales; family Zingiberaceae; genus Wurfbainia; species Wurfbainia villosa. Next base: position 57,689,880 of record CM045988.1, read on the forward strand.
CGTGAGAAAACAAAATAGACTTAACTTTTGTGTCTTTGCTATAATCAAAACACAGGTTCAATTTCGGTGCCTCACTGCACCAACATGTAATAACACCAGTGACAACAGAAATGAAAACACAAGTGCAAATACGAAGGAAAACACAAGTGCAAATACAAATGAAAACACAAGTGCAAATACAAATGAAAACAAAGTATGAACCATATAATAAAAATTAACCAACTCTCGTCCACAACTCTCGGAAAGGAACCACCCTCTCCGGTTACCCACGACAGATCTGGATAGCTCCTACGGCTTCAATGGCATGGATCTCTCGTCAGAATAATCCTCCGATGGAAGTTGGAATTGGTGGAACGGATCACTGCTCCGGTGATGGACTTCGAGACTGCCGCTACCACGGCAGTAGAAGGGACCAAATCTGTGATCGTCTACAAGTCTTCACCGATGCTGGAAATAGGATTCTGCCGCCAGAATTTAGGAATTGAAGGGCTGCCAAAATCTGGAAATACATGCTGCCACTACCATAGCAGTAGAAGGTCACCCCCAGCCTTCTGCGACCACGTCCAGCTGGGTAGCACAGCTCCGATTGCCAGGAGTCAAAAGAACGCCGGTGAAGATGGACGAGGAATGCAATGCTCGGCGAAGCTACGTCTGCCCAAGTGCATAACTTGTGCCCCGCCGATCAAGCTTGCCTCAGAATAGGTGGAAAGTGGAAGGAGCGCCAATGAGACTGCCGGAACCGTCGCTGGAATGGGCTGTGGAAGAACTGTCGCAGAAGCCGTCGCCACCGCGCGTGAAGGGAAGAAGGCGAGCTGCTTGCATGGAGAAGAGGAGGGAGGAGGGAAAAAGGAATGTCACCGCCGGCCTTGGTAAAGGAAGGGACCGGCCGGCGGTGCTTCGGGTGGTAGCATGGAGAAGAGACGCCAGCGGCGTGCGATTGCGGAGGAAGCTGATGTCGGGATTTGGGAAGAAAGAATTGCGGCTTCTATTTCTTTGCGTGAAGCGTGAAGAAGATAGGTTGATTAAAGGATTTTTCTGAGCTGTCCGATTGGAGCCTCCTCTGTGTTAGTAATATATGAGAGATGTCCTAAGGCAATCGCCTTATGTATGAACCATTTATATGATAAATGAAGATTCACTATTTGAGTATACATATTTTATGTATTTGATTGGATCTTAAACTCATTTACTGAATGTCCACGATACGATTCATAGCATGAGAGAATTTGTGATTGGATCACAACTAGTGAGTATCTCTACATGTGTAATTGTGATGTATCGGAATTATCCCTAGTCGATGAATTGATGGATTTGGACACCATCAATTCTGTCGAGACTAGCACAAGGTATACTCCTTGGTGTATCCAAGCAGCTGATTCTCACTGGCTGGAGACATAGTGATGTCCGGAGTTAATCGTGGATGCTAGTTATGGTAACTAGTTCATTGGAGTGACCAGCCGTAAGACTTCATATGGTTCTCTGCATATATAGATATGTCGATGAAGTTCTTACTGTGGCTTAAGTGCGATGTTCCTTTGACTTGGTATTCAAGTCATCTTGATCATGGAGACTTATGCTTTGACATCTTAAGCAAACATCTCGAGGAGATGTGGACCCGGGATGATTGGGTATAAGTCAGTGATCGAAGGTGTTTGAATAGCCTATAAAGGATTCACCACTCCTTGCGAGGAGATGTATACCCATGGCCTCTCGTCGGATTGTTACTAAAGTCTTTGGCCAAAGCATTACATGTTTAGAGTAAAGTACTCTTCGATACATGTGGAGTAACTAGAATTCGTAGGACGAGGAAATGATACTTGGGCTAGGTGTGACGTAGTCAGCCTAGTGGGGACTGACACAATAGACCATATCCTGAACCAAGTGGGTATAAGATGAGTGAAGGGAATGGGGCACGATTCATTCGAGCTACTGAAGGGTTTCAGAAATAGTTCTGGATCAACCGTTGATCTTTTTGGTTAATTGGGGATCATGATGTACTACTAGGTGCCACTCATGATCGTTCTATAATTAATGGTTAATTATAGACGGCCAACATAAACCGAGAACCTATTTGGTCACACCGACGAGTGTAATCCAAAGGATTTAAAACGAGCTTGAGAATGGGATTCTCAGACCGAGAGAAACTATGTTTGGTTGGACCAAACATAAAGCGAGCATGAAATTGTTTCAGTCGCAATGGAATCATGGATGGGCCGTGTCTTATGAAGACATAATGGATGGACCAAAATGGTTTGGTTCTAATCCAATGGATGAGAATAAACCAAAGGGTTTGGTTTATATTAAACGAATGAACCAAAGGTTGGTTCGGTTCATTTTAACTTAAAATAAACCATCATGGTTTGGTTTATTTTAACTTATCTTAATGGAGCGGGTTAATGGGCTTTATGGATATGATCCATTAACCATTAAGAGAATTAGTTCTCTATAAAATAGGGCTTAAACCCTAATCCAAAACTCTAATCTATTTTGGCCACCCAACCTAGTTGCCGCCCACCCCTTGTTGGTGATTTCGGCGCCCAACTACAAGCTGCCGCCGCCCAGCTTTGTGCCGCCGTCCAAGACCCTTGCCGGCGTCCAAGCTCCAGCCGGTGAACCTCCGGCGACCCTCCGGTGATCTCCTATAGGTTCGGCATCAAGGTGAGCTGTTTCTCTCCTTGTTTTGGCCGGCGCCTACTCCTCCACCAAGCTGTCCAGTTTTCTGGACAGCTTCTCCTCGTCGGGCGTCGTTTGGGCGGCGGTTTAGTGCTCCGACAGCGGCTAACTACCGGGATTTGATCTCCGGTAATCCTCTGAGGTGGAGGGGCGAAGGATTCGTCAAGCGGTTGTGAATACCTCTCCGGAGAAGCGAGTTTTGAGAACTCGTTTTAGGATCCGAATTTGGATTCGGATCGTGATCATCTCTCGATCACGTCGTCTTCAACACGAGGCTAGTAACCCGTACGAAGATGAAGCTCGTGACTTAGCGAAGTCATCCCGAGGAGCTCGGCGTGGATACGGATAGAGACGATTCTTACGAGGATCGTTCCGGTTGATGCCGTTCCCGCTACACGTCATACGGAAGATATAACGTAGTTTAATTTCCTTTTATTGCAAATTTTAATTTACGGTTATGTCTACACTTGTTGTAATAGCATGCGTGTGTTGTGTGTGTTGTAATAAATATAGATTTATTATTTTTAATTGCTTCCGTTGTGCTCATGTTTACGAAACATGATCGAACACACACACGCCGCGGTGCCGGAAACACAACAGTGGTATCAGAGCCCAGGTTGTGTTTCGACATAATCGTAAAATGGTTTTGCGATAGTCATAATGTATTTCTGGAAATTTTCTAATTTTAGAAATTTAGAAGTATTTATGGAAATTTTTCAATTTTGGAAAGTCTAGAAGTATTTATGAAAATCTTCCACTTTTGGAAAGTTGGAAGTATTTATGGAAATTGATATTTTCCATAAATAAAATATTTGATTAGATTCTGAAAATTTGTTTCCTAATTTAATCATGATTTGATTTGGGAAATCAAATCTTAAAATATTTTATTTCCATAAGTAGTTTTAATGATTTAGGAAATTGGTTTCCTAAATAGATTTTCCTTAATCAAATAATTCCATGAATAAAATATGTGATTAGATTTGGAAATTTGTTTCCTAATTTAATTATGATTTGATTTGGAGAATCAAATCTTAAACATATTTTATTTCCATAAATAGTTATGACATATAAAGAAATATATACATGACATAATTGTATGCCATGTAATTGCATTAGATGCATAACATTATGCCATGCGTGTCGTGACATGTAGATGTATGCCATGTATGTCATGCCATGTAGATAATAGTTATTTGCATGCAAAGAGGATGAGACATAAAACCCTAACTCAATATTAAAGCCTACACCTTCCATTAATATGGTTAGAACCGAGTTACATTTCTTGTTTGGGTTGTTGGACTCTCTCAAGCCCACTCGAACAGAACATGTTCAAATCATTGGAATAGTTTAACTCTAATATGGTAAGAGTCGAGGTCAATCGTTAGTTTGGGTTGTTGGACTCTCTCCAAGCTGGGCTAATTGGTTGAATGCGCTCTAACCATATTAAAACTATTTCTCGATTAATGGGTTCGGCTTTAACTTGGAGCATCGATTTGTTGGACTCTCCAAGGTCGATGTAAGAGAGGTGAAGTTGGGTGCTATGCATATGATGCATACTTGTTAATGTGTTAACAACCCAATGTATGTGTAAACATTCAATTAGTTGATAGCACATTGTGATAGTTACATATACATGATATGTAATCGGTATATTGATACCCACCATCATAGCTAAGAATGGCTTGTTGGACTCTCTCGAGGTTGTTCTTATCTATGATGGATATCACCCATTCGGAGATGGACCTACGATCTCGAAGTGATTTTGGGGTTTTTGAAATTCGAAAAATGAATGGGATTTATAAATGTATATTGATGCATTTTAAAATCATTTTCTCATATATGCTCGTTTTGTATTTCTAGGTCAATAAATTGATCATGACGTCTTTGAATTTGCGCACTATTTTGGATTGAACAATAAGCGGGCCTAACTTCTGGGTGGCTTAGAAACACGAGAATTGTTCTCAAGGCGGAAAAGCTTGCATATGTCCTTGAAGAGCCTCTTCTGACCGTCTGGGCGATGCAACTCGGACCAAATGTTGGTCTATCGAAACATGTGGCGGATTACTAAATGGCGAGTTGCATCATGCTAGCGGCGATGGTACTGGTACCAAAGCAGCATGAGCATATGGATGCTAATACTATGGTCTTCCATCTTCATGAGCTGTTCGATGAGCAAGCGAGATCCGAAAGGTTCGAGGTCTCTAGGCTCCTCTTCACTACGAAGATGCAAGAAGGTTCATCTGTAGTGCAGTTTGTGCTAAAGATGAATGGGTACATCGAGCGGCTAGCTACCCTTGGTTTTGTGATGGATCATGAGTTAAGTATTGACTTAATTCTGCATTGTTTGCCCAAGAGCTTCTCGCAATTTGTGATGAACTATCGGATGAACAAATTGGAATCCACCATTCCCGAGCTCCTTAATATGCTGAAGACTGTGGAGCCTTCTGTAAAGCATGAGGAGAAGGCGGTTCTGTTAGTTGATTCCTCAAAGAAAGGTTCTAAGAGGAAGGCAAAAGAACAGAAGAAAGGAAAGAAAAAGGCAAAGAAGGTAGAACTAGCACAAAAGGAAACTTGCCATCATTATGTCAAGGAGAGCCATTTGCGAAGAAAGTGCAAGATTTATCTTGAGTCCGTGAAGAAGGATAAGGCATCGGATACCCCATCTTCTTCAGAAATCTTCTTTATTGATTGTCATTCTATTTCCTCAGACACTTGGGTATTTGATACTGGGTGTGGCTCACATATATGTAATGACATACATGGGCTAAGGAATAGAAGAAGACTTGTCAGAGGGGAGTCAAATTTGCGAGTTGGCAATGGAGCAAAGGTTGCTGCGGTCGCCATCGGAACTTATTTGCTGAAGCTCCTTAGTGGACTAGTCTTGGAACTGGACAATTGCTATTATGTTCCTTCTCTAATAAAGAACATTGTTTCTATTTCCTGCTTAAATAGAAATGGTTTCCATTTAACGTTTAGTAACAATTGTTGTTATATAACTTTGAATGGCGTACTTTATGGAACTGGAACTTTGAGTAATGGCATTTATACGTTGGATGTATCCAGTGACATTTTCAATATCGAAGCGAGCAACACGCGTGCTCGAAAGGATAATCACATAGACTCCTATATGTGGCATTGTCGTCTTGGCCATATAAGCAAGAAACGCATGTCCGAATTACACCGATGTGGAATTACGGAATCGTTGAATTGGATTCATACGATACATGCGAATCATGCTTAAAAGGCAAGATGACTAAGTTACCTTTTGGAAAGGTGAGCAGTGGGAGAGTTACTAGGTCTAATACATACTGATGTATGTGGACCTATGTCAACTCAAGCTTTAGGAGGCTATAACTACTTCATTACCTTCACCGATGATCACTCACGGTTTGGGTATGTGTTCTTGATGAAACACAAGTCTGAAGCCTTTGAAAGGTTCAAAGAATTCAGAAATGAAGTAGAGAAACAACATGACGAAAGTATTAAAATACTTCGATCAGATCGAGGTGGTGAATACTTAAGTCGAGTTTCTTGATTATCTAAGAGACAATGGCATATTGTCTCAATGGACTCCGCCCTATACACCACAGCATAATGGTGTATCTGAGAGGCGTAACCGGACCTTGTTGGACATGGTCAGGTCAATGATGAATCATGCGACTCTTCCCAAGTCCTTTTGGGGTTATGCACTTGACATTTATTTGCTTGTTAAGCGAATGCCTACAAGGTAGTCTCTACTACTCCATATGAGATATGGAATAGTAAGAAACCTCATGTATCTTACTTGAAGATATGGGGTTGTCTGCTTATGTGAAGCGTGTATAAATTGGATGCTAAGTCCGATAAATGTCTATTTATTGGATACCCTAAGGAAACAAGGGGTTACCAATTCTATCATCTGTGGAACAAAAGGTGTTTGTTTCAAGGCATCTTGTGTTTCTAGAGAAAGAGTTTCTCTTGCAAGAAAGCAGTGGGAGTGTTCGAGCTTGAGGAGGCTCGAGAGACTCAAATAGACATTGATGAGATACAGTGAAGCACAAGAAACTCATAGTGATGAGCAATCAATTTGGACCTATTGTAACACCACATCTTCGTAGATCACGGTAGAACACGCATATTCACGAGAGATATGGATTTTCGTAAGTGAATCGAGCACGTGTTACTCATTGATGATGAGAGCCTACGATTATGAAGAAGTCTTGACAAGTTGAGAAAGGGATAAGTGGCTTGGTGCCATGAAGTCGGAAATGGATTCCATGTATGAAAACCAAGTTTGGAACTTGGTTGACCCACCTGAAGGCATAAAGCCTATAGGGTGCAAGTGGGTTTTCAAGAAGAAAACCGACATGGATGGTAATGTGATTACCTATAAGGCTAGATTGGTGGCGAAAGGATATCGTCAAAATAAAGGTGTTGATTATGACGAAACCTATTACTTTAGCTATGCTTAAATCCATTCGGATGCTCCTGGCCATAGCGGCTCATTATGATTATGAGATATGGCAGATGGATGTGAAAACAGCTTTCCTTAATGGAAACCTGCTCGAGGACGTGTATATGATACAGCCTGAGGGTTTCACATCGGTTGACAAAACCAAGGTATGCAAATTGCGGCGATCCATTTATGGATTGAAGCAAGCATCCAGGAGCTGGAATATCCGTTTTGATGAGACAATCAAAAAGTTTGATTTCTCACAAAATCCAGACGAACCTTGTGTGTACAAGAAGGTTAGTGGGAGTGCGATCGTGTTCTAGTATTGTATGTCGATGACATATTACTTATAGGAAAGCGATGTATCAATCTTACTGATCGATTAAGGTTTGGTTATCCAAGACATTCTCCATGAAAGACAGGAGAAGCAACCTACATCCTTGGGATTAAGATCTATAGAGATAGATCGAAGCGGTTGCTTGGTCTTTCGCGATCTACATATATAGGCCGAGTGCTAAAGAGGTTTAGCATGTCGAATCCAAGAAAGGTTATCTACCCATCGGGCATGGGAACACCTTTCAAGTCTATGTGTCCGCGCACGAAGGCGAGAGGATTTGCATGAGTAAGATTCCTATGCATAGGATCTATCATGTATGCTATGTTATGTACGAGGCCCGATGTATCGTATGCTCACGAGTGTCACGGTGGATACCAATCCGATCGAGAATGGATCATTCGGTATTAAGGCGATCCTTAAGTACTTGAGAAGAACTAAGGATGTGTTCCTAATATATGGAGAAGGGGACATGGTGATACGCGGGTATACGGATGCGACTTCGGACGGACAAGGATGATTCCAGTCTCACCGATACGTGTTCACCTTGAATGGGGGCGATGAGTTGGAAAAGTTCCAAACAAGAGATCGTGGCGGATTCTACCATCGAGGCGAATCGTTGCGGCTTTGGAAGCGGCAAAGAAGCGGTTTGGATCAAGTAGTTCATCTATGAACTTGATGTGGTCTCATCAATGATCCAAACATGTAGCTCCGCTATCATCTTATCAGAGAGATCATAAGTAGGAACGAAATACAAATCGAGAAAATTCCCACTGAAAGGAACTTAGCGGATCCTTTGACTAAAGCATTACCTCAAAGTAAGTTTGAGGGTCATGTTAGAGCTTATGGTATTGGATACCGTAGCGATTGGCATTAGGCCAAGTGGGAGTCTGTTAGTAATATATGAGAGATATCCTAAGGCAATCGCCTTATGTATGAACCATTTATATGATAAATGAAGATTCACTATTTGAGTATACATGTTTTATGTATTTGATTGGATCTTAAACTCATTTACTGAATGTCCACGATACGATTCATAGCATGAGAGAATTTGTGATTGGATCACAACTAGTGAGTATCTCTACATGTGTAATTGTGATGTATCGGAATTATCCCTAGTCGATGAATTGATGGATTTGGACACCATCAATTCTGTCGAGACTAACACGAGGTATACTCCTTGGTGTATCAGCGGTGATTCTCCTTTGGTGGAGACATAGTGATGTCGAGTTAATCGTGGATGCTAGTTATGGTAACTAGTTCATTGGAGTGACCAGCCGTAAGACTTCATATGGTTCTCTGCATATATAGATATGTCGATGAAGTTCTTACTGTGGCTTAAGTGCGATGTTCCTTTGACTTGCGGTATTCAAGTCATCTTGATCATGGAGACTTATGCTTTGACATCTTAAGCAAACATCTCTAAGGAGATGTGGACCCGGGATGATTGGGTATAAGTCGAGTGATCGAAGGTGTTTGAATAGCCTATAAAGGATTCACCACTCCTTGCGAGGAGATGTATACCCATGGCCTCTCGTCGGATTGTTACTAAAGTCTTTGGCCAAAGCATTACATGTTTAGAGTAAAGTACTCTTCGACACATGTGGAGTAACTAGAATCCGTAGGACGAGGAAATGATACTTGGGCTAGGTGTGACGTAGTCAGCCTAGTGGGGACTGACACAATAGACCATGTCCTGAACCAAGTGGGTATAAGATGAGTGAAGGGAATGGGGCACGAATCATTCGAGCTGCTGAAGGGTTTCAGAAATAGTTCTGGATCAACCGTTGATCTTTTCGGTTAATTGGGGATCATGATGTACTACTAGGTGCCACTCATGATCGTTCTATAATTAATGATTAATTATAGACGGCCAACATAAACCGAGAACCTATTTGGTCACACGCACAACGAGTGTAATCCAAAGGATTTAAAACGAGCTTGAGAATGGGATTCTCAGACCGAGAGAAACTATGTTTGGTTGGACCAAACATAAAGCGAGCATGAAATTGTTTCAGTCGCAATGGAATCATGGATGGGCCGTGTCTTATGAAGACATAATGGATGGACCAAAATGGTTTGGTTCTAATCCAATGGATGAGAATAAACCAAAGGGTTTGGTTTATATTAAACGAATGAACCAAAGGTTGGTTCGGTTCAGTTTAACTTAAAATAAACCATCATGGTTTGGTTTATTTTAACTTATCTTAATGGAGCGGGTTAACGGGCTTTATGGATATGATCCATTAACCATTAAGAGAATTAGTTCTCTATAAAATAGGGCTTAAACCCTAATCCAAAACTCTAATCTATTTTGGCCGCCCAACCTAGTTGCCGCCCACCCCTTGTTGGTGATTTCGGTGCCCAACCCTAAGCTGCCGCCGCCCAGCTTTGTGCCGCCGTCCAAGACCCTTGCCGGCGTCCAAGCTCCAGCCGGTGAACCTCCGGCGACCCTCCGGTGATCTCCTATAGGTTCGGCATCAAGGTGAGCTTTTTCTCTCCTTGTTTTGGCCGGCGCCTACTCCTCCACCAAGCTGTCCAGTTTTCTGGACAGCTTCTCCTCCTCTCGTCGGAGCGTCGTTTGGACGACGGTTAGTGCTCCGACAGCGGCTAACTTACCGGGATTTGATCTCCGGTAATCCTCTGAGGTGGAGGACGAAGGATTCGTCAAACGGTTGACGAATACCTCTCCGGAGAAGCGAGTTTTGAGAACTCGTTTTAGGATCCGAATTTGGATTCGGATCGTGATCATCTCGATCACGCCTTCAACACGAGGCTAGTAACCCGCATTTAAGACGGCTCGTGACTTAGCGAAGTCATCCCGAGGAGCTCGGCGTGGATACGGATAGAGACGATTCTTACGAGGATCGTTCCGGTTGATGCCGTTCCCGCTACACGTCATACGGAAGGTATAACGTAGTTTAATTTCCTTTTATTGCAAATTTTAATTTACGGTTATGTCTACACTTGTTGTAATAGCATGGGTGTGTTGTGTGTGTTGTAATAAATATAGATTTATTATTTTTAATTGCTTCCGCTGTGCTCATATTTACGAAACATGATCGAACACACAAACGCCGCGGTGCCGGAAACCCAACACTCTGATCCCAGCCGTCCAAACAAGCTAGGGTTTGATTGATATATTAATTGCTTAATTAAGCTGCTCCATCCAATGGCTGAAATCAGTCTGTTTTGAAATGGACGGATCTGATCCATCTGAAGGGATAATCACGATCCAACGGTCCGGATGAACGACCAAGATGTGTTGATCTTAATGTATGGGACGGATCACTCCAGATCCAGATGGATGGCTCAGAATCGATCAGATCTCATCGGACGGTCAAGATTGACTAGATCTGAACCCTTTGATTAAACTGCTTCTGATCTTGATGAAAGGTCCGGATTAATCATGTTTGAAATAATCCTTCTAGCTCTAGATGAAGCCATATTTGATCCACTGTGAGTCTAGTCCGGTGGCTCATCTCGATCTCCTACAAACAAAGATAAAATTTGCATATAAGTCCAAAAATTAGGAGAATTTACAATAAGATCCAAAAATATATCCAACTCATAAAACATGATAATAATCAATAATAAATCACTCGAGAGGATAAAAACAGTGATATTAAGGACCGAAATAATACAACAAAATGACAGTTATCAATGACCAAGCTGACAGTCAACTGCTAGCTATTGGCAGTCGACTGATGCTACTGATAGTCGTTTGATGAAGGGCATCAGGCAACTGATGGTGACGAATCAACCAAATACACAAGGTCAAAAAGGATAACGATTGATGTCGCCACTTCGTGATAAGATCCACAAGTTGTGGATCTGGATCTGGACTTATTTCAAGGCACAAGTCTATAAAAGGAGGGGAGGACTCGAACCCTAAGATCATCAATCTTGCTCTAAAAGTGCTCCCACAATCTTAAATCTCTAATGTTGTAACGTTGTCATAACGCCGATGCAACGCCAAGCTCACAACCTCTTCGTCGGCAACAACAAGTTTGTTTTTATTTATTGTATTCGTGGTTTTAATCACAACGAGGTGAGGTAGGTTTGTTGCCTCATCCTCGAGCTTTCAATTTTTGTGATTGTTGTCTCCTACCTCTAACGAGGAGGAGACTCTATAGTGGATTGCCCCTTCGTATACGGGGCTTTGGAGTAGAAACCGTTGGATTGTGAACCAAGTAAAAATAAATTATCCTTTACTTTCCGTTGTATTACTCTTAGTTTTAATCGTCTACTGAAGTTTTACGCACGTTGTTCACCCCCCTCTAGCGACGCTTCTCGATCCAACAATTTTGTCCACCCAGACCACGAGGGGTCATGGTAGCGAGGTGTGCAAGCAGTGATCATGCATATGCATAGTCATTTAGGTGCATATATATGTTTGATACATATTGCATATGCTTGTGATATGTTACATATGATTGAGCTATGATTGTTGCATATGTTTGTACATCATCATACATACCATTTGCATGTCCTATACTATTGTATACGAAGTACTTAGGTATGAGTTGGATCAGGTTGTTATGTGCATTTGATTAGCATTATATTATTGCATTAGATGGACCAAGTTGGTTTCTACATTTGATTATACGTTGTTCATATGATTATGAGTTGATCATAAGTGTGATATTATTCATGCATGTTATTGGTATGTGTTACATTGTTTAATATTTGCTCAGGTTGTTATGAGTTGTGTCATTGTAGACTATTATGTAAGTTAGTACATTACATTACATCTGGTGGATCAGATTAATTTATATTTATTATATTATACTAATGGTTATTTGTTATTACCTTTAAGATTGTATACCTATTGATCTCCATATATTTATTTAGTTCATGCACTATCTTTCATATACCACTGAGTCTTGTACTCACTACCACAGAACCTGAATTTCCTGTCACCCAGGTAGCTGGTAGAAGATTCCTTGATGTGCTCGGAACTCTGCCAGCTGATCCCATCTCACAACGAGTGTTTGAATTTTATTCCATATTGGTATTGTATTATTTTGGATGTATTTTTTGGATTTTATTCTATATTGATTCTGTATTTTGGTATATGGTTGTGTTGTTATGTACTTGGCTTCTATTATGGTTTTGGTTTTGGTTGTGGTATTTGTTAGGAGTATGAGAAATACAATCGAAGTCCCACATTAGTAAGACATGGAAAATATCATGTGCTTATAAGATAAAAAGATATCTCCATTGGTATGAGGCCTTTTGGGTAAATTCCAAAAATAAAACTATGAGAGCTTAGACCCAAAGTGGACAATATCATATCATTGTGGAGATATATGGATCTTATAGGTACTAACAATTGGTATCAGAGCCATGATCCATGTCAAGACATAAACCTCGAATGAAGGAAGTGGAACTCCCATGTCCGGATCAAGAGAACCAGACACCAGGCAGGAAGTCCAGTTGAGTCGGGAGGACCAAAAAACTAGCAGGAAGTTCAGTTGGGTCAGAAGGCCTGGACAACTGGCAGGAAGTCCAGCTGGGTCAGGAGGACCAGATAGTTGACAGGAAATCCTGGTGGGTTGAGGATCGGATATCAAGCAGAGAAAGTTCTTCAAGGATAGATAGACTTGGAATACAATCAAAGTCTCACATTGATAAGACATGAAAAAGTTCATGTGCTTATAAGATAAAAAGATATCTCCATTGGTATGAGGCCTTTTAGGTAAAATCCAAAAATAAAACCATGAAAGCTTAGGCCCAAAGTAGACAATATCATATTATTGTGGAGATATGTGGATCTTATAGACACTAACAGTATTAATTTCTATTATGTTTTCCGATTATGGTTGTGTAAAAATTGCACCAGTGCACTGTGTGTCTTTGTATTTCTACTATATGTCAGTGTTATTTTATTGTGATATATGGTTTATAAATGTCAACAGTTATGTGGGGCTTGTATCTTATATTGTCACAAGAGGATACCATCTGATTAACGAATAAATATACTCTCGGAGCATGACACCATTACGAGCCGTCAACACTTGATGCATGAACATATAGGTAGACATAACAGTTTCTCACCCATTAGAGACCAACATATGATAACTCGTGCTTGTGATATAACCCATGCAGGTGAGACCTATGTGGAGACCCATGCAACCAAGTGCTCCTATCACCATATACCATCAAGAGCTCCTCAGTGTAAAAAAATCTGAGGGATTTCTGTTGGGTTTTCCGAGCCGCAAAAACCGCTTTTTGCGTTGCGGAAACCTCAGAAGCCCCGGCCACGGATCCGTGCGAAGTATAAAATATAAAACTAACATGTATGTATTTAATACCTTTAGATCTACTCTAGATCTACATGATAAGAAGTTACCCTCGATGCGACGCCCTTCGCAAATCCCGCTCATCCAAAAGGTTCGTCGGAACTCGAGAGTGTCAAGTGCACACTCCTCTATTGGTTGTTAGAATGTATACTGAAAGCCTAGCTCTTTTTGTATGAACATTTTATTTTGAAATAAGAATCACATGATCATTGTTTGCACTTTATATATTTGTTATATGTGTGTGCATATTGTCTAATATTTTACATTGTAGATAACATGGTGCTTGGTGTGGCACAGAAGATCATGTTATCAGTCCCTTGTAAAATATAAGTAGAGGCTCACAACCAAGATGGTTTTGGACAAACCATTGGCATGGTTGTAGTGTAGCTTGGTATTATTTTATCTTGAACATAGAGTTACACTAGTACACTTAGGTGTATTGAGCAGGACCGAAATAGAGGTGATTCTATTTAGTGCTGACTACATAATTGAATCGGACCTCGGATATTATGTTGTACATACTCTTAATCCCGATATAATAACGGGCACATGTACTTAGTATTTATTTCTTTGATTTACCAGTGGGTGAGATTTAAATGGATTAAATCAATAAGCCCGGTAAGTTGGGAAATAATATTATTTACATGGTGTGCCTGATTATAGGAGAAACCGTGTCCTATATATTAGGTTGATGATGTCCTTGAGGAGCTCATAAGGTTCATCATGTAAACCCAGCTGGTTGACTTAGTCAACATGATGATAAGGTTGAGTGGTACTACTCGAGGAATTAGATGTTAATTAATTGATGGTCAGTAAATCAATTAATTGACGGACATTTGATATCTTAAACACGGGGAGATTAATGTACAAATAATATATGGAGCCCATATTAATTTATGGGGGTTGGTGAGGTAGTTCAATGATGATCCTCTAGTGGAATGGAACATCATTGATGGATCAAGTTTGTGTGGTTCCGATCCATCGGGTGGCCAAGACCCAACTCCTCCTTATGGTCCCTATCGTAGCCTAATATAATCTTTGTGAAGTCTAGATCTAAGAATGTAAAACAAAACCTAGAACCAACGGTTGGATTAAATCCATAGATCCGATGGTTAGGATGAAACCCTAGAACCAACGGTTGGATTAAATCCATAGATCCGATGGTTGGGATGAAATCCTAGATCCGACGGTTGGGATGAAATCTTAGATCCGACGGTGGAGATTAAATCCCTAGAACCGACGGTGGAGATTAAATCCTAGATCCGACGGTGGAGATTAGAGGAAGCTTAAGCCTAAATTATAGAATTAGGGTTTGGCTCATCCTTGGTTGGGCGGCAACAAATCTTAAAGGGGATAAGGTTGGTTGGGCGGCAAGAATATAGGAGTTAGTTCCTATATTTTAGGCTAACCAACTTTCTCCTAAATTCTATAAATATATGGCTTAGGGTTGGTGGCAAAAACATATAGATTTTCGAATAGGGATTAGGGTTTGGGAAAGAGTTGGGCGGCTAGGGTTTGGAGCTAGGTTGGGCGGCAACCATCTTCTTCCATCATTGTTGCCGGCGCCCAATTCACTCAAGCTTTCCTTGGCCGGCGCCCTTCACCTTAGCCATTCTCTTCTTCCTTTGCGGCGGTTCTCCTCGTTGGTGGCGCAAGATCATCTTCATCCAATTCCTCTAGGTGGGCGGCGGCATCATTCCATTGGTGGCGGCGCATCTTCATCCATTCCTTGGCGGCGGTTGCATCAAACTTCCTAAGCTTGGTGGCGGTTCTAGATAGGAAAGGTATTTGTGGTTTTTCTCTTTGTTCGGCGGACAAGGTAGAGGAAAACTTCGATCTAGAAGGCTTCTACTGTGGAGGATCTTCGTCCACACGTGTAAATCCGAGAAGGATAGGACATACGGTAGAAGATCGTAAGGTATAAAGTTATTTTAACTTTATGTACAGATCTGAGCATGTTCTTATTTGTTTTGATTATGCATGTTCGTATATGAATATATGTTGTATAATCATAGACCCCGAAGACAAACACAAAAACCGGCGATCCATCGTCTCTTCCGCGGCTAACCAACTAGAAGAGTAGAGTTGCTTGAACAACTAGTTTGTTCGAGCGACCACTCAAGTTGTTAGCACGACGACGAAATGGTGTTGCCAAGGAAGCTCATCCCATCCGGATTAATCCTTCATTAGTGAAAATTTTAATCCGGGGACATGGGAGCCAATGAGCCTCCGAAGCGATTCCCATCAAAATGGTATCAGAGCCACGGTTTCCGGTTTTGTGTGTTTAGGATTCGGTTATTTTTTTTTATGCATTTTTCATATATTATATGTGCCGGATAATAGTAGGATATGCGTAGTTTAACTCTTTGATTGCAGGCATAAGATCCGACTATTATGGCCATGTGTGTGTATGTGAATGGATGTGTGTAAAATTTATTATTTGAATCCTCGGGGTTGACGAGGCTAGATTAGTATTTAATTTTTGTAATTAAATACGGCATTGTTTAGCCGCTCGTTTTAGTTTACTTTCGATCTAGATTATTTGTACACTCCTTCGTGGAGTAGAGGATCGATGGATGTAAATTAATATGACTTATCTCGGCTTGGAACTCTTTGGTGACTTGCGCACGGGAAAAGATGGAGCGGACGAGGTGGCGACACGACGGGATGCGTATTGAAGAACAATGCCATAATAGTTGGAAAAAATTCTGATTTTTCCATATTTATTGCTTATTTGTTTTATATGCATGTTGTGTATGTTTAAAATTCCTCGATTGCAATTTACTAAGTGGGAGAGGGACATTTTAATTAATTCCCGTGGCCTCCATTACAATTTGACGTGTTATGCAAACAAACTTGTGTGTTTGCTCTGAGTGCCTTCCTCCCCATCGGATGGGTTTGTTTGCGGATCACTAGGTCAAATAATGGTTATAGGAAATTATTTAGGAGCGTGTGTACTTCCCCATCGGTAAGGCACATAATCCGAAATAATTCCCTTAGTATCGTGTAATGGTGCACACTTAGATGCAAATAAAAGTATCCTCCCCATCGGAGTCACTGCTTTTATTTGTAGGGATAAAGAGGAACCAACTATTAATTTTATTTGTCAAAAAGTAAGGTTGACAAGATAATAAAATTAATGGGTAAAACCTCCTCTTACAAATGTAGAATTCGTATACGTCCACACTATCGTGGCATGCGATATTCTCGGTGTTTTGAGTGTTGGTTGATTTTATTTTATTGTTTTAAGGAATCAATATTATTTGAAATCTGATATTTTTTATCATTGTGATTCTTAGGATTTTCAAATGGCTTTCAACCCACTTGCTGTGATTTTAAAAGAAAACAAACTTACTGGTCCAAACTACATTGATTGGAAAAGAAACCTGGATATTGTCTTAATCTGAGGAGTACAAATTTGTACTCTTGAGGTCTCCTCCTAAGCCCACCGATGACTCACGATGAAAAGGAGAAAGAACGTTATAAGAAATGGGTCAAGCGGATGAGATGGCGCGGTGTTACATTTTGGCATCTATGTCAAATGTCTTTGCGACATCGACATCGAGCCATGGCTTCCGCTTATGACATGATGTTCAATCTCAAGGAACTTTTCGGACATCGAGTAGTAGGCGGCTAGCGAGAGGCAATGAGAAACTTGATGGCGACCTCCATGATCGAGGAACACCGTTAGGGATCATGTTCTCAAGATGATGGCTCATCTTAATGAGATGGAAGTCCTCGGAGCTGAGATCGATGAAACCAGTCGATATCATTCTCCGATCTCTTCCTAGGAGTTTTGGCGATTCGCCTCACTACAACATGAACAAGAGGTTGTATTCGTTGGCGAGCTTCCGGAGAACTCCGGCGGCGGAGGGGCTTTTCGTCGAGTTCTCAAGCCATGGTCGCTCGAAGGTTTCTTCCTCTAAACCGAAAGGTAAGAAGAAGAAGAAGCAAGGTGGAGCGAAGAAAGTGGCGCGGGACCTCGAGCAGGAGTGAAGAAGCCGAAGGCAAGTGCTTCACTTGCAAGCGGTGGACATTGGAAGTCCTCTCACCGAAAGAACAAAGGTATATCTTCTTGTTTAGTTGTTGAAACATGTTTAGCGGTGTTATCTACGATTACTGGTGTGTAGATCGAGAGCACCGATCATGTCTGCAATACTTTGCGAGGTTCCAGGAAACCCGACGACTAGTGAGGAGAGGTTACCGTCTACATGGGCAATGCTTCAAAGGTGGCGGCTATTGCAGTGGGAGACGTTTATTTATCTTTTGATAGGAATAAAGTTTTGGTTTTAAGAAATTGTCTTTATGTACCTACTTTTAGAAAGAATTTAATTTGATTTCTAAATTGTTTTTGGATGGGTATTACTGTTTCTTTTAATGTGAGTTGTTATAAAAGGAATAGGAGATTATACTGATACAGTACATTGGTTGGCAATTTATATACTCTTGAACCAAAAACTCCACGATGCAAATAGAAATAAATAGCTCATCTTCTAAGTCTAATAAGAGAAAAGAACCTTTATGAACCCAGGACATATCTTTGGCATCTAAGGCTTGGTCATATTAACCTTAGCAGAATTCAAAGGTTGATAGCTGATGGACCTTTGGGTTCATTAGTGGTGGAGGATCTCCCAACCTGCGAATCTTGCTTGGAAGGTAAAATGAACAAGAGGCCTTTTAAGGCCAAGGGGTATAGAGCCAAAGATGTGTTAGAATTGGTTCATTCTGATTTGTGTGGTCCTATGTCTATCCAGGCAAGAGGTAGTTTTGAATATTTCGTCTCTTTTATAGACGATTATTCAAGATATGGATACATTTACTTGATGCGCCACAAGTCTGAATGCTTTGACAGGTTCAAAGAATTCAAGGCTGATGTGGAGAACCGTCAAGGTAAAAGTATCAAGACATTACGATCTGATCGTGGTGGTGAGTACCTCTTGGGAGAGTTTAGGAGTTACTTATCAGAGGCTGGGATTCAATCCCAATTATCACTTTGGCACACCCAGTAGAATGGTGTATAGTGAGGCGAAGGAATAGGACTCTTATGGAGATGGTGAGATCGATGATGAGTTATTCTGAGTTACCTGTTTCGTTCTGGGGGTTTGCTCTGGAAACAGCAGCACACATTTTGAACTTGGTTCCATCTAAGTCAGTACCCTCTACTCCCACAGAGTTGTGGACTGGGCGAAAGCCTAGTCTAAGACATATTCGGATTTGGGGTAGTCCAGCACATGTGCTGAAGGGAGATGCTGGTAAGTTGGAATCTCGTACAGAAGTGTGCATGTTTGTTGGCTACCCCAAGGGAACGAAAGGTGGTTTATTTTATAATCCTAGAGATCAGAGGGTGATCGTTAGCACGAACGCCAGATTTCTAGAGGAGGATTATGTAATGAACCACAAGCCCACGAGTAGGATTGTTCTTGAGGAGTTGACGGGGGAAGCACCGACTTCAATACCACCGGTACAAGAGGAGACACCACAAGTCACTGCACCGCGTGTCACAGAGCATACACAGGAGGCACCTCGTCGTAGTGGGAGGGTTGTTAGACAACCCGACAGATTCATGTTTTTGGGAGAGTCTTCGGACTTAGTCCCTGGTGAACATGAACCTGATCCTTGGACATATGATGAGGCACTCCAAGATAGAGATCACGTATCTTGGCAAAGTGCGATGAATTGGAGATAGAATCTATGGATTCTAATCAGTCAGGAGCTAGTAGACCCACCCGATGGTGTAAAAACCATTGGATGCAAGTGGATCTACAAGAGAAAGAGAGGAGTAGGCGGGAAGGTTGAGACCTTCAAAGCTAGGCTTATTGCGAAAGGGTACACTCGAGAAGAGGGTATCGATTATGAGACTTTTTACTTAGCTATGCTTAAGTCTATCCGGATTCTCTTATCTATAGCTGCTCATATGGATTATGAGATATGGCGGATGGATGTCAAGACTTTCCTCAGAAGTCTTGAGGAGAACATCTATATCGGCAACTGGAGGATTCATTGCTAAAGGCAAAGAGCATCTTGTATGTAAGCTTAATCGGTCCATTTATGGATTGAAGCAAGCTTCTAGATCTTGGAACATCCGATTTGATGAGGTAATCCAGTCATATGGATTTATTCAAAGTCCGGATGAGCCTTGTGTATACAAGAGATGTGACGGAAACGTAGTGGTGTTTCTTGTACTATACGTAGATGACATTTTGTTAGTTGGCAACAATATCAAAGTGTTATCGGACGTAAGGGTATGGTTGTCAAAATATTTGACATGAAGGACTTGGGAAGTGGGACACATCCTTGGGATCAAAGTTATAAGGGATCGCAAGAAAAGATGTTGTGCTTGTCAAAAGCTTCATATATTGACACTATCCTTGCTCGTTTTAGCATGCAGAACTCCAAGAAAGGTTTTCTACCTTTTAGGCATGGAGTTCCTTTATCTAAAGAGATGTGTCCCAAAACATCAAAGAAGATAGAGGACATGAAGGCGGTTCCTTATGCTTCGGCAGTAGGAAGCCTTATGTATGCTATGCTATGTACGAGACCGGATATCTGCTTTGCCGTGGGCATAGTTAGCAGATATCAGAGTAATCTGAGCGAGGACATTGGTGTGGTAAAGCATATATTGAAGTACGAGAAGGACTAGGATTATATCTTTGGTTTCTGCAGGCGGATCAATTAGTCCTGTGGGTTACACAGTTGATTTCCAATCGAGATAGGGACAAGAGTAAGTCTACCTCGGGGTTTGTGTTTACTTTTGGAGGTGGAGCCATAGTATGGAGGAGTGTCAAGCAGAAATGCGTGGCGGACTCTACCATGGAAGCTGAGTATGTGGCAGCCTCTGAGGCAGCCAAGGAAGCTGTATGGCTCAGAAACTTCTTGATGGACTTGGAAGTGATTCCTGGTTTGCCCAGAACTATCACAATTTATTGTGACAATAGTGGTGCAGTTGCAAACTCGAAGGAACCACGAGCCCATAAGGCGAGTAAACACATAGAGCGCAAGTACCACCTTATACGAGAGATCGTAAAGCGAGGAGAAGTTCTTTGTCGTAAGATTGCATCGAGAGGATAACTGGCGGATCCATTCACTAAGGCCCTTCCAACAGCGTTTGATAGGCATGTGGAGGACATGGGGATCGGATGTATGGCTTTGTGATGGACTTAGTCTTTTAGTATAAGTGGGAGATTGTTAGAATGTATCGAAAGCCTAGCTCTTTTGTATGAACATTTTATTTTGAAATAAGAATCACATGATCATTGTTTGCACTTTATATATTTGTTATATGTGTGTGCATTGTCTAATATTTTACATTGTAGATAACATGGTGCTTGGTGTAGCATGTAAGATCATGTTATCAGTCCCTTGTAAAATATAAGTAGAGGCTCACAACCAAGATGGTTTTGGACAAACCATTGGCATGGTTGTAGTGTAGCTTGGTATTATTTTATCTTGAACATAGAGTTACACTAGTACACTTAGGTGTATTGGCGGGACCGAAATAGAGTGATTCAATTTAGTCTTGACTACATAATTGAATCGGACCTCGGATATTATATTTGTACATACTCTTAATCGATATAATAACGGGCACATGTACTTAGTATTTATTTCTTAGATTTACCAGTGGGTGAGATTTAAATGGATTAAATCAATAAGCCCTGTAAGTTGGGAAATAATATTATTTACATGGTGTGCCGTTGATTATAGGAGGAAACCGTGTCCTATATATTAGGTTGATGATGTCCCCTTGAGGAGCTCATAAGGTTCATCATGTAAACCTAGCTGGTTGACTTAGTCAACATGATGATAAGGTTGAGTGGTACTACTCGAGGAGTTAGATGTTAATTAATTGATGGTCAGAATCAATTAATCACTGGACATTCGATATCTTAAACAGGAGATTAATGTACAAATAATATATGGAGCCCATATTAATTTATGGGGTTGGTGAGGTAGTTCAATGATGATCCTCTAGTGGAATGGAACATCATTGATGGATCAAGTTTGTGTGGTTCGATCCATCGGGTGGCCAAGACCCAACTCCTCCTTATGGTCCCTATCGTAGCCTAATATAATCCTTGTGAAGTCTAGATCCAAGAATGTAAAACAAAACCTAGAACCAACGGTTGGATTAAATCCATAGATCCGATGGTTAGGATGAAACCCTAGAACCAACGGTTGGATTAAATCCATAGATCCGATGGTTGGGATGAAATCCTAGATCCGACGGTTGGGATGAAATCTCAGATCCGACGGTGGAGATTAAATCCCTAGAACCGACGGTGGAGATTAGAGGAAGCTTAAGCCTAAATTATAGAATTAGGGTTTGGCTCATCCTTGGTTGGGCGGCAACAAATCTTAAAGGGGATAAGGTTGGTTGGGCGGCAACAAATCTTAAAGGGGATAAGGTTGGTTGGGCGGCAAGAATATAGGAGTTAGTTCCTATATTTTAGGCTAACCAACTTTCTCCTAAATTCTATAAATATATGGCTTAGGGTTGGGCGGCAAAAAAGATATAGATTTTCGAATAGGGATTAGGGTTTGGGAAAGAGTTGGGCGGCTAGGGTTTGGAGCTAGGTTGGGCGGCAACCATCTTCTTCCATCATTGTTGCCGGCGCCCAATTCACTCAAGCTTTCCTTGGCCGGCGCCCTTCACCATAGCCATTCTCTTCTTCCTTTGCCGGCGGTTCTCCTCTCGTTGGTGGCCGGCAAGATCATCTTCATCCAATTCCTCTAGGTGGGCCGGCGGCATCATTCCATTGGTGGCCGGCGCATCTTCATCCATTCCTTGGCCGGCGGTTGCATCAAACTTCCTAGCTTGGTGGCCGGTTCTAGATAGGAAAGGTATTTGTGGTTTTTCTCTTTGTTCGCAGCGGACAAGGTAGAGGAAAACTCGATCTAGAAGGCTTCTACTCGTGGAGGATCTTCATCCACACGTCGTCCACGAGAAGGATAGGACATACGGTAGAAGATCGTAAGGTATAAAGTTATTTTAACTTTATGTACAGATCTGAGCATGTTCTTATTTGTTTTGATTATGCATGTTCGTATATGAATATATGTTGTATAATCATAGACCCCGAAGACAAACACAAAAACCGGCGATCCGTCCGTCGTCTCTTCCGCGGCTAACTAACTAGAAGAGTAGAGTTGCTTGAACAACTAGTTTGTTCGAGCGACCACTCAAGTTGTTAGCACGACGACGAAATGGTGTTACCAAGGAAGCTCATCCCATCCGGATTAATCCTTCATTAGTGAAAATTTTAATCCGGGGACATGGGAGCCAATGAGCCTCCGAAGCGATTCCCATCATTGGTATCCACACAAGCAATAGGTGGAGAAAAATATCTTAGAGTATGCTAGCACCCTTTAGGAATTTCGGCCAAGGAGGTTGGGAGAGCTTGAGATGGTGATCCAAGGAAGAAGATGAAGTTGTGTAACTCACCAAAAATCAATTTCATCTAATGGTAATAGTGGCCGGCCACTTTTCTTAGGGGGGGGGGGGTTACATGCATGCATGTAACTCCTCCAAGAGCCAATGGCTCTTGGTCTCCCTCATGAGGTGGCACCACATGCTAAGTCAATGATGATGTGGAGCATCATCATTGGTCGGCCATGCCAAGTCATCATCATGACATGACATTTGGTCAAGTCAAACTTGACCTTTCATCTTCCCTCTCAAGTCAAGTCAAACTTGACCTCTTATCTCCCATGGTTGATCAAATGCAACCATTTGATTCAAGTCAATTTAATTTAATGAATCTCTATTCATTAATTTAAATTGATTTGATGAATCAAATCTAAATTAGACTCATTTAACACTTGAATCAAATTGAGTTCAACTCAATTAGTCTAATTAGGATTACTCTTAATCCAATTTGGTTCATCCCATGAACCTAATCCTCATGGTTCATCATATGAACCTAATCTCCACCTAATTGCCCTTAGTGTGTGACCCTATAGGTTCTTGTAACGTTGGCAATATCCCTAAACCGATTTAGGAACATAAGCAATGAGCGGTATCTAGAAACACATCAATGCTACCCAAGTTACAAGAATGTTGAGCTCCAACATCACCTTTGTGACTACTAATTGTGACTCTCACAATATGTGACAATGTCTCTCTATCCTTGACATCTTGATTGACCAATTGAGGCATAGACCGTGTCATCCTCGGTACAATCTATATCTTGAACTCCAAGTAGATTCACTCTAATTAAATGAGCTCAATATCTCATATTTACTCATTTGGGCATGGCCATGCACTTCGTGGTCTGACTCTATCAAGAATATCGATGTCACCCCCGTCATATAGGAGGGATAGATCCCATCTACATCACTCACATCCCTGCGCATAATTTGTTACATACCCAGTAATCGCCTTTATAGTCCACCCATTTACGGGTGACGTTTGACGAAGCCAAAGTATGCAACTCCTTATGTAGGGAACCATGGTGACTTCATGTCTAAGGACTAATAGTCATACTAATAGCCACATGAGAAAGTATATGACACTCATATAATGATCCATGATACTTTCTCATGGTGGGTCATTCAGTATACATTCTCCAATGCATACCCATGTGTCAACTTGATATCTCATATCCATGACTTGTGAGATCAAGTCATCATGTTGACCTACATGCTAGTCTCTACGCATTAACATTGTCCCTGAATGTTAATACTTGACTAGGAATGATTAAGAGTAGTGTTCTCTATATCATCTCATTATCGATTCAACAAATCGATTAATATAGATAAGAACCTACTACTCAAGGACATTATTATATTTAGTTATTTGGCACCAATTCAAGTAAATATAATAACCATGCCTTTATAAATAGGAATATGATACAATAAAGTCCATACAACAATCATCACATGATTGGCTCTAGGGCTTTCACTAACAATCTCCCACTAGCACTAGTGCCAATCACCGTAGTATCTAATACCCAATGACCTAGTGTGACCATCATGCTTTTTCTGTGCCAAAGTCTTGGTCAAGGGATCTACGATGTTAGCCTCTGTGGGTACTCTGCAAATCTTCACATCTCCTCTATTGATAATCTCTCGAATAAGATGGAAGCGCCGTAGTATGTGTTTGGTCCGCTAGTGTGAGCGATTCCTTAGCCTGTGCAATCACTCCATTGTTGTCACAATAGAGCTCTATAGAATCTGAAATGCTAGGAACCACCCCAAGCTCAGTAATGAACTTGCGGATCCAAACTGCCTCCTTTGCTGCCTCAGATGCAGCGATATACTCAGCTTATGTTGTAGAATCAACAACTGTGTCCTGCTTCGAACTCTTCCAGCTCACAGCGCCACCATTCAAGCAAAACACGAACCCTGACTGCGATTTATAATCATCCTGGTTAGTTTCGAAGCTGGCATCGCTGTAACCCTTTACAGCTAGCTCCTCATCGCCTCCAAATATCAAGAAATATTCTTTAGTCCTTCTCAAGTACTTAAGAATATTCTTGACTGCTATCCAGTGACGCTCACCTGGATCTGACTGGTATCTACTTGTCATGCTTAAAGCATACGAGACATCAGGACGAGTACACAGCATGACGTACATGATAGATCCTATAGCATATGCACAAGGGATCTTATCCATGCAGTCTCTCTCCTCTCTAGAAGAGGGACTTTGAGTCTTCGAAAGACTCACACCATGTGACATCGGCAGAAGTCCCTTCTTGGAATTCTGCATGGCAAACCGTAGTAATACCGTGTCAATGTATATACTCTGACTTAGGCCAAGTAATCTCTTAGATCTATCTCTATAGATCTTGATGCCTAGAATATAGGTTGCTTCACCTAAGTTCTTCATTGAGAAGCACATCCCCAGCCAAGACTTCACAGACTGTAGCGAAGGGATGTCATTCCCAATGAGCAGTATGTCATCCACATACAATACAAGGAAGACAACTGTATTCTCATTAACCCTTTTGTAGACACATGGTTCATCTTCATTCTTGATGAAACCAAACTATTTGATCGCATCATCGAATCGAAGATTCCAGCTCCGAGAGGCTTGCTTTAGCCCATAAATGGACCTTTGCAGCTTGCATACCTTCCCAGTATGTTGTAGATCTTCAAAACCCTCAGGTTGTGTCATGTACACATCCTCGAGTAAGTTTCCATTCAGAAACACGGTTTTGACATCCATTTTCCAGATCTCATAATCGTGGTATGTTGCAATAGCAAGCAAGATCCGAATGGACTTAAACATCGCCACTGGAGAAAAGGTTTCATCATAGTCAATACCATGAATCTGCTTGAAACCTTTAGCCACCAATCGGCCCTTATAGGTATGCGTAAGTCCATCCATGTTAGTCTTTCTCCTAAAGACCCACTTACACCCAATGGGTTTGACCCGTTCAGGTGGATTAACCAAAGTCCATACTTGGTTGGTGTATATGGATTCCATCTCGGATCTCATGGCCTCTAGCCATTTCTCAGAATCTAGGCTCATCACAGCTTCCTGATAGGAGGTAGGCTCATTCTCAATGAGCATAACGTCATCATGGTTAGACAAGAGAAATGAGTATCTCTCAGGCTAACGACGTACCCTATCAGACCTGTGAAGAGGTAGGTCTACCTGAACAGGTGGTTGTTCCACAACTCCTTGTGCAACAACCTCATCACCCACAACACTTTGTGGTTCCTGTTCAACCTCCATCAAGGCCTCAGTGCTATGATCCTTATCTTGAATTTCTTCAAGATCGAACGTACTCCCACTAGTTTTTCTAGAAACAAAATCTCTTTCTAGAAAAACCCCAGTCTTTGCTACAAACACTTTGTGCTGACTGGGAATGTAGAAGTAATATCCCTTTGTATCCTTGGGATATCCAACAAAATAGCACCTATCGGATTTGGGTCCCAATTTGTCTGAGACTTGACGTCGAACGTAAGCCTCACAACCCCAAATCCTCATGAAAGACATCTTGGGATTTCTCCTTATCCATATCGTATATGGTGTCTTTATGACAGCCTTGGATGGTACACGGTTAAGGGTAAAGGCTGCTGTGTCTAGAGCATATCCCCAAAAGGATATAGGAAGATCTGTGTGACTCATCATAGATCGTACCATATCTAATAGGGTACGATTCCTCCTTTCGGATACACCATTCCACTGTGGTGTTCTAGGAGGAGTGAGTTGAGATAGAATCCCACACTCAGCTAGATAGTCACGAAACTCATGGCTAAGGTATCCACCACCTCGATCTGATCGAAGTATCTTAATACTCTTGTCAAGATGGTTTTGTACTTCATTCTTGAATTCTTTGAACTTTTCAAAGGATTCTGATTTATGTGTCATAAGATACACATAACCATATCTACTGAAGTCATCAGTAAATGTAATGAAGTACCTGTAACCACCTCTAGCAGCAACATTGAAAGGACCACATACATCACTATGTATAAGTCCTAACAAATCTGTTGCTCTTTCACTATGTCCACTAAAGGGAGTCTTGGTCATCTTGCCTAAAAGGCAAGACTCGCATGTCTCATATGATTCAAAATCAAATGAGTCTAGCAGCCCATCCTTATGGAGCTGAGATAAGCGACTCTCATTTATGTGACCTAAGTGACAATGCCAGAGATAGGTTTGGTTCAACTCATTTGACTTGAACCTCTTGGTACTTATGTTATAGATAGGGCTCTCTAAGTCTAGAAAGTAGAGTCCGTTCATTAGAGGTGCACTACAATAGAACATATCATTTAAATAAACTAAACAACATTTGTTCTTTATTATAAATGTAAATCCTTTCTTGTCCAAACAAGAAACCGAAATTATGTTCTTAGTCAAAGCAGGCACATAACAACATTCATCTAATTCTAGTATAAGCCCAGAGGACAGAGATAGATCATAAGTTCCTACAGCAACAGCAGCAACCCTTGCTCCATTGCCTACTCGTAGGTCCACCTCGCCCTTTATCAATGCCCTGCTATTTCTCAGCGCCTGCACATTGGTACAAATGTGAGATGCACATCCGGTATCTAATACCCATGATGAAGAAATAGATAGATTGACTTCTATAACATTTATACCTGAAGTAGAAGTCTCACTTCTTTTCTTCTTAAGATCTTCTAGGTAAGCTTTGCAGTTACGCTTCCAGTGTCCAGCTTCTTTGCAGTGGAAGCAAGCCCCTTCTTTGGCTACCCCTCCTTTGGGTTTAAGTTCTTTGCCTTTGCCCTTGGCTTTGGACTTTCCCTTACCTTTAGGCTTGCCCTTGCCTTTCTTTTTGTGCACCATCAAAATGGTGTCAGATTTTCCCTTCTTAAGGTTAAGCTCGTGATTCTCAACATCTTTGAGCATCTCGGCGATGGACTTATTAATTTCATTCATGTTATAATTCATGACAAATTGATTGTAGGCTTGTGGCAAAGATTGCAAGATCAGGTCAGTGGCCAGCTCTTGGCCAAGTGGTAATCCCAACCTTTGTAGGTTTTCTACGTACCCAATCATCTTGAGTACATATGGACCTACGGGAGTCTCATCTTGCATTTTGGACCCAAACAATGCCTTAGAGACTTCATATCTCTCATGCCTTGCTTATCCTTGATATAGTTGACGAAGATGTCCAACCATATCATAAGCATTCATGAACTCGTGTTGCTTCTGAAGCTCAGAGTTCATGGTCACGAGCATTAGACATGACACATCTAATGCATCATCTTGATGCTTCTTGTAAGCATCTTTGTCAGCTCGCGAGGCAGTGGAAGGAGGTGCCTCCATAATGGGCTGCTCCAGGACGTACAACTTCCTTTCTTGGGTGAGAACAATTCTCAGGTTCCTGTACCAATCCAGAAAATTTGCTCCATTGAGCTTGTCCTTCTCAAGGACAGAACGCAGAGAGAGAGAGTGTTCGTGTTTGTCGACATAGTAATCTACAACATACAATGCAGAGAATTAATATCATATTCCTTTTATCATTTAATTAAGCCTTTAATAAAATGATGCTCCCACTGAATTATAGGAATTTTGTAGAATCGAGTTATAGATGTGGTCAAACCACATTACTATATTCATACAAACTAGCTATAATTCTTGCGGGACAAGATCCACATCATACTAAGCCTTGAGTTAGCTTTGGCTAAATCGCCCAATACTTAGTACGATCGGTGGGTAACACATTACCGATTACATTTCTATGCAACTCTTGTTTATAGGATCAAGACCCACATTTACAAAAGACCTTGAGTTAGCTTTGGCTAAATCGCCGAAGATTTAGTGTAAATGCGATCTTATCCTATCTTTCCAACGATTAGAATATGCCTATAGTTCTACTCGATCCAATTGAGTTAAGTAGTTTTACTCAATCTAATTGAGCTTACTCTAACCCAAGCCGTGATAGGTGGCACCAAGATTGTCCCTCCACACCCTACCAAGATAATATGTGTTGCTCTGTTTTGGCAGATTCAATAACTACAAATGATCGAGGTAGTGATGGGTATCAAGGACCTGGTAGGCATTTACGAGTTGATTCAATTAAGATCTAATTTAATCGTAATGTGTATCATATACACATTAAGGCCTTTATTATCCTATATTAGCATGCATCACATACATACATACATTATTCTAGCATGCATCATATACATATAAGAAAATTATCCTAGCATGCATCATATACATACAAGCATTATTCTACTAGCATGCATCACATACATACAAGCAAAATCAAATATATATATATATATATAATTAACTGTGATGTAGTCATGGCCCTACTACAATCTTCTCAAGTCAATGAGAAGATCGGACGGTCAACCTAAGGCTAGCGGCTTCTCCAAGCGCTTCCTTTGACCGCCATGTGTCGTCGGCACCCTTCTCGTAACTTCGTCTACAAGTGGACTTTCCACCGCTCCATTTTGTACATTACAAATATGAAACTCGAGTTACATTCGAGTCTAAAACTATTTACAACTAGAATTTCAAAAGAAGAGGTACGACGCGCAGGTCGCATACACTATACAACACGCATAACCACAAAAACGGCACACAGGCCATATTATGAATTACAACACATCATAATCCAATCAAATTGGGGTCATTTGGCCATGACAATCACAAAATTATACATAATCCTAAATTATATATTTTTTACAGAAAATTTCTATAATTTTTCCTATTTTATTTTTCAATTTTATGAGTCACCTCTCCGTAACGGTCCCGCTAAGCGGTTTTCGAGCGTGATCGCGGGACAAGGCCCCTTTCGAGGATAGGGGCAGCGCCCCTACTCGCAAAATAAACTTTGCGAGTGTCCCTACTACGATCTTACAGCAACTTAACTCGCTGTCACAAAAACCTAAAGCGAGAACTCGCCGTTTCGGAGAGTTTTTCTCGGTGGTTAAAGCCGACAAGTGTCCCAACACTCGTTGCTTCGACTCTTCGAGAAAAATACCCAAAAATTCTATAAAAATAGGAAATTTACAGAAACATAAAATTCTGTAATTTTTATATCTAATATAAAAAGCCACAAAAATGAAACACATACATGCTTCGAACGTGGCTCTGATACCACTGTTGGGTTTTTCGAGCCGCAAAAACCGCTTTTTGCATTGCGGAAACCTCGGAAGCCCCGACCACGGATTCGTACAAAGTATAAAATATAAAACTAACATGTATGTGTTTAATACCTTTAGATCTACTCTAGATCTACATGATAAGAAGTTACCCTCGATGCGACGCCCTTCGCAAATCCCGCTCGTCCAAAAGGTTCGCTGGAACTCGAGAGTATCAAGTGCACACTCCTCTATTGGTATCCACACAAGCAATAGGTGGAGAAAAATACCTTAGAGTGTGCTAGCACCCTTTAGGAATTTCGGCCAAGGAGGTTGGGAGAGCTTGAGAGGGTGATCCAAGGAAGAAGATGAAGTTGTGTAACTCACCAAAAATCAATTTCATCTGATGGTAATAGTGGTCGGCCACTTTTCTTAGGGGGGGGGGGGTACATGCATGCATGTAACTCCTCCAAGAGCCAATGACTCTTGGTCTCCCTCATGAGGTGGCACCACATGCTAAGTCAATGATGATGTGGAGCATCATCATTGGCCGACCATGCCAAGTCATCATCATGACATGGCATTTGGTCAAGTCAAACTTGACCTTTCATCTTCCCTCTCAAGTCAAGTCAAACTTGACATCTTATCTCCCATGGTTGATCAAATCCAACCATTTGATTTAAGTCAATTTAATTTAATGAATCTCTATTCATTAATTTAAATTGATTTGATGAATCAAATCTAAATTAGACTCATTCAACACTTGAATCAAATTGAGTCTAACTCAATTAGTCTAATTAGGATTACTCTTAATCCAATTTGGTTCATCCCATGAACCTAATCCTCATGGTTCATCATATGAACTTAATCACCACCTAATTGCCCTTAGTGTGTGACCCTATAGGTTCTTGTAACGTTGGCAATGTCCCTAAACCGATTTAGGAACATAAGCAATGAGCGGTATCTAGCAACACATCATTGCTACCCAAGTTACAAGAATGTTGAGCTTCAACATCACCTTTGTGACTACTAATTGTGACTCTCACAATATGTGACAATGTCCCTTTATCCTTGACATCTAGATTGACCAATTGAGGCATAAACCGTGTCATCCTCGGTACAATCTATATCTTGAACTCCAAGTAGACTCACTCTAATCAAATGAGCTCAATATCTCATATTTACTCATTTGGGCATGGTCATGCACTTCGTGGTCTCACTCTATCAAGAATATCGATGTCACCCCCATTATATAGGAGGGATAAATCCCATCTACATCACTCACATCCCTCCGCATAATTTGTTACATACTCAGTAATCGACTTTATAGTCCACCCATTTACAGGTGACGTTTGACGAAGCCAAAGTATGCAACTCTTTATGTAGGGAACCATGGTGACTTCAGGTCTAAGGACTAATAGTCATACTAATAGCCACATAAGAAAGTATATGACACTCATATAATGATCCATGATACTTTCTCATGGCGGATCATTCAGTATACATTCTCTAATGCATACCCATGTGTTAACTTGATATCTCATATCCATGACTTGTGAGATTAAGTCATCGTGTTGACCTACATGCTAGTCTCTACGCATTAACATTGTCTCTGAATATTAATACTTGATTAGGAATGATTAAGAGTAGTATTCTCTATATCATCTCATTATTGATTCAACCAATCGATTGATTTAGATAAGAACCTACTACTCAAGGACATTATTATATTTAGTTATTTGGCACCAATACAAGTAAATATAATAACCATGCCTTTATAAATAGAAATATGATACAATAAAGTAGAAATTACAAGGTGATTTACAAGAAGTCTATCGATTGAGAAAAAATTGAATTGAAAACCGATTATTGAGGTTGCAAATAATGTATACCTGACCAAATGGATATGTTCCCAAGATAATTAGACCGAATGGATATATTTTTAATGGAGATATTTCCAAAAAAATCATAAAGAAAAATAAGTCTAAAAGATTCACGTTTAAATTAAACCGAGCCAAGAGATTGTTGACATCGTGAAGACCAAGATCCCTCTCAAGTGTATGACATCATTAAAAATCAGATCTACCATTCACGTCTCCTCATAGCTATCAACCGTTCATTATTGCACACGTACGTTCCTACTGTTCTTCAATCGACTGTTACCACCACCTCTGACGAAGAGTGTAAAAGGCTGATACCATCTTGACCGTTCATCATATACCATTGTTATATTCGAGTGGCAGTGATATTGTTCGATGAACCACCAAAAGAGCGAGTGTGATCATGATCGTTCATGACCTTTATCGCACACCACTTCACTGCCTTACTCGACTATAAAAGGGCCCTCCACGGTAAAAACCATCCGCACTTCACATTTTACATCAACACTGTAATACTCAGCCTGTGCCTCACATGACCATGCATAAGATTCACTCTTCTTCCCTATGTTTGCATTTAGCATTCATAGCAATATGTCGCATAAAAAAACCATTCAACTTGAACCAACATTCATTGAAACAATCCGAACGGGTTTCCAAACTTAGTTTGAAACCACTTCCACTCGTGTAGTTCACTCTATCTATGGGTCCCTTAAATCACGCTTCTTCATTTCTTTTGATGATCATATTATGCTTGTACATTAATCGGACATGTTCATTTACCACCCGAAAACATAATTTTTTTTTCCTCTGGCAATTAGAAGGTGGGCTTCGCTTTCTAATTCATCCATTTTTATGTGAAATATCCATCTTCTTTTCGTCAACTCTTAATCAATTAACCCTTTACTCCTGGTGTCTCGTGATCGACTTCTATATTGTACTCTCTTATCTTAAATTAACACCTACCATTTCTCTCTTCCATTGCGTCTTCTTCTTCATGGCCTGACCTAAAATTCAATTCTTAACTAGATGTCCTACATCCCATAAAGGATGGAAAGAATATTTCTTTCTTGTATGACCAACACCCCCCTTTCCCTTTTATTACAAAATGAATTTTTACCCTTCCTCCACGATAGACCCTCGAACACTATCATGAGCAAGAGGACTAGAAATCAGTCGTCTATTGTCTTGATGATTGAGTAATCCATCTAGGTCATCTACTAACCGAGCAAACTCTGTCCCGAGCGGGCTTAAGTCTCTGCATTCCAAATCTATCAATAACATTAGGTAGGTTTTGTTGGATCAAAAAGCACGCTAGAGGGAGGGAGGGAGGAGGCGCGGGGGGGGGGGGGGTGTATAGCGTGTTTTAAAAACTTTTTCTTTCATAAAACTCACGTGATTTTCGAGGCCTAATGCAACGGAAAACTAATAAAGTAAAGACATAAGTATTTTACTTGGTTCACAATCGAATGACTTCTAGTCAAAGGCCCACAATTTGATCACTTTTGGCGATCAATCAACTAAATAATCTCTTCCTCGTTGAAGGTAAGAGACACGACAATTACAAAAATTAAAGGAAGTGGTAACAACCTTATCATTCCTTATAGAAATTAAGTACACAAGAAACACCAAATAAAATATATGGATAAGTAAAGAAATCAATGAAGAAGCATGGTCGGTGCTTACAACATGAAGGTTGGTCGGTTGCAAGATTGTAAGAGCGAGAGTACTTGTGTTTCAAAAATTGATGATTAGGGTTTGTGTCCAACCCTTCTTTGATAGACTAGCAACTTTGATAAAGTCCATATCTAGATCCTACTTAATTAGATCTTATCATGAGGTGACACCTTGCTCTTGATCGATTCAAATAGCCTTGGCATTTTGACTGATCCATATTCATTAGTCGTCTGCCATCCCGATTAGTCGACTGTTGGTTCATAGATCCTTAGTAGTCGGCTAGAGTATAGAGTTCTCGATTTTTGTATAGGGTGATTGGCAATAACAATGGGTGCTCAGTTGGAGAGCATGGTGCTCAGCTGGAAGGCATGGTGCTTGACATTTGTACTGAGTTCTTGGAAATTACACTGGGTGCTCCGCAATTACACTGGGTGCTCGGCCAGAGCCCATGATGCTCGTTCTCATCCAGTCTGTACCTGCATTATAAGATTAGCACAGTAAAAGTAATCATGTCAGTCCTTGACCATCCGATCTTGACTTCGGCCTTCCCTCGAAATCCTTAGTCAGATCGACACCTAAGGTTGTCCCTGTACGGAGGATGCAACTTTACCATCACTCCTCACAAGGAGCTTACCTTTGATTAACCTTAGTCTTTTTACTTGTTGATTAACATCTAATTCTCCTGACCTCTTTGATCTTAGCTAAGGTTACTCAAGTTCTTTACACTTAATATAACATATAAGATAATATTATAACTTAACTTTGAACCTTTGTCATTATCAAAACTCCTCTAAGTATGATTTTTGAGCATTCAATGTTTTTAATTATACATTTATTTGATGAAAATATAACTTTATAACCAATATAACAAAATTGGATAGTACTTAGAAGATTAAATTTAAGATTTTCTACTAATAAAACTTTGTGTATTATAAAATTTGACTTTAGCTCAATATCACCTGATCCGATGATTTCGAGTTATCATTGTTTTCGAAGACTACCAACCTTACATTTTTGAATCTTAGCCTTGTAAACTTTAGTCTGTCTCCAGTCATATGTCTGAAGCACCCACTGTCCAACATCCATTAATCTTATATACAAAGTAGTTGGATCGGATTTTAGAATTTTAAATGTTTAAGTTTTTATCATACTTTTCATCTCACCCTTTCTACATGATTAATCAAGTTATCCTATATATGTTGTGAGATGACTTTCAATTTTACTTAGTTAATTTTAATGACTTGAAAATTAATTAACCTTGGGTTAGATTCGGAGTAACCTTTAGTTAGTTAAGTGAATATTTTGAAAGAGGACTTCTTGGTTGTGGCGAGGCATAAAGACCTTCTTTGATTGAAATAATGACCACTTCCTTAGACAAAGCCAACTTAAGAAATTATACACTTAATTCACTTAAGGTCAAATCCTGGTCTAACTAGTTTAGGATGTGGTGAGGTAGCTTCAGTCAGTTCCACTTAGTTAAGTGCACCAAGCTAGATATTCCTTATCTAACCCAAATACACTTAACTTCGTTTTCCTAATGTATTATCATCTCACCGCATCCTGATACCTTGTTGTCAAGGTTAATTAACCATTTTCTATCTAACCATTCTACTTTAAGTAATTAAAATAAAAAATAAGCTAAGCATGCAAAATTAAAGACTAAACTAATAAAATAATCATGCATACAAGTTTAATATTGGCTCCCCTTGGACCATTGAATCAATACGGTCTATTCACATAGTGGATTTGATCCTTGGGAATCCAATACTTGGTTGAACCTAATTGTGATTTTAAACTTGACTTAGAGACCCTTTCTTGGATTCTTCTACGATTATGACTTACAAGCGAAAGGAATAATCTATTTGTTGATCTAAATCCGAGTCCAGCCTTGTTGTGCATGGATTTTTAAGATCCAAGGATAAGGTAAAGTCTCTTGGAGTCCAATGTGAACCTTTCCAACGTTGTCCTAAGCTATTGAACTTATCCTCTTAAGAGAGAATTCTCTTCCTCAAGTTTTTGACTTGAGTTGAGTTTCCCTCTTGAACTCGACTAGTTGAAGAGGTTAGGCTAACCTTATACTTAAGGATTTTAACTTTCTCAAGTAAAGACTCGACCTTAGACTCGAACTTAGTTAAATTTTTTATTTAAAAACATAATTACATCATATAAATTTTTATCAAGAAGTGACTCACCTTGATTGCTCCTTTTGAACCAAATACAGAATTGTGGCTTGACTCGAAATCAAACTCGGTGTCGGGCTCGGATTCGGACTCGATGTTGGGCTCAAATTCGAACTTAGATTTGGATGGTCTTGCGATTAGAACCAAGTTGTTGACTTGGTTTTGTTCTTCCTCATCCGACGATTCTTCCCACGTTGCGTTGAGTGTTTTCTTGGGTTGAGGTCGCTTATTCTTTAGCTCTGGACACTCGGATATGAAGTGTTCCTTCTTGTTGCATTCATAACACTTGTAGTTTTGACTTGTGCTGGATCTTTTGTCCTTCGTTGGCTTGGTCGGTCACCTTCTTTGCTTGATTAACTTTCGAACTAGATTGACTAGTTCTGTCTCCATCTCTTCGTCTAAATTTGATTCAAAATCATCATCTTCGGGAAGAGGCTTGCTTTTTCTCTTCTTTCATTTTGTAAATAAGGCAATACTCTTCTTGATGAAGGGTTTTGCTTATCGAGTCCGTGAGGGAAAACTTCGCTTCCCACTTCACCTCGGTTGTTTGTTCATGGCGATCCCCTCGATGTCCCCGGATTAAAAAAAAATTAATCTTAGGCAAAAGGGATTGCCCAAACAATCAAGTCATCGTCGTGCTATTTGTTTAGAGAGGTCACTTGAACAAACTCGTTGTTCAAGCGACCATCCTCTATTCTACGAGTAGCCGCGGAATAGACGATGTCCGGATCGCCGGTTTTTGTGTTTATGCTTGGGATCCAAGTATTATTTAGCCATATACAGATTTATATCATGCTCATAGTTGAAAAACAAAAACAATCAAGTAACAAAAGAGAATAGATATACCTCTCGATCTTCTAATGTATGACCTTCCTCCTTTCGGACGTCGTGTGGGCGACGATCTACCAAAAGTAGAAGCTCCTAGATCGCAAATCTTCATTCCTTGCTCTTCCAAAGAAAGAGGAAGAATAGAAACAAGGTTCTTCTCCTTCCTAAAACCAACCAACAAGGAACAAAAGGAATCCTTGCCGCCGGCCAACTAGGAGGAGGTGATGATGATGGAAACCGACCAAGACACCAAGGGAGACCCCTAAGTCTTGTTTCCACCACTCAAGGAGAAGAGAAGAGAGTCTTTGGGCGCCGGCCAAGGGCTGGAGAAGCTTCTGGACGCCGGCCACTTTGAAGGAAGAAGAAGAATAGGAAAAACTTCCTTATTTGGTGCTGCCCAAACTTCCAAAACCCTAAGCCTCCAAACCCTAATCCTATCTCAATTAGGATTCCTCTCTTGCCGCCCAAAACCCTAGCTCCCCTTGGATTATTCTCCACACCAAGCCATCAAGCTCCTTTTATAGAGTTAGGGATAAGCCTCCTTTTAATCTCTACCATTGGTTCTAGGGATTTAATCTCAACCATCGGATCTTAGAGATTTAATCTCTACCTATGGATCTAGAGTTTTGTTTCTATCCATTGGATCTAAGCTTCATGAGGTGTTAATAGCCTACATTAGGTACCATGAGGAGGAGTTGGATCTTGGCCACCCATGAATCAAGCCCACATAAAGTCCGATCCACTAATGATAATCCAATCCACTAAAGGATCATCATCGATCTACCTCACCAACCCCCATATGATAATATGGGCTCCATATATTATTTGTACATTTTCTCTCTGTGTTTAAGATCTCGAATGTTTGTCGATTAATTAATTTACTGACCATTAATTAATCAACATCTAACTCCATGAGTAGTACCACTCAACCTTTTTATCATGCCGGACCAAGTCCACCTGCAGGGTTTACATGATGAACCTTATGAGCTCCTCAAGGGGACATCATCATCCTAATATATAGGATACGGTTTCCTCCTATAATCAATGGCACACTATATAAATAATATCATCTCCCAACTTACCGATTCTATCGATTTAATCTATAAATCTCGCCCATTGGTAAATCAAAGAGATGAGTACTAAGTATATGTGCCCGTTATTATATCGGGAGTAAGAGTATGTACAATATAATATCTGAGGTCTGATTCGATTATGTAGTCAGTAATAAATCGAATCATCTCTAAGTCGGTCCTGCTCAATACACACAAAGTGCACTAGTGTGATTCTATGGTCAAGACAAACCAATACCAAATCACACTACAACCATTCCGATGGTTTGTCCAAAGCCATCTCGATTGTGAGCCTTTACTTATACTTTACAAGGAACCAATAACATGATCTCCCGTGTGACACCACACACCATGTTATCTACAATGTAATATATTAGACAATATTGCATAACCATAAAAATGCAAACAATAATCATGTGATTCTTATTTCAAAATAAAGATGTTCATACAAAAGATAGACTTTTCAGTATACATCCCTACACTTGACTGTGACCGAATTAGGTTGCTCATTTAATTTGAATTTGGAAAATATTTCATCTAACCTAACCTTTGATAAATCCCTAGATACTTTGTAAGCATCAACCATGGATGCCCATAAAGTGGTCCTTGGAAAATATTTTAGAGCGTACCTTATTATGACGTCGCGATTCTCCACCTTCTATTTAATGGTGTGAAGGCCATTTAAGATATCTTAGATGTGAGCATGGAGTTACCTTGCGGTCTCATTATCCTGTAATTTTAGATTATACAATTTATTAACCAAAAGATCCCTCTTACATACCTTAGTGTCGGATGTCCCTTCGTGGAGTTCGGTGAGCTTTTTCCAAAGGTCCTTGGTGCTAATGAATGGGTCAATGTGGTTGAGCTCCTTCTTGGATAGGCTGCACTACAAAATTTGAGTGGCTTTTTCATCGCCTTCGATTTGTCGCTTCACTGCATTGGTCCACTTATTGCAGCCCAAAAGCTCTCCTTGATCATTAGTTGGTAGATCGAACCCCATCTAGATGATGATCCACATATTGATTTGCATCTTTAGTGATGCGGTGATGGGGAAGAAGGTCTGTGGACTTCCTTTTGACGTGATGGAGCATGAAGGAAGCTTAGAGGGTTCTCTCCGGCCACAACAGTAAAAATGAAAATGCGAAGCAAAGACACGCAAACCAACACAGACAACAAACTAAGACACAGGATATAATGTGGTTCGGAATAAGGATTCCTACTCCACGGAGGTGAGCTCTCTCATCGGATGTAGTGCCAAAGCACTTTCGCTATGAACGTCCTCCTTTACGAAAAGGAACTTTCGAAGGCGGAGGAGAAAATCTCTTACAATCAAGTCAAGATACAGGAAACAATACATGAAGGATAAAGATCACCACTCTCATTCTCTCCTTCTCCGGCGAAGTGGTAGCTCTCCTTCTCCCAATGCGTCTTCGTCTCTTGCTGGTTGGAATAATGT
Source organism: Wurfbainia villosa (assembly GCA_025175895.1). NCBI lineage: Eukaryota > Viridiplantae > Streptophyta > Magnoliopsida > Zingiberales > Zingiberaceae > Wurfbainia > Wurfbainia villosa. The sequence continues at coordinate 57,729,224 of CM045988.1, forward strand.
GGATCCCCCTTTCATTTGTCCTTCTCTTCTCTTTTATTCCCCTCCTCTGATCAGTTGTTGCATCGCAAGCTTTCCTCATCGTACACGTGACCACTACGCCCACCTGGAGAATCATCCTGTTACAGACACGAGGAGCGAAGGCTCCTCGGAATATTATGTGGGGACCTCCCTTCTGTTGTGTAACAACCCCTCATCTACATTTTGGGAAATATGCTAGCTTGTCCCTTTCAACCGTTTGCCTTTGGTGAAACTAATCTAGACATATAGCTCACGTGTAGCATAGCCCTCGAGCTCTTCTCAGCAGCACGAACCAACTCTCCTTCTTTCCGCACCAAACTATTTCAAGACTAGCTATGCCGAGTCGACTCTCATCCACCCCATCTGCTTCTAGGCCTAATAGGATGAACCAATTCTCGTTCATCTCCTAGCGAAGCGATCTTCGCCTTCGCTTCGCCGTGCCGATTACCTCAACTGTTCCTCCCGTTCCAACTGTCCCAGACGATCGGGCCCGAACCATTCTTCCTTTATTTTTTTGCCGAATCGATTACTTGGTTCAGATAGTGTCTTACATGCGAGCCCTTTTACCCGATTCACAGAGAAGAGGTAACAACAGTATCATTTAGGAAGTACTCCATCCGACCCTTTCAATAATGGAAGTCATCTACGCTAAAGAATGAAGGTTGGACAGTGCTATAGCCTTCTTGATGGGTCATTTATTACCTCACAAAAACAAAAACACGAAAGAAACTTCCAAGACTTGGTCTTGGATTAGTAATGTTGAAGATAAAAAAAAAAACACAACACATAGAAACACAAAAAAAATGCTCAAGATGGTGGTTGCACAAAAAGAGCACCCCCGACTCTGATAGCAATTGTTAGATCGGAAAGCACGCTAGAGGGGGGGGTGAATAGCATGTTTTAAAAACTTTTTTTTTCATAAAACTCATGGGATTTTCAAATATTAATGCCACAAAAAACTAATAAAGTAAATACACAAGTATTTTACTTGGTTCACAATTGAATGACTGTTAGTCCAAGGCCCGCGATCTTTGATCGTTTTCGATGGGCAATCAACTAAATGATCTCTTCCTCATTGGAGGTAAGAGACACAATAATTGCAAAAATTAAAGGAAGCGGTAACAACCTTACTGCTCCTTATAAAAACTAAGTACACAAGAAACACCAAATAAAATATATCGATAAGTAAAGAAATCAATGAAGAAGCACAGTCGACATTTGCAGCATGAAGGTTGGTCGATTGCAAGCTTGTGAGAGCGAGAGTTCTTGTGTATCAAAAATTTATGATTAGGGTTTGTGTCCAACCCTTCTTTTATAGACCAACATCTTTGATAAAGTCCAGATCTAGATCATACTTAATTGGATCTTATTCTGAGGTGGAACCTTGCTCTTGACCGATCCAAATAGCCTTGGCATTTTGACTAATCTTTATGCATCAGTCGACTATCATCTCGATCAGTCGGCTATTGGTTCGTCGATCCTTCACAGTTGGTTGGAGTATAGGGTGCTCAGTTTTTGTATAGGGTGATCAACAATGACAATGGGTGCTTGGCTAGAGAGCATGGTGCTCGACTAGAAGGCATGGTGCTTGACATTCATATTGAGTGCTCAACAATTACACTGGATGCTTGGTATTTATACTGGGTGCTCAGCAATTACACTGGGTGCTCAACCAGAGCACTAGGTGCTCGACTAGAACCCATGATGCTCATTCTCATCCAGTCTTTATCTGCATTACAAGATTAGTACAACAAAAGTAATCATGACAATTTTTGGCCATCCGATCTCGACTTTGGTCTTCTCCTGGAACCCTTAGTTGGATTGACACCTAAGGTTTCCCCCGTACCGAGGACGCGACTTTACCATTACTCCTCACAAGGAGCTTACCTTTTGCTCAACCTTGATCTTTTTACCTATTGCTTAACATCGGATTCTTTTGTCCTTTTTGATCTTAGCTAAGACTACTGAAGTTCTGTACATTTAACATAACATATAAGATAATAATATGACTTAACTTTGAACTTTTGTCATTATCAAAATTTAGGTTTCATTATACAGTACCCTTGCAGCAACAGATTTAATACCTTCTCTTTATATATTGTATTCAAAAGTAAAATATTAACATATTATATCCTCTATAGAATCAACCATAATGTTGTCCACCATGATGGTGCTAGCCAAGAAATGAAAGAGAGAAAGTGAATAGGCTTCTGCAAAAGTTGGAAATCTGCCCAACTAGCAGCCCCGTGCCACCCGTCCTAGGGCTGAGGCGAGAGGGAGGGTAAATCGAGAAAGTGAATAGGCTTCTATTTCATAGAGAGAGGCTAACAAAGAGACCTTTCCACAAGCAAGTCCTTACGTCACATTAATTACCTGCATCCTTGCATGCACATAAAATAGTTTCTTTAAACGTTACTTGTAGAAACAAGATGAGACCTTTTGCGTGGTTAAACCAGAACTATCACACCCTTCCCTATCGCTCATACAAGAAGTACCTACACCAATCACTATTGATCCTCTAGTACCCATGCTCGCTCTAGGAAAAAATTTAAAATATTTGCACAGAAATCCTGACAGGCGCATTCTACTCCATTGAAATCCAAATCACCCCCATCCTCTCCTGAAGATAACTTAGCATCCTCCAAACACCCCCTCCCCCCAACCACCAATGCCTTCCCTAGTGATAATCAACATCCAAGTCATGTGGACCCTCCATATACTCGAGTTGACATGCCTCCACTAACATTTCCCCATAATTCTCCAAGCGGGTACTATTCCCCGCCCTCGCCTCATAGCTATAGAGAACAAAATCTTCCACCGTATTTTCCTCCAATTCACTGATGGGCTCTGGGGAGATCCAAGCAGGAGTTTATCCATTAACTGAGTTGGCTTTGGAGTCAAACTATATCACCCAAGGAATCCTTTATTATTATTTGATACAGGGTCTTGTGAGAGTTAGAGAAATCCTAGAATGATTACAATAAGGTCATAATATAAGAGCCTCCAACCAATCAAGAGTCAATGAATTAGAATTCGAGGTAAAAAGGTTGCAACAACAACTGACCACAACTAACATCCACATGGAAACCCTAGAGAAAGAAAAAGAAATTTTAGCTTGAGACTTAGAGCCAACTCGAGCTTGAGAGCATAATGTCCTTGATGAAATATCACCAATGCTCTCTCGAGCACAATTAGTGGAGGGAAGAGTAGACAATGCAAAAACTCAAGCTAAACTAACATAGGTGAGCACAAAAGTAGAAACGAAGCTTGAAAATGCCTTAAAACGAGTAAATGACTTGAAGCTCCACTCCATTAGCCTAGAGAAAATCATCAAAGAACTAAAATAACAAATTACTCAAGAGGAAGCAAGCCTACCCGAACGGAAGCAACGCTAGGAGTAGGAATGGGCAAGCACCTTATGGAACTATCCTAAGCTAAATAGACAGTTGGGCGAAAGGATGTTCTAATTCTTTCAACTGGGGTTCAATTGTTGCACCACCTAGTTCTAAGCGATGTGCCACTCATTAGCTGAAGAATCAACAAAATTCTTAGATATCTTTGAAGTGCTAGAGAAGATTCCTCCATACTTATTCACTTTCAAGCCTAAATAAGAGCTATATATAAATGTAAAAACAATGACTTCTGAACTCATACCCTAATAGGCACTTTTTTTTTTGTAGGGCCCTAAGGCCAATGAATACTTAACCCTATGCTCTAGATGAATTTTGTAATATAATCTATTTGTTTTTCTCAATTAAATTGAAGACTCTTGCTTTTATCAATTCAAACATTGAAAACTCTTCTCTTTATTAGTTCAAATTACATTAACCATTAAAATAGGGTCTCAAATGAAATGCATTCCAAGGCCTCAAAAGCATTTTCCCCTGTGCATTTTATAAATAATAAGCCCTCACTCCTATTCAGCATACCACATGAAAAGGTCCCTCTCACTTAGGTCCGAGCTTGACTTGAGAACCTTCATGATACATTTGCTTTAAAATGAGATCCCTCACTTGGAAAGATCATGGAACCACATGATTGTTATAAGCTTGTTGCACTTGAGTCTGATATCACTCCATTCGATAAAAGGCTTGCATTTGCCTTTCCTTCACCAAGTCCAATTCTTTTACCCGAGCGAGTATATTATCCTCAGGATAATAGATAGAAACCTATGCAGTTTCCACCCCTATTTTAGGTGGTAAGACGATTTCACTTCCATATGCCATGTTGAACGACGTTTCATCAGTAGCTCTTCGAGGAGTGGTCCGGAATGACCATAAGATACTAGGTAATTCCTCTACCCATATTCCTCTAACATAATCCAATTTAGTCTTCAACACTTGTAGTAATCCCTGATTGGTAACTTCGATTTTCCCATTACTTTGATGATAGACAACAGAAGTAAAAACTTGTTTGATTTTGAGCTTCTGACACCAATTATGTTTCTTATCTTCTTGAAACTATTATCCATTATCTGATATTAACTACCATGGTATACTATACCATCATATAATATTTTTCAATAAGAATTTCATAACAGCTCATTCAGTAATATGAGTTAATGGCTCTTCTTCCATATATTTAGAGAAGTAGTCGATAACTACTATTAAAAACTATTGAGGATCCTTTGGATGGATAGGGGGGGGGGGGAGGGGGTTAATAGCATCTCTTTCAATTTCTACACAAAGTATTGGTGAAAGCAAAACAAATCGAAAGTTAGAATGGAAAGATGAAGCTCCTACTCTATGGCGATCCTTAAGATGTATCTCTCCTTGCAAGCCTTCACTATTTCTCCTTTTGTTGAATACACCAAGGTGGAGAAGCCTTTTCTTACAAGATGATCTCTTCTTTTTACAATGATTGTGGAAGTAAACTTAGAAAGAAGAGATTGGGAGCTTAGAAGACTTAGAAGGCTTGGAGAGCTTAGTATGAGAGTTTAGAATAAGAGCACTAGCCAACTCTGAGCTCCCCAAACCTCCTTTTATAGAGTTTGGGCGTTTCTGCCCATTGAACTCGATGTCAGTCAACTGATACATACCAACAATCGACTGGTGTTGCTGTTGATCAAATCCAATAGCTTCCGACAAAGCTTGATTACGATCATCACCATTCAACATACACTTGATCAGTCGACTGCTCATAATAACATTTGACTATCAAACTATCTGTGCCTTGTTCACTTAAGATAGTCGACTGGTAAACCCTAGCAGTCGACTGCTAGTGGCCAGTCAACTGGTCCAAGACCAGTTGATTGCCAGAGCACAGTTCAACAGCTGAGCCTTAATCGACTACTCGACTAGTCGATTGGGTCATAACCCCAATTGACTGCTGGAGTCGACCTGAGTTCCCGAGTGTCGTGTACATGAGACTAGTTGACTGATTCAAACACCAGTCGACTAACACACCTCAAGTATGACTATTTCATACTCGAAACCAAACTCTAAACCTAGACTAAACCTTCAAGCTCTTTCATCTGCCTCGTGTCTTCAGGATTCCTCTGAGTCCACGATTCCTTCATCCTTGCGCTTGCCTTCAAAAGCTTCCTTTAGTTTTATCATGCTTTAGAGTCTTTTTTTTCCAAAGTTTATTTGAACTTATGTTGCCAAGACTAGACACTTGGACTTTATGCTGCCAAAATCTCATCCTTGGACTTTCTTTCCAATATCCACTTGGACTTACACCGCCAAGACTACACACTTGGACTTATGTCGCCACGTCCTCATTCTTGGACTTTTCTTGGCAATACTTCACCCTTGGACTTTCCTTGCCAAGTCTTCACACTTGGACTTTCTTTATACTTGTAACTTAATCTCCACATTAGACCACAAATATTGCCTAACTATAAATGATTATCCAAACACCGAAATCTCTCCATTTTTGATGTTTGACAATCATTTAAGTTTGATCTTTAAATATGCAATAAGAAACATCATATTTCATAATAAGAATTCTAGCTTAAATTTTTCTTCTCTCCCCCTTTGATACATATCAAAAAAGTGATAAACAAACTTTCAATAAGTCATGCATGAGTAAGGTTTTTATGCCTTGAATTAAGGTACAAAATATATACTCAAGTCTCTCCCTTAATCCAAGACACATTCAAACTTTAACATGTTGAGCAAAGTATGAAAACATGGATAAAACGTATTGGCTAACTTTACACCAACAATTAAGCATGTGCATATAGGTTTTAGATTGACATAGTTAAATCTCCCCCTTAACCATTGCATCAATTAGCCCTAATCCCCTTAATCTTTAAACAATTATTATTTTAATGCTACACCAATCATATTATAGGGTTAGCATGACTTAAGTTTGACTTTAGATAACTAAATCAAGTTAATATGCCAAAAATCAGTGTTAGCAGTTGACTCAAGGAAGCACCAGTCGATTGGTTTATGCAGTAGTTGATTGGTAATTGCTGAAGTTTACAGTTCAAGTTTTTTAGTCGAAATTCAAAATGCAAAAATAAATCAAGGAGTGTCAAAAATTCATGAAATTTTACAGACAAATTTATCAATTCATTTTCTATCAAGAAAAATAGTTTGAAAAATATATCTCTTTTAGATTTCAAAATTGATGCAAATTTTGAAACTAGCAAAACCTCTAATATTTTTTCAAAACTTTGTACCACGTTTTCTTAATAAATAAAAAATGTTTTCAAAAAATGATAAACAAAGTTTAAAGGTTATTTTATTTGATGTTTCCAACCATGTTCTTCGAGCTATATGCATATTAATTATAAATAAGCTTTCCTAATGATTGGTCCAATGAAGGATTCATGTCTCTAGATGTCAATTTGGTTCAAAGTAATGATGTTAGTTATATATGAGAGGTGTCCTAAGGCAATTGCCTTATAATTAAACCATTTATATGATAAATGAAGATTCACTATTTTAGTATACATATTTTTATGTATTTGATTAGATCTTAAACTCATTTACTGAATATCCACAATACGATTCACAACATGAGAGAATTTGTGATTTGATCACAACTAGTGAGTATCTCTACATGTGTAATTGTGATGTATTGGAATTATCCCAAGTCGATGAATTGATGGATTTGGACACTATCAATTTTGTCGAGACAAGCACGAGGTATACTCCTTGGTGTAACCAAGCAACTGATTCTCACTGGTTGGAGACATTGTGATGTCTGGAGTTAATCGTGGATGCTAGTTATGGTAACTAGTTCATTAGAGTGATCAGCTGTAAGACTTCATATGGTTCTCTGCATATATGAATATGTCAATGAAGTTCTTACTGCATCTTAAGTGCGATGTTCCTTTGACTTACGGTATTCAAGTCATCTTGGTCATGGAGACTTATGCTTTGACATCTTAAGCAAACATCTCCAAGGAGATGTGGACCCGGGATGATTAAGTATAAGTCGAAATACCAGAAGGTGTTTGAATAGCCTATAAAGTATTCACCACTCCTGGCGAGGAGATGTATACCCTTGGCCTCTCGTTGGATTGTTACTAAAGTCTTTGGCCAAAGCATTACATGTTTAGAGTAAGGTACTCTAGGATACATGTGCAATAACTAGAATCCATAGGACGAGAAAATGATACTTGGGCTGGGTATGACATAGTTATCCTAGTGGGGACTGACACTATAGACCATATCCTGAACCAAGTGGGTATAAGATGAGTGAAGGGAATGGGGCACGATTCATTGTAGCTGCTGAAGGGTTTCAGAAATGGTTCTGGGATCAACCGTTGATTTTTCGGTTAATTGGGGATCATGATGTACTACTAGGTGCCACTCATGATCATTCTATAATTAATGGTTAATTATAGATGACCAACATAAAACGGGAACCTATTTGGTCACACGCACAATGAGCGTAATCCGAAGGATTTAAAATGAGCTTGAGAATGAGATTCTCAGATCGAGAGAAACTAGGTTTGGTTGGACCAAACAAGGAGCGAGCATGAAATCGTTTCAGTCGCAACGAAAGCATGGATGGGCCGAGTCTTATGAAGACATGATGGATGCACCAAATTGGTTTGGTTCTAATCCAATGGTAGAAAATAAACCAAAGTGGTTTGGTTTGTTTTAAATGAATGAACCAAAGTTGGTTCGGTTCGTTTTAACTTAAAATAGACCAACTCGGTTCGGTTTATTTTAACTTAAGTTATTGGAGTAGGTTAACGGGTTTTGGTTATGAACCAATAACTCTAATGAGAAGGTTTCTTGATGATTAAGAAACACACGCTCTATAAAAGTGTAGCTATCGATTTGGAGAGCCCTAAGTTTTATTTTTGGAAACTTCTCTTCCTCTCCTCTTCCTTTCTTCTCCTTACCACCGCCCAAGGGATCCACGCCTAGCTATTGTGCCGCCGTCCACCTCTATGCCGCCAGCGTCCAGGTGCTGTCGGACACCCCTTCAGCGACCCACCTTGGCTCCGGTGACCAAGGATTAGCTGACCACCTCCTTTGCCCGGCGCCAAGTCCTCCACCAAGCTGTCCAATTTTTGGATAGCTTGTTTCCTAATTGTCGGAGCTTTGTTTGGACAGCGTTTACAGCTCCGATAGTGACTTCCTTGCCGGGGATTGGATCTCCGGTAATCCTCATAGGTGGGGGACCAATGATTCATCAATCGGTTGACAAATACCTCTTCAGAGAAGCGAGTTTTGGGGACTCATTTTTGCATCCGAATTTTGATTCGGATTGTGATATTCTCTCGATCACATCGTCTTCGACACGAGGTTAGTGACTCCTATGAAGACGAGGCTCGTAGCTTGGAGAAGCTATCCCGACGGTACTCAGCATGGATACGGATAAAGGCAACTCTAGCGTGAATTGCTTCGGTTGATGTCATTCTCACTGCACGTGATACGTCAGGTATAACTAGCGTAATTTTCTTTTATTGTAAAATTTAAAATTGGGATTATATCTACACATGTTGTATCTTGCATGAGTGTGGTGTGTGTGTGTGTTATAATAAATTAGATTTATTGCTATTAATTCTTCCGCTGTGCACATGTTTACGAAACATGTTCGAACACACACTCGTCGTGGTGCCGAGAAAACCCAATAGTGGTATCAGAGCCCAGGTTGTGTTTCGACATAATTGTAAAATTATTTTGTGATAGTCATAATTATATTTATGAAAATTTTCTACTTTTGGAAAGTTTAAAAGTATTTATGGAAAGTTTCTATTTTGGAAAGTTTAGAAGTATTTATGGAAATCTTCTACTTTTGGAAAGTTTAGAAGTATTTATAGAAATTAACATTTTCCATAAATAAAATATGTGATTAGATTTGGAAATTTGTTTCCTAATTTAATCATGATTTGATTTGGGAATCAAATCTAAAACATATTCTATTTCCATAAATAGTTTTGACAATTTAGGAAATTTATTTCTTAAATTAAATTTGACTTTCCTTAATTAACAATTTTCATAAATAAAATATGTGATTATATTTGGAAATTTGTTTCCTAATTTAATCATGATTTGATTCATGGAATCAAATCTCAAACATATTTTATTTCCATAAATAGTTATGACATATAAGGAAATTTGTGTACATGTCATAATTGTATGTCATGTAATTGCATTAGATGCATATCATTATGTCATGCATGTCGTGACATGTAGATGTATGTCATATATGTCATTCCATGTAGATAATAGTTATTTTCATACAAAGAGGATGAGACATTAAAAACCTTACACAATATTAAAGCCTACACCTTCCATTAATATGGTTAGAACCAGAGTTCTATTTCTTGTTTGGGTTGTTGGATTCTCTCCAAGCTCGGCTCGAACCTAAACATGTTCAAACCATGGAATAGTTTAATACTAATATGGTAAGATTCAGAGGTCAATCGTTAGCTTTGGTTGTTGGACTCTCTCCAAGCCGAGCTAATTGGTTGAATGCGCTCTAACCATATTAAAATTATTTCTTGATTAATTGGTTGGCTTTAACCTGGAGCATCAGCTTGTTGGACTCTCTCCAAGGTCGATGTGAAGGGAGGTGAAGTTGGGTGTTATGCATATGATGCATACTTGTTAATGAGTTAACAACCCAATGTATGTGTGAACATTCAATTAGTTGATAGCACATTGTGATAGTTGCATATATGTGATATGCAATTGGTATACTTGATACCTATCATTGTAGCTATGAATGACTTGTTGAACTCTCTCCTAGGTTGTTCATATCTATGTTGGATATCATCCCATTCGGAGATGGACCTACGATCTCCCGAAGTGATTTTTGGGTTTTAAAATTCAAAAAATGAATGGGATTTATAAATGTATGTTGATGCATTTTAAATCATCTTTCTCATATATGCTTGATTTTATATTTCTAAGTTAATTGATTGATCATGACGTCTTTGAATTTGCGCTCTATTTTGGATTCAAATAAATTGACTGTGCCTAACTTCTTGGACTGACTTAGAAACTTGAGAATTATTCTCAAGGTAGAAAAGCTCGTGTATGTCCTCAAAGAGCCTCTTCCCAACGGTCCTAAGGATGATGTAACTCCAGACCAATTGTTGGCCTATTAGAAACATGTGGTTGATTCGGAACTAGCGAGTTGCATCATGCTAATTGCGATGGTACCCGAGCTGCAAAAGCAGCATGAGCATATGGATGCTAATACCATAGTCTTCCATCTTCATGAGTTGTTTTATGAGCAAGTGAGTTTTGAAAGGTTCAAAGTCTCCAAGCTCCTCTTCACCTCTAAGATGCAAGAAGGTTCATCTGTACTGCAGTTTGTGCTAAAGATGAATGGGTACATCGAGCGGATGGCTACCCTCGGGTTTGTGATGGATCATGAATTAAGTATTGACTTAATTATGCATTGTTTGCCCAAGAGTTTCTCACAATTTATGATGAAATACCGGATGAACAAATTTGAATCCACTATTCCTGAGCTCCTCAATATGCTGAAGACTATAGAGCCTTCTGTGAAGCATGAGGAGAAGGCGGTTAAGTTAGTTGATTCCTCAAAGAAAAATTCTAAGAGAAAGTCAAAGGAACAGACGAAAGGTAAGAAGAAAAAGGCTAAGAAGGCAGAACCAGTACAAAAGGGCACTTGCCATCATTGTGACAAGGACGACCACTGGCGAAGAAACTGCAAGATTTATCTTGAGTCCGTGAAGAAGAAGGCATCTGATGCTCCATCCTCTTTAGGTATCTTCGTTATTGATTGTCATTCTATTTCCTTAGATACTTAGGTATTGGATACTGGGTGTGGCTCACATATATGTAATGACATACAAGGGCTAAGGAATAGAAGAAGACTCGTCAAAGGAGAATCAAATTCGTGAGTTGGCAATGGAGCAAAGGTTGCTGTTGTCGCCATCGGAACTTATTTGCTGAAGCTCCCTAGTGGACTGGTCTTTGAACTGGACAATTGATATTATGTTCCTTCTCTAATAAAGAACATTGTTTCTATTTCCTGCTTAAATAGAAATGGTTACCATTTGACGTTTAGTAACAATTGTTGTTATATAACTTTGAATGACATACTTTATGGGACTAGAACTTTAAGCAATGATATTTATACGTTGAACATATCCAGTGACATTTTCAATATCGAAGCGAGCACTAAGCGTGTTCGAAAGGATAATCAATTAGACTCCTACATGTGACATTGTCGTCTTGGCCATGCAAGCAAGAAACGCATGTCCAAATTACAACGATATGGAATTCTAGAATCATTTGAATCTGATTCATTCGATACATGTGAATCATGCTTAAAAGGCAAGATGACCAAGTTAGCTTTTACTGGAAAAGGTGAACCGGTGGGAGAGTTACTTGGTCTAATACATACGGATGTATGCATACCTATGACAACTCATGCTCTAGGAGAATATAGCTACTTCATTACCTTCACCGATGATCACTTACGGTTTGGGTATGTGTTCTTGATGAAACACAAGTCTGAAGCCTTTGAAAGGTTCAAAGAATTCAGAAATGAAGTAGAAAAATAACTTGGCAAGAGTATTAAAATACTTCGATCGGATTGAGGTGGTGAATACTTGAGTCAAGAGTTTCTAGATTATCTAAGAGACAATGGTATATTGTCTCAATGGACTCCGCCATATACACTGCAACACAATGGTGTATCTGAGAGGCGTAATTGGACCTTGTTGGACATGGTCAGGTTGATGATGAATCATGTGAATATTCCCAAGTCCTTTTGGGACTATGCACTTTAGATAGTTGTTTACTTGCTAAACAGAATGCCAACCAAGATAGTCTCTACTACTCCATATGAGATATGGAATAGTAAGAAACTTCATTTATCTTACTTGAAGATATGGAGTTGTCTTGGTTATGTGAAGCATACTATATCAGACAAACTGGATGCTAAGTCTGATAAATGTCTATTTATTGGATACCCTAAGGAAACGAGGGGTTACCAATTCTATCATCCTATGGAATAAAAGATGTTTATTTCAAGGCATGCTGTGTTTCTAAAGAAAGAGTTTCTCTTGCAAGAAAATAGTGGGAGTGTCGTTGAACTTGAGGAGGCTCAAGAGACTCCAATAGACATTGATGAGATACCTGGTGAAGCACCACAACCGATAACTAATAGTGATGAACCATCAGCTGGACCTATTGTGACACAACATCTACGTAGATTTGTTAGAACATGCAACATTCCTAAGAGATATGAATTTCTCATAAGTGAATCGAATGACATGTTACTCATTGATGATGAGGAACCTACCAGTTATGAAGAAGTTCTGAAAAGTTCAGAAAGGGATAAATGACTTAACGCCATGAAGTCAGAAATGGATTCCATGTATGAAAATCAAGTTTGGAACTTGGTTGACCCACCTGAAGCCATAAAGTCTATAAGGTGCAAGTGGGTTTTCAAGAAGAAAATCGATATGGATGGTAATGTAATTACCTATAAGGCTAGATTGGTGGTGAAAGGGTATCGTTAAAAGCAAGGTGTTGATTATGATGAGACCTATTCACCTGTTGCTATGCTTAAATCCATTCGGATGCTCCTGGCCATAGCGGCTCATTATGATTATGAGATATGGAAGATGGATGTGAAAACAACTTTCCTTAATGAAAACCTACTCGAGGACGTGTATATGATACAACCTGAGGGTTTCACATCGGTTGATAAAATTAAGGTATGCAAACTGCGACGGTCCATATATGGGCTAAAGCAAGAATCTAGGAGCTAGAATATCCATTTTAATGAGACAATCAAAAGGGATTTCTCACAAAATCCGGACGAACCTTGTGTGTACAAGAAGGTTAGTGGGAGTGCAGTCGTGTTCCTAGTATTGTATGTCGACGACATATTACTTATAGGAAACAATGTTTCTATCTTATAGTCAGTTAAAATTTGGTTGTCCAAGACATTCTCCATGAAAGACCTGGGAGAAGCAACCTACATCTTTGGGATTAAGATCTATAGGGATAGATCGAATCTGTTGCTTGGTTTTTCACAGTCTACATATATAGACCGAGTGCTAAAGAGGTTTAGCATGTCAGAATCCAAGAAAGGCTTCCTACCCATCAGGTATGGGATACATCTTTCGAAGTCTATGTGTTTGCACACAGAAGATGAGAGGATTTGCACGAATAAGATTTCCTATGCATCCGCAATAGGATCTATCATGTATGCTATGTTATGTACGAGGCCCGATGTATCGTTTGCTCTGAGTGTCACAAGCAGATACCAGTATGATCTAGGAATGGATCATTGGGCGACTATCAAGATAATCCTTATGTACTTGAGAAGAACTAAGGATGTGTTCCTAATATATGGAGAAGAGGACATGGTGATACGCGGGTATATGGATGTCAGCTTCCAGACAGACAAGGATGATTCCAGGTCTCAGTCTGGGTATGTGTTCACCTTGAATGGAGGCATAGTGAGTTGGAAAAGTTCCAAACAAGACACTGTAGTGGATTCTACCACAGAGGAAGAATACATTGAAGCTTCGGAAGCAGCAAAGAAAGTAGTTTGGATCAAGAAGTTCATTTATTAACTTGGTGTGGTTCCAACCATTGTTGAAGCAATACCGGTTTACTGCGACAATAATGGAGCAATTGCACAGGCAAAAGAGCCAAGGTCTCATCAATGATCCAAACATGTACTTCGCCGCTATCATCTGATCAGAGAGATTATCAGTAGAAACGGAATTCAAATCGAGAAGATTGCCACTGAAAATAACTTAGCAGATCCTTTAACTAAGGCCTTACCTCAAAGTAAGTTTGAGGGTCATCTTAGGGCTTATGGTATTGGATATCGTGGCGATTGACATTAGGCCAAGTGGGAGTTTGTTAGTTATATATGAGAGGTGTCCTAAGACAATCACCTTATGATTAAACTATTTATATGATAAATGAAGATTCACTATTTAAGTATATATGTTTTCATGTATTTGATTAGATCTTAAACTCATTTACTAAATGTCCACAATACGATTCACAGCATGAGAGAATTTGTGATTAGATCACAACTAGTGAGTATCTCTACATGTGTAATTGTGATGTATTAAAATTATCCCCAGTCGATGAATTGATGGATTTGGACACCATCAATTCTATCAAGACTAGCATGAGGTATACTCCTTGGTGTAACCAAGCAGCTGATTCTCACTGGTTGGAGACATTGTGATGTTCAGAGTTAATCGTGGATGCTAGTTATGGTAACTAGTTCATTGGAGTGACTAGTTGTAAGACTTCATTGGTTCTCTACATATATGAATATGTCAATGAAGTTCTTACTGCAACTTAAGTGTGATGTTCCTTTAACATGCGGTATTCAAGTCATCTTGGTCATGGAGACTTATGCTTTGACATCTTAAGCAAACATCTCTAAGGAGATGTGGACCAGGGATGATTGGGTATAAGTCGAAATGCCCGAAGGTGTTTGAATAGATTATAAAGGATTCACCACTCCTTGCGAGGAGATGTATACTCTTGGCCTCTCGTCGGATTGTTACTAAAGTCTTTGGCCAAAGCATTACATGTTTAGAGTAAGGTACTCTATGATACATATGCAGTAACTAGAATCCGTAGGACGAGGAAATGATACTTGGGTTGGATATGACATAGTTATCCTAGTGGGGACTGACACTATATACCATGTCCTGAACCAAGTGGGTATAAGATGAGTGAAGAGAACGGGGCACGATTCATTATAGCTGCTGAAGGGTTTCAGAAATGGTTCTGGGATCAACCGTTGATTTTTGGATGAATTGGGGATCACGATGTACTACTAGGTGCCACTCATGATCGTTCTATAATTAATGGTTAATTATAGATGACCAACATAAACCGGGAACCTATTTGGTCACACGCACAATGAGCGTAATCCGAAGGATTTAAAATGAGCTTGAGAATGAGATTCTCAGATCGAGAGAAATTAGTTTTGGTTGGACCAAACAAGGAGCGAACATGAAATCGTTTCAGTCGCAACGGAAGCATGGATGGGCCGAGTCTTATGAAGACATGATTGATGAACCAAATTGATTTGGTTATAATCCAATGGTGAAAAATAAACCAAAGTGGTTTGGTTTGTTTTAAACGAATGAATCAAAATTGGTTCGGTTCATTTTAACTTAAAATAGACCAACTCGGTTCGATTTATTTTAACTTAAGTTATTGGAGCGGGTTAACGAGTTTTGGTTATGAACCAATAACTCTAAGGAGAAGGTTTCTTGACTATTAAGAAACACACACTCTATAAAAGTGCGACTAGAGGTTTGGAGAACCCTAAGTTTTATTTTTGGTAACTTCTCTTCCTCTCCTCTCCCTTTCCAAGGATCAACTTTTGTGCCGTCGTCCACATACATCTTCTTGGCATAGACTATTGCCGGCCACCCCTCCGGTGACCCTCTGGCGACCCACCTTGGCTTCGTTGACCAAGGATCAGTCGACCACCTCCTTTGGCCGGTGCCAAGTCCTTCACCAAGTTGTCCAGTTTTTGGATAGCTTGTTTCCTTCTTGTCGGAGCGTTATTTGGACGGCGTTTGGAGGTTCGACAGTGACTTCCTTGCTGGGGATTGGATCTCTGGTAATCCTCATAGGTGGAGGACCAAGGATTTGTCAATTGGTTGACGAATACCTCTTCGGAGAAGCGAGTTTTGGGGACTCATTTTTGCATCCGAATTTTGATTCGGATTGTGATCTTCTCTCGATAACATCATCTTCGACACAAGGCTAGTGAATCCTATGAAGACGAGGCTCATAGCTTGGAGAAGTTATCTCGACAGTACTCGGCATGGATACGAATAGAGGCAACTCTAGCATGAGTTGCTCCGGTTGATGTCATTCCCGATGCACGTGATACGTTAGGTATAACTAGTGTAATTTCCTTTTATTGTAAAATTTGAAACTGTGATTATGTCTACACATGTTGTATCTTGCATGCGTGTGGTGTGTGTGTTGTAATAAATTAGATTTATTACTTTTAATTCTTCTACTGTGCACATGTTTACGAAATATGTTCGAACACACACTCGCCGCGGTGCCGAGGAAACCCAACAAATGCATCATAAGAAGCTGATGCGATCAATTTATATAGAGGGTTTTAGCTATCATTTTAGCCAAATCTTACCTCTTTTTTAGGGAATTCATTGCATATTATCTTTGTTTACTCAACTTTTCTATATTTTTCGTTGGGGATCTACTTTTGTTAATTTATATATAGGACGGTGTTTTTGGAGGAAAAATAAAGCATTTTATCGAGCACGGACTTTAGGGAATATGCTCTGGTCGTGTCCCGAGACACGGGCATGTTCCCAAAGTGAAACGGATTAAAATGAAGGATCCAGAGTGACACATGGCTGATCGTGTTAAATTAGCATGACCATGGGTTTTTTCTAGCTCAATTTTTAGCCTAGATTTTCTCCGTTTCAAGTCTTGCACACGATCTGACCGTGTGAAATTCACATGTCATGTGGTAGCACCGCAAATTCGAGAAAATAGGGTTTTTCGAGCATTTATGGAAAGTCAAAGCTGCCTCTCTATATAGGAAACTCATCTAAGAGGCTAGGGAAGGGGGACGAGCATGAGGATTGAGAGGGAAGCCACCCTAGGGATCCCAAGCCTCGAAGGGGGGCCATCCAAGGGCCCCCAACCCACTGGAGGCTGCTGTTCTAGACCATCTCTACCTGTCAAGATCAGATTGATGCAGATTTCTTCACCATGACTCCAGTTCTGAATGCGAGTCATACCCCAAGACCTTCACATCGAGACTAAGCCTTCTTTTTTTTCCTTTCATGCAATTCCTTTCAATTTATTCTTGGTTTGTTGATGTCTTGTAGTTGGATCTCCATCTTATGGAGTAGATTTATGTGATTCTTTGATTAGGGAGTAGCCTATCTTGACTTATAAACATACGTATGCAATGAATTCATGTTATCTTACATTGCTTTCATTATACATGATTTCTTTTTATTCTATGATATGATTGTTCATGGTCTGACTTTATTGTGTTAGTCTGATTTGGATGCCAAAAGCACTAGGTCATACTTTAGAGGTATGGGGAAGGACCAAAAGGAGAACCTAATCCTTCGAACCATAGAGAATCGAGACATTGGAGAATCGACAATGAGTGAGTAGTTAATTCGCTGGGGGTCTAGTGATTGGTTTCCTATGTGACTATGGTTACCCCACAAGTAGATTGATTCACCACGAGGACCCATAGGTATCATAGAAGGTAATGAACCTATTCTAGCAGAAGACCCAAAGTAGGAGATATTAACTCTAGAAGGGTTGTGGGACCCATTGATAGGGGACTTCCCAAAGATAGCAACCCTCTGAGCTCTGACGATCCGAAACGAAAACTTGGCTAGGAAGAGGACAATCCGACGTAGTTCCAAAAGATCACATCGGATAAAATAAGATATCCAACCTACATGAACCACCATTGAGAATTAGGAGTAAGACATATATTTACAATCATTTAGGTGAAATCGAAAATATAGAATCATTTCGTTAATCATAATAGGGACCTAGTGACAGTGGTGTCCCTGTAAAAGTGATCTCCCAACCCTCTCATTTTTGCCTTCAATCCCTTTGCTTATCACCCAACTAATTCGGTCTAAACTGTTGGTGCAACAATGCTCCAAGCATTTATATATGTTTTGATGTTTGGATAATCATCTAAGTTAGGCAATATCTTGTGATCTAATTGCGAAAATGTTTAAGTGACAGGGAAGTCCAAGTATGATCTTGGCAAAGGAAGTACAAGGGATGGACTTGACAGCGTAAGACCAAGCTTGTAGTCTTTGCAGCGTAAAGTCCAAGTGAACCTTGGCAAAGGGAGTCCAAAGTAAAGTCTTGGCAGCATAAGTCCAAGCTTGTAGTCTTGGCGGCGTAAAGTCTAAGCATTTGGCAACCCAAGACATGACGAAACCAAAGGAAGCTCTTGGAAGCAAAGCGCAAAGGATGAACAAGTCGCGGACTCGGAGGGATCCTGAAGGCGCAAGGCTTATTGAGGAGCTAGAAGGTTGAGTCTAGGTCTAGGGTATAAAATCAAGTATGAATTACTCATACTTGATGAGTATCAGTCGACTGATACGATGTATCGATCAGTCGCGTTCGACGAGTCGTGAAACCCTAACCATCCCCTTTGAGCGATCGATCGATACATGATCGATCGCAAGGGCATCGATCGTGATCAAGGGGAATATCGCCACGAATGCGATCGACTGACCGCCGCTTGATCACTGATCGATCACCCCATCACCGATCGATGGAGGTATCGCGATCGATCACCGGCCGTTGGAGATTGCGGCTACAAATCTCTGCGGAGATCGAGTTTCAGAAGTCGTTGGCTTCGGCGGCAGTCGACTAATGGTAAGCATCAGTCGACTGATCGAAGCCCAACGGGAAAAATAGCCCCTCTTCTATAAAAAGGGGCCATGGGGAGCTTGGTGAAGCTAGTGCTCTTGCTCCCAACTACACCTACGTGCTCACCAAGCTTTCCAAGTGTTTTTAGCAATCCAAAACCTCCTCTTCTCTAATTCTAATCTTCCATCATTGTAAAGAAGAGGAGTGTATTGTAAGATAAGGTTTCTTCACCTTGGTTCATCCAAAGGAGGTTCTAGTGAAGATTGATTAGGGCTAATCCACCTTACGGATTGCCGTGGAGTAGGAGCGTCATCTCCGAACCACGTTACATCGGGTGTTAGCTTTGTTTCTTGCTTTTATTTGTGTTTATATTTGTATTGCTTCCGCTAACGTTTTTGTAGAAAGAAAGAAAGGCTAATCACCCCCCCCCTCTAGCCATTCCAAGGGTCCTAACAAGTGGTATCAGAGCCTGGATAGCTTGGAAGATCTCACCATCAACCAAGACATCATGGCTCTTCAAGAGGGATATAACACTGCCAAGCCACCGCTCTTCGATGGGAGTCATTTTGCGTATTGGAAAGGTAGGATGAAGTATTATTTAATGAGCAATATTAAAATTTGGCATAGTATTGTAGATGGCTTCGAGGAACCGGTGGATGAACATGGAAACCCTATTCCAAGCAAGGATTGGACAAGGGAGATGAACCGGAAGTTCGAGTCAAATGCAAAAGCCATACTCACCATCCAATGCGGCATTACAATGGAGGAACTCAACAAGGTGGGGCCTTTCGAATCCGCCAAGGAGCTATGGGAAAAGCTCATTGAGCTAAATGAAGGTTCCAAGGAGTCAAAGAGGGCCAAGAAGGACCTACTAATTGGACAACTTCAAGCCTTCCAAATGAAGATGCATGAAACCGTAAGCCAAATGCATGGAAGGTTCAAAGAAATTGTTAACGGACTCCATATCATAGGTGAGCGAGTTGACAACCGAGATTTTGTAAGGTATATTTTACAAGCATTTCCTAGAAATTCTTTATGGACTTCTATAGTTGATGCCATTAAGGTAACTAGGGATCTTTCGCAAATTAAAATTGATGAACTATTTTGTGAGTTTGAATTGCATGAGCAAACTAAAATGTCTTCTAAGGGAAAGGGCTTAGCTCTATTTGTTGAGAAGAAAGAAAAGAAGAAGAAAGAAAGGAAAGAGGTGTCATCATCATCCGAGTCGGAGCGTGAGTCAAGTAGTGACGAAGATTCGCCAGTGAGATGGCCCATTTTGTCAAGAAGTTCCTTAGAAAATCAAAGGAATTCAAGAATAGAGATGCAAGAAAGGGGTCCCATTCTTCAAGAGGTAAAAATAGTGGTAATTCAAGTTTTAACAATAATGTGATTTGCCATGCTTGCAACAAGAAGGGGCACATAAAGCCGAATTGCCCGGAGCTAAAGAAGAAGGAGGAAAAGGAAAAGAAAAAGAAGGACAAGAAGGAGAAGAAGAAGAAGGAGGCCATGGTGGCTCAAACCACATGGGACACACCAAGTGTTGAAGACTCTTCCTCCGATGATGAGCTTTGCCACATCACACGCCATGTGGCACTCATGGCACTAGGAGATGATTCGGGCACATCAAGCCAAGAAGATTCCTCAAGCGATGAATCGTCATCTAGTGACGATGAGGTAATGAACTCTCCCAAGGTTAAGCTCCTTTATAAATCAATTGCCTATCTTCAAGAAGCTCTAGATAAGTCTAAATCTAAGGTTAAGAGCATGAAGGTAGAACTAAAGGCTATTAGAAATGAAAAACCTTCACATGTTGATTCTTGCATGCTTAAGGAAGAAAATGACAAACTTAGGGATGAGGTTAGTGAATTGAAAGCATGTTTAGAAAAATTTTCAAATGGCTCAAAGTGTCTTGATATGATTCTTAGTAGGCAAAGAGCGGTTTATAACAAGGCCGGTTTAGGATATAAGCCAAAAGAAAAAGAAGTTGCTTATATTTCATTGATTAATAGGAAAGCAACCATTAAGGGAAAAGTTAAGAAAGCATGGGTACCTAAGAAGTTTTTACTTAATGTTACCGGTCCAAATGTTTGGGTACCAAAAGCTTGTGTTTTTCATGTGATTTAGGTAGGAGAGCGAGGTATGTGGATTGTGGATAGTAGTTGCTCAACACATATGACCGGGGATGTGAGCAAGTTCTCCACAATTAAATATGTGAAGAAGGGAGCGGTGTCCTTTGGGAATAGTGGAAAACTCAAGATATTAGGTAGAGGTACAATTGAGGTATCCCCCAAGATTGTCATTCACAAAGTTTTACTAGTTGAAAATATGAAATTCAATTTATTAAGTGTTAGTCAACTTTGTGATGCAAACTATCATGTCTCCTTTGAATCCTCTAAATGCATGATTAGACACAAGGAATTAAATGATTGCATGTTAGTTGGATATAGGAAATCAAATATCTATTATGTTGATCTTTCATATGCTTCTAACATTTCTACTAAGTGTTTTGTTGCAAAAGAAGAGGAAAGTTGGCTATGACATAGAAGATTGAGGCACATCAACATGAAAAACATAGCCAAGGTAGCCAAGATGGAGTTGGTCAAAGGGATACCAAAGATCAAGTATGTCAAGGACAAATTGTGTGATGCATGCCAAGAAGGAAAACAAACAAAGGCATCACACAAAGGTAAAACTCTAACTAACACCTCTTTACCATTAGAGTTATTGCATCTTGACTTGTTTGATTGCCATAGTACTCCATCTTCAAATGGTAATAAATATTGTTTGGTTATAGTAGATGATTTTTCTAGGTATACTTGGGTCCACTTTATGAAACATAAGGATGATACCTTAGAAATAATCATAGGATTTAGTAAAAGGGTTGAAAATGAAAAGAGTCTCAAAATCAACCGGATCCGTAGTGATCATGGTGGTGAATTTGAAAACTTAAAATTTTCACAATTTTGTTTAGAGCAAGGGTACAAGCATGAGTTCTCTTGTCCTAGAACACCCCAACAAAATGGGGTGGTGGAAAGGAGAAATCGTGCCCTACAAGAGGTGGCTAGGACTATGCTTAATGCATATTCTCTACCTAGCTACTTAGGGCGAAGCGGTTAATACCGCTTGCTATATCCAAAATAGGGTTCAAATCCATAGGTTTTTAGGAAAAACACCATTTGAATTATGGAATGGGACTATACCCACAATTCATTATTTCAAAGTCTTTGGATGTAAAGTTTGTATTCTAAACACCAAAGATAACTTAGGAAAATTTGAATCAAAAGCGGATGAGGGAATTCTAGTTGGATACTCATCCACAAGTAGAGGGTATAGAGTCTACAATAAGAGAACCAAAGGGATTGAGGAGTCTTCCAATGTTCAATTTGATGAAACTACTAGTACCTACCCTAGAAAGTCCTCCATTGATAAGGATATTAATGACAATAATCAAGACATTACCCAAAAACTTCAAAATTTGACCATTAGGGGTAATGATCAAGGGGGAGGAAGAGGAGACTCCGATGATGAAAGAAGGGTGGAAGATAACAATGATCAAATTGAAACCCCTTCTAGAAACCTAAGAATTCATCAAGATCATCCACTTGACCAAGTAGTAGGAGATCTATCTCAAGGAGTAAGAACTAGGTCATTTCATAGACCTCCTACTAGTCAAGTCACTTTTATCTCACAAATTGAACCCAAATCGATCAATGATGCATTACATGATCCGGATTGGATTTTGGCAATGCAAGATGAATTGGCTCAATTTGAGAGAAGTCAAGTGTGGGAATTAGTACCTAGACCCAATGATAGCACCATAATTACTACAAGATGGGTCTTTAGGAATAAGCTAGATGATCAAGGAAATATCACTAGAAATAAGGCTAGGTTGGTTGCTAGGGGATTCAATCAAGTTGAGGGGCTTGACTATGATGAGACTTATGCCCCGGTTGCGAGGTTAGAATCTATTAGGATTCTCTTAGGGTATGCTTCCTACATGGGATTTAAACTTTACCAAATGGATGTTAAATCAACATTCTTAAATGGTTATATTAAGGAGGAAGTATATGTAGAGCAACCACCCGGATTTGAGAACATAGATTATCCAAATCATGTATGTAAGCTTAGGAAAGCATTATATGGGTTAAAACAAGCTCCCCGGGCATGGTATGAAAGATTGTCATCGTTCTTAATTTCTAAGGATTTTAGAAGAGGTCAAGTAGATCAAACTTTGTTTATAAAGTCAACATTAAAAGATATATTCATAGCCCAAGTATATGTTGATGATATCATTTTTGGGTCAACAAATGATGATCTTCTTCAAGACTTTATAAAAAATATGGAAAATGAATTTGAAATGAGTTTGGTTGGAGAGCTTACCTTTTTCCTAGGTTTACAAGTCAAACAAACCAATGAGGGTATTCATATTTATCAAACCAAATATGCAAATGAAATGATCAAGAAATTTGGTTTGGAAAATGCCAAAATTATAACCACTCCTATGGCCACTAGCACTAGAATAGATAGTGATCATGAAGGTAAATCAATTGACCTTAAACTGTATAGGAGCATGATTGGTAGCTTACTATACCTAACCGCTAGTAGACCTGACATTTTATTTGCGGTAGGTATGTGTGCAAGATACCAATCTTGTGCCAAAGAATCACATTTGGTAGTCGTCAAAAGAATATTAAGATATATTAAAGGCACCCTAAATGTAGGACTTTGGTATCCTAGGACTAGGTCATTTGAATTGCTTGGTTATACCGATTCCGATTATGCCGAGTGCAAATTGGATAGGAAGAGTACTAGTGGTGGATGCCAATTTCTTGGGTCCTCCCTAGTTAGTTGGAGTAGTAGGAAGCAACATTGTGTTGCTTTATCAACCACCGAAGCCGAATATGTGGCTATGGGTGGTTGTGTATCTCAATTACTTTGGATGAGACATACTCTTGTGGACTATGAGCTACACTACTCTAACATTAAAGTTTATTGTGATAATGTGAGTACCATCAACTTGACCAAAAATCCGGTACATCACTCTCGAACCAAGCACATTGAAGTGAAACATCACTTCATAAGAGATCATGTGGCAAGAGGGGACATTGAACTTAATTATGTAGAATCTAAGTCCAACCTTGCCAATATCTTCACCAAAGCTCTTCCCAAAGCCGAATTTTCATCATTAAGGAGAGAGCTTGGTATGTGCTTTGTAGAGTAAAATTCTAGGTTTGCATGATCCTATACTTATATAGCTTCTTTATACCTTGATGCATCTCACAAAAGCCTTAAGAAACCTTGATTTTTGTATTGAAATACTTAGAAACATGTGAGATGATAGGGAAGGTGTACTTGGCTCATCATGCTTGTTATGATGCATTACTATGAGCCAATGACACACCTAGAGACATAAAAACCTTATGGACCAATCATGGGGAAGGCTTGTATTCAAGTAATGAATACATAGCTCAAAGAACATGGTTGGAAATTCCAAATAATATATATTTTAAACTATGTTCATCATATTTTGAAAAACAGTTTTCAAATGGAACACAAAAGTGATACAAAGTTTGCAAAATCTTTAGAACTTTTGATAAGTTCCAAGTTTGTATCAATCTTGTAATCTGGAAAACATATATTTTTCAAATTATTTTTCCTTGATAAACTATGATTTCAGAAATGTGTACGCAAAATTTTGTGATTTTTCAAGATTTTTGGAATTTCTACCGCATTTCTGAATTTGGGCTGAAAAGACTGAAATTTGATTTGAAGTCAGATGATCGTTCGTAAACCGATCGATCGATAATCGTGTTTTCTGATAATAAACTCCATTTTCTGATATTTGGTGTATCTTTGATGTCCTAACACTATGGTATGATAATATTACATATAAACAAGTTTTAGGACTAATTAATGCAGTGTTTTAGGGGGAGTTTTCATAAATTATATCTTTTTCATCCCCAAAACTATTGTTGGTGCAAAGTTAGGACTTAATTTCTGAATTGTTGTTATGCTTTGCGTCAAATATTGTTTACACATTATAAAACATGTCTTGGATTAAGGGGGAGCTTAATTTCTATCTTATGCCTTAGTCCAAGATCCAACACCTTTAATTCTTTCATTTTTGAATCCTTCTCTTTTTGATGTATGTCAAAGGGGGAGAAGGAGTGTTTTAAGTTATAATTCATATTATGTGCATGCTTTTAAAGACCTAACTTAAATGATTGTCAAACATCAAAAAGGG
Source organism: Wurfbainia villosa (assembly GCA_025175895.1). NCBI lineage: Eukaryota > Viridiplantae > Streptophyta > Magnoliopsida > Zingiberales > Zingiberaceae > Wurfbainia > Wurfbainia villosa. The sequence continues at coordinate 57,754,289 of CM045988.1, forward strand.
GGAGATTGTTGGTGCAACAATGCTCCAAGCATTTATATATGTTTTGATGTTTGGATAATCATCTAAGTTAGGTAATATCTTGTGATCTAATTGCGAAAATGTTTAAGTGACAGGGAAGTCCAAGTATGATCTTGGCAAAGGAAGTACAAGGGATGGACTTGGCAGCGTAAGACCAAGCTTGTAGTCTTGGCAGCGTAAAGTCCAAGTGAACCTTGGCAAAGGGAGTCCAAAGTAAAGTCTTGGCAGCATAAGTCCAAGCTTGTAGTCTTGGTGGCGTAAAGTCCAAGCATTTGGCAACCCAAGACATGACGAAACCGAAGGAAGCTCTTGGAAGCAAAGCGCAAAGGATGAACAAGTCGCGGACACGGAGGGATCCTGAAGGCGCAAGGCTTATTGAGGAGCTAGAAGGTTGAGTCTAGGTCTAGGGTATAAAATCAAGTATGAATTGCTCATACTTGATGAGTATCAGTCGACTGATATAATGTATCACCGACCGTCGCGCTCGATCGAGTCGGTGAAACCTAACCATCACCGACCGCCTTGCGTGAGCAAATGATCGATATTGTGATCACCGACCGATCAAGGAATATCGCCACGCAGAATGAAGTCGACTCGATCCGCCTTGATCACTGATCGATCACCCCATCACGATCGATGGAGGTATCACGATCGATCACACCGCCGTTGGAGATTGCGGCTACGAATCTCCACGGAGATCACGTTGGCCGTTGGCTTGACGGCAATGATGATGGTAAGCATCACGACCGATCGGCTCAACGGAAAAACAACCCCTCTTCTATAAAAAGGGGCCATGGGGAGCTTGGTGAAGCTAGTGCTCTTGCTCCCAACTACACCTACGTGCTCACCAAGCTTTCCAAGTGTTTTTAGCAATCCAAAACCTCCTCTTCTCTAATTCTAATCTTCCATCATTGTAAAGAAGAGGAGTGTATTGTAAGATAAGGTTTCTCCACCTTGGTTCATCCAAAGGAGGTTCTAGTGAAGATTGATTAGGGCTAATCCACCTTACGGATTGCCGTGGAGTAGGAGCGTCATCTCCGAACCACGTTACATCGGGTGTTAGCTTTGTTTCTTGCTTTTATTTGTGTTTATATTTGTATTGCTTCCGCTAACGTTTTTGTAGAAAGAAAGAAAGACTAATCACCCCCCCTCTAGCCATTCCAAGGGTCCTAACATAAACAATTTATTTTCACTTAGTGAACCAGTACTCGATTACCAGTCCCTGTGGGATCGATATTTTATTACTTGACGACAACCGTGAACTTGCGAGCGTTGAGTATGAGCTTCAAATCCTTGGTGATCTCAGTCGGAGGTTTGGGGTCGTGCGCATCAAATTTTTGGCGTTGTTGTCAAGGATTGGTTTAATTGATATTAGTTGAAAGGTGAATTAATTGGATTAGACCACTTTATCTTCAATTTATTAATTACTTTGGGTTATTTCACTTATTATTGCAAAAAAAAAAATTCAACTTTTACTCTTTCTGTTTTTTACTTTTTCTAGAGACTAATGGAGCATGCAAATATATAACTTCTTTAACTGACATATTTTCCTCCTTGACCTATTTAATTGCTTCACTTGCAGAAGTATGCTTCAATATAAGTCTAGGAGGGGGGAGAAATTTCATTTTGATATAACTTCTGGTGTGCTCATTTAGTTTTCCTACCTGTGTAGATTAGTTGTTTTTTTTAATTTAGATTTAGTTTTCGTTATTTTTCCAACATGCATTAGGTTTATGAATTTACTTATTTTCAAGTATTGTTATTCTTATGATGAGTTCATGCATCTGCTTGTCCTTTAAGTAGGCTTCAATGTGTACTATTTTGATGGTATCATGTTGATATGATTTATTATTTTTAGTAATTCAAATTCTTCTATCTTGTAGTGCAAAATTTTATAAAAGTTATATGATAGTTTACCAAGTTCTACTAGCTAGTTTTATTTTTTCACTCAGGCTTAAACTGAATTCCAAAAAGTTGATCTAGTACATAATTAGTCATGATTCATCTCGTTGGACTAGTACTTTGGAATCTACAGGTAACTTTCAATTATCATTTTAGTTACTGGAGATGCTCAGATTGTGTAAGCCATTCAGAAAAATTAAAATCCCTATGAGCATGAGAGGAACAAAAGTTCTTTGAAAAGAAAAAAAAAAGAGAGAAAAGAAAAGGGAGAGAGCAACTAGAAAAATCATGAGGTTAAAAAAAATGAAGAGAGAAAATTTTTTTGAGGGATAGAAAATAGTTATTGTGGGTGGAAATGATTTGGTACCCCTTTGAGACAGAGTTAGGTTACTGGGGAAACACTTACCAATTTCTCTCAATACTGAGCATGCCTTTGAGACTTTGTGTTAGTTTGAGAGGTTGACCCTTGCATAGGGTAGGTAAGTGCCTAGAGCTGGAAACCTTAGGAAAACAATGAGATGATGACTTGACTTAAAATGGAATTTGAAAATTCTAGGATAAAATTTTATACTTGCATGAAAAATTTTCTTTGTAGACTTGGTAAACTGATTTATTTGATTTAACAGTAGCACCACTTGATAGGATTAGATGAACATACTAGATAATGAAGCTATTCATTTATATGCATTGAGCTACACATGAAAGTTTGCTTGAGGACAAGCAAAGTTTAAGTCTGAGAGATTTTAATGTGAGCATTTTATATAGGATTTTAGCTATCTTTTTAGCACACATCTTACGTCGTTTTTAGGGTATTCATTGCATATTATCTTTGTTTAGTCCAATTTTATATATTTTTCATTCGGAGATCTACTTTTGTTAATTTATGTGAAGGATGATATTTTTGAAGAAAAAATGAAACATTTAATGGAGCACGGACTTTAGGGAACATGCTCTGGTCGTGTCCCAAGACATGAGCATGTTCCCAAAGCGAAATGGATTAAAACGGAGGCTCTAGAGTGACACAAGATCGACCGTGTTGAATTAGCACGATAGTGTGCTTTTTTAGCTCAATTTTCAACCTAGATTTCAGCCATTTCTAGTCATGCACACGGCTCGACCGTGTGAAATTCACACGACCATGTGGCGACACCGTAAATTTGAGGAAATAGAGTTTTTCGAGCATTTATGAAAGTTGGAGCTGCATCTATATATAGGAAACTCATCTAAGAGGCTAGGGAAGGGGGATGAGCATGAGGATAAAGAGGGGAGCTGCCCTACGGCTCCCAAGCCACGAAAAAGAGCCATCCAAGGGCCCCCAATGTGCCAGAGACTGCTATTCTAGAGCATCTCTGTTGGAGAATCATGGTCTGGCTAGAAGGGGGGTTGAATAGCCTATGTGCATTGTTCATTGGAATTTGTTCATTCGTCTACAATATTCGTTAGTGCAGTGAAAATACAAATACGAATATAGAGACAAATACACAAGCTCAAGAACAACCGATATACGTGGTTTGAAAACCTTAGGGTTCCTACTCCATGGGGCAAGCTCGAACAAGCTCTAGTGATGAACACACCACTACTCAAACTCCTTCTCGACAACAAGTCGGAGGTGGAGAAACCTCGTACAAGCAATTACAAAATTGTAATACAAAAGTACAAGCAAAATACAAATACAATATGAAAATACAAGTAAAGAAAATACTACAACGCTTTGCTTTTGATCACTTGCTTGTTGCTTGCTTTGGTTTTCTCTTGAAGGTCTGGAATGTAGCAACAATTTCCCTCCAAAATCTTCCCAAATATCGCTATGGAAATCCTCCCCAAGCTCCTTTTATGCTTGTCTTGGGCTGATTCCGCACCTAGCATTCGACTACCATAAGGCCCCAATCGACTACTCCTATAGCCATTATGAGACAATGACCTAATCCACGTTGGCATTTCATAGTGGTCTGCCAATTTCCATCAGTCGACTGCCAATTTCATAGCCGACTGATCAGTCGGCTACCAAGTGTTCTCCTCTCACGTCCTTGACCAGCAGTCAAATGCTATACATAGCAATAGATTGCTGAAGACATTAGTTCACTGCCCAATTCTGGCAGTTGGCTGCCATGGCATACGATGCAGTCGAACAATAGTCGACTTTCACCAGTCGACTGTTGTCAGGTAAAACCTCGAACACAAGTTGTTTGAGCATCTGACCGTCGAGTAAAACCTCAAATAACATGTTTGAGCATCCGACACTTGACCTCAGTCACTTGGCCAAGTTCACCTCATCCATGAGGTTTAACCCAAAACACCCTTAGCCTAGACCTAAGCCTTCTAGCCACCTCTACTAGTTTCGCACTTATCGGATCCCTCTAAGTCGTCCATGACTTGTTCATCCATGCACGGATCCCTCCAAGTCATCCATGACTTATTCATCCATACGCTAGCCTCTAGGTGTTTTCTTCATCTATTGTCATGCTCTCGGTGTCTACACCACCAAGGTACATATGGACTTACGCTCCATAGACTATCGCTTGGCCTTACGCTGCCAAACCACCCCTTGGACTTCCCAAATGCGAAGTACCCATAACTTGGACTTTCACCGCCAAGGCTACACACTTGGACTTATATGGCTAAGGCTACACACTTGGTCTTCCCTTGCTAACTCCATGTTGGACTTCCAATGCCAATCCCCATGTTTGGACTTTCACCGCCAAGGATACACACGTGGACTTACGTGACCATGGCTACTCACTTGGACTTCCCTTGTCAACTCCATGTTGGACTTCCAATTCCAAACCCCATGCTTGGACTTTCACCTCCAAGGCTACACACTTGAACTTACGTGTCCAAGGCTACACACTTGGTCTTCCCATGACAATCACATGTCATATTTTTTTTGTCTAATATCAAAATACTGCTCGAGTCAAACTTGAGTCTGGTCAATTGTGACCTGGGCCGATTGCACCAAAAAAATCCCCCTTTTTAATGTTTGACAAAACCACAAACACCTTTGAGTTAGGTGACCTAACTCAAGTCTACTAATTATCCCCAATTGACATTTTTTACATCTTGTGAGAATTCCAACTAACTCTAATTGGTACATTCTCCCCCTTTTTGACATACATCTAAAAGGTTCTTTCCAAGGGCGTCAATGTCTCATATCCCAATGAGATCTTACAATCTCCCCCTTGGTCCAAAAACATATCTAGGATGCCTTCACTCTTCCTAATGATAAGTCTCATATCACTTAAGAGAGGCAATCCCTTAATTCTCCTCCCATGAGGAGAAATACATCCATCATTCTAAGATGGATAACCTCCCCCTAAAAGCTTGCTCCCTCTTGACCATTACACCAACAATGTCCTTGGAGAGTCCCTAAGCCAACAGGAGCACTAGACAATCGAAATTAAGGGCAAAGATTCAACATTGAACTTTTATCTCCCTTAAAATTTGATACACACCCTAAACAATTCTCTTAATCTATATACAATGGATTTTCACCCTTTGAATGCTCTCCAAAGCATATCCTAGGGCTAGGAGCAGTTAGGGAACCTAGACATAGTTGAACATGGGTCTAACAAACCTTGTTTACCCAAAATCAGTATTGGCAGTTGACTCTTACAGTCACCAGTCGACTACCCTTGACGCTAGTCGACTATCATCCATGGCAGTCGATTGATTTCTGCACAGTGCATAAATCAGGGTTCAGAAATGAAATTCTGAAATTCATAACCAAAAATACGTAATTTGAAAAATCTTGAAAATTCATACGTACATTACTTATAATAATCATTATGGGTGAAAAATATTTGAAAAATAAAATACCCATAAAATAGTGAGATTGACACAAAGTTCAAAACTATTGAAATTTTCAATGTTTAACCCTACTTTGTATCACCTCATTCAATGGTGACTGCTATCAAAAGATAGACTTCACTAAGGTTTTTCAAAATGGTTTTGAAATGATTTTAAAAATCTTAATTCCTTTTCCTAACATCTCACTTGCATCTAAGTGTATGAAACACATACAAGTCAAGTGTTCTAGTGAGATATGGATTTTGTTCATTTAGGGTTTCATGCATATGCTAGGCAACTCTATTTGATTCCCTTATGCATGGGATTTCAAATCATGTCATTGTCCTTAACTCAATTTTATTTAATGCATGAATGATGATTATGACATAAATAATAACATAAATAAGACATGTGCCAATAATCATGATGTCATGGCATGTGATTCTAACTTAAGCATAACATGACATTCCTAAGTATAAATCATGACATTTTTATGATTAAAAATAAATATGATATCATGACATGGTAAATGACAATCAAAGCATGAAAAATAAAAAGGTAAAGGTATAGGAATACCTAGATTTTAATATTAGTTGTCATTTGATAGAATTAAGTTTATTTTGTCATATTAACCAACTCTACCAAGTGTGCTAAAACCCAAAATAACACACCAAGACTTCTAACCCTAATTGTGCCAATTTGATTAATATTCAAACTTCTCAAAACACATTGGCATATTCTAAAGTGTCAACTCTACTATGGTTAGGTTAACTACCCATCCACTTAGGGTTGACACACCCTAACCCATCTAGCGTGAATCAATCACGCTCCTAGGAACCCAATACCTATTGGAGCTCCTTGAGTTAACAAGGTATTCACTAGGGATAAGTTCCATAGATACCTTCCTAATGACCCTTTTTGGCTTTAAAGCCTTAGTCATTTGGGTCTTGTCAAGGTTAACCTTAGGGATTGCCTCCCTAGTAACCTTCTTAGTGGTCTTCCTTGATTTTATAGAACCCTTGGCCACTATACACACACCATTGTTAGTCTTAGGGATGACTTCCCTATTAACCTTGGTTTTCCTAGACCTAGATATTGTTCCATAATCGAATGGAACATCATGGTAGGTCTTCTTGGGGTTAGGTTTGTGACCCAAACCTTTCTTCCCCTTGGACGGTTCTTGTCTCTTAGGTCTTAGATTTTGATTATTAGCCCCTTTAAATGAGTTTGTCATTTTTGCTAGGGTCTTCTCTAATTTTTCAAGCCTTGACCTCAAAGCTTGATTTTCCAATTCTAATTTTTCCAATTTTAATTTTTCATTGATCGTTTGGGAATGACTCTTCCTAGGCATATGCCTATGATTATTGGGATTAAGTCCTAGGTGGTTCTCTACCTTCCTAATGGACTCCCTAGGTAAAATGGGTCTAGAGTTATTAGTTCTAGATTTGCCCTTAGGTAAATTAACATGCTTAGCACCTAAATAATAAAATATATTATTTCTACTAGCATGCTTTTCATTAACAATTGCAAGAGTACTAAAATAATTTCTAGCATGCTTTTTAACCCTAGAACTAGAAGGTGCATTAAGATATACCTTAGGGTTTGCTTTGGAAGCTCCCCTTACTTCTGTAGCTCCTTCTTGTGTTTTCTTCTTCCCCCTTGGGCATTGGCTTCGGTAGTATCCTCGTTGATTACACTTGAAGCACACAATGTGCTCTTTGCTTTTCCTAGTGAGGACTCCGGCATCCTTTGATTTTTCTTGAACTTTTGGAGCTGACACTTTCTCCTTAGCCAATCTTGGGCATTTGCTCTTGTAATGCCCTTTTTCTCTACACACAAAGAAAATTATGTGATCCTTATTTTTATAAATTGTATTTGAGTTACCTAGGGTAGTGGAAGCCTCTTGATCTTCACTTCTCCTGGATGTAGATGCTTCTTCTTGTTCTTTCTCCGGGATGGAAGATCTCTCCTCCCCCTCAATGATAGAGGTGGAGGTTTCCTCCAATTCATCCACATCCTCGGATGTTAATGGACCTTCTTCCTCGGCTTCATTTTCTACTTGTGTCGATTCAGAATTTTCATGAAATTTTACCCCCTTATTCCATAAATCCTTTGTGTCCCTATAATTTCCTAATCTAGACCAAATATTGTTAGGAATCAAATCACTTAGTATTTTGATTACCTTGATATTTGTCTTGAACTCCTTGATTTGTTCCTTGGTCCATCTTGATTTTTCTATTGGCTTGTTTTCCTTATCCCTAGGCACTTCAAAATCATTTTCAATAATTAACATAATGTCAAAATCATTTTCGAAGTATACCTCCATCCGTTTCTTCCACCATGAGAATTCTCCTTCGAATTTTGGTGGTTGGATGTTGATGTCGGCCATTTGTTTGTTGTCGAGGTGGTGAGTCTAATGACAACCTCCTCGCTCTAATACCACTTGTTGGAGGATCATGGTCGGACTAGAAGGGGGGTTGAATAGCCCGTGTGCGTTGTTCATTGGAATTCATTCTTTCATCTATAATATTCGTTAGCGCAGTAGAAATAAAAATATGAATATAGAGACAAATACATGAGCACAAGAACAACCGATATAAGTGGTTCGGAGCCTTAGGGTTTCTACTTCATGGGGTGAGCTCAATGAGCTCTAGTGATGAACACACCACTACTCAAACTCCTTGACAACAAGTCAGAGGTGGAGAAACCTCGTAAAAGCAATTACAAAAACATAATGCATAATTACAAGCAAAATACAAAGACAATATGAAATACAAGTAAAGAAAATTTTACAACACTTTGCTTTGATCACTTACTTGTTGCTTGCTTTGGTTTGCTCTTAAAGACCTAGAATGCAGCAGCAATTCTCCTCCAAAATCTCCCCAAATATCGCTGTGGAAATCCTCCCCAAGCTCCTTCTTTTATGCTTGTCTCAGGTTGATTCTGCACTTAGCAGTCGATTGCCATAAGACCCTAGTCGACTACTCCTGTAGCCATTGTGAGACAACGACCTAATGCACGTTGACATTCTAGCCAATGGATATACTGGTAGTCGACGGTCAATTACCATTAGTCGACTGCCAACCTCATAGTCGACTGATCAGTTGACTACTGAGCATTCTCGACCAATAGTCGACTGCTGAAGCCATCAGTCGACTATCCACTTCTGGCAGTCGACTGTCATGGCATACGACGTAATCGAACAACAGTCGACTTTTACCAGTCAACTGTTGTTGGGTAAAACCTCAAACATAAGTTGTTTGAGCATCCAACCGTCAGGTAAAACCTCAAACAACATGTTTGAGCATCCGACACTTGACCTCAATCACTTGGCCAAGTTCACCTCATCCATGAGGTTTAACCCAAGACACCCTTAGCCTAGACCTAAGCCTTCTAGCCACCTCTACTAGCTTCGTGCCTACCGGATCCCTCCAATTCATCCATGACTTGTTCATCCATGCACGGATCCCTCCAAGTCATCCATAACTTGTTCATCTATACGCTAGCCTCTAGGTGCTTCATTCGACTATTGTCATGCTCTCGGTGTCTACACCGCCAAGGTACATATGGACTTACGCTCCCAAGACTACCGCTTTGCCTTACATCGCCAAACCACTCCTTGGACTTTCCAAATGGCAAGTACCCATAACTTAGACTTTCACCGCCAAGGCTACACACTTGAACTTACATGGCCAAGGCTACACACTAGGTCTTCCCTTGCCAACTCCATGTTGGACTTCCAATGCCAAGCCCCATGATTGGACTTTCACTGTCAAGGCTACACACTTGGACTTACGTGGCCAAGGCTACTCACTTGGACTTCCCTTGTCAACTCCATGTTGGACTTCCAATGCCAAACCCCATGCTTGGACTTTCACTGCCAAGGCTATACACATGGACTTACATGGCCAAGGCTACAACTTGGTCTTCCCATGACAATCACATGTCATATGTTTTGTCTAACATCAAAATACTACTCGAGTCAAACTTGAGTCTGGTCAATCGTGATCTGGGCTAATTGCACCAACAATCTCTACTTGTCGAGATCAAATTGATATAGATTTCTTCGTCATGACTCCAATTCTAAATAAGAGATACACCCTAAGACCTTCTTCACATTGAGACTAAGCCTTCTTTTTTTCTTTCATGCAATTCCTTTCGGTTTATTCTTGATTTGTCGATGTCTTGTAGTTGGATCTCTATCTTATGAACTAGATTTCTATGATTCTTTGATTAGGGAGTAGCCTATCTTGACTTGTAAACATACGTATGCAATGAATTCATGTTATCTTACATTACTTTCATTATATATGCTTGCTTTTAATTATATGATATGATTGTTCATGGTCCTACTTTATTGTGTTAGTCCGATTTAGATGCCAAAAGCACTAGGTCATACTTTAGAGGTATGGGGAAGGACCGAAAGGAGAACCCAATCCTCTGAACCATAGAGAATCAAGACATGGGAGAATCGACTATGAGTGAGGAGTTAATTCACTAGGTTCTAGTGACAAGTTCCTTGTGCAACTAAGGTTACCTCACAAGTAGATTGATTCACCACAAGGACCCATAGGTATTATAGAACATAATGAACCTATTCTAGCAGAAGACCTAAAGTAGGAGAAATTAACTCTAGAAGGGTTGTGGGACCTAGTGATAGGGGGGTTCCCAAAGATAGCAACCCCTAGAGTTCTGACGATCTAAAAGGGAAACTTGGTTAGGAATAGGGCAATCCTATGTAGTTCCAAAAGATCACATCGGATAAAATAGGATATCCTACCTACATGAACAACCATTGGGAATTATGAGTAAGACATATGTTACAATCATTTAGGTGAAATTGAAAACATAGAATCATTCCATCAATCGTAACAGGGACACAATGACAGTTGTGTCCCTATAAAAGTGATCTCCCAACTCTCTCATGTTTGCCTTCAATCCCTTTTCTTATCACCCAACTAATTCAGTCTAAACAATCTATATTCACTTAGTATACTAGTACTCAATTTCCAGTTCTTGTGGGATCGATATTTTATTACTTGATGACAACCGTGCACTTGCGGGCGTTGAGCACGAGCGTATGCTTCATATCCTTGGCGTTCTCGGTCGGAGATTTGGGGTCGTGCTCACATGCATCAAGTTTTTGGTGTCGTTGCTGAGGACTAGTTTAATTGATATTAGTTGAATGGTGAATTGATTGGATTAAACCACTTTATCTTCAGTTTTTTTTATTGCTTTTGGATATTTCACTTATTATTGCAATTTCCATTTCAACTTTTACTGTTTCTGTTTATTACTTTTTCAGGAGACTAATGGAGCATGCAAATATATAACTACTTTAACAGCCATATTTTCCTCCTCGATCTATTCAATTGCTTCACTTGTAGAAGTATGCTTCAAAGTAAGTTTTTTTTTTGGGGGGGGGGGGGGCGGAGAGAAATTTCATTTTGATATAACTGCTTGTGTGCTCATTTGGTTTTCCTACTGTGTAGTTTAGTTGTTTCTTTAATAATTTTTAGATTTAGTTTTCATTATTTTTCCAACATACATTAGGTTTATGAATTTACTTATTTCAAGCATTGTTATTCTTATGATGAGTTCATGCATCTACTTGTCCTTTATGTAGGCTTCAATGTGTACTATTTTGATGGTATCATGTTGATATGCTTTATTATTTTTAGTAATTCAAATTCTACTATCTTGTAGTGCAAAATTTTATAAAAGTTATATGAGAGTTTACCAAGTTCTACTAGCTAGTTTTTATTTTACACTTAGACTTAAACTGAATTCCAAAAAGTTGATCTAGTACATAATTAGTCATGATTCATCTCGTTGGACTAGTACTTTGGAATCCATAGGCAACTTTTAATTATCATTTTAGTTACTAGAGATGCTCGGGTTGTGTAAGCCATTCAAAAAATTAAAATCTCTGTGAGCATGAGAGGAACAAAAGATCTTTGAAAAGAAGAAAAAAGAGAGAAAAGAAAAGGGAGAGAGCAACCAGAAAAATTGTGAGGTTAAAAAAAAAGAAAGAAAAAAATTTTGAGGGATAGAAAATAGTTATCATGGGTGGAAATGGTTAGTACCCCTTTGAGACCGAGTTAGGTTACTGGGGAAACTCTTATCAATTTCTCTCAATACCGAGCATGCTTTTGAGACTTTATGTTAGTTTAAGAGGATGCTCAGGGCAGGTAAGTGCCAAGAGCTGGAAACCTTAGGAAAACAATGAGATGACGACTTGACTTAACATGGAATTTCAAAACTCTAGGATAAGATTTTACAATTGCACAAACAACTTTCTTTGTAGACTTGGTAAACTTATTTATTTGATTACACAGTAGCACCACTTGATAGGATTAGATTAACATACTAGATAATGAAGTTATTCATTTATATGCATTGAGCAGAACACGAAAGTTTGCTTGAGGACAAGCAAAGTTTAAGTCTGGGGGATTTTGATGTGAGCATTTTATATAGGATTTTAGCGCATATCTTACCTCATTTTTAGGGTATTCATTGTATATTATCTTTATTTACTCCACTTTTCTATATTTTTCATTAGTAGATCTACTTTTGTTAATTTATGTGTAGAATAACATTTTTGAAGCAAAATTGAAACATTTTAGGAGCACGAACTTTAGGGAACACGCTCTGGCCATGTCCCATGACACGGGCATGTTCTCGAAGCGAAATGAATCAAAACGGAGGCTCTACAGTGACTCACGGTTGACCATATTAAATTAGCAAGACCGTGTATTTTTTTCAGCTCAATTTTCAGTCTAGATTTTAGTCGTTTCCAGTCTTGGACACGACTCTGAAGGGTTTTGCTTATCGAGTCTGTGAGGGGAAACTTCGCTTCCCACTTCACCTCGGTCGTTTGTTCATGGCGATCCCATCGATGTCCTCGGATTAAAAAAAATTTAATCCTAGACAAAAGGGATTGCCTAAACAACCAAGTCATCATCGTGCTATTCGTTTAGAGAGGTCACTTGAACAAACTCATTGTTCAAGCGACCATCCTCTATTCTACGAGTAGCCACGGAATAGACGATGTCCGAATCACCGATTTTTTTGTTTATGTTCAGGGTCCAAGTATATTTAACCATAAAACAGAATATATAAAGTAAACAACCTCATATAACATGCATATAATTGAGAAACAATTATAAACATAATACAAAAGAACACTAATCAAAATAAACAAGATTATACCTCTTGTTATACCTCTTGATCTTCTATTGTATGTCCTTCCTCCTATCGGACGTCTTGTGGGGGACGATCTACCAAAAGTTGAAGCCTCCTAGATCACCAATCTTCCTTTCCTTGTTCACTCCGAACAAAGGAAGATCATAAAACAAAACTCATCTTCCTATCTAGAACCGGCCACTAAGTCAATAAACTCGATGTTGCCGCCGGCCAAGGAAGAGAATATGGAGTATGGAAACCAACCAAAGGAGAATCAAAGAGGACATAGGCGCCGGCCAACACTTGGAGAAGAGAAAGAAAAATACTCCTTCTCCTTGTTGCCGCCCAAACCCTAAACTAAGCTCTCCTAATTTCCGGCCAAGGATGAAGGGGAGAAGAATAGATTGAGCTTTGGCCAAGGTAGAGGGAAGAAGGAAGAGGGGCCGGCCAACCTTAGGAAGAGGAAGGAGAAGCTTCCTCCCCTTGTTGTCGCCCACCACCAACACCCAAACCCTAACCCTAGCCACCTACTCCTATTCCTATCCCAACTAGAATTGGTTGCCGCCCATGGGAAGCAACCCTAATGCCATCCATCATAAGCCATAGATGAAAGGGAGAAGCTTGGGCACCGGCCAAACCAAGGAGAGAAAAAGGAGGAAGGGTTTCGGCCACCTTAGGAAGAAGAAGAAGAAGAAAACTCTTTCCTTAATTGTGGCCACCCAAAACACTAATTCTCCCTTGCCCTTGCCGCCCAAAACCCTAGACCCTTTCATCTATTCTCTCCTTTGCCGCCCACCCCTAGTCCACCCTTTTATAGAGTTAGGGATAAGCCTTGGTTCAATCTCCACCATTGGTTCTAGGGATTTAATCTCAACCGTCGGATCTAGAGATTTAATCTCAACCGTCGGATCTTAGAGATTTAATCATTACCTTTGGATCTAGAGTTTTGTTTCTATCCATTGGATCTAAGCTTCATGAGGTGTTAATAGGCTACAATAGGGACCATGAGGAGGAGTTGGATCTTGGCCACCCATGGATCAAGCCCACATAAAGTCCGATCCACTAATGATAATCCAATCCACTAAAGAATTATCATTGATCTACCTCACCAACCCCCCATATGATAATATGGGCTCCATATATTATTTGTACATTTTCTCCTCATGTTTAAGATCTCGAATGTCCATCGATTGATTAATTTATTGACCATTAATTAATCAACATCTAACTCCATGAGTAGTACCACTCAACCTTTTCATCATGCCGGACCAAGTCCACCTGCAGGGTTTACATAATGAACCTTATGAGCCCCTCAAGGGGACATCATCATCCTAATATATAGGACATGATTTTCTCCTATAATCAACGGCACACCATATCAATAATATCATCTCCCAACTTACCGAGCCTATCAATTTAATCTATAAATCTCGCCCATTGGTAAATCAAAGAGATGAATACTAAGTATATGTGCCCGTTATTATATCGGGATTAAGAGCATGTACATAATAATATTTGAGGTCCGATTCGATTATGTAGTCAGCAATAAATCGAATCACCTCTAAGTCGATCCTGCTCAATACACTCAAAGTGCACTAGTGTGATTTTATGGTCAAGACAAACCAATACCAAATCACACTACAACCATTCCGATGGTTTATCCAAAGTCATCTCGGTTGTGAGCCTTTACTTATACTTTACAAGGAGCCGATAACATGATCTCCTGTGTGACATCACACACCATGCTATCTACAATGTAATATATTAGACAATATACATAACCATAAAAATATGCAAACAATGATCATGTGATTCTTATTTCAAAATAAAGATGTTCATACAAAAAGTCGACTTTTCAGTATACATCCCCACAGACTCGGCCGTGTGAAATTCACATGGCTATGTGGCGGCACCGCAAATTCAAGGAAACATGATTTTTTAAGCATTTATGGAAAGTCGGAGCCGCCTCTATATATAGGAAACTCATCTAAGAGGTTAGAGAAGGGGGATGAGCATGAGGATAGAAAGGGGAGCCACCCTACGACTCCCAAGCTCTATAGGGGAGCTGTCCAAGATCCCTAAACCCATCGAAGGCTGCTGTTCTATAGCATCTCTACTTGTTAAGATCAAATTGATGCAGATTTCTTTGCCATGACTTTAGTTCTGAATGGGAGCCACACCCCAAGACCTTCTTCACATCGAAACTAAGCCTTCTTTTTTCCTTTCATGCAATTCCTTTCGGTTTATTCTTGGTTTGTCGATGTCTTATAGTTGAATCTCCATCTTATGGAGTAGATTTCTGTGATTCTTGGATTAGGGAGTAGCCTATCTTGACTTGTAAACATACATATGCAATGAATTCATGTTATCTTACATTACTTTCATTATATATGTT
This sequence comes from Wurfbainia villosa, assembly GCA_025175895.1. Lineage (NCBI taxonomy): Eukaryota > Viridiplantae > Streptophyta > Magnoliopsida > Zingiberales > Zingiberaceae > Wurfbainia > Wurfbainia villosa. The sequence goes on from CM045988.1 coordinate 57,769,572, forward strand.
TGCTTTTTATTATATGATATGATTGTTCATGGTCTGACTTTATTGTGTTAGTCCGATTTAGATGCCAAAAGCACTAGGTCATACTTTAGAGATATGGGGAAGGATCGAAAGGAGAACCCAATCCTCCAAACCATAGAGAATCAAGACATGGGAGAATCGACAATGAGTGAGGAGTTAATTCGCTAGGGTTCTAGTGATAGGTTTCCTGTGCGACTAAGGTTACCCCATTAGTAGATTGATTCATTGCGAGGATCCATAGGTATCATAGATGTAATGAACTTATTCTATAAGAAAGCTCAAAGTAGGAGAAATTAACTCTAGAAGGGTTGCGGGACCCAGTGATAAGCGGCTTGCCAAAGATAGGAACCCCTGGAGCTCTGACGATCTAAAAGGGAAACTTGGCTAGGAATAGGGCAATCCGACGTAGTTGTAAAAGATCACATCGGATGAAATAGGATATCCTATCTACATGAACAACCATTGAGAATTATGAGTAAGACATATGTTTACAATCATTTAGGTGAAACCAAAAACATAGAATCATTCCGTCAATCATAACAGGGACCCAGTGACAGTGGTGTCCTTGTAAAAGTGATATCCCAACCCTCTCATTTTCGCCTTCATTCCCTTTGCTTATCACCCAACTGATTTAGTCTAAATAATCTATATTCACTTAGTAAATCAGTACTCAATTACCAGTTCCTATGGGATTGATATTTTATTACTTGAAGACAATCGTGCACTTGCGGGCGTTGAGCGCGGCGTGCACTTCATATCATTGGCATTCTCGGTCGAAGATTTGGGGTCGTGCTCGGTGCATCAAGTTTTTGACGCCATTGCAGGGGATTGGTTTAATTGATATTAGTCGAAAGGTGAATTGATTGGATTAGACCCCTTTATCTTCAATTTTTTATTACTTTTGGTTATTTCACTTATTATTGGAATTTCTTTTTTAACTTTTACTGTTTCTGTTTATTATTTTTTCAGAAGACTAATGGAGCACACAAATATATAACTACTTTAACTGCCATATTTTCCTCTTCGACCTATTCAATTGCTTCACTTGCAGAAGTATGCTTCAATGTAGGATTTTGGGGGGGCAGAGAGAAATTTCATTTTGATATAACTGCTCATGTGCTCATTTAGTTTTTCTACCTGTGTAGTTTAGTTGTTTCTTTAATAATTTTTAGATTTAGTTTTCATTATTTTTCCAACATGCATTAGGTTTATGAATTTGCTTATGTTCAAGCATTGTTATTCTTATGATGAGTTCATGCATCTTCTTGTCCTTTAAGTATGCTTCAATGTGTACTATTTTGATGGTATCATATTGATATGCTTTATTATTTTTAGTATTTCAAATTCTACTATCTTGTGGTGCAAAATTTTATAAAAGTTATATGAGTGTTTACCAAGTTCTACTAGCTAATTTTTATTTTTCACTTGCACTTAAACTAAATTCCAAAAGTTGATCTAGTACGTAATTTGTCATGTTTCATCTTGTTGGACTAGTACTTTAGAATCCATAGGTAACTTTCAATTATCATTTTAGTTACTAGAGATGCTCAAATTGTGTAAGATCATTCGGAAATATCAAAATCCCTATAAGCATGAGAGGGAAAAAAGTTTTTTGAAAAGGAAAAAAAAAGAGAGAAAAGAAAAGGGAGAGAGTAACCAGAAAAATTGTGAGGTTAAAAAAAAAGTAGAGAGAAAAAATTTTGAGGGATAGAAAACAGTTCTCGTGGGTGGAAATGGTTTGGTGCCCTCTTGAGACCGAGTTAAGTTACTGGGAAAACACCTACTAATTTCTCTCAATACCGAGCATGCCTTTGAGGCTTTGTGTTAGTTTGGGAGGATGATCCTCGCTTAGGGTAGATAAGTGCCTAGATCTAGAAACCTTAGGAACACAATGAGATGACGACTTGACTTAACATGAAATTTTAAAACTCTAGGATAAAATTTTACACTTGAACAAAAAACTTTCTTTGTAGACTTGGTAAACTTATTTATTTGATTTAACAGTAGCACCACTTGATAGGATTAGATGAACATACTAGATAATGAAGCGATTCATTTATATGCATTGAGTTGAATACGAAAGTTTGCTTGAGGACAAGCAAAGTTTATGTCTAGGGGATTTTGATGTAAGCATTATATATAGGGTTTTAGCTATCATTTTAGCGTACATCTTACCGCATTTTTAGGTTATTCATTGCATATTATCTTTGTTTACTCAACTTTTCTATATTTTTCGCTTGGAGGTATACTTTTGTTAATTTATGTGTAGGAAAGTGTTTTTGGAGAAAAAATAAATCATTTTATAAAGCATCGACTTTAGGGAACAAGCTCTAGCCGTGTCCCAAGACCCATGCATGTTCCCAAAGCGAAACGGAAGCTTCAGAGTGACACACAACTGACCATGTTAAATTAGCATGACTGTGTATTTTTTCTATCTCAATTTTCAGCCTAGATTTCAGTCATTTCCAGTCTTGCACATGGCTCGACTCTGTAAAATTCACACGACTGTGTGGCGATGTCATAAATTTGAGGAAATAGGGATTTTCGAGCATTTATGGAAAGCTGAGCCACCTCTATATATAGGAAAGTTATCTAAGAAGCTAGGGAAGGAGGAGAAGCATGAGGATTGAGAGGGGAGCCGCCCTAGGGCCCCAAAGCCCCGAAGGGGGGTCGTCCAAGGACCCCCAACCTGTCGGAAGCTACTGTTTTAGAGCATCTCTACGTGCCGAGATCAGATTGATGCAGATTTCTTCACCATGACTCCAGTTCTGAATGCAAGCCGCACCCCAAGACCTTCTTTGCATCAAGGCTAAGCCTTCTTTTTTTCCTTTCATGCAATTCCTTTCGGTTTATTCTTGGTTTGTTGATGTCTTGTAGTTGGATCTTCATCTTATGGATTAGATTTTTGTGATTCTTTGATTAGGGAGTAGCCTATCATGACTTGTAAACATATGTATGCAATGAATTCATGTTATCTTACATTGCTTTCATATATATGCTTGCTTTTTTATTCTATGATATAATTGTTCATGGTCCGACTTTATTGTGTTAGTTCGATTTTGATGCCCCCTATTGGACCCAGTGATAGGGGGCTTCCTAAAGATAGCAACCCCCCTGAGCTCTGAAAATCTGAAAATGAAACTTGGCTAGGAATAGGGCAATCCGACGTAGTTCCAAAAGATCACATCAGATAAAATAGGATATCCTACCTACATGAACAACCATTGAGAATTAGGAGTAAGACATATGTTTACAATCATTTAGGTGAAACCGAAAATATAGAATTATTCCGTCAATCATAATAGGGACCCAGTGATAGTGGTGTCTCAGTAAAAGTGATCTCCTAACCCTCTCGTTTTCGCCTTCAATCCCTTTACTTATCACCCAACTAATTCGGTCTAAACAATCTATATTCACTTAGTAAACCAATACTCGATTACCAGTCCCTGTGGAATTTATATTTTATTACTTGATGACAAACGTACACTTGTGGGCGTTGAGCACGAGCATGCGCTTTAAATCCTTGGCGATCTCGACCAGAGATTTGGGGTCGTGCTCGCATGCATCACAAGCATGATGAACCAAATGCATCTTCCTTTCATCTCACATGGTGTCTAAGTGGCTAAATACAAAATTCAAGGTTACTTAGGTATTTTGTGAGATGTATAAAGGTAAAATCCTAGATCCTTGCTATACGATCATGCAAACCTATACCAACTACTCTACAAAACACATTCCAAGTTCTCTCCTAAGTGATGTAAATTCTGCTTCGGGGACAACCTTGGTGAAGATGTTGGCAAAGTTAGACTTAGATTCAATGTAATTAAGTTAAATGTCTCACCTTGCCGTATGATTTCTAATAAAGTGATGCTTCACATAAATGTGCTTTGTCTTAGAGTGATGTATTGGATTTTTGGTCAAATTAATGGTACTCATATTATTACAATAAACTTTGACTTTGGAGTAGTGTAGCCCATAATCCTCTAGAATATGTCTCATCCAAAGCAATTGAGTCACACAACCACCCATGACCACATACTTGACCTCAGTTGTAGGCAAGGCAACACAAGGTTACTTTCTACTACTCCAACTCACTAAAGAGGATATAAGAAATTGGCATCTACCACTAGTGCTTTTCTGATCCAATTTGTAACCCGCATAATCCGAATCGATATACTTAATCAAATCAAAATTTGTAGTCCTAGAGAATCATAGACCTACATTAAGAGTACCAAAATGGTGATTTCGATAAAGTCAAAATGGGGAACCAAGGAATAAGCAATATTGTTGGTATTGGCAATATCAACATAATAACTGAAACAGAATGCATCCTTAGCTTAAAGGATGTTCGACATGATGTAATTGAGAGATGTCCTAAGGCAATCACCTTAGATGTTTTTAATAAAATTCACTATTTGAGTATATATTTTGTATGTATTTGATTAAATCTTAAACTCATGTATAGAAGTCCACAATACGATGCATGGAATGAAAGAAATTGTGATTGGATCACAATTAGTGAGTATCTTATCATATGTAATAATGCAAGTATTGAAACTATCTTTAGTCGATGAATTGATGAGATTGGACATCATCAATTCTGTAAGACTAGCACATGTTATGCTCCTTGATTTATCCAAGAATTGGTACTCACTAAATGGAAGTATAGGGATGCTGAGAGTGAACATGTGGATGCTAGTTATGGTAACTAGATCATTGGAGTGACCTGTTATGAGACTTTATATGGTTCTATATGTCATTGAAGATCTCATTGCAGCTCGAGTATGAGCTTCCTTAGACTTGAGATATTCAAGTTGTTGGCAATGTGCTATTTCTCGGAATGCTCATAGGCTCCCATGTCCCCGGATTAAAATGTTCACTAATGAAAAACTAATCCGGATGGAATGAGTTTCCAAAGCACAACCAATTCGTCGTCGTGCTAACGACTTGAGCGATCACTTGAACAAACTAGTTGTTCAAGCAACACAACTCTTCTAGTCGGTTAGCCGCGGAAGAGACGACGGACGGATCGCCGGTTTTTGTGTTTCTTATTCGGGGTCCATGATTATACAAATACATACAAATGTAAACTAGTATAATCAACACATACATAAAGTAAGCATCCACACAAAACATGCATATAATTGTAAAGCAATTATAAACATAATACAAAAGAACATTAATCAAAATAAACAAGATTATACCTCTTGTTATACCTCTTGATCTTCTATTGTATGTCCTCCCTCCTTTTGGATGTCGTGTGGGCGACGATCTACCAAAAGTTGAAGCCTCCTAGATCACCAATCTTCCTTTCCTTGTTCACTAGGAACAAAGGAAGATCCTAAAACAAAACTCATTTTTTTTTCTAGAACCGGCCACCAAGTCAATAAACTCGATGTTGCCGCCGGCCAAGGAAGATAAAATGGAGTATAGAAACCAACCAAAAGAGAAACACCAAGGGTATGGGCGCCGGCCAACACTTGGAGAAAGGAAAGGAAAACAATCCTCCTCCTTGTTGCCGCCCAAACCCTAGACTAAGCTCTCCTAATTTCCGGCCAAGGATGAAGGGAAGGAGAATAGGTTGAGCTCCGGCCAAGGTAGAGGGAACAAGGATAGTGGCCGACCAACACTTAGAAGGAAGAAGAAATGAATCTTCATCTTCTTGTTGCTGCCCACCCTAATCCCAAAACCCTAACCCTAGCCGCCCAACCCCAATCCTATCCCATCTAGGATTTGGTTGCCGCCCAAGGGAAGCCATCCTAATTACATCCAACCTAAGCCATAGAAGGAAAGGAAAAGCTTGGACGCCGGCCAAACCAAGGAGGAAAAGGGAGGAAGGGTTTCCGGCCATCAATGGGAAGAAGAAGAAGCCTTGTCGCCCAACACAATGAACCAAACCCTAACCCTAATCTCCTTTTCTTTCTTGCCACCCAAGCCACCTTGTCTCAATTAGGTTTTTCATATCTTTTGCCGCCCAAGCCTAAGCCCATATATATAGAGTTAGGTTTAGGCCTTGGTTTAATCTCCTCCATTGGTTCTAGAGATTTAATCTCAACCGTCGGATCTAGAGATTTAATCTCAACCGTCGGATCTAGAGATTTAATCTCAACCGTCGGTTCTAGGGTTTTAATCCCAACCATCGGATCTAAATATTTAATCTCCACCGTCGGTTCTAGGGTTTTAATCCCAACCATCGGATCTAGAGATTTAATCTCAACCGTCGGTTCTAGGGTTTTAATCCCAACCATCGAATCTAAAGATTTAATCTCCACCGTCGGTTCTAGGGTTTTAATCCCAACCATCAGATCTAGAGATTTAATCTCAACCGTCGATTCTAGGGTTTTAATCCCAACCATCGGATCTAGAGATTTAATCTCAACCGTCGGTTCTAGGGTTTTAATCCCAACCGTCGGATCTAGAGATTTAATCTCCACCATCGGTTCTAGGGATTTAATCCCAACCGTCAAATCTAGAGATTTATTTTCCATCATTTGATCTAGACTTCATGAGGTGTAAATAGGCTACAATAGGGACCATGAGGAGGAGTTGGATCTTGGCCACCCGATGGATCGGAACCACACAAACTTGATCCATCAATGATGTTCCATTCCACTAGAGGATCATCATTGAACTACCTCACCAACCCCCATAAATTAATATGGGCTCCATATATTATTTGTACATCCATCTCCCCGTGTTTAAGATATCAAATGTCCGTCAATTAATTGATTTACTGACCATCAATTAATTAACATCTAACTCTTCGAGTAGTACCACTCAACCTTATCATCATGTTGACTAAGTCAACCTGCAGGGTTTACATGATGAACCTTATGAGCTCCTCAAGGGGACATCATCAACCTAATATATAGGACATGGTTTCCTCCTATAATCAACGACACACCATGTAAATAATATCATTTCCCAACTTACCGGGCATATTGATTTAATCCATAGAAATCTCACCCTCTGATAAATCAAAGAAATAAATATTAAGTACATGTGCCCGTTATTATATCGGGATTAAGAGCATGTACAACATAATATCCGAGGTCCGATTCAATTATGCAGTCAGCAATAAATTGAATCACCTCTATGTCGGTCCTGCTCAATACACCTAAGTGTACTAGTGTAACTCTATGTTCAAGATAAAACAATACCAAGCTACACTACAACCATGCCAATGGTTTTTCCAGAACCATCTTGGTTGTGAGCCTCTACTTATACTCTACAAGGGACTGATAACATGATCTTCTGTGCCACACCCAAGCACCATGTTATCTACAATGTAAAGTATTAGACAATATGCACATATATAAATATAAAGTGCAAACAATGATCATGTGATTCTTATTTCAAAATAAAGATGTTCATACAAAAGAGCTAGGCTTTCAGTATACATCCCAACAATCTCCCACTTATACTAAAAGACTATGCTGTCATCATACTGCCATACATCTGATTCCCCTTTCCTCCACATGCCTATCAAAGCTCTCGCTAGAAGGGCCTTAGTGAAAGGGTCTACCAGGTCATCCTCTGATGCAATCTAGGCGACAACAACTTCTACCTCCTTTACGATTTCTCGTATCAGGTGGTACTTGCACTCTATGTGTTTACTAGCCTTATGGGCTCGTGGTTCCTTCGAGTTTGCAACTGCACCATTATTATCACAATTAATTGTGATAGTTCTGGGCAAACCAGGAATCACATCCAAGTCCATCAGAATGTTCCTGAGCCACACAGCTTCTTTGGCCGCCCGAGGCTGCCACAGAGTCCACCACGCATTTCTGCTTGACACTCTTCCATACTATGGCTCCACCTCCAAAAGTAAACACAAAACCTGAGGTAGACTTACTGTTATTCCTATTTGATTGAAAATCGCAATCCATGCAACCCACAGGGAGTAATTGGTCTGCCCGGTAAACTAGCATATAATCCCTAGTCCTTCTCAGGCACTACAATATATGCTTTACCGCAGTCCAATGTCCCTGTCACTGGATTACTCTGATATCTGCTAACCATGCCCACGACAAAGCAGATATCTTATCTCGTACATAGCATACATGAGACTTCCTACTGCCAAAGCATAAGGAACCACCTTCAGCTCCTTTATCACCTCAGATGATCTAGGACACATCTCCTTAGATAAAGGAACTCCATACCTGAAAGGTAGAAAACCCTTTTTGGAGTTCTGCATGCTAAAACGATCCAAAATCATGTCTATGTATGAAGCTTGGGATAAGCACAACAACCTTGATCCCAAGGTTGTGACCCACTTCTCCCAAGTCCTTCAAAACTATTTGGACAACCATACCCTTACGTCTGATAACACTCTGATATTGTTGCCAACTACCAAAATATTATCTACGTATAGTACAAGAAATACCACTACGTTTCCGTCACATCTCTTGTATACACAAGACTCATCCGGACTTTGAATAAATCCATAAGTCTAGATTTACCTCATCAAAGCGGATGTTCCAAGACCTCAAAGCTTGCTTGATCCATAAGCGGACCGATTAAACACATACAATATGCTCTTTGCCCTTAGCAATGAATCCCTCTGGTTGCTTCATATAGATGTTTTCCTCAAGACTTCCATTAAGGAAAGTGTCTTGACATCCATATGCACAACTCATAATCCTATGAGTTTGCTATGCACAAGAGCTCCCGAGACTGACTTGAATCCATAGATTCAATCTCAGTATTCATTGCACTTTGCAAAGATGCTGTATTTATATCTTGGATTGCCTCGTCGTATGTCTAGGGATCAGGTTCATGTTTGCTAGGGACCAAATCAAAAGATTCTCCCAAGAACATGAATCTCTCAGGCTGTCTAACAACCCTCCCACTACGACGAGGTATCACTTGTGTATCCTCTGTGACACTCGGTGCAGTGACATGTGGTATGTCCTCTTGTACCGGTGGTACTGAAGAAGTGACTTCCCTTTTTAACTCCTCCAGAACAATTTTACCCTTGGGCTTGTGGCTCATCACATAGTCTTCCTCTAGAAATCTGGCGTTCGTGTTAACGATCACCCTCTGATCTCTAGGACTATAAAACAATCCACCCTTCGTTCCCCTGGGATAGTCAACGAACATGCATACTTCTGTACGAGGTTCCATCTTACCAGTATCTGCCTTCAGCCAATGTGCTGTACTCCCATATCTAAATATGTCTTAGACTAGGCTTTCGCCCAGTCCACAATTCTGTGGGAGTAGAAGGCACTGATTTAGATGGAACCAGGTTCAGAATGTATACCATCGTATCTAGAGCATATCCCTAGAACGAATCTGATAAGTCAGAATAACTCATCATCGATCTAATCATCTCCATAAGAGTCCTTTTCCTTCGCTCTGCTACACCGTTCTGCTGGGGTGTGCCAGGCGCAGTCAATTGGGATTGAATCCCAGCCTCTGATAAGTAGTTCCTAAACTCTCCCAAGAGGTACTCATCACCACGATCAGATCGTAGTGTCATGCGTATCTTGAACAATCATCTATGAAAAAGATGAAATGTTCAAAACTACCTCTTGTCTGGATAGACATAGGACCATACGAATCAGAATGAACCAATTCCAACACATCTTTGGATCTATACCCCTTGGCCTTGGAAAAGGCCTCTTGGTCATCTTACCCTCCAAGCAAGATTCATAGGTTGGGAGATCCTCCACCACTAATGAACCCAAAGGTCCATCAGCTATCAACCTTTGAATTCTGCTTAGGTTAATGTGACCAAGCCTAAGAAGCCAAAGATATGTTTGGTTCATCTTCGAAGGTTCTTTTCTCTTATTGGAATTAGAAGATGAGTTATTAACTTCAATTTGCATCGTGGGAGGTTTTGGTTCAAATTTCCTTTCAATGTACTTGAATAGATATTCTCCCTATTCCTTTTTATAACAACTCTGTCATTAAAAGAAATAGAATATCCATCCATAATAATTTAGAAACTGAAACTAAATTCTTTCTAAATAAAGGTACATAAAGGGAATTTTCCAGAACCAAAGTTTTATTATTTTCAAGAGATAAATAAAACTTCTCCCACTGCAATAGCCGCCACCATCATGGCATTGCCCTAGTAAATGGTAATCTCCCCTTTAGCTAGTCATCGGGTTTCCTGGAACCCCTACAAATTGTTGTAGAAATGATTAGTGGATCCCGTATCTACTCACCAGGTGCCGGTAGATATCACCGCTAATCATGTTTCAATGACTAGTCCAAAAGATATACCTTTGTTCTATTTTGGATTGGGACAGTCCTTCTTCCAATGTCCATCCTTCTTGCAAGTGAAGTACTTGCCTTTCGGCTTCTTCACTCTTCCCTGAGATCCTCCCACCATCTTTGCTTCACCTTGTTTCTTCTTCTTCTTGCCTTTCGGCTTAGAAGTAGAAACCCTTTTGAGCAATGATGGCTTGAGGACACTCTTTGAAGAGTGCATACTTGTACTGCTTAGCAGATAAGACAATATCTTGAATCTTTTCCAATCAACATTATTTAGGTACAGTAAGTTTATTTCCTTTAGTATCACAGTAAGTGGACTGAAAGTCAATTTTGAAAATCCTAAGAATCACATAGATCATTACTTTAGATTTCAAAAAATTATTGATTCCTCAAACAATAAAATTTCGAAATCAACCAACACCTCAAAACACCGAGAAAATCACATGCCACGCAGTGTGGACGTATACGAATTCTACATTTGTAAGAGGAGGTTTTACCCATTAATTTTATTATCTTGTCAACCTTACTTTTTGACAAATAAAATTAATAGTTGGTTCCTCTTTGGCCCTACAAATAAAAGCAGTGACTCCGATGGGGAGGATACTTTATATTTGCATCTAAGTGTGCACCATTACATGATACTAAGGGAATTATTTCGGATTATGTGTCTTACCGCTGTGGAAGTACACATGCTCCTAGATAATTTCCTATAACCATTATTTGACCTAGTGATCCGCAAACAAACCCGTCCTCAGGGATGAAGGCACTCAGAGCCGACACACAAGTTTGTTGCATCACACGTCAAATTGTAATGGAGGCCGCGGGAATTAATTAAAATATCCCTCTCCCACTTAGTAAATTGAAAATGAGGAATTTTCAAGCACACACAACATGCATATAAAACAAATCAGCAATAAATATGGAAAAATCAGAATTTTTCCAACTATTATGACATTGTTCTCCAATATGCTTCCCGTCGTGTCGCCACCTCGTCCGCTCCTCCTACGCCATGTACGAGCCAACCGGAGATCCGAGCCGAGAATAAAACCTATTTTATTTTACATCCATCGATCCTATACTCCACGAGGGAGTGTACATGAAATCTAGATCGAAAGTAAAATAAAATAAAGAGTGGCTAAACAATGTCGTATTCAATTACAAAAATTAAATACTAATTTAGCCTCGTCAACCGCGAGGATTCAAATAATATACAATCACACACACACAACCACATACACACATATAGCCATAATAGTCGGATCTTATGCCTGCAACCAAAAAGTTAGCCTACGCACATCCTACTATTATCCGGCATACTCAATATATGATATGTGCATGAAAGTAACCGAATCCAAAACACACACAACCGGAAACCGTCGCTCTGATACCAAATGTTGGCAATGTGCTATTTCTCGGAATGCTCATAGGCTCCCATGTCCCCGGATTAAAATTTTCACTAATGAAAAACTAATCCGGATGGGATGAGTTTCCAAAGCACAACCAATTCGTCATCGTGCTAACGACTTGAGCGATCACTTGAACAAACTAGTTGTTCAAGCAACACAACTCTTCTAGTCGGTTAGCCGCGGAAGAGATGACGGACGGATCACCGGTTTTTGTGTTTCTTATTCAGGGTCCATGATTATACAAATACATACAAATGTAAACTAGTATAATCAACACATACATAAAGTAAGCATCCACACAAAACATGCATATAATTGTAAAGCAATTATAAACATAATACAAAAGAACATTAATCAAAATAAACAAGATTATACCTCTTGATCTTCTATTGTATGTCCTCCCTCCTTTTGGACGTCGTGTGGGCGACGATCTACCAAAAGTTGAAGCCTCCTAGATCACCAATCTTCCTTTCCTTGTTCACTAGGAAAAAAGGAAGATCCTAAAACAAAACTCATCTTTTTTTCTAGAACCAGCCACCAAGTCAATAAACTCGATGTTGCCGCCGGCCAAGGAAGATAAAATGGAGTATAGAAAACAACCAAAAGAGAAACACCAAGGGTATGGGCGCCGGCCAACACTTGGAGAAAGGAAAGGAAAACAATCCTCCTCCTTGTTGCCGCCCAAACCCTAGACTAAGCTCTCCTAATTTCCGACCAAGGATGAAGGGAAGGAGAATAGGTTGAGCTCCGGCCAAGGTAGAGGGAACAAGGATAGTGGCCGGCCAACACTTAGAAGGAAGAAGAAATGAATCTTCATCTTCTTGTTGCCGCCCACCCTAATCCCAAAACCCTAACCCTAGCCGCCCAACCCCAATCCTATCCCATCTAGGATTTGGTTGCCGCCCAAGGGAAGCCATCCTAATTCCATCCAACCTAAGCCATAGAAGGAAAGGAAAAGCTTGGACGCCGGCCAAACCAAGGAGGAAAAGGGAGGAAGGGTTGTCGGCCATCAATGGGAAGAAGAAGAAGCCTTGCCGCCCAACACAATGAACCAAACCCTAACCCTAATCTCCTTTTGTTTCTTGTCGCCCAAGCCACCTTGTCTCAATTAGGTTTTACATCTCTTTTGCCGCCCAAGCCTAAGCCCATATATATAGAGTTAGGTTTAGGCCTTGGTTTAATCTCCTCCATTGGTTCTAGATATTTAATCTCAACCGTCGGATCTAGAGATTTAATCTCAACCGTCGGATCTAGAGATTTAATCTCAACCGTCGGTTCTAGGGTTTTAATCCCAACCATCGGATCTAAAGATTTAATCTCCACCGTCGGTTCTAGGGTTTTAATCCCAACCATCGGATCTAGAGATTTAATCTCAACCGTCGGTTCTAGGGTTTTAATCCCAACCATCGGATCTAATGATTTAATCTCCACCGTCGGTTCTAGGGTTTTAATCCCAACCATCGGATCTAGAGATTTAATCTCAACCATCAGTTCTAGGGTTTTAATCCCAACCATCGGATCTAGAGATTTAATCTCAACCGTCGATTCTAGGGTTTTAATCCCAACCGTCGGATCTAGAGATTTAATCTCCACCGTCGGTTCTAGGGATTTAATCCCAACCGTCGGATCTAGAGATTTGTTTTCCATCATTTGATCTAGACTTCATGAGGTGTAAATAGGCTACAATAGGGACCATGAGGAGGAGTTGGATCTTGGCCACCCGATGGATCGGAACCACACAAACTTGATCCATCAATGATGTTCCATTCCACTAGAGGATCATCATTGAACTACCTCACCAACCCCCATAAATTAATATGGGCTTCATATATTATTTGTACATCCATCTCCCCGTGTTTAAGATATCGAATGTCCGTCAATTAATTGATTTACTGACCATCAATTAATTAACATCTAACTCCTCGAGTAGTACCACTCAACCTTATCATCATGTTGACTAAGTCAACCTGCAGGGTTTACATGATGAACCTTATGAGCTCCTCAAGGGGACATCATCAACCTAATATATGGGACACGGTTTCCTCCTATAATCAACGGCACACCATGTAAATAATATCATTTCCCAACTTACCGGGCATATTGATTTAATCCATAGAAATCTCACCCTCTGATAAATCAAAGAAATAAATATTAAGTACATGTGCCCGTTATTATATCGGGATTAAGAGCATGTACAACATAATATCTGAGGTCCGATTCAATTATACAGTCAACAATAAATTGAATCACCTCTATGTCGGTCCTGCTCAATACACCTAAGTGTACTAGTGTAACTCTGTTCAAGATAAAACAATACCAAGCTACACTACAACCATGCCAATGGTTTGTCCAAAACCATCTTGGTTATGAGCCTCTGCTTATACTCTACAAGGGACTGATAACATGATCTTCTATGCCACACCCAAGCACCATGTTATCTACAATGTAAAGTATTAGACAATATGCACATATATAAATATAAAGTGCAAACAATGATCATGTGATTCTTATTTCAAAATAAAGATGTTCATACAAAAGAGCTAGGCTTTCAGTATACATCCCAACACAAGTCACCTTGATCATTGATGTGAGCAAAACATATAGGGTTTTAGGAGTAGTTTCCGCTCACATCTCATTAGATTTTATGTTAGTTTCATGCATATGTCACTCTATTTTGTATGCATTTCCTATTTTCTGGTTTGGAGGTCTCACTTTTATGTGCAGGATAGCATTTAGGGGGAAAAGGTGCACTTTCGAAGTAAAAGAAGGACATTTTACAGTTAGACGCAGAATGAGACACAGTCAGGGTGTGTGGCTACACACGACCGTGTCCAATAGGCGAGATCAGCCACCCCAAGGCCCCACATGGCCTGGCCGTGTGGAAACACATGGCCGTGTGGCGGCCTAGCATATTGACGTGACTAGGGTTTTTTCTGGATTTTACAGCGGTTCGAGGTGACGTCTATATAAGGATGGCTCCGCCCAAACCCTAGGGGGGAGGCACGATGGTTGGGAAGGCACACCAAAGTCCTAAAAAGCTTTGGGAACTCACAACAGGGAGGAAGAACGCCCCCGGAGGTCCACATTCTGCACTTTAATGCCGGAGAGAAGGCCACATCGGCATTGTAATTTCTTGTTCTTGCATTTTATTTCTAATATATTCGAACATGAACATGCCTTGTGATTCTCCTCTTTTATATATGGAGTAGTTCCTTCGATTCTAGGATTAGGGAGTAGCTTGTGTACACATGATATGTTGCTTCAAATTGAATTCTGTCTTTGAATTTGAATTTGCAATTGGAAATTGTTTATACCCATATCTATACGTGTTTGGTTTTCTACCTACTGTGCTTAAGCGATACGAGGGGTGAAGCCCTCGTATCTAAGATTTAGGGGATTTATACAAGAAACTTAGGGGTAAGCCTGATCTCCTGTAACTGTGGGTAGAAGGATGCGATGGAACTGGAAACGGTTCATCGCAGGGATTGATTTGACATCCTCGTACCGCCTATCCCATCCTTGTAAGGCAGAGATAGCTCCCGATAGATGTGGTGGCTCATCGGGAGAGTGTAGACAAAGCTTAGTTGATAGCATGTTTTGCGACACACAAGCGAAACTGAAGTCTTAGAATCCCTTTTAAAGATCTTGGCACACTCCTTTCTTCCTCCGTATGATACCGTACTAGAGTTTAGTCCATCGACAACCCTCGCAATTGAAACCTTTAGATTTTACTTCTGAACAATTTCACCCACTGAACAAATCGATATTCAAATCCCAGCCCTTGTGGGATTGATAATCTTTTATTACTCGACGACATCCGTGCACTTGCGGGCATTGAGCGTGAGCGCGTGCTTCGAGTCCTCGACGGCCTCCATCACGAGATTTGAGGTCGCTTTCGCATGCATCAAGTTTTTGGCGCCGTTGCCGGAGACTGATCGATTCGATATCCAATCAAAAAGTGGAAAATTGGATCGGACTTAGGATAGATTTACTTTTCTTGTTTTATTTTATTTTATTTTATTTCAGTTTTGTTTATTCAGTTGCTCTTTCCTTATTTATAATTTCTTGTGTATAAGGATGCATGCTTTTACTCATGATTATGGTCAATTTAATGCTATAAGTTTTGGTAACATTTATTATGAGCATTTTGGTGAAACATGACATACCATTAACGATTGTCCAGATATATTCAAACCTTCACAATTTGAACAAGAAGATGTCACCTACAATTACAACCAGTGGCCACAAGATGATTCCTATTTCTATATTTATGATCATGGCTACTTAAACCCTCAATATTGTCCGCCTAAATCCCGACTGGAGCAAATGATGGAAGATTTCATTCAAACGCAACAAGTGGCGAACGCTGAATTCTGACGGCGACATTCGCAAACAAAGACTCAATATTGTTTCCAAAATGAGAACGAGAGCTATGAGTCACCATGCAACTTTTATCCAGAACCAACTCCCCACTTAGAAGCCCCGCTAGATAATTTTGCTAGGGAACATGAGGAGCATAGCCAATAATTTACGAAGATTATGGAATGAGATCTAGCAAGAGAAGAAACCTAACGACTAGAAGGTGGCTTTAATGACTGGATCACAACTAATAGGGTGGAGACTTACTTTGAGAGAATGGATGAGGAGGACGTAGATGACATTGGAAGTAAAGAAGGACAATTCATTCAATCACCACTTGGAGAAGAACTTGAGGATTATATAATGGACACTTTAATCGAGGAGTGCATTGCTTCAATCAAAACACCTCCTAACATCAAGGATCTAGAAGAGTCGGCCTTAACCCTCACCAAAACTTTATTTACCAATAACAAAGCCCATCTAGTGATTTGTGATGATAAAATTTCATTCGACCTAATAGCATCTTGTTAGTAATATATGAGAGATGTCCTAAGGCAATCGCCTTATGTATCAACCATTTATATGATAAATGAAGATTCACTATTTGAGTATACATGTTTATGTATTTGATTGGATCTTAAACTCATTTACTGAATGTCCACGATACGATTCACAGCATGAGAGAATTTATGATTGGATCACAACTAGTGAGTATCTCTACATGTGTAATTGTGATGTATCGAAATTATCCCTAGTCGATGAATTGATGGATTTGGACACCATCAATTCTGTCGAGACTAGCACGAGGTATACTCCTTGGTGTATCCAAGCAGCTGATTCTCACTGGCTGGAGACATTGTGATGTCCGGAGTTGATCGTGGATGCTAGTTATGGTAACTAGTTCATTGGAGTGACCAGCCGTAAGACTTCATATGGTTCTCTGCATATATAGATATGTCAATGAAGTTCTTACTGTAGCTTAAGTGCGATGTTCCTTTGACTTATTCAAGTCATCTTGATCATGGAGACTTATGCTTTGACATCTTAAGCAAACATCTCTAAGGAGATGTGGACCCGGGATGATTGGGTATAAGTCGAAGTGATCGAAGGTGTTTGAATAGCCTATAAAGGATTACCACTCCTTGCGAGGAGATGTATACCCATGGCCTCTCGTCGGATTGTTACTAAAGTCTTTGGCCAAAGCATTACATGTTTAGAGTAAGGTACTCTTGATACATGTGGAGTAACTAGAATCCGTAGGGCGAAATGATACTTGGGCTAGGTGTGGCGTAGTCGACCTAGTGGGGACACTATAGACCATGTCCTGAACCAAGTGGGTATAAGATGAGTGAAAGGAATGGGACACGAGTCATTCTAGCTATTGAAGGGTTTCAGAAATAGTTCTGGATCAACCGTTGATCTTTTCGGTTAATTGGAGATCATGATGTACTACTAGGTGCCACTCATGATCGTTCTATAATTAATAGTTAATTATAGACGGCCAACATAAACCGAGAACCTATTTGGTCACACGCACAACGAGCGTAATCCGAAGGATTTAAAACGAGCTTGAGAATGGGATTCTCAGACCGAGAGAAACTAAGTTTGGTTGGACCAAACATAAAGCGAGCATGAAATCGTTTCAGTCGCAATGGAAGCGTGGATGGGCCGTGTCTTATGAAGACATAATGGATGGACCAAAATGGTTTGGCTCTAATCCAATGGAGGAGAATAAACCAAAGGGTTTGGTTTATTTTAAACGAATGAACCAAAAGTTGGTTCGATTCGTTTTAACTTAAAATAAACCATCATGGTTTGGTTTATTTTAACTTATCTTAATGGAGCGGGTTAACGGGCCTAATGGTTATGATCCAATAACCATCAAGAGAATTAGTTCTCTATAAAAGAGGGCTTAAGAGATAATTAAGCCCTAATCCAAAAACCTTAGCTTGTAGTTGCCGCCCACCCCATTGAAGGAGTTGGCGCCAACCTCCATTGCCGCCCAGCCCCTTGTGCCGTCCGGCTCCTTCCGGCGTCAAGCTTCGGTGATCCTCCGCGACCCTCGGTGATCTCCTTTAGGTTTGGCATCAAGGTGAGCTTTATCTTCCCTTGGTTGCGGCGCCTATCTCCTCCACCAAAGCTGTCCAGTTTTCTGGACAGCTTGTTCTCTCGTCGGGCGTCGTTTGGGCGGCGGTTAGAGCTCGACAGCGGCTAACTTACGAGATTCGATCTCCGATAATCCTCTGAGGTGGAGGATGAAGGATTCGTCAAACGGTTGACGAATACCTCTCCGGAGAAGCGAGTTTTGAGGACTCGTTTTGGATCGAATTTGGATTGGATCGTGATCATCTCTCGATCACGTCGTCTTCAACACGAGGCTAGTAACCCGTCACGAAGATGAAGCTCGTGGCTTAGCGAAGTCATCCTAAGGATACTCGGCGTGGATACGGATAGAGCGATTCTAGCGAGGATCGTTCGGTTGATGTTCCGCTACGTCATCTGAAAGGTATAACGTAGTTAAATTTCCTTTTATTGCAAATTTAAATTTACGGTTATGTCTACACTTGTTGTACTATGCATGTGTGTTGTGTGTGTTGTAATAAATGTAGATTTATTATTTTATTTCTTCCATTGTGCATCATGTTTACGAAACATGATCGAACACACACTGCTGTGATGCTTGGAAACCTTGATGGTATCGAGCCCGAGGTTGTGTTTCGACATAATCGTAAAAATGGTTTTGCGATAGTCATAATGTATTTCTGGAAATTTTCTAATTTTGGAAATTTAGAAGTATTTATGGAAATTTTTCAATTTTGGAAAGTCTAGAAGTATTTATGGAAATCTTCCACTTTTGGAAAGTTGGAAGTATTTATGGAAATTGATATTTTCCATAAATAAAATATTTGATTAGATTTTGGAAATTTGTTTCCTAATTTAATCTTGATTTGATTTGCTAAATCAAATCTTAAAATATTTTATTTCCATAAGTAGTTTTAATGATTTAGGAAATTGGTTTCCTAAATAGAATTTCCTTAATCAAATAATTCCATGAATAAAATATGTGATTAGATTTGGAAATTTGTTTCCTAATTTAATTATGATTTGATTTGGAGAATCAAATCTTAAACATATTTTATTTCCATAAATAGTTATGACATATAAGGAAATTATATACATGACATAATTGTATGCCATGTAATTGCATTAGATGCATAACATTATGCCATGCGTGTCGTGACATGTAGATGTATGTCATGTATATGCCATGCCATGTAGATAATAGTTATGTGCATGCAAAGAGGATGAGACATAAAACCCTTAAAACAATATTAAAGCCTACACCTTCCATTAATATGGTTAGAACCAGAGTTCCGTTTCTTGTTTGGGTTGTTGGACTCTCTCCAAGCCCGGCTCGAACAGAATATGTTCAAACCATGGAATAGTTTAATACTAATATGGTAAGAGTCGGAGGTCAATCGTTAGCTTTGGTTGTTGGACTCTCTCAAGCTGGCTAATTGGTTGAATGCGCTCTAACCATATTAAAACTATTTCTCGATTAATGGGTTGGCTTTAACCTGGAGCATCGGCTTGTTGGACTCTCTCCAAGGTCGATGTAAAGGGAGGTGAAGTTGGGTGCTATGCATCTGATGCATACTTGTTAATGTGTTAACAACCCGATGTATGTGTGAACATTCAATTAGTTGATAGCACATTGTGATAGTTGCATATACGTGATATGCAATCGGTATAGTTGATACCTACGTCGTAGTTATGAATGGCTTGTTGGACTCTCTCGAGGTTGTTCATAACTATGATGGATATCGACCCATTCGGAGATGGACCTCGATCTCGAAGTGATTTTGGGGTTTTGAAATTGAAAAATGAATGGGATTTATAAATGTATATTGATGCATTTTAAAATCATCTTTCTCATATATGCTCGTTTTGTATTTCTAAGATTGATCATGATGTCTTTGAATTTGCGTTCCATTTTGGATTGAATAAATTAGTGTAGAGCTTCTTGGGTGGCTTAGAAGCTTGAAATTGTTCTCAAGGTTGAAAAGCTTGCAAATGTCCTCGAAGCGCCTCTTCCTTCCGTCTAGTGATGATGCAACTCTGGACCAATTGTTGGCCTATCGAAACATGTGAGTGATTACGAACAAATGAGTTGCATCATGCTGGCAGCGATGGAACCCAAGCTCTGGCGGCATGAGCATATGGATGCTCATATCGTAGTCCTTCATCTTTGTGAGTTGGTTGATGAGCAAGTGAGATTGAAAGGTTCGAAGTCTCAGCTCCTCTTCACCTCTGAGATGCTAGAAGGTTCATCGTAGTCTTGCTCAATATCTTTGAAGGCTATGGAGTCTTACGAAGCATGAGCGAGGGGCGGTGTTGTTAGTTGATTCCTCGAAGAAAGGTTCTAAGAGGAAGTCAAAGGGAACGAAGGAAGAAGAAAGAAGAGAAGGGCTAAGAAGGTAGAACTAGCACAAAGGAAACTTGCCATCATTATGGCAAGGAGAGCCATTCTTGAAGAAAGTGCAAGATTTATCTTGAGTCGTGAAGAAGAATAAGGCATCGGATGCCCCATCTTCTTGAATATCTTCTTATTGATTGTCATTCTATTTCCTCGGACACTTGGGTATTGGATCTGGGTGTGGCTCACATATATGTAATGACATACATGGGCTAAGGAATAGAAGAAGACTCGTCGAGGAGAGTCAAATTTACGTGTTGGGAATGGAGCAGCGGTTCTTTGCCATCAGAGCGTATTTGTTGAAACTCCTGCGGGACTTGTCTTAAGAGGACAATTGCTTTTATGTTCCTTTCGTTGATAAAGAACATCATTTCTAATTTCTTGTTTAAATAGAAATGGGTACCATTTGACTTTTAGTAACAATTGTTGTTACATAACTTTGAATGGAGTTCTTTATGGAATTTGGAACTTTAAGCAATGGTGTTTATCGTTGGGCGTATCCGGTGACATTTCAATATCGAAGCGAGCAACAAGCGTGCTCGAAAGGATAATCAAATAGACTCCTACATGTGGCATTATCGTCTTGGCCATGTAAGCAAGAAAGCATGTCAGAATTACAGATGTGGAATTGCGGAATCGTTTGAATTGGATTCATACGATACATGCGAATCATGCTTAAAGGCAAGATGACTAAGTTACCTTTTACTGGAAAAGGTGAACGAGTGGGAGAGTTACTAGGTCTAATATATACTGATGTATGTGGACCTATGTCAACTCAAGCTTTAGGAGGCTATAGCTACTTCATTACCTTCACCGATGATCACTCACGGTTTGGGTATGTGTTCTTGATGAAACACAAGTCTGAAGCCTTTGAAAGGTTCAAAGAATTCAGAAATGAAGTAGAGAAACAACATGACAAGAGTATTAAAATACTTGATCGGATCGAGGTGGTGAATACTTAAGTCAAGAGTTTCTTGATTATCTAAGAGACAATGGCATATTGTCTCAATGGACTCCGCCCTATACACCACATAATGGTGTATCCGAGGCATAAGGACCTTGTTGGACATGGTCAGTCAATGATGAATCATCACTCTTCCCAAGTCCTTTTGGGGCTATGCACTTCAGACAACTGTTTACTTGTTAAACAGAATGCCTACCAAGGTAGTCTCAACTACTCCATATGAGATATGGAATAGTAAGAAACCTCATGTATCTTACTTGAAGATATGGGGTTGTCCTGCTTATGTGAAGCGGACTGTATCAGACAAATTGGATGCTAAGTCTGATTAATGTCTATTTATTGGATACCCTAAGGAAACAAGGGGTTACCAATTCTATCATCCTGTGGAACAAAAGGTGTTTGTTTCAAGGCATGTTGTGTTTCTAGAGAAAGAGTTTCTCTTGCAAGAAAACAGTGGGAGTGTCGTCGAGCTTGAGGAGGCTCGAGAGACTCAAATAGACATTGATGAGATACCTGGTGAAGCACAACGGTAAATGACTCATAGTGATGAGCAATCAATTTGGACCTATTGTAACACCACATCTTCGTAGATCACGGTAGAACACGCAATATTCAGAGATATGGATTTCTCGTAAGTGAATCGAACGACGTGTTACTCATTGATGATGAGGAGCCTACCAGTTATGAAGAAGTGCTGACAAATTCAGAAAGGGATAAGTGGCTTGGTGCCATGAAGTCGGAAATGGATTCCATGTATGAAAACCAAGTTTGGAACTTGGTTGACCCACCTGAAGGCATAAAGCCTATAGGGTGCAAGTGAGTTTTCAAGAAGAAAACCGACATGGATGGTAATGTGATTACCTATAAGGCTAGATTGGTGGCGAAAGGATATCGTCAAAAGCAAGGTGTTGATTATGACGAAACCTATTCGCCTGTAGCTATGCTTAAATCCATTCGGATGCTCCTGGCCATAGTGGCTCATTATGATTATGAGATATGGCAGATGGATGTGAAAACAACTTTCCTTAATGGAAACCTGCTCGAGGACGTGTATATGATACAGCCTGAGGGTTTCACATCGGTTGATAAAACCAAGGTATGCAAATTGCGACGGTCCATTTATGGATTGAAGCAAGCATCCAGGAGCTGGAATATCCGTTTTGATGAGACAATCAAAAGTTTGATTTCTCACAAAATCCAGACGAACCTTGTGTGTACAAGAAGGTTAGTGGGAGTGCAGTCGTGTTCCTAGTATTGTATGTCGATGACATATTACTTATAGGAAACGATGTGTCAATCTTACAGTCAGTTAAGGTTTGGTTATCCAAGACATTCTCCATGAAAGACCTGGGAGAAGCAACCTAAATCCTCGGGATTAAGATCTATAGAGATAGATCGAAAAAGTTGCTTGGTCTTTCGCAGTCTACATATATAGACCGAGTGCTAAAGAGGTTTAGCATGTCGGAATCCAAGAAAGGTTACCTACCCATCAGGCATGAGGTACACCTTTCGAAGTCTATGTGTCCGCGCACAGAAGACGAGAGGATTTGCATGAATAAAATTCCCTATGCATCCGCAATAGGATCTATCATGTATGCTATGTTATGTACGAGGCCCGATGTATCGTATGCTCTGAGTGTCACGGCGGATACCGATCGATCGAGGAATGGATCATTGGGTGGCTGTTAAGACGATCCTTAAGTACTTAAGAAGAACTAAGGATGCGTTCCTAATATATGGAGAAGGGTAAATGGTGATACGTGGGTATACGGATGCCAGATCCAGACAGACAAGGATAATTCCATGTCTTAGTCTGGGTATGTATTCACCTGGAATGGAGGCGCAATAAGTTGGAAAGGTTCCAAGCTTGACACTATAGCGGATTCTGCCACTAAGGCAGAATACATTGCAGCTTTAGAAGCAACAAAGGAAGCGGTTTGGATCAAGAAGTTCATCTCTGAACTTGATGTGGTCTCATCAATGATCCAAACATGTGCTTCGCCGCTATCATCTTATCAGAGAGATCATCAGTAGGAACGAAATACAAATCGAGAAAATTCCCACTGAAAGGAACTTAGCGGATCCTTTGACTAAGGCATTACCTCAAAATAAGTTTGAGGGTCATGTTAGAGCTTATGGTATTGGATACCGTAGCGATTGACATTAGGCCAAGTGGGAGTCTGTTAGTAATATATGAGAGATGTCCTAAGGCAATCGCCTTATGTATGAACCATTTATATGATAAATGAAGATTCACTATTTGAGTATACATGTTTATGTAATTGATTGGATCTTAAACTCATTTACTGAATGCCCATGATACGATTCACAACATGAGAGAATTTGTGATTGGATCACAACTAGTGAGTATCTCTACATGTGTAATTGTGATGTATCGAAATTATCCCTAGTCGATGAATTGATGGATTTGGACACCATCAATTACAGACTAGACGAGGTATACTCCTTGGTGTATCCAAGCGGTGATTCTGTCGGAGTTAATCGTGGATGCTAGTTATGGTAACTAGTTCATTGGAGTGACCAGCCGTAAGACTTCATATGGTTCTCTGCATATATAGATATGTCAATGAAGTTCTTATTGTAGCTTAAGTGCGATGTTCCTTTGACTTGCGGTATTCAAGTCATCTTGATCATGGAGACTTATGCTTTGACATCTTAAGCAAGCATCTCTAAGGAGATGTGGACCCGGGATGATTGGGTATAAGTCAAAGTGATCGAAGGTGTTTGAATAGCCTATAAAGGATTCACCACTCCTTGCGAGGAGATGTATACCCATGGCCTCTCGTCGGATTGTTACTAAAGTCTTTGGCCAAAGCATTACATGTTTAGAGTAAGGTACTCTTCGATACATGTGGAGTAACTAGAATCCGTAGGACGAGGAAATGATACTTGGGCTAGGTGTGACGTAGTCAGCCTAGTGGGGACTGACACTATAGACCATGTCATGAACCAAGTGGGTATAAGATGAGTGAAGGGAATGGGACACGAATCATTCGAGCTGCTGAAGGGTTTCAGAAATAGTTCTGGATCAACCGTTGATCTTTTCGGTTAATTGGGGATCATGATGTACTACTAGGTGCCACTCATGATCGTTCTATAATTAATGGTTAATTATAGGCGGCCAACATAAACCGAGAACCTATTTGGTCACCACGCTGGCGTAATCCGAAGGATTTAAAACGAGCTTGAGAATGGGATTCTCAGACCGAGAGAAACTAAGTTTGGTTGGACCAAACATAAAGCGAGCATGAAATCGTTTCAGTCGCAATGGAAGCGTGGATGGGCCGTGTCTTATGAAGACATAATGGATGGACCAAAATGGTTTGGTTCTAATCCAATGGAGGAGAATAAACCAAAAGGTTTGGTTTATTTTAAACGAATGAATCAAAAGTTGGTTCGGTTCGTTTTAACTTAAAATAAACCATCATGGTTTGGTTTATTTTAACTTATCTTAATGGAACGGGTTAACGGGCCTAATGGTTATGATCCAATAACCATCAAGAGAATTAGTTCTCTATAAAAGAGGGCTTAAGGGATAATTAAGCCCTAATCCAAAAACCCTAGCTTATAGTTGCCACCCACCCCATTGAAGGAGTTGGCGCCAACCTCCATTGCCGCCCAGCCCCTTGTGCCGCCGTCCAGCTCCTTGCCGGCGTCCAAGCTTTAGCCGGTGATCCTCCGGCAACCCTCCGGTGATCTCCTTTAGGTTTGGCATCAAGGTGAGCTTTATCTTCCCTTGGTTTGCCGGCGCCTATCTCCTCCACCAAAGCTGTCCAGTTTTCTGGACAGCTTGTTCTCCTCTCGTCGGAGTGTCGTTTGGATGACGGTTAGAGCTCCGACAGCGGCTAAACTACCGGGGATTCGATCTCCGGTAATCCTCTGAGGTGGAGGACGAAGGATTCGTCAAACGGTTGACGAATACCTCTCCGGAGAAGCGAGTTTTGAGGACTCGATTTTTGATCCGAATTTGGATTCGGATCGTGATCATCTCTCGATCACGTCGTCTTCAACACTAGGCTGGTAACCCGTACGAAGACGAAGATCGTGGCTTAGTGAAGTCATCCTAAGGATACTCGGCGTGGATACGGATAGAGACGATTCTAGCGAGGATCATTCTGATTGATGCCGTTCCCGCTACACGTAATACGAAAGGTATAACGTAGTTAAATTTCCTTTTATTGCAAATTTAAATATACGGTTATGTCTACACTTGTTGTACTATGCATGCGTGTGTTGTGTGTGTTGTAATAAATGTAGATTTATTATTTTTATTTCTTCCGCTGTGCACATGTTTACGAAACATGTACGAACACACACTCGCCGCGGTCCCGGAAACCCAACACATCTACTAATCAATCTTTTGGTGAAAATATTTGTGGTGAGTTACATTATTTACGGCATATGGATGAAATAGAATATCATGATCAAACTCCTGATGATTCTTTAAAGATAAGCATGTTCAATCTTCAACCAAGGAAGACAGCTTATAAATATCTTGCCCCTCCACGAGCAAGATTTAAGAGATATGGTGATAAGGGACCACAAGGGAGAAGGCATAAGGTGAGCAAATATCTTTCTCCCCCACGAGCAAGATTGATACACCTCAAATGAAATGTAGGAATAAGGTCGAGCTAAACGACCTTAAAAAAAGCGCTTCTTGGGAGGCAACCCAAGTTTAGTTTTTAGATTTCCCTTTGATCGTATTGCACGCATTTAGTTAATTTGAATTTTGATTTCCATCTCATTTAGAATTAGGACTAGAAAGGAACTTTGCTAGGTAAAAATAAAATTCATATTAGCTTACACAACGAAGTGTATGAGGAAATTCGGATCGTTATGCAAAAATGGGAGAAAAAGGGGGACACACAGTCTGACTGTGTGTTTTCCCACGGCCTTGCTCGACTGACCCGATGCGCACATGGCCTGGCTGTGTGTTTTTACACGGTCGTGTCGTGCAAGGTTAAATAGGCCGAGCCGTGTGTTTTCACCCCATTTGCATCGTGTGCTTCGATTTCTCTTGCCCTAGGCGTGTGGTTTCTTCTTCCCCACCACCTAGAAGCTTTTCTAACCTTCAAGGAAGCCAAAATAAGCAAGGATGAGGAGGACCAAGCATGTAGCATCTCGATTCGGTGCTTCGGAGCGACGAACAAGGAGAACTGATTCCCCTCAAGATCTGGAAGAGGGTAATGCCCTACCAACTCTTCTTTTTCGCAATAATGAACATAGAGATAGATATAATATGCTTTCTACCAGTAAATCCACTACAACTAGGTACCTAGATGAAGATTTGCTAGAGTCTTTAGGGTTGTTAGGTGACATTCAAGCCTTATTTGTAAAAATGCGGTGAGAAGAGATAATGGGAATAAGACATCCAACCTACCCTAGGATAATTCTAGAATTTTTGAGTTCCCTAGAGGTGGAAATTTTAACGGGTAGAGAGAGCGAAGAGGGTAGGATAACTTTTAGGATTTTTAACATTGAGCATGAATGGACCCTTCACCAATGGAATTCATGCTTTGGCTTGCCGAGTGGGGGGGGAGAGAAGAATCCATATTGGGTTTAACTCTCGGATATTTTGGACCGGGTTGACAGGGGAGCACGCTTATGACCATTCTAGGGCCAAAGCGTCACTCCTCCAAAACCCCGTTTTCTGATACCTCCACCGCATCATGGTCAGCACTATATTTAGTCATGGGGAGAGTGAAAGTGTGGTTAGAGCTAGCAAGCTGCTTTGCCTCTGGGAAATGCTACAAGAAAGGAGTAGCATCGATGTAGGGTCTCACTTCATCAGACACTTAGTGAATATGGGCAAAGCAGCACGAGGAGAGATTAATGTTGGGAGTCTACTTACCCGCATTTGTCATAGGATGGGGTACGATTACACTACATTAGAGAGTATAGAGGGGAGGCTTGTTGGGATGTATATTGAAAAGTCTATCTTTTGTATGAACATCTTTATTTTGAAATAAAAATCACATGATCATTGTTTGCATATTTATGATTATGCATATTGTCTAATACATTACATTGTAGATAACATGGTGTGTGGTGTCACACGGGAGATCATGTCATCGGCTCCTTGTAAAGTATAAGTATAGGCTCACAACCGAGATGACTTTGGAAAAACCATTGGTATGGTTGTAGTGTGATTTGGTATTGGTTTGTCTTGAACATAGAATCACACTAGTACACTTTGTGTGTATTGAGCAGGACCGACTTAGAGGTGATTCGATTTATTGCTGACTACATAATCGAATCGGACCTCAGATATTATATTGTACATACTCTTAATCCCGATATAATAACGGGCACATATACTTAGTATTCATTTCTTTGATTTACCAATGGATTAGATTTATAGATTATATCGATAGGCTCGGTAAGTTGGGAAATGATATTATTTATATGGTGTGCCGTTGATTATAGAAGGAAACCGTGTCCTATATATTAGGATGATGATATCCCCTTGAGGAGCTCATAAGGTTCATCATATAAACCCTGTAGGTGGACTTGGTCCGGCATGATGAAATGGTTGAGTGGTACTACTCATGGAGTTAGATGTTGATTAATTAATGGTCAATAAATTAATTAATCGAAGGACATTTGAGATCTTAAACACGGAGAAAAAATGTACATATAATATATGGAGCCCATATTAACTTATGGGGGTAGGTGAGGTAGAACAATGATAATTCTTTAGTGGATTGGAATATCATTAATGGATCAGACTTTATGTGGGCTTGATTCATTGGGTGGCCAAGATCCAACTTTTCCTCTTGGTCCCTATTGTAGCCTATTAATACCTCATGAAGCCTAGATCCAATGGATGAAAACAAAACTCTAGATCCAAAGGTAGAGATTAAATCTATAGAACCGACGGTTAAGATTAAATCACTAGATCCGACGGTTGAGATTAAATCCATAGAACCAATGGCGGAGATTAAAACAAGGCTTATCCCTAACTCTATAAAAGGAGGCTTTAGGGTGGGAGGCAACAAGGAATTCCAATTGAGATAGGATTAGGGTTTGGGAGGCTTAGGGTTTGAAGGCTTGGGCGGCACCAAATAAGGAAATTAATTCCTTTCTTCTTCTTCTTCCTTGGTGGCCGGCACCCATCTCCTTCTTCCCTCCCTTAGCCGGCATCCAAATCAAGTCCTTCTCCTCTCCTTGGCTGGTGGAAAGAAGTCTAGGGTCTCTTCCCTAAGAGTCTTGGCCGGCGGCAAGCACCAAGCTTGGAGCTTGGTGGTTGGTTGAAAGAAAGAGAAGTGTTTTGTTTCTTATTCTTCCTCTTGTTCGGAGTGAGCATGGAAGGAAGATTGGTGATCTAGAAGCTTCGACTTTTGGTAGATTGTCGCCCACACGACGTCCAAAAGAAGGAAGGACATACAATAGAAGATCGAGAGGTATATTGATTGTCTATTCTCTTTTGTAACATATCTATAATTGTTTTTCAATTATATATGCTGTTAGTAATATATGAGAGATGTCCTAAGGCAATCGCCTTATGTATGAACCATTTATATGATAAATGAAGATTCACTATTTGAGTATACATATTTTATGTA
Organism: Wurfbainia villosa; assembly: GCA_025175895.1. Classification (NCBI taxonomy): domain Eukaryota; kingdom Viridiplantae; phylum Streptophyta; class Magnoliopsida; order Zingiberales; family Zingiberaceae; genus Wurfbainia; species Wurfbainia villosa. Next base: position 57,798,603 of record CM045988.1, read on the forward strand.
TTTGATTGGATCTTAAACTCATTTACTGAATGTCCACGATACGATTCACAGCATGAGAGAATTTGTGATTGGATCACAACTAGTGAGTATCTCTACATGTGTAATTGTGATGTATCGGAATTATCCCTAGTCAATGAATTGATGGAGTTGGACACCATCAATTCTGTCGAGACTAGCACGAGGTATACTCCTTGGTGTATCCAAGCAGCTGATTCTCACTGGCTGGAGACATAGTGATGTCCGGAGTTAATCGTGGATGCTAGTTATGGTAACTCGTTCATTGGAGTGACCAGCCGTAAGACTTCATATGGTTCTCTGCAGATATAGATATGTCAATGAAGTTCTTACTGTGGCTTAAGTGCGATGTTCCTTTGACTTGCGGTATTCAAGTCATCTTGATCATGGAGACTTATGCTTTGACATCTTAAGCAAACATCTCTAAGGAGATGTGGACCCGGGATGATTGGGTATAAGTCAAAGTGATCGAAGGTGTTTGAATATCCTATAAAAGATTCACCACTCCTTGCGAGGAGATGTATACCCATGGCCTCTCGTCGGATTGTTACTAAAGTCTTTGGCCAAAGCATTACATGTTTAGAGTAAGGTACTCTTCGATACATGTGGAGTAACTAGAATCAGTGGGGCGAGGAAATGATACTTGGGCTAGGTGTGCGTAGTCGACCTAGTGAGGGGTGACACAATAGACCATGTCCGAACCAAGTGGGTATAAGATGAGTGAAGGAATGGGGCATGAATTATTCGAATCTTGAAGGGTTTTGAAATAGTTACGGATCAACCGTTGATCTTTTTTAATTGGGGATCATGATGTACTACTAGGTGCCACTCATGATCGTTCTATAATTAATGGTTAATTATAGGCGGCCAACATAAACCGAGAACCTATTTGGTCACCACCACAGTGTAATCCAAAGGATTTAAAGCGAGCTTGAGAATGGGATTCTCAGACCGAGAGAAACTATGTTTGGTTGGACCAAACATAAAGCGAGCATGAAATTGTTTCAGTCGCAATGGAAGCGTGGATGGGCCGTGTCTTATGAAGACATAATGGATGGACCAAAATGGTTTGGTTCTAATCCAATGGATGAGAATAAACCAAAGGGTTTGGTTTATTTTAAACGAATGAACCAAAAGTTGGTTCGGTTCGTTTTAACTTAAAATAAACCATCATGGTTTGGTTTATTTTAACTTATCTTAATGGAGCGGGTTAACGGATTTATGGATATGATCCATTAACCATTAAGAAAATTAGTTCTCTATAAAATAGGGCTTAAATTGTTAAGCCTAACCTAATCCAAAACCCTAGCCTCTTGAGTTGCCGCCCACCTCCACCCTTGGAGTTTTTGGGCGCCAACCAAAGATTGCCGCCCAGCTTGTGCTGCCGTCAAGTCCTTGCGGCGTCAAGCTTCAGCGGTGATCCTCCGGCGACCCTCCGGTGATCTTCCTAGGGTTGGTGAAAGGTGAGCACTTGGCTTCCTTGTTGGCGGCGCCTATCTCCTCCACCAAGCTGTCCAGTTTTACGGACAGCTTCTTCTCCTCGTCGGGCGTCGTTTGGGCGGCGGTTAGTGCTCGACAGCGGCTAACTTACGGGGATTTGATCTCCGGTAATCCTCTGAGTGGAGGGCGAAGGATTCGTCAATCGGTTGGCGAATACCTCTCGGAGAAGCGAGTTTTGAGGACTTCGTTTTAGGATCGAATTTGGATTCGGATCGTGATCATCTCTCGATCACGTCGTCTTCAACACGAGGCTAGTAACCCGTACGAAGATGAAGCTCGTGACTTAGCGAAGTCATCCCGAGGAACTCGGCGTGGATACGGATAGATACGATTCTAGCGAGAATCGTTCCGGTTGATGCCGTTCCCGCTACACGTCATACGAAAGGTATAACGTAGTTAAATTTCCTTTTATTGCAAATTTAAATTTACGGTTATGTCTACACTTGTTGTAATATGCATGCGTGTGTTGTGTGTGTTGTAATAAATATAGATTTATTATTTTTAATTGCTTCCGCTGTGCTCATGTTTATGAAACATGATCGAACACACACGCCTTGATCTTAGGAAACCCAACATGGTATCGAGCCCGTTGTGTTTCGACATAATCGTAAAATGGTTTTGCGATAGTCATAATGTATTTCTGGAAATTTTCTAATTTTGGAAATTTAGAAGTATTTATGGAAATTTTTCAATTTTGGAAAGTCTAGAAGTATTTATGGAAATCTTCCACTTTTGGAAAGTTGGAAGTATTTATGGAAATTGATATTTTCCATAAATAAAATATTTGATTAGATTCTAGAAAATAGTTTCCTAATTTAATCATGAATTGAATAGGTAAATCAAATCTTAAAATATTTAATTTAAATAAGTAGTTTTAATGATTAAGTAAAATTGTTTACTAAATAGATTATACTTAATCAAATAATTCCATGAATAAAATATGTGATTAGATTTGGAAATTTGTTTCCTAATTTAATTATGATTTGATTTGGAGAATCAAATCTTAAACATATTTTATTTCCATAAATAGTTATGACATATAAGGAAATATATACATGACATAATTGTATGCCATGTAATTGCATTAGATGCATAACATTATGCCATGCGTGTCGTGACATGTAGATGTATGCCATGTATGTCATGCCATGTAGATAATAGTTATTTGCATGCAAAGAGGATGAGACATAAAAACCTTTAAACAATATTAAAGCCTACTCCTTCCATTAATATGGTTTGAACCAGAGTTCCGTTTCTTGTTTGGGTTGTTGGACTCTCTCCAAGCTCGGCTCAAACCCGAACATGTTCAAACCATGGAATAGTTTAATACTAATATGGTAAGAGTCAGAGGCCAATTGTTAGCTTTGGTTGTTGGACTCTCTCCAACTGTGCTAATTGGTTGAATGCGCTCTAACCATATTAAAACTATTTCCCGATTAATGGGTTGGCTTTAACCTGGAGCATCGGCTTGTTGGACTCTCTCCAAGGTCGATGTAAAGGGAGGTGAAGTTGGGTGCTATGCATATGATGCATACTTGTTAATGTGTTAACAACCCGATGTATATGTGAACATTCAATTAGTTGATAGCACATTGTGATAGTTGCATATACGTGATATGCAATCGGTATAGTTGATACCTACCGTCGTAGTTATGAATGGCTTGTTGGACTCTCTCCAAGGTTGTTCATAACTATGATGGATATCAGCCCATTCGGAGATGGACCTACGATCTCCCGAAGTGATTTTGGGGTTTTTGAAATTCGAAAAATGAATGGGATTTATAAATGTATATTGATGCATTTTAAAATCATCTTTCTCATATATGCTCGTTTTGTATTTCTAAAATTGATCATGATGTCTTTGAATTTGCGTTCCATTTTGGATTCGAATAAATTGACTGGGTCGAACTTCTTGGACTGGCTTAGAAACTTGAGAATTGTTCTCAAGGTGAAAAGCTTGCGTATGTCCTCGAAGCGCCTCTTCCCGCCCATCCTAGTGACGATGCAACTCTGGACCAATTGTTGGTCTATCAGAAACATGTGACTGATTCTGAACTGACAAGTTGCATCATGCTAGCCGCGATGGAACCCAAGCTCTAGCGAATGAGCATATGGATGCTCATATCAGTCCTTCATCTTTATGAGTTGGTTTGATAAGCAAGTGAGATTGAAAGGTTGAAGTCTCCAAGCTCCTCTTCACCTCTGAGATGCAAGAGAGGTTCATCTCGTGATCTTGCTCAACATCTTTGAAGACTGTGGAGCCTTCTGAGAAGCATGAGTAGGGGACGATGTTGTTAGTTGATTCCTCGAAGGAAGGTTCTAAGAGGGAGTCAAAGGAACAATAGAAGGGGAAGAAGAAAAAGGCTAAGAAGGTAGAACTAGCACAAAAGGAAACTTGCCATCATTATGGCAAGGAGAGCCATTGGCGAAGAAAGTGCAAAAATTATCTTGAGTCCGTGAAGAAGAGTAAGGCATCGGATGCCCCATCTTCTTCAGATATCTTCATTATTGATTGTCATTCTATTTCCTCAGACACTTGGGTATTGGATACTGGGTGTGGCTCACATATATGTAATGACATACATGGGCTAAGGAATAGAAGAAGACTCGTCAAGGGAGAGTCAAATTTGCGTGTTGGGAATGGAGCAAAGGTTGCTGCAGTCGCCATTGGAACACATTTGTTGAAACTCCCTACAGGACTTGTCTTAGAACTGGACAATTGCTTTTATGTTCCTTCGTTGATAAAGAACATCATTTCTATTTCTTGTTTAAATAGAAATGGGTACCATTTGACTTTTAGTAACAATTGTTGTTACATAACTTTGAATGGAGTTCTTTATGGGACTGGAACTTTAAGCAATGGTGTTTATACGTTGGACGTATCCAGTGATATTTTCAATATCGAAGCGAGCAACAAGCGTGCTCGAAAAGATAATCAATTAGACTCCTACATGTGGTATTGTCGTCTTGGCCATGTAAGCAAGAAACGCATGTCCGAATTACACCGATGTGGAATTCTGGAATCGTTTGAATTGGATTCATACGATACATGCGAATCATGCTTAAAAGGCAAGATGACTAAGTTACCTTTTCTTTGGAAAGGTGAGCAGTGGGAGAGTTACTAGGTCTAATACATGCGATGTATGTGGACCTATGTCAACTCAAGCTTTAGGAGGCTATAGCTACTTCATTACCTTCACCGATGATCACTCACGGTTTGGGTATGTGTTCTTGATGAAACACAAGTCGAAGCCTTTGAAAGGTTGAAGAATTCAGAAATGAAGTAGAGAAACAACATGACAAGAGTATTAAAATACTTCGATCGGATCGAGGTGGTGAATACTTAAGTCAAGAGTTTCTTGATTATCTAAGAGACAATGACATATTGTCTCAATGGACTCCGCCATATACACCACAGCATAATGGTGTATCTGAGAGGCGTAACCGGACCTTGTTGGACATGCTCAGGTCAATGATGAATCATGCAACTCTTCCCAAGTCCTTTTGGGGCTATGCATGACATGTATTTACTTGTTAAGCAGAATGCCTACGGTAGTCTCAACTACTCCATATGAGATATGGAATAGTAAGAAACCTCATGTATCTTACTTGAAGATATGGGGTTGTCTGCTTATGTGAAGCGGATGTGTCGGACAAATTGGATGCTAAGTCTGATAAATGTCTATTTATTGGATACCCTAAGGAAACAAGGGGTTACCAATTCTATCATCCTGTGGAACAAAAGGTGTTTGTTTCAAGGCATGTTGTGTTTCTAGAGAAAGAGTTTCTCTTGCAAGAAAACAGTGGGAGTGTCGTCGAGCTTGAGGAGGCTCGAGAGACTCAAATAGACATTGATGAGATACCTGGTGAAGCACAACAGCCGACAACTCATAGTGATGAGCAATCGGCTGGACCTACTGTAACACCACATCTTCGTAGATCTGGTAGAACATGCAATATTCCTGAGAGATATGGATTTCTCGTAAATGAATCGAACGACGTGTTACTCATTGATGATGAGGAGCCTACCAGTTATGAAGAAGTGCTGACAAGTTCAGAAAGGGATAAGTGGCTTGGTGCCATGAAGTCGGAAATGGATTTCATGTATGAAAACCAAGTTTGGAACTTGGTTGGCCCACCTGAAGGGATAAAGCCTATAGGGTGCAAGTGAGTTTTCAAGAAGAAAACCGACATGGATGGTAATGTGATTACCTATAAGGCTAGATTGGTGGTGAAAGGATATTGTCAAAAAGCAAGGTGTTGATTATGACGAAACCTATTTGCCTGTAGCTATGCTTAAATCCATTCGGATGCTCCTGGCCATAGCGGCTCATTATGATTATGAGATATGGCAGATGGATGTAACGGCTTTCCTTAATGGAAACCTACTCGAGGCGTGTATATGATACGACTGAGGTTTCACATCGGTTGATAAAACCAAGGTATGCAAATTGCGGCGATCCATTTATGGATTGAAGCAAGCATCCAGGAGCTGGAATATCCGTTTTGATGAGACAATCAAAAAGTTTGATTTCTCACAAAATCAAGACGAACCTTGTGTGTACAAGAAGGTTAGTGGGAGTGCAGTCGTGTTCCTAGTATTGTATGTCGATGACATACTACTTATAGGAAATGATGTTTCAATCTTCTGATCGATTGAAGGTTTGGTTATCAAGACATTCTCCATGAAAGACACAGGAGAAGCAACCTACATCCTCGGATTAAGATCTATAGAGATAGATCGAAGCAGTTGCTTGGTCTTTCGATCTACATATATAGACCGAGTGCTAAAGAGGTTTAGCATGTCGGAATCCAAGAAAGGTTTCCTACCCATCGGGCATAGGGTACACCTTTGAAGTCTATGTGTCCGCGCGGAAGGCGAGAGGATTTGCATGAGTAAGATTCCCTATGCATCGCAATAGGATCTATCATGTATGCTATGTTATGTCACGAGGCCCGATGTATCGTATGCTCACGAGTGTCACGGCGAGCGATACGGTCGATCGAGAATGGATCATTGGGCATTAAGACGATCCTTAAGTACTTGAGAAGAACTAAGGATGTGTTCCTAATATATGGAGAAGGGGACATGGTGATACGTGGGTATCACGGATGCGCTTCGAACAGACAAGGATGATTCCAGTCTCGATGCGGATACATGTTCACCTTGAATGGGCGCGATGAGTTGGAAAAGTTCCAAACAAGAGATCAGTGCGGATTCTACCTGAGGAATACATTGCGGCCAAGAAGCAAAGGCGGTTTGGATCAAAAAGTTCGTTCATGAACTTGGTGTGATTCCGGCCATTGTTGAAGCAATACCGGTCATCTGCGACAACAATGGAGCAATTGCACGAAAAAGAGCCAAGGTCTCATCAATGATACAAACATGTGCTTCGCCGCTATCATCTTATCAGAGAGATCATCAGTAGGAACGAAATACAAATCGAGAAAATTCCCACTGAAAGGAACTTAGCGGATCCTTTGACTAAAGCATTACCTCAAAATAAGTTTGAGGGTCATGTTAGAGCTTTTGGTATTGGATAGCGTAGCGATTGGCATTAGGCCAAGTGGGAGTCTGTTAGTAATATATGAGAGATGTCCTAAGGCAATCGCCTTATGTATGAACCATTTATATGATAAATGAAGATTCACTATTTGAGTATACATATTTTATGTATTTGATTGGATCTTAAACTCATTTACTGAATGTCCACGATACGATTTACAGCATGAGAGAATTTGTGATTGGATCACAACTAGTGAGTATCTCTACATGTGTAATTGTGATGTATCGGAATTATCCCTAGTCGATGAATTGATGGAGTTGGACACCATCAATTCTGTCGAGACTAGCACGAGGTATACTCCTTGGTGTATCCAAGCAGCTGATTCTCACTGGCTGGAGACATAGTGATGTCCGGAGTTAATCGTGGATGCTAGTTATGGTAACTAGTTCATTGGAGTGACCAGTAGTAAGACTTCATATGGTTCTCTGCATATATAGATATGTCAATGAAGTTCTTCTGTGGCTTAAGTGCGATGTTCCTTTGACTTGCGGTATTCAAGTCATCTTGATCATAAAGACTTATGCTTTGACATCTTAAGCAAGCATCTCTAAGAAGATGTGGACCGGGATGATTGGGTATAAGTCGAAGTGATCGAAGGTGTTTGAATAGCCTATAAAGGATTCACCACTCCTTGCGAGGAGATGTATACCCATGGCCTCTCGTCGGATTGTTACTAAAGTCTTTGGCCAAAGCAATACATGTTTAGAGTAAGGTACTCTTCGATACATGTGGAGTAACTAGAATCCGTAGGACGAGGAAATGATACTTGGGCTAGGTGTGACGTAGTTAGCCTAGTGGGGACTGACACAATAGACCATGTCCTGAACCAAGTGGGTATAAGATGAGTGAAGGGAATGGGGCATGAATTATTCGAGCTGCTGAAGGGTTTCAGAAATAGTTCTGGATCAACCGTTGATCTTTTCGGTTAATTGGGGATCATGATGTACTACTAGGTGCCACTCATGATCGTTCTATAATTAATGGTTAATTATAGACGGCCAACATAAACCGAGAACTTATTTGGTCACACGCACAATGAGCGTAATCCAAAGGATTTAAAACGAGCTTGAGAATGGGATTCTCAGACCGAGAGAAACAAAGTTTGGTTGGACCAAACATAAAGCGAGTATGAAATCGTTTCAGTCGCAATGGAAGCATGGATGGGCCGTGTCTTATGAAGACATAATGGATGGACCAAAATGGTTTGGCTCTAATCCAATGGATGAGAATAAACCAAAGGGTTTGGTTTATTTTAAACGAATGAACCAAAAGTTGGTTCGGTTCGTTTTAACTTAAAATAAACCATCATGGTTTGGTTTATTTTAACTTATCTTAATGGAGCGGGTTAACGGGCTTTATGGATATGATCCATTAACCATTAAGAGAATTAGTTCTCTATAAAAAGGGCTTAAGGATTGTTAAGCCTAACCTAATCCAAAACCTAGCCTCTTGAGTTGCCGCCCACCTCCACCTTGGAGTTTTTGGCGCCAACCAAAAAGCCGCCCAGCTTGTGTCTCGCCGTCAAGTCCTTGCGGCGTCAAGCTTCAGCCGGTGATCCTCCGGCGACCCTCCGGTGATCTTCCTAGGCTTCGGTGAAAAGGTGAGCACTTGGCTTCCTTTGTTGGCCGGCGCCTATCTCCTCCACCAAGCTGTCCAGTTTTCTGGACAGCTTCTTCTCCTCTCGTCGGAGCGTCATTTGAACGACGGTTAGACTCCGACAGCGGCTAACTTACCGGGGATTCGATCTCCGGTAATCCTCTGAGGTGGAGTACGAAGGATTCGTCAATCGGTTGACGAATACCTCTCCGGAGAAGCGAGTTTTGAGGACTCGTCTTAGGATCCGAATTTGGATTCGGATCATGATCATCTCTCGATCACGTCGTCTTCAACACGAGGCTAGTAACCCGTACGAAGACGAAGCTCGTGACTTAGCGAAGTCATCCCGAGGATCTCGGCGTGGATACGGATAGAGACGATTCTAGCGAGAATCGTTCCGGTTGATGCCGTTCCCGCTACACGTCATACGAAAGGTATAACGTAGTTAAATTTCCTTTTATTGCAAATTTAAATTTACGGTTATGTCTACACTTGTTGTAATATGCATGCGTGTGTTGTGTGTGTTGTAATAAATAGGAGTATTTATTATTTTTATTGCTTCCGCTGTGTTCATGTTTACGAAACATGATCGAACACACACACGCCGCGGTGCCGGAAACCCAACATATGCATGTAGTATTCTGTTTTTATGGCTAATATAACTTGGACCTTGAACATAAACACAAAAGCCGGCAATCCGTACATCGTCTATTCTGCGGCTATTCGTAGAATAGAGGTTGGTTGCTTGAACAACAAGTATGTTCAAGTGACTACTCTAATCGAATAGCACGACAATGAAACGGTTGCTTGGGTAATCCCTTTTGTCAAGGATAATTTTTTTTTATCCGGGGACGTAGAAGGGATCACCATGAACAAGCGACCGAGTAGAAGTAGGAAGCGAAGTTTCCTACCTTCAAGTGGTATCAGAGCCACAGTTTTCGGTTTTGTGTGTTAAGGATTCGGTTACTTTTATGCACTTTTCATATATTATATGTGCCGGATAATAGTAGGATATGCGTAGGTTAACTCTTTGGTTGCAGGCATAGGATCCAACTATTATGGCCATATGTGTGTATGTGATTGTATGTGTGTAATTGTATATTTTGTTGAATCCTCGGGGCTGACGAGGCTAGTATTTAATTTTTGTAATTAGATACAACATTGTTTAGCCACTCCTTTTATTTTATTTTACTTTTGATCTAGATTTCATGTACACTCACTCGTGGAGTATAGGATCGATGGATGTAAATTAAAATATTTTTTCTTGGCTCGCATCTCAGGATGGCTTGTACATGACGTAGGGAGGAGCGGACGAGATGGCGATACGATGGGAGACATATTGAAGACAAAAGCCATAATAGTTGGAAAATTTTTATTTTTCATATTTATTGCTTATTGTTTGATATGCATGTCGTAGGATAGAAAATTCCTCAATTTCAAATTACTAAGTGGGAGAGGGATATTTTTATAAATTCCCACAACCTCCATTACGATTTGACATGTGATGCAAACAAACTTGTGCGTCAGCTCTGAGTGCCTTCCTCTCCATCGGATGGGTTTGTTTGCAGATCACAAGGTCGAATATGGTTATAAAAAATTATTAAAAAGCGTGTGTACTTCCCCATCAAAAGGCACATAACCCGAGATAATTACCTTGGTACCAAGTAATGGTGAACACTTAGATACAAATATAAGTATCCTTCCCATCGGAGTCACTGCTTTTATTTATAGGGCCGAAGAGAAACCAACTATTAATTTTACTTGTCAAAAGGTTAGGTTGACAAGATAGTAAAATTAATGGGCAAAACCTCCTCTTACAAATGTAGAATTCCTATATGTCCACACTATCATGGCATATGATATTCTCGGTATTTTGAGCTGTTGGTTGATTTTAAAATTTTATTGTTTGAGGAATCAATAATTTTTTGAAATCTAATATTTTGATCTATGTGATTCTTAGGTTTTCTTTCAAAATGACTTTCAACCTGCTTGCTGTGATACTGAAAGAAAATAAACTTACTGGACCCAACTATGTTGATTGAAAGAGGAATCTTGACATTGGGGAAAAGGAGAAGGAGAGTTATAAGAAGTGGATCAAGGCCGATGAGATGGCGCGGTGTTACATTTTGGCATCTATGTCAAATGTACTGCAACATTAGCATCAAGCCATGCCCACTGCTTATGATATGATGCTCAATCTCAAAGAGCTTTTCGAACACCAGAATCGGGCTACAAGGTAGGAAGTCATGAGGAACTTGATGATGACCACCATGATTGAGGGAATACCTGTGAGGGATCATGTTCTCAAGATGATGGCTCATTTGAATGAGTTGGAAGTCCTCGGAGTTGAGATCGATGGGGAAACCCAAGTCGATATCATTCTCCAGTCTCTACCTAGAAGTTTTGAGCAGTTTTGCCTGAACTACAACATGAACAAAAGGTTGTATTCATTGGCGGAGCTTCTGATAGAACTCTAGGCAGCAGAGGGGCTATTTCGTTAGAGTGCTCAGACGCATGCCATGGTTACCCAAAAGGTTTCTACTTCTAAGCCGAAAGGCAAGAAGAAGAAGAAACAAGATGGGGCAAAGGCGGTGGGAGAAACTCAGGGAGGAGTGAAGAAGCTGAAAGGCAAGTGCTTCACTTGTAAGCAGACTAGACACTGGAAGAAGGAATGCCCCAACCGCAAGTAGAACAAAGGTATATCTTTTGATCTAGTTGTTGAAACATGTTTAGCGGTGTTATCTACCGCCACCTGGTGTGTAGATACGAGAGCCACTAATCATGTCTGTAATACTTTACAGGGGTTCCAGGAAACCAGATGACTGGTTGAAGGGGAGATTACCATATACTTGGGCGATGCCACGAAGGTGGCGGCTGTTGCAGTGGGAGATGTTTATTTATCTTTTGAGAAAAATAAAGTTTTGGTTCTTAAGAATTGCCTTTATGTACCTTTATTTAGAAAGAATTTAATTTCAGTTTCTAAAATGTTTATGGATGGATATTCTATTTCTTTTAATGACAGAGTTGTTATAAAAAGGAATAGGGAGATGATCTGTTCGGGTGCATTGATAGAAAATTTATACACACTTGAACCAAAAGCTCCCACGATGCAAATAGAAGTTAATAACTCATCTTCTAATTCCAATAAGAGAAAAAAACCTTCGAAGATGAACCAAACATATCTTTGGCATCTTAGGCTTGGTCATATTAACCTAAGCAGAATTCAAAGGTTGATAGCCGATGGACCTCTGGGTTCATTAGTGGTGGAAGATTTCCCAACCTGCGAATCTTGCTTGGAGGGTAAAATGACCAAGAGGTCTTTTAAGGCCAAGGGGTATAGAGCCAAAGATGTGTTAGAATTGGTTCATTCTGATTTGTGTGGTCCTATGTCTATCCATGCTAGAGGTGGTTTTGAGTATTTCATCTCTTTTATAGATGATTATTCAAGATATGGATACATTTACTTGATGCGCCGCAAGTCTGAATGCTTTGACAAGTTCAAAGAATTCAAGACTAATGCGGAGAAACGTCAAGGAAAAAGTATCAAGACACTACGATATGATTGTGGTGGTGAGTACCTCTTGGGAGAGTTTAGGAATTACTTATCGTGAGGTGGTGAATTCAATCCCATATGACTCTTATAGAGATGGTTAGATCGATGATGAGTTATTCTGAGTTGTCAGATTTGTTCTGGGGATATGCTCTAGATACGGCAGTGTATATTCTGAACTTGGTTCCATCTAAATCAGTGCCTTCTACTCCCACAGAATTGTGGACTAGGTGAAATCCTACTCTAAGACATATTCGGATATGGGGGAGTCCAACACATATGCTGAAGGCAGATACTGGTAAGTTGGAACCCCGTACAGAAGTGCGCATGTTCGTTGGCTATCCTAGAGAAATGAAAGGTGGTTTGTTTTATAGTCTTAGAGATCAGAGGGTGATCGTCATCACGAACACCAGATTTTTAGAAGAAGACTATGTCATGAACCACAAGCCCATGAGTAAGATTGTTCTAGAGGAATTGAAAGGGGAAGTCACTTCTTCAGTACCACTGGTACAAGAGGATATACCATAAGTCACTGCACCGCATGTCACAGAGGATACACAGGTGATACCTCATCGTAGTGGGAGGGTTGTGAGACAACCTGATAGATTCATGTTCTTGGGAGAATCTTCTGATTTGGTCCCTGGTGGACATGAACCTGATCCCTGGACATATGATGAGGCAATCCAAGATAAAGATGCAGTATCTTGGCAAAATGCAATGAATACTGAGATTGAATCTATGGATTTGAATCAGGTCTGGGAGCTAGTAGAACCACCCGATGGTGTGAAAACCATTGGATGCAAGTGGATCTACAAAAGAAAGAGAGGAATAGATGGGAAGGTTGAGACCTTCAAAGCGAGGCTTGTTGCGAAGGGGTATACTCAAAAAGAGGGTATCGATTATGAGGAGACTTTTTCGCCGGTAGCCATGCTTAAGTCTATCCGGATTCTCTTATGCATTGCTGCTCATATGGATTATGATGTATGGCAGATAGATGTCAAGACAGCTTTCCTTAATGGAAGTCTTGATGAAAACATCTATATGAAGCAACCAGAAGGTTTAATTGCAAAGGGCAAAGAGCATCTTGTGTGTAAGCTTAATCGGTCAATTTATGGATTGAAGCAAGCTTAGAGGTCTTGAAATATCCGCTTTGATGAGGTAATCCAGTCTTATGGATTTATTCAAAGTCCGGATGAGTCTTGTGTATATAAGAGATGTGACGGAAACGTAGTGGTATTTCTTGTACTTTACGTAGATGACATTTTGTTAATTGGCAACAATGTCAAGGTGTTATCGGACGTAAGGGTATGGTTGTCCAAACAGTTTGATATAAAGGACTTGGGAGAAGTGGGACACATCCTTGGGATCAAGGTTATAAGGGATCGCAAGAAAAGGATGTTGTGCTTATCTCAAGCTTCATACATAGACACCATTATGGATCGTTTTAGCATGCAGAACTCCAAGAAGGGTTTTCTACCTTTCAGGCATGGAGTTCCTTTATCTAAGGAGATGTGTCCTAGAACATCTGAGGAGATAGAGGAGATGAAGGTGGTTCCTTATGCTTCGGCAGTAGGAAGCCTCATGTATGCAATGCTATGTACGAGACCAGATATCTGCTTTACCGTGGGCATGGTCAGTAGATATCAGAGTAATCCAGGACAGGGACATTGGACTGCGGTAAAGCATATATTGAAGTACCTGAGAAGGACTAGAGATTATATGCTAGTTTACCAGGTAGACCAATTACTCCCTGTGAGTTATACAGATTCTGACTTCCAATCAGATAGGGATAACAGTAAGTCTACCTCAGGTTTTGTGTTTAATTTGGGAGGTGGAGCCATTGTATGGAGGAGTGTCAAGCATAAATGCGTGGCAGAATCTACCATGGAAGCTGAGTATGTGGCAGCCTCTAAGGCGACCAAAGAAGCTGTGTGGCTCAGGAACTTCTTGATGGACTTGGATGTGATTCTTGGTTTGCCCAGAACTATCACAATTTATTGTGATAATAGTGGTGCAGTTGCAAACTCGAAGGAACCATGAGCCCATAAGGCAAGTAAACACATAGAGCGTAAGTACCACCTGATACGAGAAATCGTAAAGAGAGAAGTTGTTGTGGCCAAGATTGCATCGGAGGATAACCTGGCAGATCCTTTCACTAAGGCCCTTCTGGCGAGAGCTTTTGATAGGCATGTGGAGGGAATGGGAATCAGATGTATGGCAGTTTGAGGACAGCATAGTCTTTTAGTATAAGTGGGAGATTGTTGGGATGTATACTGAAAAGTTTATCTTTTGTATGAACATCTTTATTTTGAAATAAGAATCACATGATCATTGTTTGCATATTTATGGTTATGCATATTGTCTAATACATTACATTGTAGATAACATGGTGTGTGGTGTCACACGGGAGATCATGTCATCGGCTCCTTGTAAAGTATAAGTATAGGCTCACAACCGAGATGACTTTGGACAAACCATTGGTGTGATTGTAGTGTGATTTGGTATTGGTTTGTCTTGACCATAGAATCACACTAGTACACTTTGTGTGTATTGAGCAGGACCGACTTAGAGGTGATTTGATTTATTGCTGACTACATAATCGAATCAAACCTCAGATATTATATTGTACATACTCTTAATCCCGATATAATAACGGACAAATATACTTAGTATTCATTTCTTTGATTTACCAATGGACGAGATTTATAGATTAAATCGATAGACTCGGTAAGTTGGAAAATGATATTATTTATATGGTGTGTCGTTAATTATAGGATGAAACCGTGTCCTATATATTAGGATGATGATGTCCCCTTGAGGAGCTCATAAGGTTCATCATATAAACCCTGCAGGTGGACTTGGTACGACATGATGAAAAGGTTGAGTGGTACTACTCATGGAGTTAGATGTTGATTAATTAATGGTCAGAAAATTAATTAATCGACGGACATTCGAGATCTTAAACACAGAGAAAAAAATGTACATATAATATATGGAGCCCATATTAACTTATGGGGGTTGGTGAGGTAGAACAAAGATAATCTTTTAGTGGATTGGATTATCATTAATGGATCGGACTTTATGTGGGCTTGATCCATTGGGTGGCCAAGATCCAACTCCTCCTCATGGTTCCTATTGTAGCCTATTAATACCTCATGAAGCCTAGATCCAATGGATGAAAACAAAACTCTATATCCAAAGGTAGAGATTAAATCTCTAGAACCGACGGTTGAGATTAAATCTCTAGATCCGACGGTTGAGATTAAATCCCTAGAACCATTGGTGGAGATTAAAACAAGGCTTATCCCTAACTCTATAAAAGGAGGCTTTAGGGTGGGCGGCAACAAGGAATTCCAATTGAGATAGGATTAGGGTTTGGGAGGCTTAGGGTTTGAAGGCTTGGGTGGCACCAAATAAGGAAATTAATTCCTTTCTTCTTCTTCTTCCTTGGTGGCCGGCGTCCAAATCAAGTCCTTCTCCTCTCCTTGGCCGGTGGAAAGAAGTCTAGGGTCTCTTCCCTTAGAGTCTTGGCCGGCGTTCACTCTCCTTGATCTCCTTCTTGTCCGGCGGCAAGCACCAAGCTTGGAGCTTGGTGGTTGTTTGAAAGAAGGAGAAGTGTTTTGTTTCTTATTCTTCCTCTTGTTCGGAGCGAGCAAGGAAGGGAGATTGGTGATCTAGGAGCTTCGACTTTTTGTAGATCGTCGCCCACACGACGTCCAAAAGGAGGGAGGACATACAATAGAAGATTGAGAGGTATATCGATTATCTATTCTCTTTTGTAACATGTCTATAATTGTTTTTCAATTATTTATGCATGTAGTATTCTATTTTTATGGCTAATATAACTTGGTCCCCGAACATAAACACAAAAGATGACGATCCGTGCATCGTCTATTCCCCGGCTATTCGTAGAATAGAGGTTGGTTGCTTGAACAATAAATTTGTTCAAGTGACTACTCTAATCGAATAGCACGACGATGAAACGGTTGCTTGGGTAATCCCTCTTGTCAAGGATAAATTTTTTTTATCCGGGGACCTAGAAGGGATCGCCATGAACAAGCGACCGAGTTGAAGTAGGAAGCGAAGTTTCCACCGCATCATGGCCAGTACTATATTTAGTCGTGGGGAGAGTGACATTGTGGTTAGAGCTAGCAATCTGCTTTGCCTCTGGGACATGCTACAAGAAAGGAGTAGCATCGATGTAGAGTCCCACTTCATCAGACACTTAGTGGAGATGGGCAAAGCAGCACGAGGAGAGATTAATGTTGAGAGCCTACTTACCCGCATTTACCATAGGATGGGGTACGATTACACTACATTAGATAGTATAGAGGGGAGCTCTAGGATCAACTTAGGAGTGTACATGGCCATGAAGATGATTGTGAGAGGACACTCCTTATGCTTTGTAAGGAAAAATCTGATGACCCTTAGGCTCCCCGACCCTGATTGTACCACCATCACTACACGCGCCAACTGATGCTTGGACTTGATAGTGGAGTCCCCTCCACATGAGGGACCATCCACATCGGTGCCCATCTTTCCCCCTTTACATCACTCTCCCTCTAGTCCACACATGCATAGGAGCCCACCTAGTCCACGTCGACATGAGCCTGCACCTGCACCACTACATTTTTCCACTTTTGAGCAGGATGCAGGTACGTCAGTCTATGATTTCTCAGAGTTCCGATCATGCCTTGATGACATATACACCGAGCAGCAGACACAGAGGCAGCGATGGGAGGAGCAGAGTGCCATGTTCCAGGGTTTTCGGGAGCACTTCCAGCAGGTTGAGGAGTTCTATGATGAGGCCCGCATCTACTTCCAGGAGGAGGTTGCTCATCGCCGGGATGAGGTCGCCTACGGCCCGGAGATGCGGCAACACATGCATGCCCAGCAAGCACAGTGGGCTAGGGAGGAGGAGCACCGAGCAGCCACTGCATCCACCAGCTCCCAGATCGACCACATGTACATGTGGCATCAGTGGCTCAACAGCAGGTTCTCCTAGGTCCCCGAGATGCTGAGGCTTTTAGACTTTCCACCTCGTCCACGATACTAGAGGTATACTTTCATTTAAGTCTAGGGGGGACTCCAAATTTTATTTTATTTCTAGCAGTAGTTTGTGTAGGGGATCCTTGTAAGCTAAAGGGGGGGGTGAATAGCTTGTAATCGTAGCGTGATGGATTTCGTTCATTATCGAGTCTACAAATTTTGTTAGCGCGCAGCGGAAATAGAAATAATGCAATAACGAAATATGACAAACACAATTACACAAGTATTTAATGTGGTTAAAAAACGAACGGTTCCTACTCCATGGGTTAAGCTCTAAAGAGCTCTAGCGATGTCAATCACACACCAATATGCAATAACTCCTTCTCGACATAAGTCGGAGGTGAAGAAACCTCGTACAATTGATTACAACAGTAATATGAAAAACAAACAAGAAAATACAATGTAAATACAAAAACAAGTAAAGAGAACTTTACAACACTTTGCTTTTAATTGCTTGAATTCTTGGTAGCTTGACTTGCACTTGGAGACCTTGATTTACAGCAGCAAATCACCCCAAAAGCCCTTAAGAAACCATTGTATTTTCTTCCTTCACCATCTCTATTTAAAGCTTCAACCTGTGCTGGAAATTGTCGATCAGTCGACTAATGTCATTGTTGTCGTGAGACAATGGTTAGATCCACGCTGGAAAGATCCAACGAATCCATCATCATTCGACTGATCGAGCCTCCACTCGACTGCTAACCCCAGCAGTCGAGTCAGACTCCATTCTGTGCCCGAAAAACCGAGCACCAGTAACTGATCACAAGATCAATCGACTGCCTGGCCAATCAATCGACTGTTAGGCCAGTTCTCATAGTCAAACCCTAGTTGACTCACTCCAGTCGACTGCCACATAGCACCAGTCGACTGGCACACCTCAAACATGAGGTTTTAACCCAAGTATGGTTCCCCCATACTTGCTAGACCACCCTTAGCCTAGACCTAAGCCTTCTAGCCACCTCCATCAGCCTCACGCCTCTCCGATCCCTCCAAGTCATTCATGACTTGTTCATCCATTATGCTAGCCTCAGGTGTTTCCATTGACTATGTCATGTGAATGGTGTCTACACCGCCAAGACACATTGGACTTACGCTGCCAAGACTCCACTTGGACTTTACGCCACCAACCATTGGACTTATGCTGCCAAGACTCCTGCTTGGACTTTACGCCGCCAATATCAAACCCCTTGGACTTCTAAATGCCAAGACTCAAGCTTGGACTTTCCCTTGCCAACCCATGTTAGACTTTCCATGCCAAGACCCATGGTTGGACTTTTCCTTGCCAAGACCCATGCTTAGACTTTACATGCCAAGTGTCCCACTTGGACTTTCCATTGTGAAGTACCCAAGACTTGGACTTTCCCATGACAATCACATTGTCATATGTTTTTGTCGAACATCAAAATATCTCTCGAGTCAAGCTCGAGTCCTGGTCAATTGTGACCTGGGCCGATTACACCAACAATCTTTTCCTTTTTAATGTTTGACAAAAACCAAACAAACCATTGAGTTAGACCATCTAACTCAAACCAATCATCCCCATCAATTTTCCCAATTGATGTCATTCTCCCAATTAGTTCTCCCCCTTTTTGACTAACATCAAAAAAGGTTCTCTCCAAGGAAGTCAATGTCTCATGTCTCAATGAGATCTTACAATCTTCCCCTTAGTCCAAAAATACCTAGGATGCTTAATATATTCCTAGTGATAAGTCCCATATCACTCAAGAGAGGCAACCTATACACTCTCCCAATTTCCAAATTGGGTATCTCAAAATCCCATTTTCCCTCCTCATGAGGAAAAAATAACATCCATCATCCCTTGATGGATACCTCCCCCTAAAGGCTTGCTCCCCCTTGACCATTGCACCAACAATGTCCTTGGGAAGTCCCTAAGCCAATAGGAACTCTAAACCATCAAAAATAAGGTTTAAAGTTCAAACATAAACTCTCTCATTCTTAAATTTGATACAAACCCTAAACAACTCTCCTAATCCATATCCAATGGATTTTCACCCTTTATAATGCTTCCCAAAGCATATCCTAGGGTTAGGAGTGGTTAGGGACCTTTACCGTAGCTGAACACGGGCTAAACATACCTTATTTTCACAAAATCAGCCTTAGCAGTCGACTTTATCAGAGATCAGTCGACTTCCACTCCCATCAGTCGACTGCCACCAAGGGCAGTCGACTGATAACTTAAAATCTCGATTTTCAATTATCAGAAATGAGATTTAAAAATTCATAAATAATTATACATATATCCAAAAATCATTTAAATTTATACGTATAATACTTATGCCTAATACAATGGGTGAAAAATTATAGAAAAATATTTTACCCATAAAATATCGAAATTGACACAAAGTTCAAAACCATTGAAATTTTCAATGTTTTGGCCCTACTTTGTATCAACTTCATCAATGGTGATTGCTATCAAAAGATAAATTTCACCAAGATTTTCTAAATTTATTTTAAAACATTTTTGAAAACCTATATTGGATCATGTTCCTTAGGCTTAATGTACATGACATGTACATAAGTTTTCCCAATAATCCACCTTTAGTTAAAGATGAGTTTTAGTTCATCTAGATGCAAAAACTATGCACCTTGAACTCAACTCATATCCTAGCATCTCACATGTATCTAAGGTGTATAAACACACATACATGTCAATTTAGATGTGAGATGTGAGTTTTGGTTTATCTAAAGCTAAGGTCTCATGCATTTTTCTAAGACAACACTACTTGATTCCATTATAAATGGGACTCCAAGTCATGTCATTGTCCTTAATTCAATTTTAATCAAATTAAATGCATGAAATGATCATGGCATAATGATAGCAAAATAAAGCATGACCAATGATCATGATGTCATGGCATATGATTAAATGTAAGCATATATGACATTAACCTTAAACCTAAGCATAATCATGACATATAAATGATAGAAATAAGCATGATGTCATGACATGACATATGACAAATCAAAGCATGGCAAATAAGATATAAAAGTATATAATACCTAAATTTTAGTATTAATTGTCATTTGTTGGGATTATGTTCATTTTGCCATATTACCAACTAATCTCCCAAGTGTGCCAAAAACCTAAAATGACACACTATGACCTCTAAACCTAAATTGTGCCAATTTAATTGATTTTTCATAATCTTCAAGGTATATTGGCACATCCTAAAATCTTTTAGGATTAAGATCAAAACACATTCCCAAGGTAACCATAACCTTGAAAATGACCTAAAGTGTCACCTTTACCATGGTTAGGTTAACTACCCTTCCAATCAAGGTTGGCACACCCTAAGCCCATCTAGCGTGAATCGATCACGCTCTTAGGAACCCAAAACCTATTTAAGCTCCAAGGATTTACTAGGTATTCCTTAGGGATGACCTCCCTAGATACCTTCCTAATGACCCTTCTAGGCTTGTTAGCCTTGGTCATTGTGGTCTTGCCATGGTTAACCTTAGGGATTGCCTCCCTAGTAACCTTCTTAGTGGCCACCCTAGGTTTCCTAAAAACCCTAACCACTAGGCACAAACCTTGGTCAACCTTATGGATGATTTTCCTATTGACCTTGGTCTTCCTAGACCTAGTTTGTGTTCCATAATCTAATGGAACACTATGATAAGGCACTTTAGGCTTAGGTTTGTGACCCAAACCTTGCTTGGCCTTGGATGACTTTTGTCTAGGTCCTAGGTGTTGACTTTGAGTTCTAGACCTAGGAGTTTGACCATTTGACCCTTTAAATTGATTTTGCATGTTTGCAAGGGTCTTTTCATGTTTTTCAAGCCTTGACCTCAAGGCTTGATTTTCAACCTCTAATTGCCCAATTTTTGAATTTTGGTTTAATCCATGGGCATTGTTCTTCCTAGGCATATGCCTAGTCCATTTGGGATTAAGACCTAGATGCTCTTGTACCTTTCTAATTGTCTCCCTAGGTAGAATTGATCTAGAATTGTTTGACCTAGGTTTGTCCTTAGATAAAATGTTTTTAGGGACATTAGTCCCAAATTTCTCCTTATTTGAGAAATGGACATTTTTAGCACCTAAACAAAAATATTTGTTATTTCTAATAGCATGCTCCTTATGAACAATAGAAAGATTGTTTCAATTACTCCTAGCATGCTTTTTGACATTAGAACTAGAAGGTGCATTAATAAATTTTACCTTAGGGTTTGCCTTGGAGGCTCCCCCTACATGTATAGCTCCCTCTTTGACTCTCTTGCTCTCCCTAGGGCATTGATTCCTAAAATGCTCCGGTTGTTGGCACTCGAAGCAAATGATGTGCTCTTTGCTTCTTTTAGTGGAGGCACTAGTATCTTTTGATTTTTCTTGAGGTTTTGGTGCCGGAGGAGTCTTCTTGACTTTCTTTGGGCACTTACTCTTATAGTGCCCAAATTCCCTACACTCAAAACAGATAATATTATTTTTATTTTGAATTATGGTGTTTGAGTTATCTAAGTCAATGGAGGCCGAAATTAGATTTTGAGCTTCTTCATCTTGATTGGATGTCGAAGCTTCTTCTCGGTGTTGCTCTGGTGATCTAATCTCCTCCCCCTCAATCCTAGAGGTGGAGGTCTCCTCCAATTCTACTTCCTCTTCCTCCTTGGATGTTGATGGTCTCTCAACCTCCAAGTCCTCACTTCCTTGTGAGGATGATGTGCTTGCCTCTTCGGTCCCTTCCTCTTGGACCGGTGATGGACTTTCATGGAGCTTTGCCACTTGGCTCCATAGCTCCTTGTCATCTATATAATTACCTAACATACACAAGATATTGTTAGGTATTAAATCAATTAAAAACTTCATTACCTTATCATTTTTCTCGAAGGCTTGGACTTGCTCTTCGGTCCATCTCTTTTTCTTGAGGAACCCTCCCTTTGGTCCTATTGGATAGCTATATCCCTCCATCAAAATCAACCATTCTTCGAAGTCCCTCATCATGATAAAATATTCAATTCTTCTCTTCCAAGAATTGAAGCCTTCTCGTCCATATAAGGTGTAAGGGACCAGTGTGTTGATGTCCCAAGCTAGTTGCTCTTGAATTTCCATCTTCACCCTCTAGCGTGCTCCCTTAGTTGTTAAACTTGAAGAGTGACCTCGCTCTGATACCACTTGTAGGGGATCTAAGGAAGCTAGAGGGGGGGGGGTGAATAGCTTGTAATCGTAGCGTGATGTATTTCGTTCATGATCGAGTAGCGCGCAGCGGAAATAGAAATAATGCAATAATGAAATACGACAAACACAATTACACAAGTATTTAATGTGGTTCGGAACCGAACGGTTCCTACTCCACGGGTCGAGCTCTAAAGAGATCTAGCGATGCAAATCACACACCACTATGCAATAACTCCTTCTCGACATAAGTCAAAGGTGGAGAAACCTCGTACAATCGATTACAATAGTAATACGAAAAACAAACAAGCAAATACAATGTAAATATGAAAACAAGTAAAGAGAACTTTACAACACTTTGCTTTTGATTGCTTGAATGCTTGGTACCTTGACTTGCACTTGGAGTCCCTGATTTGCAGCAGCAAATCACCCCAAAAGCCCTCAAGAAACCATTGTGTTTTCTTCCTTCACGAGCTTCATTTAAAGCTTCAACCTGTGCTAGAAATTGTTAATCAGTCAACTGCTCGGGACAATCAGTCGACTGATACTACTGTTGTCGTGAGACAACGGCTAGATCCATGCTGGAAAAATCAAACGGATCCATCATCAGTCGACTGATTATCACCATCAGTCGACTGATCGAGCCTCCACTCGACTGCTAACCCCAGCAGTCGAGTTAGACTCCATTCTGTGCTCGAAAAACCGAGTACTAGTCGACTGATCACAAGATCAGTCGACTACTAACCAATCGATCATGCCCACCTCTGGCGATCGTTATTATTCCGATTCTGCGATCAAACCCTAGTTGACTCACTCCAGTCGACTGCCACATGACACCAGTCGACTGGCACACCTCAAACATGAGGTTTTAACCCAAGTATGGTTCCCCCATACTTGCTAGACCACCCTTAGCCTAGACCTAAGCCTTCTAGCCACCTCCATAAGCCTCACGCCTCTCCGATCCCTCTAAGTCATCCATGACTTGTTCATCCATTGTGCTAGCCTTTAGGTGCTTCCATCAGCTATGTCATGCTAACGGTGTCTACACTGCTAAGGCACATTGGACTTACACTGCCAAGACTCCGCTTGGACTTTACGCTGTCAACCATTGGACTTATGCTGCCAAGACTCCCGCTTGGACTTTACACCACCAATATCAAACCCCTTGGACTTCTAAATGCCAAGACTCAAGCTTGGACTTTCCCTTGCAAACCCATGTTGGACTTTCCATGCCAAGACCCATGCTTGGACTTTTCCTTGCCAAGACCCATGCTTGGACTTTACCTTGCCAAGACCCATGCTTGGACTTTACATTCCAAGTACTCAAGACTTGGACTTTCCCAAATGCCAAGTGTCCCACTTGGACTTTCCATTGCCAAGTACCCAAGACTTGGACTTTCCATGATAATCACATTGTCATATGTTTTTGTCGAACATCAAAACATCTCTCGAGTCAAGCTCGAGTCCTGGTCAATTGTGACCTGGGCTGATTGCACCAACAGTTTGTTTCATGGTATTTGCATTATTATTAGTATTCATTTATTCATGCATAGGTTGTTGAGTTTCTTTCAACACTTAGTTTTTGTTATCTGTAAAGCTGCCTCAGTAGTATTTTTAAAAGTCTTCTTCATGAGTTGTTTCCATGAGTAGTGTAACTTCATTTATCTCATGGTATTTTATTTTATTTGCTCTAATGAATGTTCTAAACTTACACTGGTTAGCTTTTATTTCTACACCTACACATGTCGAACACTCTGAAAGGGAGAATCTAGTACATACCTAGTTATAATTCATCTCAGTAGTCTAGTACTTTGGAATCCACAGGTGACTCTAGGCTAGCATTTTAGTTACTGGAGATGCTCAGATTGTGTAAGCCCATTCGAAAAAATCAAAATCCCAGTGAGTCAAAAAAATAAAAGAGAGAAATAAAAAGAAAAGAGAAATAAAAAAATGAAAAAGAAAACAAAGAAAAAAAAGAGAGAAAAGATTATGAGGGATAAAAAATAGTTGTCGTGTGTGGAAATAGCTAGGTGCCCCTTTGAGATCGAGTTAGATTACTGGGGAAACACCTACCAATTTCTCTCAATACCGAGTATGTCTTTGAGACTTTGTGCTAGATCTAGGGAACGACCCTCGCTTTGGGCAGGTAAGTGCCTAAGAGCTGGAGACCTTAGGAAAGCTATAGGATGACGACTTAACTCACCATGGAATGAGTATCCCCTAAGAATGATTCGCTTAGCACGAGCACGAGGAGCTAACCTAGTGAATTTCTAAAACATATTTATTTTGCTTTGATTGCAAAAACCACTTGATAAATTTAGTTAACATGCTAAGTATAGAACAATATCTTTTTAAAATTTCATGGCACTGAGATTTGCTTGAGCACAAGCAAAGATTTAAGTCTAGGGAAAGTGATGTGAGCAAAACATATAGGGTTTTAGGAGTAGTTTCCGCTCACATCTCATTGCATTTTATGTTAGTTTCATGCATATGTCACTCTATTTTGCATGCATTTCCTATTTTCTAGTTTGGAGGTCTGCTCTTTGTACTTTTGTGTGATGGATAGCATTTAGGGGGAAAAGGCGCACTTTCGGAGCAAAAGAAGGACATTTTACAGCTAGACACAAAATGGGACATGACCAGGGCGTGTAGCTACACATGACCGTGTCCAATGGGCGAGATCAGCCACCCCAGGGTCACACACAGCCTGGCCATGTGGAAACACACGGCCGTGTGGCAGCCCAACATATTGACGCGACTAGGTTTTTTTTCAGATTTTGCAGCGGTCCAAGGTGATGTCTATATAAGGATGGCTCTACACAAACCCTAGGGGGGAGGCACGATGGCTAGGATGGCACACCGAAGCACTAAAAAGCTTCGGGAACTTGCAACAGAGAGGAAGAACGTCGTCGGAGGTCAATGTTCTACACTTCAACGCCGGAGAGAAGGCCACATCAGCATTGTAATTTCTTGTTCTTGCATTTTATTTCTGATATATTCGAACATGAATATGCCTTGTGATTATCCTCTTTTATATATGGAGTAGTTCCTTTGATTCTAGGATTAGGGAGTAGCTTGTGTACACATGATATGTTGCTTCAAATTGAATTCTGTCTTTGAATTTGAATTTGCAATTGGAAATTGTTTATACCCATATCTATGTGTGTTTGGTTTTCTACCTGCTGTGCTTAGGCGTTACGAGGGGTGATAGCCCTCGTATCTAAGATTTAGGGGATTTATATAAGGAACCTAGGGGTAAACCTGATCTCCTATAACTGTGGGTAGAAGGATGCGATGGAACTAGAAATGGTTCGTCGCAAGGATTGATTTGTCATCCTCGTACCACGTATCCCATCCTTGTAAGGCAAAGATAGTTCCCGATAGATGCGGTGGCTCATCGGGAGAGTGTATGATGTCCCTTCCACAAAACCATAGCTAGACATTTAGACAACGCCCAGTTGATAGCATGTTTTACGACACACAAGTGAAACCGAAGTCCTAGAATCCCTTTTAAAGATCTCGGCACACTCCTTTCTTCCTTTGTATGACACCCTACTAAAGTTTAGTCCATTGACAACACTCGCAATCGAAACCTTTAGATTTTACTTCCGAACAATTTCACCCACTGAACAAATCGATATTCGAATCCCAGTCCCTGTGGGATCGATAATCTTTTATTACTTGATGACATTCGTGCACTTGCGGGTGTTGAGCGTGAGTGCGCGCTTCGAGTCCTTGATGGCCTCTAGCGCGAGATTTGAGGTTGCGTTCTTGTGCATCAATCATGATGCCTTATACTTTGATTTCTTCGCATCCATCTTCATAGGAGGTGTAACTCTGGGATGATTGGGTATAAGCCAAAGTGAACAAAGGCCTTTTGTCATAATTATT
The DNA here is from genome assembly GCA_025175895.1 of Wurfbainia villosa. Classification (NCBI taxonomy): domain Eukaryota; kingdom Viridiplantae; phylum Streptophyta; class Magnoliopsida; order Zingiberales; family Zingiberaceae; genus Wurfbainia; species Wurfbainia villosa. Next base: position 57,824,896 of record CM045988.1, read on the forward strand.
ACTTAGAAGCCTCTGGCAAAAGAAAACATTTTAAAAAGATGGTCTTCTTGAGAACACGTAGGAGTAACTTGAATCCACATGACAAGGAAATTAACTTGGGCTAGGTGTGACGTAGTCAGCCTAGTGCAGATGAACACACATACCATGTTCTAAACCAAGTGGGTATAGGATGAGTGAAAGGAACAAGACACAAACAACTGTAGCTGCTGAAAGAGTTCAGAAACATTCTAGAGTTGATTTAGACTTTTCGATCAATTGGGGGGCATGATGTACTGCTAGGTGCCACTCATGATCTATTCATAATTAATGGGTTAATTATGAATGGCTAACATAACCAGGAACCTATTGAATTACACATACTATGGGTGATCTCGAGATGTAAAACAAGTCTGAGAATGAGATTCTCGATGAGAGAGGATATATCTTATTGGGCAAAACCAAAGGGGTGCGAATCGGAGACTATGAAACCTTCTATGGCCTTATCAAACTTAGTACGACCATATTGCACCTAAACAAAGTCAAATGGACCATACAGAGCCTCAAACGGGCATGCCTAATTTGGCACGGGGCGTGATTGACTCTGGAAAATAATGACCAAAACTTGGGTTGTGCCTAGAAGGACACACAGTTGGTAGTGTGTCCTGGCACGACCGACCGTGTGTAAGACACACGACAGTGTCGTGGTTCCACACTTTTTGGAGATTTCTCTTATGAAAATATCTTAGGTTGTTCTTACCTTAATTATGGGATAATTATGGTAAGATAGGTTCCGTTTAAGCCTCCTAAGATGACCTAATCAAGAGATCCATAAATAGATCCCTTGATAATCTTTAGAGTGATTTTTTTAGGTCTTCTTCTTTGATAGCCGCTTTTTATCTCTTCTTCTTCTCTTGTCTCCGCCGATTGGCTAGCACCAATCGGAGACAAAGACTTGCTGCTCTAGGAGTTGTCTCAGGTGATCCCAGTGTGGATACTAATAGAGGCAAGGCCCATTGTTCTTGCTTATGGTTTCCACGGATTCGAAAGAATCTCTAAGGTATAACTTCTCCTTCTCCTTTGTGTGTTTTCATGTGATTATGCCAAAGAAAATTTTTCTGGCCCCTAGGGGATATATGAGATGTAATAAAAATTATTTTATTCACTTTATTTAGCTGTGCATGATCCCATAATTTCCAACAAGTTGTATCAGAGCCACCTTATTTATTTGACATAGATCGCATGTTGTAGGAGAATATTTAAATCATATTTGATGTTTTAATATGCCTGTGCGATGTTTTTCTATATTATAGATTAGAATATGCATGATTTTACATATAGGATATGTTTGTAACCTAAAAGGAAATACTGAAGATGCATCTCGAAATACCGAAGGTGTTGGCCACATCGTTAGAGCCTAAGCATTAACTCACATTCACATCGGGAAATTTATTTCCTAATGTGACCTTAGTTTTTCCATATTTAGGTTTATTTTCTTTTATAGATTAGACCCATAATAACTTGAAATCCCTTGTGCAAATATTAGGACTAACACCTTCCATTAATAGGGTTGAACCAGAGTCCCTTTTCGTGTTTGGGTTATTGGACTCTTTCCAAGCTTGACATGACATTGAGCATGTTCAATCCATATGAGATTCGATGTTTATTTTAAATGGTAAGGACCATAGGTCAATTTTAAGTTTGGGTTATTGAACTCTCTCTAAGCCTGGCTTGTAAATTGGATGTGTTCAAACCATTTAAATTTGATCTCATAATTTAATGGGTCGGCCTTAACTGAAAGCATTGATTTGTTGGACTCTCTCCAAGGTCAATGTGGATAGAGGTGCAATTAGGTGATATGCATTGGATTTATATATGTTAATGAGTTAACAACCTAATGTATATGTGAAAATTCAATTAGTTGATAGCATAAAGTGATAGTTATATATTTTATATATAATGGGTACTGTTAATAACTAACATTATGACTATAAATGGTTTGTTAGACTCTCTCCAAGGTTGTTCTTAGTCATAATGGATATCAACCCACTAGGAGACAACCTACCATCTCTCGAATTCAAATTAAGGGCTATTGAATTTGATCAAAATACTGAGAGTTTCTTGTTAATGTAAATTGTTTACATTACTATAAATTCATCTCTCTTATACACCTCTTTTTGTATGTCTAGGTACTAATTAGAACAACATGTTGACCTCCATTAACTTACGTTATATTTTGGACAACAACAAATTGACTGGGATAAACTTCTTGGAATAGTTTCACAACCTGAGAATTGTTCTCAAGGATGAAAAGCTAGCTTATGTCCTTGAAGAGGTTCTTCACCAACCTCTTGCAGACAATGCATCTGGTGACCAAAAGTTGGCTTACCAGAAATATGTTGCTAACTCTGAGATAGCGAGTTGCATTATGCTAGCGTCGATATCTCCTGAGTTGCAAAAGCAACATGAGCATATGAATGCTAATACAATTATTTTCCATATTCGAGAGTTGTTCGATGAGCGGGCACGATCTGAAAGGTCTGAGGTCACTCAACTCCTCTTTCGCTCGAAGATGCAGGAGGGTTTATCTGCAATGCAGTTTACACTAAGGATGAATAGTTATATTGAGCATTTGGGATCATTAGGGCTTTTCATGGACCATGAATTAAGTATTGACTTAATTCTTCACATTCTGACTGGTAGCTATTCACAATTTGTGATCATCTATCGTATGAATAAGATTGAGTCCACATTTCTTAAATTGATCAATATGCTCAAAACAGTGGAGTCATCTGTTGCTAAAAAACAGAAGGCGATGATGTTGGTTGACTCCTCAAAGAAAGGTTGTAAGAGGAAGTTAAAAACAAAAGCTAAAGGGAAGAAAAAGGAAAAGGAGAAAGAATTAACTCCCAAGGGCACCTGCTATCATTGTGGCAAGGATGGACATTGGAAGAGAAACTGCAAGCAATATCTGGAGTCACTGAAGCAGAAAAAGACATCTGATGCCCAATCTACTTCAGGTATATTTGTTATTGAATGTCATACTATTTCTTCTAACACTTGGGTATTGGATACCGGGTGTGGCTCACTCATATGTAATGACATACAGGGGCTTAAAAACAGAAGAAGACTGGTTAAGGGAGAAGCAGATCTAAGGGTTGACAATGGAGCAAAAGTTGCTACTGTAGCCAAGGGTACTTATATGTTGCGACTTCCTACGTGACTAGTTTTAGAGTTGGATGATTGTTTTTATATTCCTACATTAATAAAGAACATTGTTTCTATTTCATATTTGAATAAGAAAGATTATCATTTAACGTTTAGTAATAATTATTATTATATTATGTTAAATGGTGTTCTTTATGTTACTGGAATGTTAAATAATGGAATCTATACATTAGATACATTCAATGAGATATTCAATATCAAATCAAATAGCAAACTCGCTAAGTTAGATAATCAATTAACCTCGTAATTATGACATTGTCATCTTGGCCATATAAGCAATGAATGTATGTCCAAACTGCATAAGCTTGGCGTTTTGGAGTCTTATGAATCAGATTCATTAGACAAATGTGTTTCATTCTTAAAAGCAAAAATGACTAAGTTACCTTTTCTGGAAAGGTTGAACGAGCAGTTGAGGTATTGGGCCTTATACATACCGATATATGTGGACCAATGTCAACTCATGCCATAGGAGGTTATAGCTACTTTGTTACCTTTATCAATAATTATTCATGATATGAGTATTTGAAGTTGTTAAGATACAAATCTGAAGTCTTTGAAAGGTTTAAAGATTTCAGAAAAGAAGTAGAGAAACAATTTGGGAAAAGTATTAAAGTACTTCGATCGGATCGAGGTGGTGAATACTTAAGCCAAGAGTTTCAAGATTATCTAAGGAACAATGACATCTTATCTTAAAGGACTCCACCTTACAAGCGACAACATAATGGTGTGGCTGAAAGGCGAAATCAAACCTTGTTGGACATGGTTAGGTCAATGATGCAACATGCAAGTCTTCAAAAAAATTTTTAGAGTTATGCACTCGAGATCGCTATTTACTTGTTAAATAGAGTCCTGACTAAGGCAATCTCTACTACTCCATATGAGATGTGGAATAGTAGAAAACCTCATTTATCTTATTTGAAGATATGGGGTTATCCTTCTTATATAAAGAGGACAATATCAGACAAGCTGGAGGCTAAGTCTGATAAGTGTCTATTTATTGATTACCCTAAGGAAATGAGAGATTACCAATTCTACCATCCCTTGGAACAAAAGGTGTTTGTTTCAAGGCATACTATATTCCTAGAGGAGGAGTTTCTCTTACATAAAAATAGTGGGAGTGAGTTGAACTAGACGTAGTTCAAGAGACTCCGATAGACACAGAAGAGAAGTCTAGTCAAGAACCACAACTGATTGATTACTCATTCGGATGAGGTAATAGTTGAACCTGATAAGACACCACTTCCTCATAGATCTAGTAGGAAATGTAGGATTCCTGAGAGATATGGATTTCTCATAAGTGAATCTAATGATGTGTTGCTCATAGAGGATGAGGAACCCACTAGTTACGAAGGGGTACTGAATAGTTCAAATAGTGATAGGTGGCTAATAGCCATGAAATCAGAAATAGATTCTATGTATGAAAACCAAGTTTGGAACTTGGTAGACCCACCCGAAGGCATAACACCTATAGGGTGCAAGTGGGTTTTCAAGAAGAAAATTGACATTGATGGCAATGTTATTACCTATAAAGCTAGATTAATGGAAAAAATCTATCGTCAAAGACAAGGTGTTAACTATGATGAAACCTTTTCACCAATAGCTATGCTTAAATCCATTCGGATACTCCTAGCTATAGAGGCTCATTATGATTATGAGATATGATAGATGGATGTGAAAATAACTTTCCTTAACGGAAATATTTCTGAGGATGTATATATGATACAACCTGAGGATTTCACATCCATTGACAAGAACAAAGTATGCAAGCTTCATCAATCCATTTATGAATTGAAGCAAGCATCTAGAAGTTGGAATATCTGTTTTGATGAGGCAATCAAATAGTTTGATTTCTCACAAAATCCTGAGGAGCCCTATGTGTATAATAAGGTTAGTGAGAGTGCGATCGTATTCCTAGTATTGTATGTCGATGACATATTAATTATAGGAAACGATATTCCTATTTTGAAAACAGTCAAAGTCTAGTTGTCCAAAATGTTCTCCATGAAAGACATGGGAGAAGCAACCTATATTTTGGGGATTAAGATCTATAAAGATAGATCGAATCAGTTGCTTGGTCTTTCATAGTCTACATACATAGATAAAGTTCTACAACGGTTTAGCATTGAAGAATCCAAGAAAGGTTTTATTCTCATGAGGCATGGGATTCACCTTTCGAAGTCTATGTGCCCGCGCACAGAAGATGAGAAGATTTGCATGGGTCGGATCCTATATGCGTCAGCTATAGGATCTATTATGTATGCTATATTATGTACGAGGCCTGATGTATTGTATGCTTTGAGCATTACATGTAGATACCAGTCGGATCCTGGTATGGGCCATTGGGTGGCTGTCAAGATAATCCTTAAGTACTTGAGAAGGACTAAGAATTTGTTCTTGATATATGGAGGAGGTGATATGATAGTGAGAGGGTATACTAATGTCAGCTTCCAGACAGATAAGGATGATTCCAAATCTCAGTCTGGATACATATTCAACTTGAATGGAGGTGCGGTGAGTTGGAAAAGTTCCAAGCAAGATACCGTTGTTGATTCTACTATGGAGACAGAGTACATTGCAGCCTCTAAAGCAACAACAAAGGAGGCAGTCTGGATCAAGAAGTTCATTACTGAACTTGGAGTTATTTCTAGTATTGTTGAAGCATTATTGATTTACTGCGACAACAAATAGAGAAGGAACCATAATCTCATCAGCGATCCAAGCACGTACTACGTCGTTACAATTTGATCAGAGAGATCATAGGTAGAAGAGACATACAAATAGAGAAAGTTTCCACTGATAGGAATCTAGCAGATCCCTTGACAAAGCCTCTTTCCTAAGAAGTTTGAGAGACATATAGAGGCCTATGGTATAGGTACCAAGGCGATTGGTTGTAGGCCAAGTGGGAGCTTGATGTAATTGAGAGGTGTCCTAAGGCAATCGTCTTAGAAGTTATTAATAAAATTTACTATTTGAGTATACATTATCTATGTATTTGATTGTATCTGAAACTCTTGTACTGAAGTCCACAATACGATGCATGACATGAAAGAAATTGTGATTGGATCACAATTAGTGGGTATCTTATCATGTGTAATCATGCAAGTATTAAAACTATCCCTAGTCAATGAATTGATGAGATTGAATATCATCAATTCTATAAGACTAGTACATATTATACTCCTTGGTTTATTCAAGCATTCGGTACTCACTGAATGGAAGCATAGAGATGCTAAGAGTGAACATGTGGATGCTAGTTATGGTAACTAGTTCATTGGAGTGACTTATTATGAGACTTCATATGGTTCTATATGTCATTGAAGATCTCATTGCAGCTTGAGTGCAAACTTCCTTAGACTTGAGGTATTCAAGTCACCTTGATCATGACACCTTATACTTTGACTTCTTAGTAGCCATCTCCATAGGAGGTGTAACTCTGGGATGATTGGGTATAAGACAAAGTGATCGAAGTTATTTGAATAACCCACAGAGGATTTACCACTCCTGATAAAGAAGATGTATACCCTAGGCCTCTTATTAGGATTGTTACTCAGAAGTCTTTGGCCAAAGCAAACATGTTAAGAAGATGGTCTTCTTAGTTGTTGGTGAAGGGGCATTAGAAAATCAAACCTAGGTTTTGATAATGGCAAAGGTTCAAAGTTAAGTCATTCTTGTTATCTCACATATTGTGTTGAGTATGCAGGTAGTGTATTAAGCTCTACTAAGGTCAACGATACCAGGAGAATCTCGGGACAAGAAACTTCGGTGGTCGAGTGACACCAAGAGAACCTCGGGGAGTCGAGGAACCTCGGTGGTGACCGGAAGCTAAGTTATAGGTCAGGAGGACCAAAGGTAAGCTCTGGGTACAGAGTGATGGTAAGGATGTGTCCTCCATATGGGGATGATCATAGGCAGAGATCTGACTAGAACTTCCGGAGGAAGGTCTAGGTCAAGGTTGGAGAGTAAGGGGCCATGAGATTTACCATTAATGAACGACTTTTGTGATAACCTTGTATTGCTGGTGAGTGATCAAGATGATAGTTGTCTGGAGGTAAATGGCAGTCGACTAAACTACATCAATCGACTATTCTAGGGCACCAATCGATTGCTGGTCAAGCTGATCACTTCGAGGAAAGTCGAGATAAGATCCACCTAAAGTGGGGTGATGTGGAGGTTTGACTCAGATCTGGATCTCAACGAGCTAGGACTCAAAGAGCTATAAAAGGAGAAGCAATTCACCCCTTTCCATGATCTAGAAAGGTTCCCAAAGTGCTCCGACAGTCCAAGTGCTCTTCGACAATGCTACACCGTCGTAACGCCAACCACACATGCAACCCCATTTCCTTAAGTCGGTATTATTGTTAAGTTACTTTTTCTTTTGTACTTATTGTTGCTAAGATGGGAGGTAGGCTTGTTGCCTCTTCCTCTACATTTCTTGTATAATTGTTGTCTCTTACCTCTAACGAGGAAGATACCTTTTAGTGGATTGCCCATCGGAAGCGATCTAGGATCGCAGGGACTTGGACTAGCAACCGTTTAGTTGTGAACCAATTAAAAAAAAAGTTGTCTCTCTTATTTTGTATTCGAGTTTTCCGCTGCATACTTTGATTTTAAATGATGAAATGAAAAGATTTCGGAATGCTATTCCCCCCCCCCCCCCTTAGCACTTCTCGATACAACATTGGGAACATGTAGGAGTAACTTGAATTCACAAGACAAGGAAACTAACTTGGGCTAGGTATGATGTAGTCAGCCTAGTGGGGATGAACACACAAACCATGTCCTAAACCAAGTGGGTATAAGATGAATGAAAGGAACAAGGCATGAACAACTATAGCTGCTGAAAGGGTTCAGAAATGTTCTAGAGTCAATTTAGATTTTCTGATCAATTAGGGATCATGATGTACTGCTAGGTGTCACTCATGATCTATTCATATTTAAAGGGATAATTATGAATGACCAGTATAATCGGGAACCTATTAGATCACATGCACTATGGGTGATTTTGAGATGTAAAACAAGTTTGAGAATGAGATTCTCAATGAGAGAGGATATATCTAGTTGGACTAGACCAAAGGGGTACGAAACGGAGCCTATGGAACCTCTTTTGCATGTTTACATGTGATTATGTTGGATTGAGAAAACACTAGAGGGGGCGTGAATAGTGTTCCTAAAACTTTTCTTTTTGTCGATTAAAACAAAGTATGCAGTTGAAAACTAAAACACAAGTATTTTTTATTTGGTTCACAGCCCACCGACTGCTAATCCAAGGCTCTATGATCCTTGATTGCTTCCAAAGGGCAAAGCACTAAAAATCTCTTCCTCGTTGGACATAAGAGACAACTGAATACAATGATGTAGAGGAAGAGGTAACAATCTTACCTCTCCTCTTTGCAAATAATAATTAAGAAGTAAAAGATACCAACAAATAACTTGTAGCGGATGCACGGTCGGAATAGAATTGTAGAAAGAAGGATTGTGGAGAGCCGGCGCACTTAGGAGTTCATTGATTGATTGATGGGTTTGAGTCCTCTCCTCCTTTTACAGATAGACGCCTTGGAATATGTCTCGATCTAGATCCAAAACTCATGGATCTTATCTAGAGGTGGCAACTTTACTTATCATGAGGTGGCAACATCAATCTCTATCTCTTTGACCTTGTGCATTGGGATGATTCATAGACATCAGTCGACTGATCCTTTTGGTAGTCAACTGCCTTCAGTCGACTACTGACAACTCCAATCGACTGCTACACTTGAGAATTCTTGCAACATAAGGTTAGCACAAGAGATGCATAATGTCATGCAGTGTGTGTTGGGATTTATACTGAAAAGTCTATCTTTTGTAATAACATCTTTATTTTTGAAATAAGAATCACATGATCATTGTTTGCATTTTATGGTTATGCATATTGTCTAATACATTACATTATAGATAACATGGTGTGTGGTGTCACACAGGAGATCATGTTATCGACTCCTTGTAAAGTATAAGTAAAGACTCACAACCGAGATGACTTTGGACAAACCATTGGAATGATTGTAATGTGGTTTGATATTGGTTTGTCTTGACCATAGAATCACACTAGTGCACTTTGTGTGTATTGAGCAGGACCGACTTAGAGGTGATTTGATTTATTGCTGACAACATAATCGAATCAGACCTCAGATATTATATTGTACATGCTCTTAATCCCGATATAATAACGGGCACATATACTTAGTATTCATTTCTTTGATTTACCAATGGGCGAGATTTATAGATTAAATCGATAGGCTTGGTAAGTTGGGAAATGATATTATTTATATGGTGTGCCATTGATTATAGGAGGAAACCGTGTCCTATATATTCGGATGATGATGTTCCCTTGAAGAGCTCATAAGGTTCATCATGTAAACCCTGCAGGTGGACTTGGTATGACATGATGAAAAGGTTGAGTGGTACTACTCATGGAGTTAGATGTTGATTTATTAATGGTCAGTAAATTAATTAATCGACGGACATTCGAGATCTTAAACACAGGGAGAAAATGTACAAATAATATATGGAGCCCATATTAACTTATGGGGGTTGGTGAGGTAGATCAATGATAATCAACTAGTGGAATGGATAATCATTAATGGATCGGACTTTATGTGGGCTTGATCCATTGGGTGGCCAAGATCCAACTCCTCCTCATGGTCCTTATTGTAGCCTATTAACACCTCATGAAGCTTAGATCCAATGGATGAAAACAAAACTCTAGATCCAACGGTAGAGATTAAATCTCTAGATCCGACGGTTGAGATTAAATCTCTAGATCCGACGGTTGAGATTAAATCCCTAGAACCAATGGTGGAGATTAAAATAAGGCTTATCCCTAACTCTATAAAAGGATGGATTAGGGGTGGGCGACAACATGATGGATGAGGATTAGGGTTTGCTTCCCTTGGGAGGCAAGTAATCCTAGTTTGTTTAGGATTAGGAGTAGGCGGCTAGGGTTAGGGTTTTGGGTGTTGGTTGTGGGCGGCAACATGAGGAGAAGACCTTTTCTTCTTCTTCCATGGTTTGGCCAGCTCCTATCCTTCTTCCGTCTACCTTGGCCGGAGCTCAACCTATTCTTCTTCCCTTCATCCTTTGCCAGAAATTTGGAGAGCTAGGTTTAGGGTTTGGGCGACAACAAGGAGAAGGATTGCTTTCCTTTCTCTTCTCCAAGTGTTGTCCGGCGCCCATGCCCTCATTGATTCTCCATTGGCCGGTTCCTATACTCCATGTTCTCTTCCTTGGCCGGCGGCAACATCGAGTTTATTGACTTGGTGGCCGGTTCTAGATAGGAAGAAGAGTTTTGTTTGATGATCTTCCTTTGTTCGGAGTGAACAAGGAAAGGAAGATTGGTGATCTAGGAGGCTTCAACTTTTGGAAGATCGTCGCCCACACGACGTCCAAAAGAAGGAAGGACATACAATAAAAGATCAAGAGGTATAACAAGAGGTATAATCTTATTTATATTGATTAGTCTTCTTTTGTATTATGTTTATAATTGCTTTTCAATTATATGCATGTTTTATGTGGATGTTTACTTTATGTATGTGGCTAATATAACTTGGACCCCGAACATAAACACAAAAGCCGACGATTCGTACATCGTCTATTCCGCGACTACTCGTAGAATAGAGGTAGGTCACTTGAACAACAAATTTGTTTAAGTGACCACTCTAAACGAATAGCACGACGATGACAAGGTTGCTTGGGTGTTTCCTTTTGTCTAGGATTAAATTTTTTTAATCCGGGGACATTGATGAGATCGCCATGAACAAGCGACCGAGTTGAAGTGGGAAGCGAAGTTTCCCCTCACGGATCAACCCTACAATTGGTATCAGAGCCACGGTTTCTGGTTTTGTATGTTTAGGATTCGGTTATTCTTAATGCATTTTTTTCATATATTATATGTGTCGGATAATAGTAGGATATGCGTAAGTTAACTCTTTGGTTGCAGGCATAAGATCCGACTATTATGGTCATATGTGTGTATGTGATTGTATATGTGTAATATTATATTTTGTTGAATCCTCGGGGTTGACGAGGCTAGTATTTTTTTTTTTTTGTAAATTAGATATGACATTGTTTAGCCACTCTTTTTATTTTAGTTTACTTTCGATCTAGATTTCATGTACACTCCCTCATGGAGTATAGGATCGATGCATGTAAATTAAAATAGGTTTTAGTCTCGGCTCGGATCTCCGAATGGCTCGTACATGGCGTAGGAGGAGTAGACGAGAAGGCGATGCGACGGGAGACATATTGAAGACAAAAGCCATAATAGTTGGAAAATAATTTATTTTTCATATTTATTGCTTATTGTTTGATATGCATGTCGTAGGCTAGAAAATTCCTCAATTTCAAATTACTAAGTGGGAGAGGGATATTTTTATAAATTCCCACGGCCTCCATTACGATTTGACAAGTGATGCAAACAAACTTGCGCGTCGGCTCTGAGTGCCTTCCTCCCCATCGGATGAGTTTGTTTGCGGATCACAAGGTCGAATATGGTTATAGGAAATTATTAAGAAGCGTGTGTACTTCCCCATCGTAAGGCACATAACCCGAGATAATTACCTTGGTACCAAGTAATGGTGAACACTTAGATAGAAATATAAGTATCCTCCCCATCGGAGTCACTGCTAAACCAACTATTAATTTTATTTGTCAAAAAGTTAGGTTGACAAGATAGTAATATTAATGGGTAAAACCTCCTCTTACAAATGTAGAATTTGTATACATCCACACGATCTTGGCATACGATATTCTCGGTGTTTTGAGGTGTTGGTTGATTTTAAAATTTTATTGTTTGAGGAATCAATAATTTTTTCTAAAGTAATGATTGTTAGTGAAAGCCCTAGAGCCAATCATGTGATGATTGTTGTATGGACTTTATTGTATCATATTCCTATTTATAAAGGCATGGTTATTATATTTACTTGTATTGGTGCCAAATAACTAAATATAATAATGTCCTTGAGTAGTAGGTTCTTATCTATATCAATCGATTGGTTGAATCGATAATGAGATGATATAGAGAACACTACTCTTAATCATTCCTAGTCGAGTATTAACATTCAGGGATAATGTTAATGCGTAGAGACTAGCATGTAGGTCAATAAGATGACTTGATCTCACAAGTCATGGATATGAGATATCAAGTTGACACATGGGTATGCATTGGAGAATGTATACTGAATGACCCGCCATGAGAAAGTATCATGGATCGTTATATGAGTGTCATATACTTTCTCATGTGGCTATTAGTATAACTATTAGTCCTTAGACCTGAAGTCACCATGGTTCCCTACATAAGGAGTTGCATACTTTGGCTTCGTCAAACGTCACCCGTAAATGGGTGGACTATAAAGGCGATTACTGGGTATGTAACAAATTATGCGGAGGGATGTGAGTGATATAGATGGGATCTATCCCTCCTATATGACGGGGTGACATCGATATTCTTGATAGAGTGAGACCACGAAGTACATGGCCATGCCCAAATGAGTCAATATGAGATATTGAGCTCATTTGATTAGAGTGAGTCTACTTGGAGTTCAAGATTTAGATTGTACCGAGAATGACACGGTTTATGCCTCGATTGGTCAATCTAGATGTCAAGGATAGAGGGACATTGTCACATATTGTGAGAGTCACAATTAGTAGTCACAAAGGTGATGTTGGAGCTCAACATTCTTGTAACTTGGGTAGCAATGATGTGTTGCTAGATACCGCTCATTGCTTATGTTCCTAAATCGGTTTAGGGACATTGCCAGCGTTACAAGAACCTATAAGTCACACACATAAGAGCAATTAGATGGAGATTAGGTTCATATGATGAACCATGAGGATTAGGTTCATGGGATGAACCAAATTGGATTAAGAGTAATCCAAATTAGACTAATTGAGTTAGACTCAAGTTGATTCAAGTGTTGAATGAGTCTAATTGAGATTTGATTCATCAAATCAATTTAAATTAATGAATAGAGATTCATTAAATTAAATTGACTTGAGTCAAGTGGTTAGAGTTGATCAACCATGGGAGATTAGAGGTCAAGTTTGACTTGACTTGAGAGGGAAGATGAAAGGTCAAGTTTGACTTGACCAAATGCCATGTCATGGTGTTGACTTGGCATGGCCACCAATGATGATGCTCCACATCATCATTGACTTGTCAGTGGTGCCACATCATGAGGAGACCAAGGGTCATGGGAGTTACATGCATGCATGTAACCCCCCTCCATGAAGTGGGTGGTGAATTCATTTGGTGAGTTATTCCAATAACTTCATCTTCAACCTTGGTGCTCTTCCTCTCAAGCTCTACCTCTCAAAACCTAATCTTGTCGAAATTCCTAAGGAGTGCTAGCACACTCTAAGGCATTTTCTCCACCTATTGCTTGTGTGGATACCATAGAGGAGTGTGCACTTGACACTCTCGAGTTTGCGAACTTTTTGGGCGAAGCGGGATAAGCGAAGGGCGCATCGCTACGAGGTAACGTTCTAACCTCTTAGATCTAAGGTAGATCTAGGGTTTCAAGCATATACATGTAATTATAATTTTTATACCATGCGGATCGTGGCCGGGCTTAGAGTTTCATAGCAAAAGCGGTTTTGCGGCTCGGAAAACCAACGATGGTATCGAGCCACGTCACGAAGCATGTATGTGTTTCGTTTTTGTAGTTTTATATTAGATATAAAAATTATAGATTTATATGTTTCTGTAAATTTTCTTATTTTATAGAATTTTTGGGTATTTTTCTCGTAGAGTCGAAGCAACGAGTGTTGGGACACTCGTAGGCTTCAACCGTCGAGAAAATCTCTCAGAATCGGCGAGTTCTCGCGTTAGGTTTTTGGGACAGCGACTTAAGTCACTGTAAGATCATTGTAGGGACACTCGCGAAGTTTATTTTGCGAGTAGGCGCTGCCCTATCCCGAAAGGGCCATGTCCCTTGATCGCGCGGAAACAGCTTAAGCGGGACCGTTCGGAGGTGACTCATAAATTCGAAATAAATTATGCAAAATTATAGAAATTTCTGTAAAAATACATTATTTATAATTATGTATTATTCTGTTTTTGTCATGGCCCCATAACCCAATTGGTTTGGATTTAGTGTGTTGTAATTCATAATCGGCTGCGTGCGTTTTGTGGTTGTCGCGTGTTGTATAGTGTGTTTGCGACCTGCGCGTCGTGCCTATTCTTTTAATATGCTAGTTGTAAATAGTTTTAGACTCGAATGTAACTCGAGTTTCGTATTTGTAATGTACAAAAATGGAGCGGTGGAACGTCCACTTGAAGACGAGCTTACGAGAAGGGTGACGACGACACATGGCGGTCACAGGAAGCGCTTGGAGAAGCCGCTAGCCTTAGGTTGACCGTCCGATCTTCTCATTGGCTTGAGAAGATCGTAGTAGGGCCATGACTATATCACATTTAATGATATATATATATGTTGATATATATATATGTATATTTAATTGATTTTGCTTGTATGTATGTGATGCATGCTAGTAGAAAAATGTTTGTATGTATATGATGCATGCTAGGTTAATTTTCTTGTATGTATATGATGCATGCTAGAATAATTAATGTATGTATATGATGCATGCTAATATAGGATAATAAAGGCCTAAATGCGTATAAGATACACATTACGATTAGATTAGATCATAATCGAATCAACTCGAAAATGCCTCTACAGAGCCTTGATACCCATCACTACCTCGATCATTTGTTGTTGTTGAATGCCAGCGAGCAGCATATTATCTTGGTATTGAGCGGAGGGACAATCTTGGTCCAACCTATCACGACTTGGGATAGAGTAAGCTCATTTAGATTGAGTAAAACTATTTAACACAATTGGATCGAGTAGAACTATAGGCATATTCCAATCGTTGGAAAGATAGGTTAAGATCGCATTTACACTAAATCTTGGGCGATTTAGCCAAAGCTAACTCAAGGTCTTTTGTAAATGTGGGTCTTAATCCTATAAACAAGAGTTGCATAGAGATGTAATCGGTAATGTGTTACCCACCGATCGTACTAAGTCTTGGGCGATTTAGCGAAAGCTAACTCAAGGCTTAGTATGATGTGGATCTTGTCCCGCAAGAATTATAGCTAGTTTGTATGAATCTAGTAATGTGGTTTGACCACATCCATAACTCGATTCTACAAAATTCCTATAATTTAGTGGGAGCATCATTTGATTAAAGGCCTAATTAAATGATAAAAGGAATATGATATTAATTCTCTGCATTGTATGTTGTAGATTACTATGTCATCAAACACGAACACTCTCTCTCTGCGATCTGTCCTTGAGAAGGACAAGCTCAATGGAGCAAATTTCCTGGACTGGTACAGGAACCTGAGAATTGTTCTCACCCAAAAAAGGAAGTTGTATGTCCTGGAGCAGCCCATTCCGGAGGCACCTCCTGCCCCTTGCCTCGCGGTGACAAAGATGCTTACAAGAAGCATCAAGATGATGCATTAGATGTGTCATGTCTAATGCTCGCGACCATAAACTCTGAGCTTCAGAAGCAACATGAGTTCATGAATGCTTATGATATGGTTGGACATCTTCGTCAACTATATCAAGGACAAGCTAGGAATGAGAGATATGAAGTCTCTAAGGCATTATTTGGGTCCAAAATGCAAGAAGGGACTCCCGTAGGTACATATGTACTCAAGATGATTGGGTACGTAGAAAACCTACAAAGGCTGGGATTCCCACTTGGCCAAGAGTGACCAGCGACCTAATCTTGCAATCTTTGCACAAGCCTTGATCAATTTGTCATGAATTATAACATGAATGAAATTGATAAGCCACTGCCTGAAATGCTCAGCATGTTGAGAACTGCTGAGCTTAACCTTAAGAAGGGTAAATCTGACACCATTTTGATGGTGCAGAAGAAGAAAGGCAAGGGCAAGCCTAAAGGTAAAGGGAAAGTCCCAAGCCAAGGGCAAGGCAAGAACTTAAACCCAAAGGAGGGGTAGCCGAGGAAGGGCTTGCTTCTTGCAAGGAAGGACAACTTTGGGCGTAGCTATGAGGCATACGGAAGATCTTAAGAAGAAGAAGTGAGACTTCTACTTGGTATAAATGTTATAGAAGTCAATCTATCTATTTCTTCATCATGGGTATTAGATCTGGATGTGCATCTCACATTTGTACCAATGTGCGAGGTGAGAAATAGCGAGGCATTGACAAAGGCGAGGTGGACCTACGAGTAGGCAATGGAGCAAGGGTTCTTCTTATTCTTTGTAGGAACTTATGATCTATCTACGCCCTCTGGGCTTGTATTAGAATTAGATGAATGTTGTTATGTGCTGCTTTAACTAAGAACATCATTTGATTTCTTGTTTGGACAAGAAAGGTTTTCATTTATAATAAAGAACAAATGTTGATTTATTTAAATGATATGTTCTATTGTAGTGCACCTCTAATGAGCGGACTCTACTTTCTAGACTTAGAGCCTATCTATAACATAAGTACCAAGAGGTTCAAGTCGAATGAGTTGAACCAAACCTATCTCTGGCATTGCTTAGGTCACATAAATGAGAGTAAACATCTCGGCTCCATAAGGATGGGGCTGCTAGACTCATTTGATTTTGAATCATATGAGACATGCGAGTCTTGCCTTTTAGGCAAGATGACCAAGACTCCCTTTAGTGGACATAGCGAAGAGCAAGCAGTTGTTAGGACTTATACATAGTGATGTATGTGGTCCTTTCAATATTCTTTGCTAGAGGTGATTCTGGTACTTCATTACATTCTTGATGACTTGGTAGATATGGTTATGTGTATCTTATGACACATAAATCAGAATCCTTTGAAAAGTTCAAAGAATTCAAGAATGAAGTACAAAACCGACTTGGCAGAGTATTAAGATACTTGATCGGATCGAGGTGGTGAATACCTTAGCCATGAGTTTACGTGACTATCTAGTGAGTGTGGGATTCTATCCCAACTCACTCCTCTGGAACACCACGGTGGAATGGTGTATCCAAAGGAGGAATCGTACCACTATTGGATATAGTACGATCTATGATGAGTCACGGATCTTCTATATCCTTTTGGGGATATGCTCTGGACACGGCGACCTTTACCCTTAGCAGTGTACCATCGAGTGTGGTAAAGACACCATATACGATATGGACAGGGAAAAATCCCAAGATGTCTTTTATGAGGATTTGGGGTTGTGAGGCTTACGTTCGACGTCAAGTCTCAGACAAACTGGGACCCAAATCCGATATGTGCTATTTTGTTGGATATCCCAAGGATACAAAGGGATATTACTTCTACATTCCCAGTCAGCACAAAGTGTTTATGGCAAAGACTAGGGTTTTTCTAGAAAGGGATTTTGTTTCTAGAAAAACTAGTGGGAGTACCTTCGATCTTGAAGAAATTCAAGATAAGGACCATAGCACTGAGGCCTTGATGGAGGTTGAACAGGAACCACAAAGTATTGTGAGTGATGAGGTTGTTGCACAAAGAGTTGTGGAACAACCACCTGTTCAAGTAGACCTACCTCTTTGCAGGTGTGATAGAGTACGTCGTCAGCCTGAGAGATACTCATTTCTCTTGTCTGACCATGATGACGTTATGCTCATTGAGAATGAGCCTACCTCCTATCAGGAAGCTGTGATGAGCCCAGATTCTGAGAAATGGCTAGACGCCATGAGATCAGAGATGGAATCTATGTACACTAACCAAGTATGGACTTTGGTTGATCCACCTGAAGGGGTCAAACCCATCGGGTGTAAGTGGGTCTTTAGGAGAAAGACTGACATGGATGGACTTGCGCATACCTATAAGGGCCGATTGGTGGCTAAAGGTTTCAAGCAAATTCATGGTATTGACTATGATGAAACCTTTTCTCCAGTGGCGATGTTTAAGTCCATTCAGATCTTGCTTGCTATTGCAGCATACCACGATTATGAGATCTGGCAGATGGATGTCAAAACCGCATTTCTGATTGGAAACTTACTCGAGGATGTGTACATGACACAACCTGAGGGTTTTGTAGATCCACAGCATACTGGGAAGGTATGCAAGCTGCAAAGGTCCATTTATGGGCTAAAGCAAGCTTCTCGGAGCTGGAATCTTCGATTCGATGATGCGATCAAGCAGTTTGGTTTCATCAAGAATGAAGATGAACCACTGTGTCTACAAGAGGGTTAATGGGAACAGTTGTGTTCCTTGTATTGTATGTGGATGACATACTACTCATTGGGAATGACATCCCTTCGCTCTGATCTGTGAAGACTTGGTGAGGGCGTGCTTCTCAATGAAGGACTTAGGTGAAGCGACGTATTCTAGGCATCAAGATCTATAGAGATAGATCTAAGAGATTGCTTGGCCTAAAGTCGAGTACATATTGACACGGTATTACTTGGTTTTGCCATGCGAATTCCAAGAAAGGACTTGCGATGTCACATGGTGTGAGTCTTTCGAAGACTCAAAGTCCCTCTTCTAGAGAGGAGAGCGCATGGATAAGATCCCTTACGCATACGCTATAGGATCTATCATATGCGCCATCTTTGTGTACTTCACGATGTCTCGTATGCTTTGAGCATGGCGAGTAGATACGGATCAGATCGGTGGCGTCAGCTGGATAGCGGTCGAGAATATTCTTAAGTACTTGAGAAGGACTAAAGAATATTTCTTGATATTGGGCGATGAGGAGCTAGGCGTAAAGGGTTCTGATGCGGCTTCACCCCGAGGATGATTATAGATCGCGATCGAGGTTCGTGTTTTGCTTGAATAGGTAGCATGTGGAAGAGTTCCAAGCGAGACACCACGATTCTTGATTCTACAACAGAGGCCGAATATATCGGTGCTTCCATCTTATTCGAGAGATTATCGATAGAGGAGATGTGAAGATTTGCGAAGTACCCACAGAGGCTAACATCGCGGATCCCTTGACCAAGGCTTTGCGAGAAAAAGCATGATGGTCACACTAGGTCATTGGGTATTAGATACTACGGTGATTGGCACTAGTGCTAGTGGGAGATTGTTAGTGAAAGCCCTAGAGCCAATCATGTGATGATTGTTGTATGGACTTTATTGTATCATATTCCTATTTATAAAGGCATGGTTATTATATTTACTTGTATTGGTGCCAAATAACTAAATATAATAATGTCCTTGAGTAGTAGGTTCTTATCTATATCAATCGATTGGTTGAATCGATAATGAGATGATATAGAGAACACTACTCTTAATCATTCCTAGTCAGTATTAACATTCGGGGACAATGTTAATGCGTAGAGACTAACATGTAGGTCAACAAGATGACTTGATCTCACAAGTCATGGATATGAGATATCAAGTTGACACATGGGTATGCATTGGAGAATGTATCTTGAATGACGCCATGAGAAAGTATCATGGATCGTTATATGAGTGTCATATACTTTCTCATGTGGCTATTAGTATGACTATTAGTCCTTAGACACTGAAGTCACCATGGTTCCCTACATAAGGAGTTGCATACTTTGGCTTGCGTCAGCGTCACGTAAATGGGTGGACTATAAAGGCGATTCTTGGGTATGTAAGCGAATTATGCGGAGGATGTGAGTGATGTAGATGGGATCTATCCCTCCTATATGTGGGGGTGACATCGATATTCTTGATAGAGTGAGACCACGAAGTGCATGGCCATGCCCAAATGAGTCAATATGAGATATTGAGCTCATTTGATTAGAGTGAGTCTACTTGGAGTTCAAGATTTAGATTGTGCAGGATGACACGGTCTATGCCTCGATTGGTCAATCTAGATGTCAAGGATAGAGGACATTGTCACATATTGTGAGAGTCACAATTAGTAGTCACAAAGGTGATGTTGGAGCTCAACATTCTTGTAACTTGGGTAGCAATGATGTGTTGCTAGATACCGCTCATTGCTTATGTTCCTAAATCGGTTTAGGGACATTGCCAACGTTACAAGAACCTATAGGGTCACACACATAAGAGCCATTAGATGGAGATTAGGTTCATATGATGAACCATGAGGATTAGGTTCATGGGATGAACCAAATTGGATTAAGAGTAATCCAAATTAGACTAATTGAGTTAGACTCAAGTTGATTCAAGTGTTGAATGAGTCTAATTGAGATTTGATTCATCAAATCAATTTAAATTAATGAATAGAGATTCATTAAATTAAATTGACTTGAGTCAAGTGGTTAGATTTGATCAACCATGGGAGATTAGAGGTCAAGTTTGACTTGACTTGAGAGGGAAGATGAAAGGTCAAGTTTGACTTGACCAAATGCCATGTCATGATGATGACTAGGCATGGCCAGCCAATGATGGTGCTCCACATCATCATTGACTTGGTCAATTGGTGCCACATCATGAGGGAGACCAAGGGTCATGGGAGTTACATGCATGCATGTAACCCCCTCCATGAAGTGGCCGGCCACTTAGGGGTTATGGGTGGTGAATTCATTTGGTGAGTTATTCCAATAACTTCATCTTCAACCTTGGTGCTCTTCCTCTCAAGCTCTACCTCTCAAAACCTAATCTTGCCGAAATTCCTAAGGGAGTGCTAGCACACTCTAAGGCATTTCTCTCCACCTATTGCTTGTGTGGATACCATAGAGGAGTGTGTACTTGACACTCTCGAGTTTCGGCGAACTTTTGGACGAGCGGGATAAGCGAAGGGCGTCGCTACGAGGGTAACGTTCTAACCTCTTAGATCTAAGGTAGATCTAGGATTTCTGTAAGCATATACATGTAATTATAATTTTTATACTTGCGCGGAGTTTACGTATTGCTAAGATTTCGGATGTCTCGATCATTATTTCATAAGCCCGTTTGCATTAGAATCAGCAGTCTATGTATTCTTAAGTTTTCAAAAATGACTTTCAGTCCACTTGCTATGATACTAAAGGAAAATAAACTTACTATACCCAAATAATATTTATTGGAAAAGAATCTAGATATTGTCTTAACTGCTAAGGAGTACATGTATGTACTCTTCAAAAAGTGTCCTCCTAAGCCTGCGAATGAGGTGGAAGTCCTTGGAGCTGAGATCGATGGGGAAACCTAGGTCGATATCATTCTCCAGTCGACAGAAAGGCTTGCACAGGCTAAGGCCATAGTTGCTCAGAAGGTTTCTACTTCTAAGCCGAAAGGCAAGAAGAAGAAGAAACAAGGTGGAGCAAAGGTGGTGGGAGGATCTCAGGGAGGAGTGAAGAAGCCGAAAGGCAAGTACTTCACTTGCAAGCAGGATGGACATTGGAAGAAAGACTGTTTCAATCCGAAGCAGAACAAAGGTATATCCTTTGGTCTAGTCGTTGAAACATGGTTAGCGGTGTTATCTATCGGCACCTGGTGTGTAGATACGGGAGCCTCTGATCATGTCTGCAATACTTTCTGCGGGGTTCGAAACCGACGATGGTGAGGAGAGATTACCATTTACTTGGGCAATACCATGAAGGTGGTGGCTATTGGAGTGGGAGATATTTTATTTTTTTGAGAAAAATAAAACTTTGGTTCTGAAAAATTCCCTTTATGTACCTTTATTTATAAAGAATTTAATTTCAGTTTCTAAATTATTTATGGATGGATATTCTATTCCTTTTAATGACAGAGATGTTATAAAAAGGAATAGGGAGAATATCTGTTCAGGTACATTGATAGGAAATTTGTATACACTCGAACCAAAAGCTCCCACGACGCAAATAGAAGTTAATAACTCATCTTCTAATTCCAATAAGAGAAAAGAACCTTCGAAGATGAACCAAATATATCTTTGGCATCTTAGGCTTGGTCATATTAACCTAAGCAGAATTCAAAAGTTGATAGCTGATGGACCTCTGGGTTCATTAGTGGTGGAAGATTTCCCAACCTGCGAATCTTGCTTGGAGGGTAAAATGACCAAGAGGCCTTTTAAGGCCAAGGGGTATAGAGCCAAAGATGTGTTAGAATTGGTTCATTCTGATTTGTGTGGTCTTATGTCTATCCATGCTAGAGGTGGTTTTGAGTATTTCATCTCTTTTATAGATGATTACTCAAGATATGGATACATTTACCTGATGCGCCGCAAGTCTGAATGCTTTAACAAGTTCAAAGAATTCAAGGCTGATGTGGAGAAACGTCAAGGTAAATGTATCAAGACACTACGATCTGATCGTGGTGGGGAGTATCTCTTAGGAGAGTTTAGGAATTACTTATCAGAGGCTGGGATTCAATCCCAATTGTCTGCACCTGGCACACCCCAACAGAATGGTGTAGTAGAGCGAAGGAATAGGACTCTTATGGAGATAATTAGATCGATGATGAGTTATTCTGAGTTGCCAGATTCGTTCTGGGGATATGCTCTAGATACGACGGTGTACATTCTGAACTTGGTTCCATCTAAATCAGTGCCTTCTACTCCCATAGAATTGTGGACTGGGCGAAAGCCTAGTCTAAGACATATTCGGATATGGGGGAGTCCAACACATGTGCTGAAGGCAGATGCTGGTAAGTTAGAATCTCATAAAGAAGTACGCATGTTCGTTGGCTATCCTAGAGGAACGAAGGGTAGTTTGTTTTATAGTCCTAGAGATCAGAGGGTGATCGTTAACACGAACGCCAAATTTCTAGAGGAAGACTATGTGATGAGCCACAAGCCCAAGAGTAAAATTGTTCTGGAGGAATTAAAAGGGGAAGTCACTCCTTCAGTACCACCGGTACAAGAGGATATAACATAAGTCACTGCACCGTGTGTGACAAAGGATACACAGGTGATACCTCATTGTAGTGGGAGGGTTGTGAGACAGCCTGATAGATTCATGTTCTTGGGAGAATCTTCTGATTTGGTCCCTGGTGAACATGAACCTGATCCCTGGACATATGACGAGGCAATCCAAGATAAAGATGCAGCATCTTGGCAAAATGCGATGAATACTGAGATTGAATCTATGGATTCAAATCAGGTCTGGGAGCTAGTAGAACCACCCGATGGTGTAAAAACCATTGGATGCAAGTGGATCTACAAAAGAAAGAGAGGAATAGATGGGAAGGTTGAGACCTTCAGAGTGAGGCTTGTTGCGAAGGGGTATACTCAGAAAGAGGGTATCGATTATGAGGAGACCTTTTTCACCGGTAGCCATGCTTAAGTCTATCCGGATTCTCTTATGCATTGCAGCTCATATGGATTATGAGGTGTAGCAAATAGATGTCAAGACAGCTTTCCTTAATGGAAGTCTTGAAGAAAACATCTATATGAAGCAACCATAGGGATTCATTTCAAAGGGCAAAGAGCATCTTGTATGTAAGCTTAATCGGTCCATTTATGGATTGAAGCAAGCTTCAAGGTTTTGGAACATCCGATTTGATGAAGTAATCCAGTCTTATGGATTTATTCAAAGTCTGGATGAGTCTTGTGTATACAAGAGATGTGACGGAAACGTAGTGGTATTTCTTGTACTATACGTAGATGACATTTTGTTGATTGGCAACAATATCAAGGTGTTATCGGATGTAAGGGTATGGTTGTCCAAACAGTTTGATATGAAAGACTTGGGAGAAGTGGGACACATCCTTGGGATCAAGGTTATAAGGGATCACAGGAAAAGGATGGTGTGCTTATCCCAAGCTTCATACATAAACACTATTATGGATCGTTTTAGCATGCAAAAGTCCAAAAAAGGTTTTCTACCTTTCAGACATGGAGTTCCTTTATCTAAGGAGATGTGTCCTAGAACATCTGAGGAGATAGTGGAGATGAAGGTGGTTCCTTATGCTTCGGCAGTAGGAAGCCTCATGTATGCGATAATATGTACGAGACCAGATATCTGCTTTACCGTGGGCATGGTTAGCAGATATTAGAGTAATCCAGGACAGGGACATTGAACTGTGGTGAAGCATATATTAAAGTACCTGAGAAGGACTAGGGATTATATGCTAGTTTATCAGGCAGACCAATTATTCCCTGTGGGTTATACGGATTCTGACTTCCAATCAGATAGGGATAACAGTAAGTCTACCTTAGGTTTTGTGTTTACTTTGGGAGGTGGAGCCATTGTATTGAGGAGTGTCAAGCAGAAATGCGTGGCGGACTCTACCATGGAAGCTGAGTATGTGGCAGCCTCTGAGGCGGCCAAAGAAGTTGTCTAGCTCAAGAACTTCCTAATGGACTTGGATGTGATTCCTGGTTTGCCCAGAACTATCACAATTTATTGTGATAATAATGGTACAGTTGCAAACTCGAAGGAACCACGAGCCCATAAGGCAAGTAAACACATAGAGCGTAAGTACCACCTGATATGAGAAATCGTAAAGGAGGTAGAAGTTGCTGTCGCCTAGATTGCATCAGAGGATGACCTGGTAGACCCTTTTCACTAAGGCCCATCTAGCGAGAGCTTTGATAGGCATGTGGAGGGAAGGGGAATCAGATGTATGGCAGTATGAGGACAGCATAGTCTTTTAGTATAAGTGGGAGATTGTTGGGATGTATACTGAAAAGTCGATATTTTGTATGAACATCTTTATTTTTGAAATAGGAATCACACGATCATTGTTTGCATTTTATGGTTATGCATATTGTCTAATACATTACATTGTAGATAACATAGTGTGTGGTGTCACACAGGAGATCATGTTATCGACTCCTTGTAAAGTATAAGTAAAGGCTCACAACCGAGATGAATTTGGACAAACCATTGGAATGGTTGTAGTGTGATTTGGTATTGGTTTGTTTTGACCATAAAATCACACTAGTGCACTTTGTGTGTATTGAGCAGGACCGACTTAGAGGTGATTCGATTTATTGCTGACTGCATAATCGAATCAGACCTCAGATATTATATTATACATGCTCTTAATCCCGATATAATAACGGACACATATACTTAGTATTCATTTCTTTGATTTACTAATGAGCGAGATTTATAGATTAAATCGATAGGCTCGGTAAGTTGGGAAATGATATTATTTATATTGTGTGCCATTGATTATAGGAGGAAACCGTGCCCTATATATTAGGATGATGATGTCCCCTTGAGGAGCTCATAATGTTCATCATATAAACCCTGTAGGTGGACTTGGTCTGGCATGATGAAATGGTTGAGTGGTACTACTCGTGGAGTTAGATGTTGATTAATTAATGGAGAAAATGTACAAATAATATATGGAGCCCATATTAACTTATGGGGGTTAGTGAGGTAGATCAATGATAATCCTCTAGTGGAATGGATAATCATTAATGGATCGGACTTTATGTGGGCTTGATCCATTGGGTGGCCAAGATCCAACTCCTCCTCATGGTCCCTATTGTAGCCTATTAACACCTCATGAAGCTTAGATCCAATGGATGAAAACAAAACTCTAGATCCAACGGTAGAGATTAAATCTCTAGATTCGATGGTTGAGATTAAATCTCTAGATCCGACGGTTGAGATTAAATCCCTAGAACCAATGGTGGAGATTAAAACAAGGCTTATCCCTAACTCTATAAAAGGATGGATTAGGGGTGGGCGGCAACATGATGGATGAGGATTAGGGTTTGCTTCTTTTCGAAGGCAAGTAATCCTAGTTTGGTTAGGATTAGGAGTGGGCGGCTAGGGTTAGGGTTTTGGGTGTTGGTTGTGGGCGGCAACATGAGGAGAAGACCTTTTCTTCTTCTTCCAAGGTTTGGCCGGCTCCTATACTTCTTCCCTCTACCTTGGCCGGAGCTCAACCTATTCTTCTTCCCTTAATCCTTGGCCGGAAATTAGGAGAGCTAGGTTTTGGGTTTGGGCGGCAACAAGGAGAGGATTGCTTTCCTTTCTCTTCTCCAAGTGTTGGCCGGCGCCCATGCCCTCATTGATTCTCCTTTGGCCGGTTTCTATACTCCATGTTCTCTTCCTTGGACGGCGGCAACATTGAGTTTATTGACTTGGTGGCCGGTTCTAGATAGGAAGAAGAGTTTTGTTTGATGATCTTCCTTTGTTCGGAGTGAACAAGGAAAGGAAGATTGGTGATCTAGGAGGCTTCATCTTTTGGAAGATCGTCGCCCACATGACGTCTAAAAGGAGGAAGGACATACAATAGAAAATCAAGAGGTATAACAAGAGGTATAATCTTGTTTATTTTGATTAGTCTTCCTTTGTATTATGTTTATATTTGCTTTTCAATTATATGCATGTTTTATGTGGATGTTTACTTTATGTATGTGCCTAATATAACTTGGACCCCAACATAAATACAAAAGTCGGCGATCCGTACATCATCTATTCCATGGCTACTCGTAGAATAGAGGTAGGTCACTTGAACAACAAGTTTGTTCAAGTGACCACTCTAAACGAATAGCACAACGATGACAAGGTTGCTTGGGTGTTTCCTTTTGTCTAGGATTAAATTTTTTTAATCCGGGGACATTGATGGGATCGCCATGAACAAGTGACCGAGTTGAAGTGGGAAGTGATGTTTCCCCTCACGGATCAACCCTACAGTCTGATAGTCCTTTGATTGTCTGATCTTGACTTCGGCATTCCTCCGAAAGTCTTGGTTGAGCTCAAACGAGCGCTAGCAAAGCAAACACCACTAATAACTCCTCAACAAGTCAGAGGCGGAGAAACCTCATACAAAGATTAAAACAGTAATACCAAATAATACAAGCAAATACAAAGAAATACAACCGAAATGTAAAGAACACTTTACAAACTAGGGCTTTGAATGCTTTGCTTGTTGGTTGCTTGAATGATCTTGAAGGACCCTAAAATGCACTTGCACTTTGCCTTCAAATCACCTCAAGAAACCTCTCAAAGAACCATGGTGAAATCCTCCACGACCTTCTCCTTTATAACCTACATTGGGTTGATTTCACACACTGGTAGTCGACTGCCAACAGTGTCGTTGTCTCATGACTTAATCCAAGTCGGTATCCAAGCCAATGGATACACTGACAGTCGACTGTCATTACCCATCAGTCGACTACCAAGGTCATAGCTGACTAACCAGTCGACTACTGAGTGTTCTGCTCTCGCAACCTCGATTAACAGTCGAATGCCCTCCATGGCAATTGACTACTCTAGACTTCAGTCGATTGCCCAATGCTGGTAGTTGACTTCCTAGGTCTTTTGCCACAATCGAACCCTAGTCGACTCACAAAAGTTGACTGGTCATAATCTCAGTCGACTGCTACAAGTCGACTCGGCTGCCAAGTGTCAAAACACTTGGCCAATCGACTAGTCCAAAGCCTCAGTCAACTGATAACCTCAACCGTAAGGTTTAACCTCAACTATGATGCCCTCATACTTGCTAGACAACCCTTAGTCTAGACCTAAGCCTTCTAGCCACCTCTATCAGCCTCACGCCTATCGGATCCCTCCAAGTCATCCATGACTTGTTCATCCATATGCTAGCATTCAGATGCTTCCATCGCCTATTGTCATGCTAAGTTGGTCTATACCACCAAGGCACATTTGGGCTTACGCTGCCAAGACCACCACTTGGACTTTACGCTGCCAAACCATTGGACTTATGCTGCCAAGACTCCCGCTTGGACTTTATGCCACCAATATCAACTCTTGGACTTCCCTTGCCAACCCATGTTGGACTTTTCTGTTGGATCGATGTGGTTCGCTAGAGGGGGGGGGGGTGAATAGCGAAAAACCTTTTCTTTCTCTTTCGTTAAAACTCGAGAGATAATTAGTTAATTGCAGCGGAAATGTAAAAATAAAAAAAAACAATCGACACAAGGGTTTTACTTGGTTCGTAGCCGAAGGCTACTACTCCAAGGCCCTAGTGGTCCTTGACCACGTACGGAGGGCAAAAGCACTAAAGGAACTCCTCCTCGTTAGAGGTAGGAGTTAATCGATACAAGAAGGAACCACAAAAACTTGAGGTAGAGGGACACTCCCCCTCTCCTCGTATACGATAAAAGCTCTGGAAATGTAAATGACAAGAAAAACTAATACCGACGTACAAGAATAATAAGAGTTAAACCTAGACGTCTAATGGAAGGGACTTCGCTGTCGAGAGTTGCAACAGAACTGAGACTTTTGAGCTTAGAATTGTTGATGAAACCCTAGGTTTGGCCTCCTCCTTTTATAGCCTTTGAGCCCCTTTTCGAGAGGAACCCTAGCCAAGCAACTTTGAGCACCTCTTCCCTTGAAATTGGGTGATAATCCTTGACCCCTCGAATCTGATCATTGACCATCAGTCGACTGATGGCCATCATCACCGATCGATGGCATCGATCGATTCGATCGACCTTCTAATGTGATCCGATCACGGCAAATGAGTCCTCCAAGTCGGGCAATGACCGATGCTTGCTGCAAGTCAAAGTTAGCACAACAAAAACATAATTTCGATGGTCGTCGACCATCCGATCTCGACCTAGACCATCTATAAGAAGTCTTTGGTCGGATCTACGCTTAAGATCATCCCCGTAAAGAGGATACGACCTTACTCTCGCACACACGAGCTTACCTCGATGCTTACGTGTTGCTTTTTCTTCCGCCTTCCACTGATTCCTTCTGGCCCCTCCAAATCACTCGAGTGTCGCCACCATCGCGGCTTTCTCCGGGTGTCGCTAGCCTTCAGCTCCAGCTATATCAATCTTCTGCACACTCGATTCAGCTCGTGAGAAAACAAAATAGACTTAACTTTGTGTCTTTGCTATAATCAAAACACAGGTTCGATTTCGGTGCCTCACTGCACCAACAATCTCCCCCTTTTTGATATATGGCAAAAACACACAAAGTTAAGGAAATTAAGTGCATGAAACAGTAAAGACAAGAAGCAAAAGTAGGAGTAGTAAAAATATTTCTCAAGTTCTCCCATTAGAGGAACCCTCCCCCTTGACCGAGGGTGAGTACTTGAAAAAGACTTTTAGTTCTCCAAACACAAAAGATAATGAGTTAAGTAAATGGCATTACTTAACTTAGGCTTCTTAGAGTCAAAAATAAGTGCAAGTTAAGTAATCAAAAGTTAAGTCAAAAGGTTAATTATTCAAAAGGTTTAACTTTTGATTTCTTAACTTGGGCCTTTAAAGTTTTCAATTCCGAAGAGTTGAAACCTAAACCTTACTCCCCCTTAACTTAGGCCAGAATCAAAGTTTTAAGTTAAGTTATCAATTTCATAAATTTGAAATTGAACTTTGGCCTTCTCTTGAACCTTAACTTTGGCCTTTTCTCCCCCTTTTGACATAAATCAAGGAAAAAGTGGGGGGGTTTTAAGAAAACCCTAAGTCCAAGCATGATGATTTTAAAAATAGTATGTGAAAATAATTCATCTAAATGTTCAACTCTAGTTTGACTTGATTGAAATGATATTATCAACAAGTCCTGATTAGAGTTGGTTAATATTAGTTGCATATTTATACTCCGAGGTTCATATTGACGCACTTGATCTACATCTTGGAACCTGGAGTAGGGTCCTAACATCTCACGCCCATCTACGTGGCTAAGTACACAAACACATTAGTCCTATGTGTTGTGAGATGTACTGGCTCCTTAAATCTATAGGTGCATGTTATCTAAGGTATGTCCTATGCTAGTTCCATCAAAATGAAAAATAGTAGTAAGAAAATATAGTTTGCAAGTTCTTATTCTATTACGCACATGCCCAATTTTCGTCTTAATAGACTAAATTCGGCTTCGGGTAGGGGTTTAGTAAATAGGTCTGCTAGGTTAGATTTCGATTCGACGTACTCGAGTTGTATGGCTCCGTTGGCCACATGTTCTCGAATGAAATGGTGTTTGACTTCTATATGTTTGGTCCTAGAGTGACATATTGGATTCTTGGTAAGATTAATTGAACTAATGTTATCTACGTGAAGTTTAGTATTCGTAAAGTCTAACTTAAAGTCGCGGAGAGTGTGCTTCATCCAAAGAAGTTGAGTGACACACTCACCCATCGCGATGTATTCGGCTTCGGTGGTAGATAAGGCAACACAATGTTGCTTTCTACTGCACCAACTCACTAGACTCGAGCCGAGTAGTTGACAACAACCACTCGTGCTCTTTCTGTCGAGTTTACTACCGGCATAATCCGAATCAGAGTAGCCAATTAGTTCGAACTCAGTAGATCTAGAATACCAAATACCGACAATAAGTGTACCCTTTAGATATCTAAGGATACGCTTAACTAGGGTTAGGTGAGACTCCTTGGCACAGGTTTGAAATCTGGCGCACATACTTACTGCAAATAAGATATCAGGTCGGCTTGCAGTTAAGTACAGGAGACTCCCTATTACACTCCTATAGTATTTTAAGTCAATGGACTTACTTTCTAGGTCTTCTCCTATGTTAACATTTATCGCCATTGGGGTGTTTATTACCTTAGCGTCTTGCATTCCAAATCTTTTAATTAACTCCTTAGTGTATTTTTGTTGATATAGATATATACCATCCTTAGTTTGTTTAATTTGTAGACCTAAAAAGAAACTTAACTCGCCTACCAAGTTCATTTCGAACTCACTTTCCATGAGCAAAACGAACTCGTTTAGTAAGGCTGAGTTAGAGGTTCCAAAAATTATATCGTCTACGTAAATTTGAGCTATGAATATTTCTTTACCTAAGGTTTTACAAAGAGAGTTGGGTCAACTAAGCCTTGGTTAAACCCTTTTGACTTAAGATGGATTGAAAGTCTCTCGTACCAAGCTCGAGGAGCTTGTTTAAGTCCATAGAGAGCTTTCTTAAGTTTTAGAACATGGTCGGGTTTATCTAGATTTTCGAATCCGGGGGGTTGGCTAACATAAACTTCTTCTTTAATGTATCCATTTAGGAATGCCGACTTAACATCCATTTGAAACAGCTTAAATCCTCGATGTGCGGCATAAGCTAGCAACATTCGAATGGATTGAGTCTAGCCATCTTGGGGCATAGGTTTCCGTAATCTAAGCCTTCGACTTGGCTAAAACCTTTGCGACTAACCTAGCCTTGTTTCTAACTACTTCACCTTTATCTCATCGTTTGTTTCAAACACCCACCTTGTTCCAATTATCGCTTTGTCTTTAGGTGATGGTACTAATTCTACACTTCATTCCTAGTAAATTGAGCTAGCTCTTCTTGCATTGCAATAATCCAATCGATCAAGAAGAGCTTGTTCAATTGATTTGGGTTCTATCTTTGAAATTAAGGAAATTTGACTAAGGTTCCTATAGGATGCTCTAGTTCAACTCCTAGATTAGGATCTCCTATCACTTGATCGATAGGGTGGTTAGTCCAATCCTAGATTGGGTTTGTGTCACCTAATGCTTGATCAATGGGGTGACTTGGTTGAACATTAGTTTGGTTGGAGTCATCTATCACTTGATCAATAGAGTGACTAGGTTGATAGGTTAGATTAACACTAGACCTGATCTCCTGACGGAGTTAGGTCTAGTATGAATCCTCGCTAATTGGGGTTCTGGGGTTTTGTAGGTTCATGTCCTTCATCAAATACTACATTGATAGTCTCCTCGACTCTAAGGGTGTCGTGGTTATATACTCTATAAGCTCTACTTGTAGTTGAGTATCCTAGAAAGATTCCGGTCGTGGTTTTGGATGTAAATTTCCCTAGGTAATCCTTAGTATTTAGGATATATACCTTACACCCAAATACCCTAAAGTACTTGATGTTAGGTATTTTATCGTGATAAATCTCGTACGAGGTCTTAAGGTGCCTCTTTACCATAAGGATCCTATTTTGACATAGAAGTCGCGTAACGCTTCGCCAAAATCTATCGGGTAGGTCGTATTCATTCAACATGGTCCTAGCGGCTTCTTGTAGAGTTCGGTTTTTCCGCTCCACTAGGCCATTTTGCCGAGGGGTCCTAGGGCAAGAGAATTCATGGTGGTATCCGTTTAGGTTGTATCGGTGAACCTTTGATTTTCAATTCACCACCATGATCGCTTCTAAGTCTTTTAACCTTAAGGTCTTTTTGATTTCGATTAATTTGAATAGATTGATTAATTGATCTAGGTATCATTTTTATGTTTGATGAACCTAACCTGTAAACTCGAGTAGTCGTCAATTATGACTAAGCAATATTGACTTCTATTGAGTGACTTGGCTCCATGTGAATCGAATAGATCCATATGCAGGAGCTCAAGTACACTTGAGGTTCATTCTTGGTTAGTTAACTTGTTTTGTGTCCTAGGTTGTTTTCCTTGTTGACAAGCATTATAGATTTTATTAACCAAATTGTTGAGGTTGGGTAAGCCCTTGACTAAGCCACTCTGACTCATCTTATGGACGAGTCTTGGGTGCGAGTGACCGAGTCGTCGGTGCCACAACCATGATTCCTCTTGCCGTGTCATAAGACACTTAGTTGAGGAGTTGGTTAAGTTGATCGTATAAATGTTGTTATTTCTAGTTCCTTTAAGAATTGTTTTAGAGGTTTCGTTGGTATTAATTATGCATTCATTTTCTAGAAATATAACCTTATAGTTATTATCACACAATTGGCTTACACTTAGTAAGTTATATTCAAAATTCTCTACAAGTAATACATTTTTAATAACAAAATTCGTGTTAAGCTCGATATCACCAGATCCGATGATTTTGAGCTTGCCGTTATTCCCAAAGGCTACCGATCCTTGTCGTTTGAATCGGTTATGCGAATTTGAGTTGATCCCCGGTCATGTGTCGAGCAATCACCGTCTAACATCCATTGATCCTACACACAAGGTGGTTGGATTGGATGTTAGATTTTTGTTAAGAAAATTGGTTGTAAGTTGTTAACCCTAGGTCATCTCACCGAGTCTATATGATCAAGCATGTTATACTTATGTTTTTTGAGATGACTTCCAATTAAGTTGATTAAGTGGATTTAGGTACAAGTAATTTTATGTTAGATTTGGATTTAACCCTAGGCTTGTCAATTTTACCTTTTCAAGATCATGGCTTCCAGGTCGTGGCGAGGCACAGGGGCCTTCTTTTATCGGATCATCGACCACTTCCTTAGACAAAGCCATTTTCAAGAAAATGATGACTTGACTCACCCAAGATTATTTCCTAGTCTAACTGGTTATTTTTGAAAAGAGGCTCCCGAGGCTCAATCTTTCAAGGCTTTTAGTTGGTTATGTTTTTGAAAAGAGGCTCCCCGAGGCTCAATCTTTTCGAAGGCTTTTAGTTGGTTATTTACGTGTTATAAGTAAGTTCACGAAAGAAAAAAAAATCTAAGCATGCAATTTCTAAGTTAAAACACAAACATGTTTTGTACTGGCTCCCCCTAGACCGTTGAATCGGTTCGGTCTATCCACATAGTGGATTTGGTCCTTGGGAACCCAGTACGAGTTGGATCCTAGAGTTGAAATCAAAGTGGTCTTAGGGACCCATGCTTGAACACATTTTTTATGTCTACTTACGATTGACATATACGACTTATTGGTCGTGTTTGAGCTAAACCCTAGTCCGGCCTTGTTGTATACGGCCCTTTGCGATCCAAGTAGGAGGTCAAGTCCTTTGGATCCCAAAGTAAACCTTTCCAACGTATTCCTAAGATCTTCGACTTGACTTTTCAAGAGTGAGTTCTCAACTTCGAGTTTTTCAACCCGAGTTGAGTCCTTCTCTTGAACTCGACTAGTCGAAGAGGTTAGGGAGACCTCGTGTTTGAGGAGTTTAACTTCCTCAACTAGGGTCTCAACCTTGGACTTGGACTTAGCTAACTTCCTAGACAAAAACCTAACCGTATTATGTAAAGTATTAAATAAGGTTCGACTCACCTTAAGGGTATCTTTTGAACCGGATGCGTATCCGTGGCTTGACTTGAAGGTAGCTTCGTAGTCCGAGTCATCCTCAGGTTCTGACTCAAGTTTGGTCTCCGTGTCTAACTCAATTGATTTCGCCATGAAGACGTGATCTTCGTTCGTCTTCTTGGATAGCTTCTTCCCATGTCAGCGTTGAGGGCCTTCTTATGCTTAGGTGCTTGGTGGTTGAGCTTGGGGCACTCGGACTTGATATGTCCAAACTGTTGCACTCATAACACCTAATGTTAGAACTTTTAGGTTTACCTTGGTTGGGTCGAGTCGTAGTTAAGCTTTCGTCCCTTGGCTATCCTTGAGCTAGGTTCATTAGTTGGGATCAACTCGGGTCAACTTCTTCTTCGGACTCATCTTCCTCCTCGGGTGGTGGTGGCTTGCTTGCGATTTTCTTCTTCTTTGAACCTGCAAACAAGGCTATACCCCTCTCGGGTTCCGAGTTGGATTGTTCATGTAATTCGAAATCCGAAAAGAGTTCGTCTAACCTAATTTTAGAAAGGTCCTTGGAGACCTTATAGGCATCAACCATGGATGCCCATAAGGTACTCCTCGGAAAAGAGTTTAGGACATACCTAATAAGGTCGCGGTTTTCGACCTTTTGCCCGATTGCGTGTAGGTTGTTGACTATGTCTTGGACACGGGCGTGGAGTTGCGTCGCGGACTCGTGTTCCTGCATTTTTAGTGTGTACAATTTATTGAATAACAAATCACGTTTGCAGACCTTAGCTTGATCCGATCCTTCGTGTAACTCGATTAGTTTTGTCCAAAGATCCTTTGCGTTTATGAAGGGGCCGACGCGATTTAGCTCCTCCTTGGACAAGCCGCATTGGAGGATTTGTGTTGCCTTGGCATCGGCTTCGACTTGTCGTTTTGTTGCAACGGTCCATTGATCATAATCCAAGGAGTCACCCACTTCATTAGTCGGAAGTGTGAAACCCGTTTGGATTATGATCCACATCTCGATTTGGGTTTTGAGAAAGCATTCCATCCGACCTTTCCGATGCGGAAATCATCTCCGTTGTAAAAGCGGAGGTCGGTGCTAAAACCCTCGAGATGGGCCATTAGAACAAAAACAAGGAGACTAAAAAGGCGACCTAGCAAGCGAAAAAAAACACGAAAGTACCAAGACTTGTGTCTTGGATTAGTAGTGGAAATAAAAAGAAACAAACGAAAAATAGAAAGTTAAGCAACGAAATAAGAAACTAAATAAAAAGTAAGTACTCACAACCTTCGATGTCCCCGAAAGGCTACTAAACGTCAATTTTTGAGGATGAAAACAACTTGTTACGGGGGTAAACCCCTAGTAAGAAGTATAGATCTCTGCGAGTGCTTCGATTTGGTAGGTAGACCATGTCGTGGGTCAACTTGTACAAAAAGTTATGCCCGTTTGACCGTCGGCTACTCCAAAAGCGAATGCTTGCAAAACAAAATCAAACGAAGAGTACCAAGACTTCGTCTTGGATTAGTAGTGCGGGAGAAAAATTTAAACGAACGAAAAACAAATCTGTAAAAAAAATGTTAGATTGGTGGTTTCACCAAATCTAAGCGCCCCCGGCTCTGATACCAATTGTTGGATCGATGTGGTTCGCTAGAGGGGGGGGTGAATAGCGAAAAACCTTTTCTTTTTCTTTCGTTAAAACTCGAGAGATAATTAGTTAATTGCAGCGGAAATGTAAAAATAAAAAAAAACAATCGACACAAGGGTTTTACTTGGTTCGTAGCCGAAGGCTACTACTCCAAGGCCCTAGTGGTCCTTGACCACGTACGGAGGGCAAAAGCACTAAAGGAACTCCTCCTCGTTAGAGGTAGGAGTTAATCGATACAAGAAGGAACCACAAAAACTTGAGGTAGAGGGACACTCCCCCTCTCCTCGTATACGATAAAAGCTCCGGAAATGTAAATGACAAGAAAAACTAATACCGACGTACAAGAATAATAAGAGTTAAACCTAGACGTCGGAATGGAAGGACTTCGTTGTCGGAGAGTTGCAGCGTAACGGAGACTTTTTGGAGGCTTAGAATTGTTGATAAAACCCTAGGTTTGGCCCTCCTTTTATAGCCTTTGAGCCCCTTTTCGAGAGGAACCCTAGCCAATCAAATTTGAGCACATCTTCCCTTGAAATTTGGTGATAATCCTTGACTCCTCGAATCTGATCATTGACCATCGAGACCGATGGCCATCATCACCGATCGATGGCGGATCGATCGATTTGACCTTCGATCGCTTGATGGCTCGAGTCCTCCAAGCCGGCAATGATGCTTGCTGCAAGTCAAAGTTAGCACAACAAAAACATAATTTCGATGGTCGTCGACCATCCGATCTCGACCTAGACCATCTATAAGAAGTCTTTGGTCGGATCTACGCTTAAGATCATCCCCGTAAAGAGGATACGACCTTACTTACTCTCGCACACTCGAGCTTACCTCGATGCTTACGTGTTGCTTTTGCTTCCGGCCTTCCACTCGATTCCTTCGGCTCCCTCCGAAATCACTCGAGTGTCGCTCGACCACCGCGGCTTTCTCCGGGTGTCGCTAGCCTTCAGCTCCAGCTATATCAATCTTCTGCACACTCGATTCAGCTCGTGAGAAAACAAAATAGACTTAACTTTGTGTCTTTGCTATAATCAAAACACAGGTTCGATTTCGGTGCCTCACTGCACCAACATTTTCATTTGCCAAGACTCAAGCTTGGAATTTCCCTTGCCAAGACCCATGCTTGGACTTTTCATGCCAACCCATATTGAACTTTCCAATTGCCAAGACTCAAGCTTGGTCTTTCCCTTGCCAAGACCCATGCTTGGACTTTCCATGCCAAGTACTCAAGACTTGGACTTTCCCTTGCCAAGACCCATGCTTGGACTTCTCCATTATGGTCAACTCAAAGTCAACCATCTAGTTAACCCATTATCAAAAAATGGTCAACTATGGTCAAACATTAAAACACTAACATCAAACTACTACTCCAGTCAAACTCGAGTCTGATCAATCGTGACCTGGGCCGATTGCACCAACAATCTCTCCCTTTTTGATGTTTGACAAAAATCAACATCTTTGAGTTAGAACACTAACTTAATCCAAACCTCCCATTTTTCCAAATTGAGAATTCCCAAATTCTCCCCCTTGTTGACATACATCAAAAAGGCTCTCTCCAAGGGTGTCAATGTCTCATATCCTAATGAAATCTTATAATCTTCCACTTGGT
Organism: Wurfbainia villosa; assembly: GCA_025175895.1. Taxonomy (NCBI): domain Eukaryota; kingdom Viridiplantae; phylum Streptophyta; class Magnoliopsida; order Zingiberales; family Zingiberaceae; genus Wurfbainia; species Wurfbainia villosa. The sequence goes on from CM045988.1 coordinate 57,861,977, forward strand.
CCAAAAACATCTAGGATGCCTTCACTCTTCCTAGTAATAAGTCTCATATCACTAAAGAGAGGCAATCCTTCAATTTCTCCCATTCTCTAAATTCTCCCCCTCATGAGGAAGAACACATCCATCATCCCATGATGGATAACCTCCCTCTAAAGGCTTGCTCCCCCTTGACCATTGTGCCAACAATGTCCTTGGAGAGTCCCTAAGCATATAGGAACACTAAACCATCAAAATTAAGGTTAAAAGTTTAACCTTGAACTTTCACACACCTTCAAATTGATAAACACCCTAAACAACTCTCCTAATCCATATCCAATAGATTTTCACCCTTTCCAATGCTTTCCAAATTATATACTAGGGTTAGGAGCAGTTAAAATAGCCTAACATAACTGAAATCAGGTTAAACAAACCTTATTTACCCAAAATCAGGATTGGCAGTCAACTCTTTCAGCCAACAGTCGACTGCCCTTAACACCAGTCAACTGCCAGAGCGGTAGTCGATTGATTTCTGCAAATGCAGAATTAAAAAATCAGAAAATGGTTTTCAAAAAATCATAAATAATTATATATAAATTGAAAAATCACAAAATTCATACGTATAATACTTATGTCAATCATCATGGGTGAAAAATATTGAAAAAATAAAATACCCATAAAATAATGAGATTGACACAAAGTTCAAAACTATTGAAAAGTTTCAATGTTTGACCCTACTTTGTATTATCTCCTTCATTGGTGATTGCTATGAAAAGATAGACTTCACCAAGATTTTCTAAAATATTTTTAAAAACCTATATTGGATCATGATCAATGGGCTTAATACACATGACTTGTATATTAACTTTCCCCATGGTCCACCATGGTATATAATGAGTTTGAGTTCATCTAGAGGCAAGAAATATGCACCTTGAACTTAACTCATTTCTTAGCATCTCACATGTGTCTAGGGTGTTTGAAAATACACACATGTCAATTTGATATGAGATGTGAGTTTTGTTCATCCTAATCTAAGGTCTCATGTATTTTTCTAAGGCAACACTACTTGATTCTCTTATACATGAGACTTCAAGTTATGCCAATTGTCCTTAAATCAATTTTTATAAATCCTAAATGCATTAATGATGATTATGACATAAAATATAATATAATTAAGAACATGTGCCAATAATCATGATGTCATGGCATATGATTAAATATAAATACACATGACATAAAAAGATAACCCTAAGCATGATCATGATATTTTATATGATAAAGATGAATATGATATCATGACATGGTATATGGCAATCAAATCATGACAAATAAAATGTAAGGCATAAGAATACCTAAATTTTAATATTAGTTGCCATTTATAGAGTTAAATCCATATTTTCCATATTATTACTCTTCTCCCAAATGTACCAAATTTATGCCAATTTGATCAATTTTTCATAGCTCTCAAAATACATTGGCACATCCTAAAATCTTTTAGGATTTAAAATTAAACTTCATTTCCAAGGTACCATAACCTTGAAAATGACCTAAAGTGCCACCTTTACTAAGGTTAGGTTAACTACCTATCCATTCAAGGTTGGCACATCTTTCTTTCCCACTATGGTAGGTCTCCTTAGGTTTAGGTTTGTAACCCAAATCTTTCTTTCCCTTGAATGATCCTTGCTTCCTAGACCCTAGGTTTTGACCATTTGACCCCTTAATTGAATTTGTCATTCTTGCAAGGGTCTTCTCCAATTTCTCAAGCCTTGATCTCAAAGCTTGATTTTCTAGCTCTAATTTCTAAAATTTTATGGGCCTATTATTTCTTCGAGTATTTTTCCCTTTCCTAGGCATATGCCTATGGTTCTTAGGATTAACGCCTAGATGGTCTTCTACTTTCCTAATAGTTTCCCTAGGTAGTATTGTTTTAGGGATATTAGGCCCAAATTTCTTCTTATTTCTAAGATTGATATGTTTATCCCCTAAGCAATAAAATATATTATTTCTAGCATGCTTTTCATGAACAATAGCAAGGGAATTGAAGGCATGCTTGTTAACATTAAACTTTGAAGGTGCATTACTAAAATATACCTTAAGGTTAGCTTTAGAGCTCCCCCTACATGTGTAGCTCTTCCTTGGACCTTTTTCTTTCCCCTAGAGCATTGATGTCTATAATGCCCCCTTTGTTGACATTTGAAGCAAATGATGTGCTCCTTGTTTTTAATTGTTGGGGGACCGGGTTCCTTGGCCTTTGGCATGACTTGTGCCATCTTTTTGACCCGTTTCAGACACTTGCTCTTGTAGTGTCCAGCTTCCTTACACTCAAAGCATACCATATGAATTTTAATTTTAATTGGAATGCTTGAGTTACCTAGGTCAATGGTGGTTGGCACCGGAGTTAATTCTTCACTTCTTCCGGAGGTTGAAGCTACTTCTTGCTCTTGCTCTGGCTCCGATGATCTAACTTCCTTCCCCTCAATCCTAGAGGTAGAGGCTTCCTCCACCGATTCCGATCCAGATGTTGATTTCCTATCAACCTCTGAATCCTCACTTTCTTGTGAGGATGATGTGCTTGCTTCTTCTTCCAACTCTCTTTCAACTTGAGCCATGGATGGTTCTTCATGGAGCTTGGCCAATTCACTCCAAAATTCCTTTACATCCTTAAATTCACCTAACTTGGAAAAAACATTGTTAGGAATTAAATCACCTAATAATTTTATTACCTTCTTATTTCTATTGAAATTTTGGAGTTTTTCCTTAGTCCATTTCTTCATCTTGAGGAATCCTCCCTTCAAACTTCTTGGATATACGAATCCATCCATCAAAACAGACCAATCTTTGAAGTCCTTTATTATTATGAATTCTTCAATCCTCGTCTTCCTTTGATTGAAGTCTTCTTGTCCATAGAATGCGTACGGGATTGGCGTGTTAATGTCCCATTTTAATCCATCATTGGACAACTCCATCCTCTAGCCCTTTGCTCATGGTTGTTAATCTGTAAAGAGCCACGAACTCTGATACCAATTGTAGCATCTTTCGTGAGCGCTAAAGGGTGGGGTGAATAGCGTGTTCGTTGCTTCGACGTAATTCAATCATGCTTGATAGTCTACAATGTCATTAGTGCAGCGGAAATAATAATAGCAATAATAAAACACAACATGCACAATCACAACACACAAATATAATGTGGTTCGGAACCTTAGGGTTCCTATTCCATGGGTTGAGCTCAAACGAGCCCTAGCGATGGAAACACCACTAATAACTCCTTCCCGACAACAAGTCTGAGGCGGAGAAACCTCATACAAGGATTACAACAATAATAAAAAATAATACAAGCAAATATAAAGAAATACAATTGAAATGTAAAGAACACTTTACAAACTAGGGCTTTGAATGCTTTGTTTGTTAGTTTCTTGCATGATGTTGAAGGACCCTAAAATGCACCTGCACTTCACCTTCAAATCGCCTCAAGAAACCTCTCAAAGAACCATGGCGAAATCCTCCACGACCTGCTCCTTTATAACCTGCATTGGGCTGATTTCACACCTGGCAGTCGACTGCCATAAGGTCCCAGTCGACTGCCAACAGTGTCATTGTCTCACAACGACTTAATCCATGTCGGCATCCAAGCCAATGGATACACTACAGTCAATTGCCATTACCCATCAATCGACTACCAAGGCCATAGTCGATTGACCAGTTAGCTACCGAGCATTCTACTCCCGCAACCTCGACCAGTAGTCGACTGCCCTCCATAGCAGTCGACTGCTCAAGCCATCAGTGGACTGTCCAATGATGGCAGTCGATTGCTTAGGTCTTTTACCGCAGTCGAATCCTAGTCAACTCATGATAGTCGACTGGTCATAATCCCAATCGACTGCTACAAGTTGACTCAGTTGCCAAGTCTCAAAACACTTAGTCAATCGACTGGTCTAAATCCCTAGTCGACTGATAACCTCAACCATGAGATTTAACCCCAAGTATGATGCCCTCATGCTTGCTAGACCACCCTTAGCCTAGACCTAAGCCTTCTAGCCACCTCCACTAGCCTCACGCCTATCGGATCCCTCCAAGTCATCCATACGCTAACCTTCAGGTGCTTCCATCGGCTATTGTCATGGTAAGATGGTCTATACCGCCAAGGCATATGTGGGCTTACGTTTCCAAGACTACTTCTTAGACATTACGCCACAAAACTATTGGACTTATGCTACCAAGACTCCCGCTTAGACTTTATGCCGCCAATATCAACCCTTTGACTTCCCTTGCCAACCAACGTTGGACTTTCCATTGTCAAGACTCAAGCTTGAACTTTCCCTTGCTAAGACCCATGCTTGGACTTTCCATGCCAACCCATGTTGGACTTTCCAATTGCCAAGACTCAAGCTTGGACTTTCCCTTGCCAAGACTCAAGCTTGGACTTTCCATGCCAAGTACTCAAGACTTGAACTTTTCTTTGCCAAGACCCATGCTTATACTTCTCCATTATGGTCAACCCATTGTCAAACAATGGTCAAACATCAAACACTAACATTAAACAACTACTCGAATCAAACTCGAGTCTGGTCAATCGTGACCTAGGTCGTTTGCACCAAAACTCATGGATCTTATCTTGAGGTGGCATCTTATATTATCATGAGGTGGCGGCATCGATCTCTATCTCTTTGACCTTGTGCACTGGGCTAATTCATGGACATCATTCGACTGATTCTTTTGGCAGTCGACTGCCTTTAGTCGACTGCTAACACCTCCAGTCGACTGCTGCACTTGAGAATTCCTGCAACACAAGATTAGTACAAGAGATGCATAATGTCATGCAGTGTGATAATCCTTTGACTGTCCGATCTCAACTTCAGTATTTCTCCGAAAGCCTTGGTAAGATCAACGCCTAGGATTGTCCTCTAATCGAGGATCCATCCTTACCACCGCTCCACACCCGGAGTTTACCTTTGGTCTTCTTGACTCGTCACTTAGATTTCAATCACTTGATCACCGATGTTTCTCCTTCTGAGATTCTCCTGGCATCACCCGACCACCGAGGTTTCTCCTTCCGAGATTCTCCTAGTGTCACCCGACCATTGAGGTTTCTTGTCTCGAGATTCTCCTGGTGTCATTGACCACCGAAGTTTCTCATCCGGAGAATCTCCTGGTGTCATTGACCTTGGCAAAGTCTAATACTATACCTACACACTTAGCATAGTATATGATATAACAAAATAGCTTAACTTTGAATCTTTGTCATTATCAAAACCAAGGTTCAATTAACTAGTGCCCCTGCACCAACAATCTCCCCCTTTTTGATCTATGGCAAACCAATTCAAAGTTAAGAAAAAATAGGAAATAAGCATTAAACAAGCATTTTTCAAAACCTCCCCCTTAAGGGTAACTCCCCCTTAACCCTAGGTGAGTTTTGAAAAATAATTACTTTTTGAAAAAAAAAAAAAAAGCAGGTAACCTCTTAACTTTAACCTCTCTCTCCCTTTGACATATATCAAAAATAACTTTATAAGGGGTGCATTTTTAAGGATATGAACCAGTATGTTCAACTTCCTTTAACATTTAAGAGCTTAGGTTTCTAGATCCTGCACCAACAATGTATATTCTAGGTTGGGATGTGACTGTCCTAACCTAGAGGTACTCTAAAGGCTCATGTCTATTGGGTTTATGCCAAACTAGAGGTAGCTAGAGATACTAAGTTTGTCCAACTTAAGTCTTCTCTCCCCCTTGGCATATTATCATAAAGAACGATTTTAAATTTTGAAAGTATTGGGATTTTTTTAAATAATATTTTTAACACCTTCTATGATGATTATCCAATTAGAACCTCCCCCTTAATCTAACATCCTTGTTAGCCACAAGGAAGCCTTATCTAGAGGGTCTCCCCTTTTGTCTGACAAACTCTTAGGACATCCTTGTTGGCCACAAGGAAAGCTCACCTAAGTGTCTAGAGGGTCTAGGTGTCTAAAGTTGACTTAAGGATTTAGACGTTCAGTATTGGTCAACTAACCATCATTTTAAGAAGCATAGTTATTTTGAAAACTAAGTATAACTACACAACAATCATGGCAACCAATAAAATTAGTTTTAAGAATCTATTTAAGTATATATAAATTTTAAAATCATTTTCAAAACTATTTTCAATTTGTTGTCCTTACCATCTCACCCATTCTACATGATCAACTAAGTTATCTTTATAGGTGTTGTGAGATGAATTTAATTTTACATAGTTAATGTTAATGATTTGAAAATTAATTAACCTTGGGTTAGATTCGGATTTAATCATTAGTTAATTAAGTGAACATTTCAAAAGACAACTTCCAGGTCATGGCGAGGCATAGAGGCTTTATTTGATCAGAACAACGACTACTTCCTTAGACAAAACCAATCTTAAAAAATTATGTACTTAATTCACTTAGGATTACATCCTGGTCTAACTAGTTTAGGATGTGGTGAGGTAGCTTCAGCTAGTTCTAGTTAGCCAAGTGCACCAAGCCAGATACTCCTTATCTAACCCGGATATATGAGACTTCGTTTTCCTAATGTACTATCATCTCACCGCGTCCTGATACTATGTTATCAAGGTTAATTAACCATTCTCTATCTAACCATTCTATGAGACTTAATTTAAGACTAATATGTATGATATGACAAAAATAAGCATTGTAATTAATTAAAATGATATGTATGCATGAGCATGTTATGTTCGATCAATTCAAAGAAATGATTACTTCTTAGGTAGATTTTTATTTATTGAATTTCTAAAAGTTGAAGGTTTAATTGCTAAATTATTAATTTTTGTATAATCGAATGATACTCTATTATAATTAATTTTATTAGTTTGATTATTTAATCTTGAATTTTTAATTAAGTTAGATTTTGAATTTAAAATAGATTTAATAGGATTATTAGATTTTTTAAAAGTAGAATTATTATTAGATTTTTTAAAAATAGAATTATTATTAGAATGTTTCAAAGTTGAATTATTATTAGAATGTTTAAAAGTGGAATTATTATTAAAAAAATTTTAAGATAAGATTTTTAGACTTTTCAATAATAGAATTATTAATAGAATTTTTCAAGCTAAGATTGTTAGAATTTTTAAAGGTATAATTATTATTAGAATTTTTTAAGATAAGATTGTTAGAATTTTTAAAGGTAGAATTATTAATAGAATTATTAGAATTTTTTAAGATAAGATTGTTTGAATTTTTAAAGGTAGAATTATTAATAGAATTATTAGAATTTTTTAAGATAAGATTGTTAGAATTTTTAAAGGTTAATTTAGAATTTTTTATGGTTGAATTTTTCAAAATAGATTTTTTTTTTAATTTGGAATTATCTAGATTAATCAGATCTAGTGTTTGATGATTCTGTCCTAAGGTTAAATTATTCTGATCTAGGGTTTGATTATTCTGATTAAATTCTAGGTTGGTTTTATCCTTGACTTGATCTAGATCTATGTTGATCAAACTAAAAATTTGATTAAGCTCCTGATTAACTTTATCAAAGGTTAGATTAATTTGATCATTTTCCTCAATAATAATATTATTATTTAAACTAATTAAATCTGAATTAATTTAGTTTTTATTAGTTGAATTATTAATTGTGTTAATTAATTGACAACAATTAACTAATTTACTAGCTTTAATGCACAATTTATCTAAATTATCAAGCATGCTAAAACTTAAATTTTCAAAATTATTAATTTTACTATCCTTTTTCTTCGGGCACCGATTCTTATAGTGACCAAATCTTCAACACCGAAGTACTTGATGTGCTCTTTGTTCTTTTGGACTCCTGGCAATGGTGTCTCCTTTATCGTCGTTTGCACTGTTCAAGTCTTATGAGTAGGATACTTATTTTTATAGTGTTATCTCTCCTTGCACTTGAAGCAAATAATATGCAATTTAAAATTTAAATTCACATTGTTACTTTTAGGCCTTGTGAGATGCTCTTCCATGGCTAGCTCGGTCAACGATCTTCCAATACATAAAAAAAACACAACAAAAGGTCCCAAGACTTAGTCTTGGATTAGTAGTGCAGGAGATAATTAAAAATAAAAATAAAGAAAAGAAAATGCTCGATCGATGGTTGCACTAAATCTAAGCGCCCCTGCTCTGATACTAATTATTAGTGCCTATAAGATTCACATATCTCCACAATGACATGATATTGTCCACTTTGAGCCTAAGCCCTCATGGTTTTGTTTTTGGGCTTTACCCAAAAGGCCTATACCAATGGAGATATCTTTTCATCTTATAAGCACATGATCTTTTTCATGTCTTACCAATGTGAAACTTTGATTATATTTTCAATACTCCCAATAATCCCCTCTCAAACGAAGGACCACATTGGGCTCTCCCTCAAGCCTATCCATCCTCAAAGGACTTTTTCTACTTGATGTCCGATTCTCAACCCACCATGTCTTCCTACCAATTGTCTGATCCTCCTAACCAAGTTGGATTTCCTGCCAGTTGTTCGGTCCTCCTAACCCCAATTGGACTTCTTGTCTAGTGTATGATTCTCATGATCCGTACATAGGAGCCCACTTCCTTCGTTCGAGGTGCATGACTTGACATGAACCTGCTCTAATACCAATTGTTGGATCGAGAAAATGCTAGAGGGGGTGAATAGTGTTCGTAAAACTTTTCTTTTCATCGATTAAAATAAAGTATGTATCGTAAAACTAAAACACAAAACACAAGTATTTTTTACTTGGTTCACAGCCTACCGGCTGCTAATCCAAGGCCCTGCAATCTTTGATCGCTTTCGAAGAGCAAAACACTAAAAATCTGTTTCTCATTAGAGGTAAGAGACAACCGAATACAATGATGTAGAGGAAGAGGTAACAACCTTACCTCTCCTCTTTGCAAATAATAATTAAGAAGTAAAAGATACTGACAAATAACTTGTAGTGGATGCACGGTCGGAGTAGCATTGTAGCATAAATGATTGCAGAGAGCCAGCGCACTTAGGATTTCATTGATTGATTACTGGGTTTGAGTCCTCTCTTCCTTTTATAGATTGTCGCCTTGGAATATGTCCTGATCCAGATCCAAAACTTATGGATCTTATCTTGAGGTAGTGGCTTATCTTATCATGAGGTGGCGACATCGATCTCTATCTCTTTGACCTTGTGCACTGGGCTAGTTCATCGACATCAGTCGATTGATCCTTTTGGTAGTCGACTGCTGACACCTCCAGTCAACGGCTGCACTTGAGAATTCCTGCAACACAAGGTTAGCACAAGAGATGCATAATGTCATATAGTGTGATAGTCCTTTGACTATCCAATCTCGACTTTGACATTCCTCCGAAAGCCTTGGTCGGATCAACACCTAGGATTATCCTCTAACCGAGGACATGTCCTTACCACCGCTCCACACCCGGAGCTTACCTTTGATCCTCCTGACTTGTCACTTAGCTTTTAGTCACTTGATCATCGAGGTTTCTCCTTCCGAGATTCTCCTGACATCGCCCAACCACCGAGGTTTCTCTTTCCAAGATTCTCCTGGTGTCACTCGACCATCGAGGTTTCTCATCTTGAGATTCTCCTAGTGTCATTGACCACTGAGATTTCTCATTCAGAGATTCTCCTAGTGTCGTTGACCTTGTCAAAGTCTAATACAATACTTGCACACTTAGCATAGCATATGAGATAATAAAATAGCTTAACTTTGAATCTTGTTATTATCAAAATCAAGGTTCGATTAACTAGTGGCCCTACACCAATATATTATGCCAAAACAAGTTTTCCTGCCCCTTAGAGGATATCTAAGATGTAATAAAAATTATTTTATTCTATTTATTCCGCTACGCATGATCCCTGATACTGCCGCTACCTTTTTCCCACGAGTGAAAGGAAAGAACCCGTGCGTAAGACACTGTCCGAACCAAAGAGTTGGTTTGGCAGAGTGGGTCTGGGAAAATTGATTCGGTAAAGTAGGTCTAGGTAAAAATGGCTCGGTGAGGCAGTTCAAGGAAATTGGCTTGGTCGAGTGGGTTTGGAGATTGGCCTGGTACAGAGAGTATAGGAATCAACTCGGCATAATGGGCCTGGAGATTGATTTTGTACAGGGAGGATAGGAGTTGGTTCGGGCTATTATAAGGAGTCTAACATAAGAAGTCTAAGAACTATGCTAAGCCTAAATGGTAGGTTTAGGTTACCTTTACGTAGGGCAAGAGGGTGAAAAGGATGGGCTAGAATATTCCCTAAAATGTTGGTGAGAAGTTTGTTACACAACAGATTAGGACCTCACATAATATTCGAAGGAGTCTCCACTTCCCATTTCTGTAACAGAATGATTCTCCAGGTAAGCAGGGTGGCCACGTGTATGGTGATGGAAGATGTTTGTTACATGATAGCTGCCCAGGAAAGAGGAGGAGGATAAAAGGCAGAGGAGGGGCAAGAAGAAGAGGATCCGCAAACTTCCAAAAGCAAGAGACAAAGGCATACTGGAGGAGAGGAGCTACCACATCGTCGGGGGGGGGAAGAAGAAGAAAGGAAGAAGGAGAGGAGGAGAGTAGCAAGTTCCATTTTCTTTCAACCTTTGTGCACTGAGCCAATTGTAAGAGGTTTTCTTCCTCTGCCTCTAGAAGCTTTTTCTGCGAAGGAGGAAATTCATAGTGAAAGTGCTTTGGCACCGTAGCTCATGGGAGAGCTCACCCCCGTGGAGTAGGAATCCTTATTCCGAACCACGTTAAATTCTGTGTCTCTACTCTTTGCTTTGGTTGTTCGCATTTTCCTTTCGTACTTTATTACTGTTGTGGCCGGAGAGAACCCCAAGCTTCCTACACACACCTTAGCATTGAAAGGAGGCTAGAAAATCCATCTGCGACTGCATCAATTGGCATCGTCTGTGGAAACATACTGAGCAAGATGTTGAGATGCAGCCAAAGGAGATACACTATCCAGCAGCCTCCTCTGCGTAGGAGAACCCCATTACATTGCTACCATCGCAGCTGAGGGCCATGGTGGATACAGCCATGGCGGAAGCCCTAGCCAAAGAGAGGAGAAGAATAGGATACCTCCACCCTCACTCCGATGAACCTTCTCCTCGAGGACAACAATAGGAGATGCCTCCTCCCCTTCATACAACTACAAATGTTGAGCTGTTACTTGGGGATGGTCTGGAGGAGAATGCATCAGACTACTATACTAGTGACCTAGATCTGGCGAGAAGAGTAGGGAGAGAGCCAGTCAACCAGGGCTCCATAGACTTATGAGTCCAGTCCTTTCACCGTTGACATTCTTTCTGAACTGCCACCCTCATTTTCAGAAATCCCCAGATGGATAAATATGATGGCACGACCGATCCTGAAGAACATCTGTTGCAATTCACAGGAGCTGCCTCGCTTCACTACTACTCTGACGCTCTCAAATGTCGGGTCTTCCGTACCACCTCGGCGCTGAAATGGTTCAACACCCTCCCCCCAGGGTCTATCACTTATTTCGTTGATTTTCAAGGGGTGTTCCACCAAGAGTTTGCCAGCTGCAAAATGAATAAGCACAACACTTCAATCCTGCTACAGATCAGGCAAGAGCCCTCAGAATCACTTAGAGGGTATCTTCATCGATTTACTTCTACTGCCAGGAATATCCCCTCGGCGAAGTCAGATGCACTGAGGGTGGCCATCTCGCATGGGCTAAGGAAGGGGCCTTTCTGTTAGTAATATATGAGAGATCTCCTAAGGCAATTACCTTATGTTTGAACTATTTATATGATAAATGAAGATTCACTATTTGAGTATACATGTTTTCATGTATTTGATTGGATCTTAAACTCATTTACCGAATGTCCATGATACGATTCATAGCATGAGAGAATTTATGATTGGATCACAACTAGTGAGTATCTCAACATGTGTAATTGTGATGTATCAGAATTATCCATAGTCGATGAATTGATGGATTTGGATACCATCAATTCTATCGAGACTAGCACGAGGTATACTCCTTGGTGTATCCAAGCAGCTGATTCTCACTGGTTGGAGACATAGTGATGTCAGGAGTTAATCGGTGATGCTAGTTATGGTAACTAGTTCATTAGAGTGACCAGTTGTAAAACTTTATATGGTTCTCTGCATATAGAGATATGTTAATGAAGTTCTTATTATAGCTTAAGTGCGATGTTCCATTGACTTGCGATATTCAAGTCATCTTGGTCATGAAGACATACACTTTGACATCTTAAGCAAGCATCTCTGAGGAGATGTGGACCCGGGATGATTGGGCATAAGTCGAAGTGATCGAAGGTGTTTGAATAGCCTATAAAGGATTCACCACTCCTTGTGAGGAGATGTATACCCATGGTCTCTCGTCGGATTGTTACTAAATTCTTTGGCCAAAGCATTACATGTTTAGAGTAAGGTACTCTTGGATACATGTGCAGTAACTAGAATTCGTAGGACGAGGAAATGATACTTGGGCTAGGTGTGACGTAGTCAATCTAGTGGGGATTGACACTATAGACCATGTCCTGAACCAAGTGGGTATAAGATGTGTGAAGGGAACGAGGCACGATTCATTATAGCTGCTGAAGGGTTTCAAAAATAGTTTTAGATCAATCGTTGATCTTTCGGTTAATTGGGGATCATGATGTACTACTAGGTGTCACTCATGATCGTTCTATAATTAATGGTTAATTATAGACGACCAATATAAATCGAGAATCTATTTGGTAACACGCACAATGAGCGTAATCCGAAAGATTTAAAACGAGCTTGAGAATGAGATTCTCAAACCGAGAGAAACTAGGTTTGGTTGGACCAAACAAGGAGCGAGCATGAAATTATTTCAGTCGCAATGGAAGCATGGATGGGCCGAGTCTTATGAAGACATGATGGATGAACCAAATTGGTTTGGTTCTAATCTAATGGTGGAGAATAAACCAAAGGGGTTTGGTTTGTTTTAAACGAATGAACCAAAGTTGGTTCGGTTGTTTTTAACTTAAAATAGACCAACGTGATTTGGTTTATTTTAACTTAAGTTATTGGAACGGGTTAATGGGTTTTGATTATGAACCAATAACAGTTAGGAGAATGTGTTCTCTATAAAAATATGGCTTAAAGGTTTTTCGTGGATAACTTATGTGTTAGAAAACCTAGCCGCCCAACCCCTCTCCCTCTCTTCTCCTTGCCGCCGCCCAAGCCTGTTGGAATGTATACTGAAAGCCTAGCTTTTTTTGTATGAACATTTTATTTTGAAATAAGAATCATATGATCATTGTTTGCACTTTATATATTTATTATATGTGTACATATTGTCTAATATTTTACAATGTAGATAACATGGTGCTTGGTGTGGCACAGAAGATCATGTTATCAGTTCCTTGTAGAATATAAGTAGAGGCTCATAACCAAGATGGTTTTGGACAAACCATTGGCATGGTTGTAGTGTAGCTTGGTATTGTTTTGTCTTGAACATAAAGTTACACTAGTACACTTAGGTGTATTGAGCAGGACCGACATAGAGGTGATTCAATTTAGTACTAACTACATAATTGAATCGGACCTCGGATATTATGTTGTGCATGCTCTTAATCCCGATATAATAACGGGCACATGTACTTAGTATTTATTTCTTTGATTTACCAGAGGGTGAGATTTAGATGGATTAAATCAATATGCCCGATAAGTTGGGAAATAATATTATTTACATGGTGTGCCGTTGATTATAGGAGGAAACCGTGTCCTATATATTAGGTTGATGATGTCCCCTTGAGGAGCTCATAAGGTTCATCATGTAAACCCAGCTGGTTGACTTAGTCAACATGATGATAAGGTTGAGTGGTACTACTCGAGGAATTAGATGTTAATTAATTGATGGTCAGTAAATCAATTAATTGACGGACATTCGATATCTTAAACACGGGGAGATTAATGTACAAATAATATATGGAGCCCATATTGATTTATGGGGGTTGGTGAGGTAGTTCAATGATGATCCTCTAGTGGAATGGAATATTATTGATGGATCAAGTTAGTGTGGTTCCGATCCATCGGGTGGCCAAGACCCAACTCCTCCTTATGGTCCCTATCGTAGCCTAATATAATCCTTGTGAAGTCTAGATCCAAGAATGTAAAACAAAACCTAGAACCAACGATTGGGATTAAATCCCTAGATCCGATGGTTAGGATGAAACACTAGAACCAACGGTTGGGATTAATTCCCTAGATCTGATGGTTAGGATGAAACCCTAGAATCGACGGTTGAGATTAAATCCCTAGATCCGACGGTTGGGATAAAACCCTAGATCCGACGGTTGGGATGAAATCCTAGATCCGACGGTTGGGATGAAATCCTAGATCCGACAGTTGAGATGAAACCCTAGATCCGACGGTTGGGATAAAACCCTAGATCCGACGGTGGAGGTTAAATCCCTAGATCCGACGGTGGAGATTAAAGGAGTCCTAAGCCTAACTCTATAAAAGGAAAGCTTAGGGTTGGGCGGCAACAAGAGATTTTGAATTGGGATTAGGGTTTGGAGCAAAGGTGGGCGGCTAGGGTTTGGAGCAAAAGTGGGCGGCAACCATCTTCCATCAATTGTTGCCGGCGCCCACTTCCTTCCATCAACACTTGGCCGGCGCTCATCCTAGAGCCCTCTCCTTTCTTCCTTGGCCGGAGGTTCTCCTCCCATTGGTGGCCGGTTCTCATCCTCCTCCCTATTCTCCAAAAGTGGCCGGCGGCAACACTTCTTGAAGTTGGTCGGCGCATCATCCAATTGTTCCTTGGCCGGCGGTTGCACCAAATTCCCTAATTTGGTGACCGGTTCTAGATAGGAAGGTATTTGTTGTTTCTTCTCTTTGTTCGCAGCGGACAAGGTAGAGAAGAAAGCAATCTAGAAGGCTTTTACTCGTGGAGGATCTTCGTCCACACGTCGTCCACGAGAAGGATAGGACATACAGTAGAAGATCGTGAGGTATAAAGTTATTTTAACTTTATTTATAGATCTGAGCATGTTCTTTTATGTTTTGATTATGCATGTGTGAATTAGTAAATATATTGTATAATCATGGAACCCGAAGACAAACACAAAAACCAGCGATCCGTCCGTCGCCTCTTCCGTGGCTAACCAACTAGAAGAGTTGTGTTGCTTGAACAACTAGTTTGTTCAAGCGACCACTCAAGTTGTTAGCACGATGACGAAATGGTTGTGCTAAGGAAGCTCATCCCATCCAGATTAATTCTTTCATTAGTGAAAATTTTAATCCGGGGACATGGGAGCCAATGAGCCTTCAAAGCGACCCCCTACAAGTGGTATCAGAGCCAGGTTTCCGGTTTTGTGTGTTTAGGATTCGGTTAATTTTTTATGCATTTTTCATATATTATATGTGCCGGATAATAGTAGGATATGCATAGTTTAACTCTTTGGTTGCAGGCATAAGATCTGACTATTATGGCCATGTGTGTGTATGTGAATTGATGTGTGTAAAAATTTATTATTTGAATCCTCGGGGTTGACGAGGCTAGATTAGTATTTAATTTTTGTAATTAAATACGACATTGTTTAGCCGCTCATTTTAGTTTACTTTCGATCTAGATGATTTGTACACTCCTTCGTGGAGTATAGGATCGATGGATGTAAATTAAAATGTTTTATCTCGGCTCGGAACTCTTTGGTGACTTGCGCACGGGAAAAGATGGAGCGGACGAGGTGGCGACACGACGGGATGCATATTGGAGGACAATGCCATAATAGTTGGAAAAATTCTGTTTTTTCCATATTTATTGCTTATTTGTTTTATATGCATGTTGTGTATGATTTTAAAATTCCTCATTTTCAATTTACTAAGTGGGAGAGGGACATTTTAATTAATTCCCGCGACCTCCATTACAATTTGACGTGTGATGCAACAAACTTGCGCATTGGCTTTAAGTGCCTTCCTCCCCATCGGATGGGTTTGTTTGCGGATCACTAGGTCAAATAATGGTTATAGGAAATTATTTAGGAGCGTGTGTACTTCCCCATCGGTAAGGCACATAATCCGAAATAATTCCCTTAGTATCGTGTAATGGTGCACACTTAGATACAAATAAAAAGTATCCTCCCCATCGGAGTCACTGCTTTTATTTGTAGGGCTAAAGAGGAACCAACTATTAATTTTATTTGTCAAAAAGTAAGGTTGACAAGATAATAAAATTAATGGGTAAAACCTCCTCTTACAAATGTAGAATTTGTATACGTCCACACTATCGTGGCATGCGATATTCTCGGTGTTTTGAGGTGTTGGTTGATTTCGAAATTTTATTGTTTTGAGGAATCAATAATATTTGAAATTTAATATTTTGATCATTGTGATTTTTAGGGTTTTCAAATGGCTTTCAACCCACTTGCTGTGATTTTAAAAGAAAACAAACTTACTGGTCCAAACTACATTGATTGGAAAAGAAACCTAGATATTGTCTTAACTACGGAGGAGTGTAAATTTATACTCTTCGAGGTCTGTCCTTTTAAGCCCTCCGATGACTCTGATGAAAAGGAGATAGAACGTTATAAGAAATGGGTTAAGGCAGATGAGATGGCGCGGTGTTACATTTTGGCATCTATGTCAAATGTGCTGCAACATCAGCATCAGGCCATAGCCACAGCTTATGACATGATGTTCAATCTCAAGGAACTTTTCGGACATCAGAGTAGGGCGGCTAGGCAGGAGGCAATGAGAAACTTGATGACGACCACCATGATCGAGGGAACACCCATTAGGGATCATGTTCTCAAGATGATGGCTCATCTTAATGAGATGGAAGTTCTCAGAGCTGAGATCAATGGGGAAACCCAGGTCGATATCATTCTATAGTCTCTGCCTAGGAGTTTTGAGCAGTTCCGCCTCAACTACAACATGAACAAAAGGTTGTATTCGTTGGCGGAGCTTCTGACAGAACTCCAGGCGGCAGAGGGGCTTTTTCGTCAGAATGCTCAAGCCATGGTCGCTCAGAAGGTTTCTTCCTCTAAACCGAAAGGTAAGAAGAAGAAGAAACAAGGTGGAGCGAAGAAAGTGGCAGTAGGACCTCAAGCAGGAGTGAAGAAGCCGAAAGGCAAGTGCTTCACTTGCAAGCAGACTGGACATTGGAAGGCGGACTGTCCTCGCCGAATGAACAAAGGTATATCTTCTTGTTTAGTTGTTGAAACATGTTTAGCGGTGTTATCTACTAGTGTCTGGTGTGTAGATACAGGAGCCACTGATCATGTCTGCAATACTTTGCAGGGGCTCCAGGAAACCCGACGACTAGCTGAGGGAGAGACTACCGTCTTCATGGGCAATGCTTCAAAGGTGGCGGCTATTGCAGTGGGAGACGTTTATTTATCTTTTGATAGGAATAAAGTTTTGGTTTTAAGAAATTGTCTTTATGTACCTACTTTTAGAAAGAATTTAATTTCAGTTTCTAAATTGTTTATGGATGGATATTCTGTTTCTTTTAATGACAAAGTGGTTATAAAAAGGAATAGGGAGATTATCTGTTCTGGTACATTGGTTAGCAATTTATATACTCTTGAACCAAAAATTCCCACGATGCATATAGAAATCAATAACTCATCTTCTAAGTCTAATAAGAGAAAAGAACCTTCGCAAATGAACCAAACATATCTTTGGCATCTAAGGCTTGGTCATATTAACCTAAGCAGAATTCAAAGGTTGATAGCTGATGGACCTTTGGGTTCATTAGTGGTGGAGGATCTCCCAACCTGCGAATCTTGCTTGGAAGGTAAAATGACCAAGAGGCCTTTTAAGGCCAAGGGGTATAGAGCCAAAGATGTGTTAGAATTGGTTCATTCTGATTTGTGTGGTCCTATGTCTATCTAGGCAAGAGGTGGATTAGAATACTTCGTCTCTTTTATAGATGATTATTCAAGGTATGGATACATTTACTTGATGCGCCACAAGTCTGAATGCTTTGACAAGTTCAAAGAATTCAAGGCTAATGTGGAGAACCGTCAAGGTAAAAGTATCAAGACATTATGATTTGATCGTGGTGGCGAGTACCTCTTGGGAGAGTTTAGGAGTTACTTATCAGAGGCTGGGATTCAATCCCAATTGTCCGCACCTGGCACACCCCAGCAGAATGGTGTGGCGGAGCGAAGGAATAGGACTCTTATGGAGATGGTCAGATCGATGATGAGTTATTCTGAGTTACCTGATTCGTTCTGGGGGTGTGCTCTTGAAACAGCAGCACACATTCTGAACTTGGTTCCATCTAAGTCAGTACCCTCTACTCCCACAGAGTTGTGGACTGGGCAAAAGCCTAGTCTAAGACATATTCGGATTTGGGGTAGTCCAGCACATGTGCTGAAGGGAGATGCTGGTAAGTTGGAATCTCGTACAGAAGTACGCTTGTTTGTTGGCTACCCTAAGGGAACGAAGGGTGGTTTATTCTATAGTCCTAGAGATTAGAAGGTGATCGTGAGTACGAATACCAGATTTCTAGAGGAGGACTATGTGATGAACCACAAGCCCACAAGTAGGATTGTTCTTGAGGAGTTGACAGGGGAAGTCTCGACTTCAGTACCACCGGTACGAGAGGAGACACCACAAGTCACTACACCGCGTGTCACAGAGCATACACAGGAGGCACCTCGTCGTAGTGGGAGGGTTGTTAGACAACCCGAGAGATTCATGTTTATGGGAGAGTCTTCGGACTTAGTCCCTGGTGAACATGAACCTGATCCCTGGACATATGACGAGGCCATCCAAGATAGAGATGCGGTATCTTGGCAAAGAGAGATGAATTCAGAGATAGAATCTATGGATTCTAATCAGGCCTGGGAGCTAGTAGAACCACCCGATGGTGTAAAAACCATTGGATGCAAGTGGATCTACAAGAGAAAGAGAGGAGTAGATGGGAAGGTTGAGACCTTCAAAGCTAGGCTTGTTGCGAAAGGGTATACTCAGAAAGAGGGTATCGATTATGAGGAGACCTTTTCGTCGGTAGCTATGCTTAAGTCTATTCGGATTCTCTTATCTATAGCTGCTCATATGGATTATGAGATTTGGCAGATGGATGTCAAGACAGCTTTCCTTAACGGAAGTCTTGAGGAGAACATCTATATGCGGCAACCAGAGGGATTCATTGCTAAAGGCAAAGAGCATCTTGTATGTAAGCTTAATCGGTCCATTTATGGATTGAAGCAAGCTTCTAGATCTTGGAACATCCGCTTTGATGAGGTAATCCAGTCATATGGATTTATTCAAAGTCCGGATGAGCCTTGTGTATACAAGAGATGTGATGGAAACGTAGTGGTGTTTCTTGTACTATACGTAGATGACATTTTGTTAGTTGGCAACAATATCAAAGTGTTATCAGATGTAAGGGTATGGTTGTCCAAACAGTTTGATATAAAGGACTTGGGAGAAGTGGGACACATCCTTGGGATCAAAGTTATAAGGGATCGCAAGAAAAGGATGTTGTGCTTGTCTCAAGCTTCATACATAGACACTATCCTTGCTCGTTTTAGCATTCAGAACTCCAAGAAAGGTTTTCTACCTTTTAGGCATGGAGTTCCTTTATCTAAAGAGATGTGTCCCAAAACATCAAAGGAGATAGAGGACATGAATGCGGTTCCTTATGCTTCGGCAGTAGGAAGCCTTATGTATGCTATGTTATGTACGAGACTGGATATCTGCTTTGCCATGGGCATGGTTAGCAGATATCAGAGTAATCCTGGACATGGACATTGGACTACGGTAAAGCATATATTGAAGTACCTGAGAAGGACTAGGGATTATATGCTGGTTTACCGGGCAGATCAATTAGTCCCTGTGGGTTACACGGATTCGGATTTCCAATCAGATAGGGACAAGAGTAAGTCTACCTCAGGGTTCGTGTTTACTTTTGGAGGTGGAGCCATAGTATGGAGGAGTGTCAAGCAGAAATGCGTGGCGGACTCTACCATGGAAGCTGAGTATGTGGCAGCCTCTGAGGCAGCCAAGGAAGCTGTATGGCTCAGGAACTTCTTGATGGACTTGGATGTGATTCCTGGTTTGCCCAGAACTATCACAATTTATTGTGATAATAGTGGTGCAGTTGCAAACTCGAAGGAACCACGAGCCCATAAGGCGAGTAAACACATAGAGCGCAAGTACCACCTCATACGAGAGATCGTAAAGCGAGGAGAAGTTTCTGTCACCAAGATTACATCAGAGGATAACCTGGCGGATCCATTCACTAAGGCCCTTCCAGCGAAAGCGTTTGATAGGCATGTGGAGGACATGGGGATCAGATGCATGACAGAGTGATGACGGCATAGTCTTTTAGTATAAGTGAGAGATTGTTGGAATGTATATTGAAAGCCTAGCTCTTTTTGTATGAACATTTTATTTTGAAATAAGAATCACATGATCATTGTTTGCACTTTATATATTTATTATATGTGTGCATATTGTCTAATATTTTACAATGTAGATAACATGGTGCTTGGTGTGGCACAGAAGATCATGTTATCAGTTCCTTGTAGAATATAAGTAGAGGCTCACAACCAAGATGGTTTTGGACAAACCATTGGCATGGTTGTAGTGTAGCTTGGTATTGTTTTATCTTGAACATAAAGTTACACTAGTACACTTAGGTGTATTGAGCAGGACCGACATAGAGGTGATTCAATTTAGTACTGACTACATAATTGAATCGGACCTCGGATATTATGTTGTGCATGCTCTTAATCCCGATATAATAACGGGCACATGTACTTAGTATTTATTTCTTTGATTTACGGAGGGTGAGATTTAGATGGATTAAATCAATATGCTAAGTTGGGAAATAATATTATTTACATGGTGTGCCGTTGATTATAGGAGAAACCGTGTCCTATATATTAGGTTGATGATGTCCCCTTGAGGAGCTCATAAGGTTCATCATGTAAACCCAGCTGGTTGACTTAGTCAACATGATGATAAGGTTGAGTGGTACTACTCGAGGAATTAGATGTTAATTAATTGATGGTCAGTAAATCAATTAATTGACGGACATTCGATATCTTAAACACGGGGAGATTAATGTACAAATAATATATGGAGCCCATATTGATTTATGGGGGTTGGTGAGGTAGTTCAATGATGATCCTCTAGTGGAATGGAACATCATTGATGGATCAAGTTAGTGTGGTTCCGATCCATCGGGTGGCCAAGACCCAACTCCTCCTTATGGTCCCTATCGTAGCCTAATATAATCCTTGTGAAGTCTAGATCCAAGAATGTAAAACAAAACCTAGAACCAACGGTTGGGATTAAATCCCTAGATCCGATGGTTAGGATGAAACACTAGAACCAACGGTTGGGATTAATTCCCTAGATCCGATGGTTAGGATGAAACCCTAGAATCGACGGTTGAGATTAAATCCCTAGATCCGACGGTTGGGATAAAACCCTAGATCCGACGGTTGGGATGAAATCCTAGATCCGACGGTTGGGATGAAATCCTAGATCCGACGGTTGAGATGAAACCCTAGATCCGACGGTTGGGATAAAACCCTAGATCCGACGGTGGAGGTTAAATCCCTAGATCCGACGGTGGAGATTAAAGGAGTCCTAAGCCTAGCTCTATAAAAGGAAAGCTTAGGGTTGGGCAGCAACAAGAGATTTCGAATTGGGATTAGGGTTTGGAGCAAAGGTGGGCGGCTAGGGTTTGGAGCAAAAGTGGGCGGCAACCATCTTCCATCAATTGTTGCCGGCGCCCACTTCCTTCCATCAACACTTGGCCGGCGCCCATCCTAGAGCCCTCTCCCTTCTTCCTTGGCCAGCGGTTCTCCTCCCATTGGTGGCCGGTTCTCATCCTCCTCCCTATTCTCCAAAAGTGGTCGGCGGCAACACTTCTTGAAGTTGGCCGGCGCATCATCCAATTGTTCCTTGGCCGGCGGTTGCACCAAATTCCCTAATTTGGTGGCCGGTTCTAGATAGGAAGGTATTTGTTGTTTCTTCTCTTTGTTCGCAGCGGACAAGGTAGAGAAGAAAGCAATCTAGAAGGCTTCTACTCGTGGAGGATCTTCGTCCACACGTCGTCCACGAGAAGGATAGGACATACGGTAGAAGATCGTGAGGTATAAAGTTATTTTAACTTTATTTACAGATCTGAGCATGTTCTTTTATGTTTTGATTATGCATGTGTGAATTAGTAAATATATTGTATAATCATGGACCCCGAAGACAAACACAAAAACCGGCGATCCGTCCGTCGTCTCTTCCGCGGCTAACCAACTAGAAGAGTTGTGTTGCTTGAACAACTAGTTTGTTCAAGCAACCACTCAAGTTGTTAGCACGACGACGAAATGGTTGTGCTAAGGAAGCTCATCTCATCCGGATTAATTCTTTCATTAGTGAAAATTTTAATCCGGGGACATGGGAGCCAATGAGCCTTCGAAGCGACCCCCTACAAAGCCTCCATTCCGCCAGCCTTGTGCTGCCGTCCACCTTACTGTCGATGTCCAAGCTCCTGCCGACGATCCTCCGATGACCCTCTGATGACTTCCCTTGGCTCAGGTGACCAAGGTACAACCGACCATCCTCTTTAGGCCGGCACAACCCCTCCACTAAGCTGTCCAGATTTCTAGACAGCTTCTTCCCTTCATGTAGGAGCGTCATTTGGATGACGTTTGGAGCTCCAACAGTGGCTACCTTGTCAGGGATTCGATATCCAGTAA
Source organism: Wurfbainia villosa (assembly GCA_025175895.1). Classification (NCBI taxonomy): domain Eukaryota; kingdom Viridiplantae; phylum Streptophyta; class Magnoliopsida; order Zingiberales; family Zingiberaceae; genus Wurfbainia; species Wurfbainia villosa. Next base: position 57,884,581 of record CM045988.1, read on the forward strand.
TCCTCATAGGTGGAGGACGAAGAATTCATCAATCGGTTGACAAATACCTCTCCGGAGAAGTGAGTTTTTGGGACTCATTTTTGAATCCGAATTTTGATTCGGATTATGATCCTCTCTCAATCACATCATCTTCGTCACGTGCCTAGTGACTTTTGCGAAGATGAGGCTTGTAGCTTTGTGAATCTATCCCGATGATACTCGACGTGGATACGGATAGAGGCAATTCTAGCGAGAGTTGCTCTGGTTGATGCCTTTCTCGCTGCACGTGATACGTCAGGTATACCTAGAGTAATTTTCTTTATTGCAAAATTTGAAATTACGATTGTGTCAACACATATTATACTATGCATGTGTGTGGTGTGAGTATTATAATAAATTAGATTTATTTCTTTTTATTTCTTCCGCTGCGCACATATTTACGAAACATATTCAAACACACATTCGTCGTGGTGCAGGAAACCCAACAGTGGTATAAGAGCTCAGGTTGTGTTTCGACATAAATGTAAATTATTTTTCGATAGTCATAATTGTATTTATGGAAATTTTCTACTTTTAGAAGTTTAGAAGTATTTATGAAAATCTTCTACTTTTGAAAAGTTTAGAAGTATTTATGGAAATTAACACTTTCCATAAATAAAATATATGATTAGATTTGGAATTTTGTTTCTTAATTTAATCATGATTTGATTTGAGGAATAAAATCTAAAATATATTTTATTTCCATAAATTGTTTTGACAATTTAGGAAATTTGTTTCCTAAATTAAATTTAACTTTTCCCTAATTAACACTTTTCATAAATAAAATATGTGATTAAATTTGGAAATTTATTTCCTAATTTAATCATGATTTGATTTGGAGAATCAAATCTCAAACATATTTTATTTCCATAAATAGTTATGACATATAAGGAAATCTTGTACATGCCATAATTGTATGTCATGTAATCGCATTAGATGCATATCATTATGTCATGCGTGTCGTGACATTTAGATGTATGCCATGTATGTCATGCCATGTAGATAATAGTTATTTGCATGAAAAAATGATGAGACATAAAACCCTTACTCAATATTAAAGCCTACACCTTCCATTAATATGGTTAGAACCAGAGTTCTATTTCCTGTTTGGGTTGTTGGACTCTCTCCAAGCCCGGCTCGAACTTGAACATGTTCAAACCATGAAATAGTTTAATACGAATATGGTAAGAGTCAGAGGTCAATCGTTAGCTTTGGTTGTTGGACTCTCTCCAAGCCGGGCTAATTGGTTGAATGCGCTCTAACCATATTAAAACTATTTCTCGATTAATGGGTTGGCTTTAACCTGGAGCATCGACTTGTTCGACTCTCTCCAAGGTCAATGTGAAGGGAGGTGAAGTTGGGTGTTATGCATATGATGCATACTTGTTAATGAGTTAACAACCCGATGTATATGTGAACATTCTATTAGTTGATAGCACATTGTGATAGTTGCATATATATGATATGCAATCAGAATATTTGATACCTACCATCGTAGCTATGAATGGCTTGTTGGACTCTCTCCAAGGTTGTTCATATCTGTGTCAGATATCAGCCCATTCGGAGATGGACCTACGATCTCCCGAAGTGATTTTGGGATTTTGAAATTCGAAAAATGAATGAGATTTATGAATGTATATTGATGAATTTTAAATGATCTTTCTCATATATGCTCATTTTTTATTTCTAGGTTAATCGATTAATCATGACGTCTTTGAATTTGCGCACTATTTTGGATTCAAACAAATTGAATGGGCCTAACTTCTTGGACTGACTTAAAAACTTGAGAATTGTTCTCAAGGCAGAAAAGCTCGCGTATGTCCTCGAAGAGCCTCTTCCCAACCGTCTTAGAGACGATGCAACTCCAGACCAATTGTTGGCCTATCAGAAACATGTGGCAGATTCTAAACTAGCGAGTTGCATTATGCTAGCCACGATGGTACCTGAGCTGCAAAAGCAACATGAGCATATGGATGCTAATACCATAGTCTTCCATCTTCATGAGTTTTTTGACGAGCAAGTGAGATCCGAAAGGTTCGAAGTGTCCAGGCTCCTCTTCACCTCAAGATGCAAGAAGGTTCATCTGTAGTGCAGTTTGTGCTAAAGATGAATGGGTACATCGAGAGGCTAGCTACCCTCGGGTTTGTGATGGATCATGAATTAAGTATTGACTTAATTCTGCATTGATTTCCCAAGAGTTTCTCACAATTTGTGATGAACTACCAAATGAACAAACTAGAATCCACTATTCCTGAGCTCCTCAATATGCTGAAGACTATGGAACCTTCTATGAAGCATGAGGAGAAGGCGGTTCTGTTAGTTGATTCCTCAAAGAAAGGTTCTAAGAGGAAGTCAAAGGAATAGAAGAAAGGAAAGAACAAAAAGGCTAAGAAGGTAGAACCAGCACAAAAGGGCACTTGCCATCATTGTGGCAAGGAAGGCCACTAGCGAAGAAACTGCAAGATTTATCTTGAGTCCGTGACGAAGAAGAAGAAGGCATCCAATGCCCCATCCTCTTCAGGTATCTTCGTTATTGATTGTCATTCTATTTCCTTAGACACTTGGGTATTGGATATTGGGTGTGGCTCACATATATATAGTGACATACAAGGGCTAAGGAATAGAAGAAGACTCGTCAGAGGGGAGGCAAATTTGCGAGTTGTCAATGGAGCAAAGGTTGCTATGGTCGCCATCGGAACTTATTTGCTGAAGCTCCCTAGTGGACTAGTCTTAGAACTGGACAATTGTTATTATGTTCCTTCTCTAATAAAGAACATTGTTTCTATTTCCTGCTTAAATAGAAATGGTTACCATTTGACGTTTAGTAACAATTGTTGTTATATAACTTTGAATGGCGTACTTTATGGGACAAGAACTTTGAGCAATGGTATTTATACGTTGGACATATCCAGTGACATTTTCAATATCGAAGCGAGCAACAAGCATGCTCGAAAAGATAATCAATTAGACTCTTATATGTCGCATTGTCATCTTGGCCATGCAAGAAAGAAATGCATGTCTGAATTACACTGAGGTGGAATTCTGGAATCATTTGAATTGGATTCATATGATACATGTGAATTATGCTTAAAAGGAAAGATGACTAAATTCCCTTTTACTGGAAAAGGTGAACGGGTGGAAGAGTTGCTTGATCTAATACATACTGATGTATGTGGACCGATGTCAACTCAAGCTTTAGGAGGCTATAGCTACTTCATTACCTTCACTGATGATCACTCACGGTTTGGGTATGTGTTCTTGATGAAACACAAGTCTGAAGCCTTTGAAAGGTTCAAAGAATTCAGAAATGAAGTAGAGAAACAACATGACAAGAGTATTAAAATACTTCGATCAGATCGAGGTGGTGAATACTTAAGTCAAGAGTTTGTAGATTATCTAAGAGACAATGGTATATTGTCTCAATGGACTCCGCCATATACACTGCAACATAATGGTGTATCTGAGAGGCATAATCCGACCTTGTTGGTCATTGTCAGGTCAATGATGAATCATGTGAATCTTCCCAAGTTCTTTTGGGGCTATGCACTTCAGACAGCTGTTTACTTGTTAAAGAGAATGCCAACCAAGGTAGTCTCAACTACTCCATATGAGATATGGAATAGTAAGAAACCTCATGTATCTTACTTGAAGATATGGGGTTGTTCTGCCTATGTGAAGCGGACTGTATCAGACAAATTGGATGCTAAGTCCGATAAATGTCTATTTATTGGATAGCCTAAGGAAACAAGGGGTTATCAATTCTATCATCCTGTGGAACAAAAGGTGTTTGTTTCAAGGCATGCTGTGTTTCTAGAGAAAGAGTTTCTCTTGCAAGAAAACAATGGGAAGGTCGTTGAGCTTGAGGAGGCTCGAGAGACTCAAATAGACATTAATGAGACACCTGGTGAAGCACCACAGCCAATAACTCATAGTGATGAGCCATCGGTTGGACCTATTGAGACACATCTTCATAGATCTGATAGAACACATAATATTCCTGAGAGATATGGATTTCTCGTAAGTGAATCGAATGACATGTTACTCATTAATGATGAGGAGCCTACCAGTTATGAAGAAGTTCTAAAAAGTTCAGAAAGGGATAAGTGGCTTGACACCATGAAGTCGAAAATGGATTCCATGTATGAAAACCATGTTTAGAACTTGGTTGACCCACCCGAAGGCATTAAGCCTATAGGGTGCAAGTGGGTTTTCAAGAAGAAAGCTGACATTGATGGTAATATGATTACCTATACGGCTAGATTGGTGGCGAAAGGATATCATCAAAAGCAAGGTGTTGATTATGACAAAACCTATTCACCTGTAGCTATACTTAAATCTATTCGGATGCTCCTGGCCATAGCAGTTCATTATGATTATGAGATATGGCAAATGGATGTGAAAACAACTTTCCTTAATGGAAACCTACTCGAGGACATGTATATGATAAAGCCTTAGAGTTTCACATCGGTTGATAAAACCAAGGTATGCAAATTGCGATGGTCCATATATGGACTAAAGCAAGCATCTAGGAGCTGGAATATTCGTTTTGATGAGACAATAAAAAAGTTTGATTTCTCACAAAATTCGGACGAACCTTGTGTGTACAAGATGGTTAGTGGGAGTGTAGTCATGTTCCAAGTATTGTATGTCGATGACATATTACTTATAGGAAATGATATTTCTGTCTTACAGTCAATTAAAATTTGGTTGTCCAAGACGTTCTCCATGAAAGACTTGGGAGAAGCAACCTATATCCTCGGGATTAAGATCTATAAAGATAGATCGAAATGATTGCTTGGTCTTTCGCAATCTACATATACAGACCGAGTTCTAAAGAGGTTTAGCATGTCGAAATCCAAGAAAGGTTTCCTACCTATCATGCATGGGATACACCTTTCGAAGTCTATGTGTCCACGCACAGAAGACGAGAGGATTTGCATGAGTAAGATTCTCTATGCATCTGCAATATGATCTATCATATATACTATGTTATGTATGAGGTCCTATGCATCGTATGCTCTGAGTGTCACAAGAAGATACCAATCTGATCCAGGAATGGATCATTGGGCAGCTGTTATGACGATCCTTAAATACTTAAGAAGAACTAAGGATGTGTTCCTAATATATGGAGAAGGGGACATGGTGATACGTGGGTATACGGATGCCAACTTCCAGACAGACAAGGATGATTCCAGGTCTCAGTCTGGGTATGTGTTCACCTTGAATGGGGGTGTAGTGAGTTGGAAAAGTTCCAAACAAGACACTGTAGCGAATTCTACCACAGAGGCAGAATACATTGCAGCTTCGGAAGCAGCAAAGGAAGCGGTTTAGATCAAAAAGTTCATTTAGGAACTTGGTGTGGTTCCAGCCATTGTTGAAGCAATATCGGTTTACTGCAACAAAAATGGGCCAATTGCACAGGCGAAAGAGCCAAGGTCTCATCAATGATCCAAACATGTGCTTCGCCACTATCATTTGATCAGAGAGATCATAAGTAGGAAGGAAATACAAATCGAGAAGATTCCCACTGAAAGGAACTTAGTGGATCCTTTAACTAAGGCATTGCCTCCAAGTAAGTTTGAGGGTCATGCTAGAGCTTATGGTATTGGATACCGTAGCGATTGACATTAGGCCAAGTGGGAGTTTGTTAGTAATATATGAGAGATGTCCTAAGGCAATCACCTTATGTTTGAACGATTTATATGATAAATGAATATTCACTATTTGAGTATACATGTTTTCATGTATTTGATTAGATCTTAAACTCATTTACTGAATATCCACGATACGATTCACAGCATGAGAGAATTTGTGATTAGATCACAACTAGTGAGTATCTCTACATGTGTAATTGTGATGTATGGGAATTATCCCTAGTCGATGAATTGATGGATTTGGACACCATCAATTCTGTCGAAACTAGCACGAGGTATACTCCTTGATGTATCCAAGCAGCTGGTTCTCACTAGCTGGAGACATAGTCATGTCCGGGGTTAATCGTGGATGCTAGTTATGGTAACTAGTTCATTAGAGTGACCAGCAGTAAAACTTCATATGGTTCTCTGCATATATAGATATGTCAATGAAGTTTTTACTGCAGCTTAAGTGTGATATTTCTTTGACTTGTGGTATTCAAGTCATCTTGGTCATGAAGACTTATGCTTAACATCTTAAGCAAGCATCTCAGAGGAGATGTGGACCCGGGATGATTGGGTTTAAGTCGAAGTGATCGAAGGTGTTTGAATAGCCTATAAAGGATTCACCACTCCTTGCGAGGAGATGTATACCCATGGCCTCTCGTCGGATTGTTACTAAAGTCTTTGTCCAAAACATTGCATGTTTAGAGTAAGGTACTCTTGGATACAAGTGCAGTAACTAGAATCCGTAGGACGAGGAAACGATACTTGGGCTAGGTGTGACATAGTCAACCTAGTGGGGATTGACACTATAGACTATGTCCTGAACCAAGTGGGTATAAGATGTGTGAAGGGAACGGGGCACGATTCATTGTAGCTGCTGAAGGGTTTCAGAAATAGTTTTGGATCAATCGTTGATCTTTCAATTAATTGGAGATCATGATGTGCTACTAGGTGCAACTCATAATCGTTCTATAATTAATTATTAGTTATAGACTGCCAACATAAAATGAGAACCTATTTGGTCACACGCACAACTAGTGTAACCCGAAGGATTTAAAACGAGCTTGTGAATGAGATTCTCAGACCTAGAGAAACTAGGTTTGGTTGGACCAAACAAGGAGCGAGCATGAAATTGTTTCAGTCGCAATGGAAGCATGGATGGGCCAAGTCTTATGAAGACATGATGGATGAACCAAATTGGTTTGGTTCTAATCCAATGGTGAAGAATAAATCAAAGGGGTTTGGGTTGTTTTAAACGAATGAACTAAAGTTGGTTCGGTTCGTTTTAACATAAAATAGACCAACGTGGTTTGGTTTATTTTAACTTAAGTTATTGGAGCGGGTTAATGGGTTTTGGTTATGAACCAATAACCATTAGGAGAATGTGTTCTCTATAAAAACATGGCTTAAGGGTTTTTCGTGGATAACTTATGTGTTGGAAAACCTAGCCGCCCAACCCCTCTCCCTCTCTTCTCCTTGCCGCCGCCCAAGCCTCCACGCCACCAGCATTGTGTCGCCGTCCACCTTGCTGCCAGTGTCCAAGCTCCTATCGGCGATCCTCCGGCGACCCTCCGGTGACTTCCCTTGGCTCAGGTGACCAAGGTGCAGCCGACCATCCTCTTTCGGCCAACGCAACCCCTCCACCAAGCTGTCCAGATTTCTGGATAGCTTCCTCCCTTCGTGTAGGAGAATCATTTGGACGACGTTTGGAGCTTTGACAGTGGCTACCTTGCCGGGGATTCGATCTCCAGTAATCCTCATAGGTGGAGGACGAAGGATTCGTCAATCGGTTGACAAATACCTCTCCGGAGAAGCGAGTTTTGGGGACTCATTTTCGAATCCGAATTTTGATTCGGATTGTGATCCTCTCTCGATCACATCATCTTCGTCACGAGGATAGTGACTCTTGCGAAGACGAGGCTTGTAGCTTTGTGAAGCTATCCCGACGATACTTGGCGTGGATACGGATAGAGGCAATTCTAGCGAGAGTTGCTCCGGTTGATGTCTTTCCCGCTGCACGTGATACGTCAGGTATACCTATAGTAATTTTCTTTATTGCAAAATTTGAAATTACAATTATGTAAACACATGTTATACTATGCATGCGTGTGGTTTGTGTATTGTAATAAATTAGATTTATTACTTTTTATTTCTTCCACTGCGCACATGTTTATGAAATATGATCGAACACACACTCGCCTCGGTGCATGAAACCCAACAGTGGTATAAGAGCCCAGGTTATGTTTCGACATAATCATAAAATAATTTTGCGATAGTCATAATTGTATTTATGGAAATTTTTTACTTTTGGAAGTTTAGAAGTATTTATGAAAATTTTCTAATTTTGGAAAGTCTAGAGGTATTTATGGAAATCTTCTACTTTTGGAAAATTTAGAAGTATTTATGGAAATTAACACTTTCCATAAATAAAATATATGATTAGATTTGGAAATTTGTTTCCTAATTTAATCATGATTTGATTTGGGGAATCAAATCTAAAATATATTTTATTTCCATAAATTATTTTGACAATTTAGGAAATTTGTTTCCTAAATTAAATTTGACTTTTTCTTACTTAACACTTTCCATAAATAAAATATGTGATTAGATTTTGAAATTTGTTTCCTAATTTAATCATGATCTGATTTGGAGAATCAAATCTCAAACATATTTTATTTCTATAAATAGTTATGACATATAAGGAAATCTTGTACATGCCATAATTGTATGTCATGTAATCACATTAGATGCATATCATTATGCCATGCGTGTCGTGACATGTAGATGTATGCCATGTATGTCATGTCATGTAGATAATAGTTATTTGTATGCAAAAAGGATGAGACATAAAACCCTTACTCAATATTAAAGCCTACACCTTCCATTAATATGGTTAGAACCAGAGTTCTATTTCCTGTTTGGGTTGTTGGACTCTCTCCAAGTCCGGCTCGAACCTGAACATGTTCAAACCATGAAATAGTTTAATACTAATATGGTAAGAGTTAGAGGTCAATCGTTATCTTTGGTTGTTGGACTCTCTCCAAGCCGAGCTAATTGGTTGAATGCGCTCTAACCATATTAAAACTATTTCTCGATTAATAGGTTGGCTTTAACTTGGAGCATCGGCTTGTTGGACTCTCTCCAAGGTCGATGTGAAGGGAGGTGAAGTTGGGTGCTATGCATATAATGCATACTTGTTAATGAGTTAACAACACGATGTATTTATGAACATTCAATTAGTTGATAGCACATTGTGATAGTTGCATATATATGATATGCAATCAGTATATTTGATACCTACCATCGTTGCTATGAATGGCTTGTTGGAGTCTCTCTAAGGTTGTTCATATCTATGTTGGATATCAGCTCATTTAGAGATGGATCTACGATCTCCCGAAGTGATTTTGTGGTTTTGAAATTCCAAAAATGAATGGGATTTATGAATTTATATTGATACATTTTAAATCATGTTTCTCATATATGCTCATTTTTTATTTCTAGGTTAATCGATTAATCATGACGTCTTTGAATTTGTGCACTATTTTGGATTCAAACAAATTGACTTGGCCAAACTTCTTGGACTGGCTTAAAAACTTGAGAATTGTTCTCATGGCAGAAAAGCTCGCGTATGTCCTTGAAGAACCTCTTCCCAACCGTCCTAGGGACGATGCAACTCCAGACCAATTGTTAGCCTATCAGAAATATGTAGCAGATTCTGAACTGGCGAGTTGCATCATGCTAGCCGTGATGGTACCCTAGCTGCAAAAGCAGTATGAGCATATGGATGCTAATACCATAGTCTTCCATCTTCATTAGTTGTTTGACGAGTAAGCGAGATCTGAAAGGTTGGAAGTCTCCAGACTCCTCTTCACCTCAAGATGCAAGAAGGTTCATCTATAGTGCAGTTTGTGCTAAAGATGAATGGGTAAATCGAGCGGCTAGCTACCCTCGGGTTTTTGATGGATCATTAATTAAGTATTGACTTAATTCTGCATTGTTTTTCCAAGAGTTTCTCACAATTTGTGATGAACTACCGGATGAACAAACTAGAATCCACTATTCCTGAGCTCCTCAATATGCTGAAGACTGTGGAGCCTTCTGTGAAGCATGAGGAGAAGGCGGTTATGTTAGTTGATTCCTCAAAGAAAGGTTCTAAGAGGAAGTCAAAGGAATAGAAGAAAGGAAAGAACAAAAAGGCTAAGAAGGCAGAACAAGCACAAAAGGGCACTTGCCATCATTGTGGCAAGGAAAGCCACTAGCGAAGAAACTGCAAGATTTATCTTGAGTCCATGAAGAAGAAGAAGGCATCCGATGCCCCATCCTCTTCTATTTTCTTGGACACTTGGGTATTGGATACTGGGTATAGCTCACATATATATAATAACATACAAGGGCTAAGGAATAGAAGAAGACTCTTCAGAGGGGAGTCAAATTTGTGAGTTGGCAATGGAGCAAAGGTTGTTGTGGTCGCCATCGGAACTTATTTGTTGAAGCTCCCTAGTGGACTAGTCTTAGAACTGGACAATTGCTATTATGTTCCTTTACTAATAAAGAACATTGTTTCTATTTCCTGCTTAAATAGAAATGGTTACCATTTGACGTTTAGTAACAATTGTTGTTATATAACTTTGAATGGCGTACTTTATGGGACAAGAACTTTGAGCAATGGTATTTATACGTTGGACATATCCAATGACATTTTCAATATCGAAGCGAGCAACAAGCATCCTCGAAAGGATAATCAATTAGACTCCTATATGTGGCATTGTCGTCTTGGCCATGCAAGCAAGAAACACATGTCCGAATTACACCAATGTGGAATTCTGGAATCGTTTGAATTGGAATCATATGATACATGTGAATCATGCTTAAAAGTTTGTAGGATATTTGACGCCGCTAGAGGGGGGGTGAATAGCGTTGGACCGTTCGTAGATGGAATTTGATCGCGTGTTCATCTCTACAATTTTGTTAGTGCGCAGCGGAAATAGTACAATAACAAAATACGCAAACACAACAAGAACACAAGTATGTAACGTGGTTCGAAACCGTACGGTTCCTACTCCATGGATCGAGCTCTAGTGATGCACACGCAACCACTAATAAACACTCCTTCTCGGAACAATTCGGAGGCGGAGAAACCTCGTACAATAATGATTACAACAATAATCAAATAGATACAAGCAAATACGATAATGAAATACAAATGCAAGTAAAGGAAAACACTTTACAAAAGCCTTTGATTGCTTAATCTTTGATTGCCTTGAACTAGCTTTGAAGGACTGAAAAGCACCAACTTTCCCCTTCAATTTCGTCCAGAAAAATCGCTATCTTTTTCTCCATCACGAGCTCCTTTTATAGCTTCAACTGTCGAAAAGTCGATCACCGATCGCCGGGACTATCGACCGATCACTGCATTCGTGTGAGACAACGGTGTAATCCATGCTGGAAAAATCCAACAGCTAGGACATCAATCGACTGTTCATGAGCATCAGTCGACTGTTGAAGCCATCACTCGACTGCTCATCCTAGCGATCGAGTGAGACTCCATTCTGCGGGTCTGAAAAGCACGAGCACCGATCGATCACATGATCACCGATCGCCGAGCCATCGATCGACTTCCCACCGCAATGATCGCTAGACCACTCTGCATAAACCCTAGTTGACTCGGTCCATTCAACTGCCACATGGCACCAGTCGACTGACACACCTCAAACATGAGATTTTAGCCCAAGTATGGTGCCCCCATACTTGCTAGACCACCCTTAGCGTAGACCTAAGCCTTCTAGTCACCTTCATCAGTCTCACGCCTCTCGGATCCCTCAAAGTCATCCATGACTTGTTCATCCATCGCGTTAGCCTTCAGGTGCTTCCATCGGCTATGTCATGCTAACGGTGTCTACACCGCCAAGGTACATTCGACTTACGCCGCCAAGACTCCGCTTGGACTTTATGCCGCCAACCATTGGACTTATGCTGCCAAGACTCCCGCTTGGACTTTACGCAGCCAATATCAAACCCCTTGGACTTCTCATGCCAAGACTCAAGCTTTGACTTTCCCTTGCCAACCCATGTTGGACTTTTACATTGCCAAGACCCATGCTTGGACTTTTCATGTGCCAAGTGTCCCACTTGGACTTTTCATGCCAAGTACTCAAGACTTGGACTTTACCAAATGCCAAGTGTTCCACTTGGACTTTCCATGCCAAGTACCCATGACATGGACTTTACCTTGACAATTACATTGTCATATATTTTTATCAAACATCAAAACATCATTCGAGTCAAACTCGAGTCCTGGTCAATCGTGACCTGGGCCGATTGCACCAACAAACTCCCCCTTTTTGATGTTTGACAAAAACCAAACAAATCATCGAGTTAGAACACTGACTCAAATCCCTTACCAATTATCCTAAGTTGGTAATCTTAAATATTCTCTAAACATTCTTCAAATGTTCTCCCCCAAACATTCTCCCCCTTTTTGACATACATCAAAAAGGTTATCTCTACAAGGAGATCAAAGTCTCACGTCCCAATGAGATCTTAGAATCTCCACCTTGGTTTAAAAATACCTAGGATGCCTACCTTCTTCTTAGTGATAAGTCTCATATCACTCAAGAGAGGCAATCCTATACACTCTCCCAATTTCCAAATTGGGTTTCTAAAAATCCATCAATTTTCCCAATTGATAACATTTTCCCCTTCAAGAAGAAAGAAAAACACATCCATCACTCCAAGATGGATACCTCCCCCTAAAGGCTTGCTCCCCCTTGACCATTGCACCAACAATGTCCTTGGGAAGTCCCTAAGCCAATAGGAACTCTAAACCATCAAAATTAAGGTTAGAAATTCAACATTGAACTTCCCAACACCTTAAAATTGATACAAACCCTAAACACCTCTCCTAATCCATATCCAATGGATTTTCACCCTTCATCATGCTTCCCAAAGCATATCCTAGGGTTAGGAGTGGTTAGGGACCTTAACCGCAGCTGAAATCGGGTTAAACAACTTTGGTTACCCCAAAATCAAAGTATCGCTGACTCCACTACCATCGATTGATGTGTCCATCACCGCACGGCAATAGTCGAGTGATATCACGCAATGAGTCCAAACACTTCCCATCACGATTGCACAGAGGCAATGATCGATAATCAAAACCTGATTTTCAAAAATCAGACTCGACTTTTGGAAATTCATAAGTAATTCTACGTAAATCAAAAAATCACAAAACTTGATACGTTTATTACTTATCACACATACAATCAGTGAAAAATTTTGGAAACATATTTTTACCATTGAAATAGGAGATTGGTACAAAGTTCAAAACCTATTAAAACTTTAAAGTTTTTGATCCACTTTGTATCAACTTCTACAATGATGATGGCTATCAAAAGATAGATTTCACCAAGGCTTTCTAAAATGTTTTTAAAATGTTTTTGAAAAGCTATTTTGAACCATGGTTTATTGGCTAAATATACATAACTTGTATATCAGCTTTCCTTATGATTCTTGGTGATAATTAAAATAAGTTTGAGTTCATCTAGATGCACTACCTATGCACCTTGAACCTAACTTATTATCCTAGCATCTCACATGTATCTAGGGTGTATAAATACACATACATGTCAATATGATGTGAGATCAAGCATTTCCTAGGCAACCCTACTTGATTCCCTTATAAATGAGACTTCAAGTCATTTCATTTTCCTTAAATCAATGTTCAATCAAATTAATGCATGAAATGATCATGGCATAGTGATAGCAAAATAAAAACATGACCAATGATCATGATGTCATGGCATATGATGAAATTTAAAAACAAATGACATTTAAAGTAATCACAACCAATGACATGACATGTTATATAATAAGATGAAATTTCATGTCATGTCATGATATAGCAATTTTCATAAACCAATACATTAATACAAATACACACTCAAACACACATGATTTTCACAAACAGAAATTTCATTCAATTTAAAAGGATTTCAGTTTTTACATTCAAAATGGAGATTTGATATACTCAATCTCACTACAAAACTGAGAAACAAAAGAAAATCCTAACATCTTCTAGATCTAGTCGTCTGCAGGAGGTGGCGGTGGAGGAGGTTGCTGGCTCAAAGTCCAAGCCCGCATCATCTCATACATATCGAGCTGACGCTGCTCGATACGACTCTGGGACTCTGCAATCTGCATGTATCTCTCCTCCATCCGACCAAGACATGCGCCCATGGATGCTTGCCCTACTAAGAGCTCTGACAGTCTAGAGTTGACCGTCTGCTGATAGTCCTGGAATCTGGACTCCAGCTGGCCAAGACGATCTGATGGACCCGCCGCTGATGCATCTGCTGGCAGCTGATCCTCCTCATCAGCGGCGTCTGCATCCTCATAGTCCTCTGCCGCCTCTCTGGGTACCAGAGGAGGCTCTCTGCGTGCCCTGGGCGGTGGTCGAGGCGCCAACTCCATCTGTCCACTCCCCATCCGCAGCTTCGCTAACGAGAAGTTGCGAATCGATATGCAGTCGTACACCTCAGAGAGCGCTCGCAGTGATCCCCTGTGAATGTTGATGCCTACTGACTCTAACCATGCTGTGATAATGTGACCATATGGCATATGCACTTTCCCTTGTACAGGGGAAATGAAATGCACTATGCAATGAAACATATTTAATGCAATGTTAATGTCTAATCTATTATGCATGGCGTAGAGTAGAAAGAGATGGGGAGGCCGAATCTTAGCCATACCCCGAGTGACGATCGGAAGAAAACACCCAACAATGACCTTGTAGAGTACATTGTCAGGTGCAGATAACTCAGTAATAGGAAATAAATTCTGGGCTAGTGGACGAGGATGACCAAAAATATGCTCATGCATAGAGTCCAAAGAAATATGGTCAAATGGCTCGGGTAAAGGAGCATCAAAAGTGGGGTAAAAAATGAAGATGTCATCCGAGGGCTTACACTCGAGAAACTCCTGCAGTATCGCAGGAGTGAACTCTAAATCGTGTTTTGCAACACGAGTAGTGTAGGTAGGGCCATCGTCTACCTTCTTTAGGTTCTGATAAAACTCCTTAAGGAGGTCATCGTTAATGGCATGTGTGCATAAGACAATTTTCATGAGATGATAATAGGCAAATATGTCCAAGACATCACTACAATAACATTGGAAAAAGTCCCTATCGATGTACCTAACCAACATAGGTTGGTACAATCGAGATTCACCCTCGGGTGGATCATTCCTACGGGTTCTCCTATATGTAATGCAATGATATGACATGCATGGGCACCAATACACAATTAGATTTAAAAGGATTACAATGGAAAGGAAAACAAAATTAGGGTTTTTGGGTAAGAAAAAATTTACTTCGGTGCCATTTGGAGGTGTGACGAGGGAATGCATGGATATTGCTGAGGGGGTCGCCGGAAAGTTCGCCGGAGGACTTAGATGCCGGAACCCTAATCGGAAACAAGGAAACAAACGTTGGAAACGAGTGAACTAGGGTTGTGAGATGAGTGAAAAAGCGAGAAGAAAGGCTTAGCTATCAAACCTAAGGCTTGGGCGGCTGGCACGACCGGAAAGACTGGTCGGAGAAGAGGTTGGCGATCAGAGAGGAGAAAGAAAACGAGAGGACTTCGCGTGAAGATGTCGAACCCTAGCGGTTTGGCGTTATAAAATCGCGGCCGATCGATGTGCAAAGATCAATCGATCGATCGCGCTATTAGCGGGTTTACCGAATCAATGCTCGCCGGCCAAAGAATCGACTCCGAGCCTTCTGGATGTGCTACAAAGAATATCGGGCCGATCGATGTGGCTCATCACGATCGCGGTGTTGTCACCACTGACCGATGAGCGAGCACTGACCGATGACCTCACCTCGATGAAGCAGTACCATCACCGATCGATGTATCTCATCGATCGATCGATGTTCAAGATGTCGAGTCTCGAGCCAAGATCCCTCACGACGATCGTATCATCGCATGCGATCTGATATGATCACCGATCGATATCCGATTTCGCTCAAATTCAGAAAATCTCAATTTCTTCATTAATTTATTCCATTTTATTATGTTTAATCTTGTATATTGAACATATTGATGTTATACTTATATTCATGTATTCGTTAATGTATTTTAATGCTTTATTTCATTTTGGCAAACATTAACATCCAATGATTTCCAAATCATAACATCTCACCCTTTCTAAGTGTTGAAATACACAATCAAGGTAAAAAGGCTTGTTTTGTTAGATGCAATCCATCTTAGACATTCCTTCCATGCAAACACATGGTGAAACATATGAAGCATGGTAAGTACAAGACATCAAGTTGTGTGGCACTTGAGTATCACTCTAGATGTTACTTTTACATCTTAAACACACTTCTCTTGATACATGAACTTCTAAAATGTGCCAACAATCAAAGTTACACACTATGACCTCTAAATCTAGATTGTGCCAATTTTATTGATTTTCATGTTTTCAAAAATATATTGACACATCCTAAAATCCTTTAGGATTAAGGCTCAAATGTATTTCCAAGGTAACCATAACCTTGAAAATAACCTAAAGTGCCACCTTTACCATGGTTGAGTTAACTACTCATCCAATCATGGTTGGCACATTCTAACCCATTTAACGTGAATCAATCACGCTCTTTGGAACCCAAAATCTATTTGAGCTCATTGAATTAATTAGGTATTCCTTAGGGATAACCTCCCTAGATACCTTCCTAATGACCCTCCTAGGCTTGTTAGCCTTGGTCATTGTGGTCTTACCTAGGTTGACTCTAGAGGTAACTCCCCTTGCAACCTTGGTCTTCCTAGACCTAGTTTGTGTTCCATAGTCAAATGGAACACAATGATAAGTCACCTTAGGCTTAGGTTTGTGACCCAAACCTTTCTTGCCCTTGGTTGACTTTTGTCGTCTGGGTCCTAGAGGTTGACTTTGAGATCTTGACCCTTGACTTTGACCATTAGCCCCTTGAAATTGATTTTGTAGATTATTTAGTGTCTTTTCTAGTTTTTCAAGCCTTGACCTTAAGGCTTGGTTCTCTAATTCTAATTGCCCAAATGATTTTTGATTAGGTTTTTGGGCATTACCATTTACCTTAGACATATGTTTACCCTTATTTATACCTAAATGGTTTTCGATTTTCTTAATTGCTTTCTTAGGAATGACATTTCTAGGGACATTAGTCCCAAATTTCTCCTTCTTTGAAATAGATCTAGAGTTATCATTCCTAGCATGCTTCGATTCATGAGTAATAGCAAAGTTATTTGAATTAATTCTAGCATGCTTTTGCTTAGAATTTAAGGAATGAGCATTATGAAAATATACCTTAGGGTTTGCCTTAGTAGCTCCCCTACTTGTGATACTCCTTCTTGGGTCTTCTTGCTCCCCCTAGGACATTGATTTATTTACATTTGAAGCAAATGATATACTCCTTGTCTTTAGATGATGGGGAATCGGCATCCTTTGACTTTTGTTGACTTTTAGGCGCCGAAGGAGTCTTCTTAACCTTCTTTGGGCACTTGCTCTTGTAGTGCCCATACTCCCTACACTCAAAACACAATATATGGCTTTTATTTGAAATTGGAGTGTTTGAGTTACCTAGTTCGGTGGTGAGGGTCTCTTGAGCTTGTTCTTCCTCTTGACCGGATGTAGATGGTACTTCTTGTTGCTCCGGTGTTGAGGATTCTCTAATCTCCTCAATCCTAGAAGTGGATACTTCTTCCACTTCTTCCACCTCTTCTTTCTTCAATCCGGAGGTTGACTCCTCACTTTCTTGTGAGGATGATGAAGCTTCCTCTTCGGTCTCCTCCTCTTCCAAGTCTTCTTGGACCGATTCGGGATTGTTGTGGAACTTGACCAACTTGTTCCACAACTCCTTGGCATCCCTATAGCTTCCTAATCTAGACAAAATGTCGTTAGGTATCAAATTAATTAACATTTTTGTTACCTTAACAGTTGTCTTGAATTTTTGTCGTTGCTCCTCGGTCCATCGCTTCATTTTGAAGATTTCGCCGTTCTATCCTCTCGGAGCATCAAAACCTATAATCACGACAAACCAATTTTCTATGTTCGTCATTAGAAAATATTCCATCCTACCTTTCCAATACGCGAAATGTTCGCGGTCGAAGGAAGGCGGAATGTTGATGTCGTCACCCAATCTCTCCTCGAACTCCATCTTATTCCTCTAGCGTCTTGACTCCGGGTTAATCCGTAAAAGAGCCTCGGGCTCTGATACCAATTGTAGGATATTTGACGTCGCTAGAGGGGGGGTGAATAGCGTTTGACCGTTCGTAGATGGAATTCGATCGCGTGTTCGTCTCTACAATTTCGTTAGTGCGCAGTGGAAATAGTACAATAACAAAATACGCAAACACAACAAGAACACAAGTATGTAACGTGGTTCGGAACCGCACGGTTCCTACTCCACGGATCAAGCTCTACGAGCTCTAGTGATGCACACACAACCACTAATAAACACTCCTTCTCGGAACAATCCGGAGGCGGAGAAACCTCGTACAATAATGATTACAACAATAATCAAATAGATACAAGCAAATACGATAATGAAATACAAATGCAAGTAAAGGAAAACACTTTACAAAAGCCTTTGATTGCTTGATATTTGATTGCCTTGAACTAGCTTTGAAGAACTAAAAAGCACCAACTTTCCCCTTCAATTTCATCCAAGAAAATCGCTATCTTTTTCTCCATCACGAGCTCCTTTTATAGCTTCAACCTGTGCTGGAAAAAGTCGATCAGTCGACTGCTCGGGACCATCAGCCGACCGATCACACTGTTGCTGTGAGACAACGGTGTAATCCACACTGGAAAAATCCAATGGCTAGGACATCAGTCGACTGATCATGAGCATCAGTCGACTGATGAGCCATCACTCGACTGCTCGTCCCAGCGGTTGAGTGAGACTCCATTCTGTGGCCGAAAATCCGAGCACTAGTCGACTGATCACACGATCAGTCGACTGCTCTAGCCATCAGTCGACTTCCCACCTCTGGCAGTCGACTGCTAGACCACTTCCCGCAGCCAAACCCTAGTTGACTCGATCCAGTCGACTGCCACATGGCACCAGTCGACTGGCACCCCTCAAACATGAGGTTTTAGCCCAAGTATGGTGCCCCCATACTTGCTAGACCACCCTTAGCCTAGACCTAAGCCTTCTAGCCACCTCTATCAGCCTCACGCCTCTCGGATCCCTCCAAGTCATCCATGACTTGTTCATCCATCGTGTTAGTCTTCAGGTGCTTCCATCAGCTATGTCATGCTAACGGTGTCTACACCGCCAAGGTACATTCGACTTACGCCGCCAAGAATCCGCTTGGACTTTACGCCACCAACCATTGGACTTATGCTGCCAAGACTCCCGCTTGGAATTTACGCAGCCAATATCAAACCCCTTGGACTTCTCATGCCAAGACTCAAGCTTGGACTTTCCCTTGCCAACCCATGTTGGACTTTTACATTGCCAAGACCCATGCTTGGACTTTTCATGTGCCAAGTGTCCCACTTGGACTTTTCATGCCAAGTACTCAAGACTTGGACTTTACCAAATGCCAAGTGTTCCACTTGGACTTTCCATGCCAAGTACCCATGACTTGGACTTTACCTTGACAATTACATTATCATATATTTTTGTCGAACATCAAAACATCATTCGAGTCAAACTCGAGTCCTGGTCAATCGTGACCTGGGCCGATTGCACCAACAAAGGTGTGATGACTAAGTTCCCTTTTACTGGAAAAGGTGAACGGGTGGAAGAGTTGCTAGGTCTAATACATACTAATGTATGTGGACCTATGTCAACTCAAGCTTTAGGAGGCTATAGCTACTTCATTACCTTCACCGATGATCACTCATGGTTTGGGTATGTGTTCTTGATGAAACACAAGTATGAAGCCTTTGAAAGGTTCAAAGAATTCAGAAATGAAGTAGAGAAACAACATGACAAGAGTATTAAAATACTTCGATCGGATCGAGGTGGTGAATACTTAAGTCAAGAGTTTCTAGATTATGTAAGAGACAATGGTATATTATCTCAATGGACTCCGCCATATACACCGCAGCATAATGGTGTATCTGAGAGGCGTAACCAGACCTTGTTGGACATGGTCAGGTCAATGATGAATCATACGAATCTTCCCAAGTCCTTTTGGGGCTATGCACTTCAGACAGCTATTTACTTGTTAAACAAAATGTCAACAAAGGTAGTCTCAACTACTCCATATGAGATATGGAATAGTAAAAAACCTCATGTATCTTACTTGAAGATATGAGGTTATTCTGCTTATGTGAAGCGAACTGTATCAGAAAAATTGGATGCTAAGTCTGATAAATGTCTATTTATTGGATACCTTAAGAAAATAAGGGGTTACCAATTCTATCATATTGTGGAATAAAAGGTGTTTGTTTCAAGGCATGCTGTGTTTCTAGAGAAAGAGTTTCTCTTGCAAGAAAATAATGAGAGTGTCGTTGAGCTTGAAGAGGCTCGAGAGACTCAAATAGACATTGATGAGACACCTGGTGAAGCACCACAGCCAATAACTCATAGTGATGAGCCTTCGGTTGGACCTATTGAGACACCACATCTTCGTAGATCTGATAGAACACGCAATATTCCTGAGAGATATGGATTTCTCGTATGTGAATCGAATGACGTGTTACTCATTAATGATGAGGAGCCTACCAGTTATGAAGAAGTTCTAAAATGTTCAGAAAGGGATAAGTGGCTTGACGCCATGAAATCGAAAATGGATTCCATGTATGAAAACCAAGTTTAAAACTTGGTTGACCCACCCGAAGGCATTAAGCCTATAGGGTGCGAGTGGGTTTTCAAGAAGAAAACTGACATGGATGGTAATGTGATTACCTATATGGCTAGATTAGTGGCGCACAGAAGACAAGAAGATTTGCATGAGTAAGATTCCCTATGCATCTGCAATAGGATCTATCATGTATGCTATGTTGTGTATAAGGCCCGATGTATCGTATGCTCTGAGTGTCACGAGTAGATACCAGTCTGATCCAGGAATGGATCATTGGGCGGCTGTTAAGATGATCCTTAAGTACTTAAGAAGAACTAAGGATGTGTTCCTAATATATGGAGAAGGGGACATGGTGATACGCGAGTATACGAATGTCAGCTTCCAGACAAACAAAGATGATTCCAGGTCTCAGTCTGGGTATGTGTTCACCTTGAATGGGGGCATAGTGAGTTGGAAAAGTTCCAAACAAGACACTGTAGCGAATTCTACTACAGAGGCAGAATACATTGCAGCTTCGGAAGCATCAAAGGAAGCGGTTTAGATCAAAAAGTTCATTTATGAACTTAGTGTGGTTCCAGCCATTGTTGAAGCAATACCAATTTACTACGACAACAATGGAGCAATTGCACAGGCGAAAGAGCCAAGGTCTCATCAACGATCAAAACATGTGCTTCGCCGCTATCATTTGATCAGAGAGATCATAAGTAGGAAGGAAATATAAATTTAGAAGATTCCCACTAAAAGGAACTTAGCGGATCCTTTAACTAAAGCATTACCTCAAAGTAAGTTTGAGGGTCATGCTAGAGCTTATGGTATTGGATACTATAGCAATTGGCATTAGACCAAGTGGGAGTTTGTTAGTAATATATGAGAGATGTCCTAAGGCAATCATCTTATGTTTGAACGATTTATATGATAAATGAAGATTCGCTATTTGAGTATACATATTTTTTTGTATTTGATTGGATCTTAAACTCATTTACTGAATGTCCACGATACGATTCACAGCATGAGAGAATTTGTGATTGGATCACAACTAGTGAGTATCTCTGCATGTGTAATTGTGATGTATCAGAATTATCTCTAGTCGATGAATTGATGGATTTGGGCACCATCAATTCTGTCGAGACTAGCACGAGGTATACTCCTTGGTGTATCCAAGCAGCTGATTCTCACTGGCTGGAGACATAGTGATGTCTGGAGTTAATCGTGGATGCTAGTTATGGTAACTAGTTCATTAGGGTGACCAGCTGTAAAACTTCATACGGTTCTCTGCATATATAGATATGTCAATGAACTTATTACAGTAGTTTAAGTGCGATGTTTCTTTGACTTGCGGTATTCAAGTCATCTTGGTCGTGAAGACTTATGCTTTGACATCTTAAGCAAGCATCTCTGAGGAGATGTGGACCTGGGATGATTGGGCATAAGTCGAAGTGATCGAAGGTGTTTGAATAGACTATAAAGGATTCACCACTCCTTGCGAGGAGATGTATACTCATGGCTTCTCGTCGGATTGTTTCTAAAGTCTTTGGCCAAAGCATTACATGTTTAGAGTAAGGTGCTCTTGGATACATGTGCAGTAACTAGAATCCGTAGGATGAGGAAATGATACTTGGGCTAGGTGTGACGTAGTCAATCTAGTGGGGATTGACACTATAGACCATGTCCTGAACCAAGTGGGTATAAGATGTGTGAAGGGAACGGGGCACGATTCATTGTAGCTGCTGAAGGGTTTTAGAAATAGTTCTGGATCAACCGTTGATCTTTCGATTAATTGGGGATCAAGATGTACTACTAGGTGTCACTCATAATCATTCTATAATTAATGGTTAATTATAGATGGCCAACATAAATCGAGATCCTATTTGGTCACACACACAACGAGCATAATCCGAAGAATTTAAAACGAGTTTGAGAATGATATTCTCAGACCGAGAGAAACTAGATTTGGTTGGACCAAACAAGGAGCGAGCATGAAATTGTTTCAGTTGCGATGGAAGCATGGATGGGCCGAGTCTTATGAAGACATGATGGATGAACCAAATTGGTTTGGTTCTAATCTAATGGTGGAGAATAAACCAAAGGGGTTTGGTTAGTTTTAAACAAATGAACCAAAGTTGGTTCGGTTCGTTTTAACTTAAAATAGACCAACGTGGTTTGATTTATTTTAACTTAAGTTATTGGAGTGGGTTAATGGGTTTTGGTTATGAACCAATAATCATTAGGAGAATGTGTTCACTATAAAAACATGGCTTAAGGGTTTTTCGTGGATAACTTATGTGTTGGAAAACCTAGCCGCCCAACCCCTCTCCCTCTCTTCTCCTCTCCGCCACCCAAGCCACCACACCGCCTGCCTTGTGCCGCCATCCACCTTGCTTTCGGTGTCCAAGTTCCTGCCGGAGATCCTCCAGTGACCCTCCGACGACTTCCCTTGGCTCAGGTGACCAAGGTGCAGCCGGCCATCCTCTTTGGGCCGGCGCAACCCCTCCACCAAGTTGTCCAGATTTCTCGACAGCTTCCTCCCTTTGTGTAGGAGCATTGTTTGGAGGACGTTTGGAGCTCCGACAGTGGCTACCTTTCCGGGGATTTGATCTCCAGTAATCCTCATAGGTGGAGGACGAAGGATTCGTCAATCGGTTGACAAATATCTCTCCGGAGAAGCTAGTTTTGGGGACTCATTTTTGAATCCAAATTTTCATTCGGATTGTGATCTTCTCTCGATCATATCATCTTCGTCACGAGGCTAGTGACTCTTATGAAGATGAGGCTTGTAGCTTTGTGAAACTATCCCGACGATACTCGGTGTGGATACGGATAGAGGCAATTCTAGCGAGAGTTGCTCCGGTTGATGCCTTTCCCGCTGCACGTGATACGTCAGGTATACCTAGAGTAATTTTCTTTATTAAAAAATTTGAAATTGCAATTATGTCTACACATGTTTTACTATGCATGCGTGTGGTGTGTGTATTGTAATAAATTAGATTTATTGCTTTTTATTTCTTTCGTTGTGCACATGTTTATAAAACATGTTCGAACACACACTCACCGTGCTGCCGGAAACCCAACACTTTCCTTAGCTCACTATTAATAAAGCTCGTGGATAGCTATGAGGAATTGCTAAGCCGTGCAAAGAAATACATTAATGAGGAGGAAGGACTAAAGATTCGACGGGCCGAACAGACATCTGCAATGGCCCCCGCGAAATGAAGTCGCCCTGCAGCCCCCTGAGCTCCTCCTCGAAGAGAATATGTATGACCTTTCATACCAGAAGCTCCCAGGCCCCAATTATTGATGTAGGGAGCTCGCCCCACCCCTCTTTTGCATATCATGGCTGCCGACACAGTCCCTTTCCCAAGAACCTGGAAAGAGCGGGAGATGGAGTCTTACGGTTAACAAGGTATTCTGCAGTGACCGATGGGGTGTAGAAGAGTGCCTCGTAACCCTCCAACTCCTTTCTTCTGTCAATATCACAAAGAGTATGGCCATGCCAGTGGCTGATGTTTCAAGTTGCAAGAAGAGCTGAAGCACATCCGAGCCACCTACCCACATCTGTGGCATCAGACGGGAGGACCAGCAAGGCAAGGTCAGCGGCTTAACGTGGCTCATCCGGGGCCCTACAACCAGAGACCTCAGGTTACCTTCCCTCTAGACTAACAAATTCCCGTCTAGAAGGGTATTTCACAAGGAGGGCCATCAGGTGAAGGCCCATCATTTGATTTGAATGACGTCCCCACACGGGAAGTTATTCACATTATTGCAGAAGGACCTACTGATGGAGACTCCAATAGGGCTCGGAAGTCCTATGCTCACCTCATGGAGAGATTAACTATTGTAACAAAGTAGGCTATCTAGAATGCGCCACCAGTTTCCTTTGGGCAAGAAGATCTGCGAGGCGTTCTGCTACCGCATACGGATGCTCTGGTAATCCGTATTTCTCTTGCTAACTATGAGGTAGCCTAGGTCCTAGTTGATTTGGGAAGCTCTATTAACATCCTCTTTCAAGAGGCCTTTAGACATATGTAGTTGGGGAATGCATAGTTAGAGGACGTGGCTACTCCTCTATTCAAATTTGAAGGACATATGGTGCATCCCGTAGGGCAAATCTCATTGCCCCTCACTCTGGACACAAAGCCCAGCAAAAAAATTAATATTGTTCCTTTCCTCATAGTGGATGCTCCGTCCACTTATAATGCAATTTTGGGTCGTCCTTTCTTATCTATTTCTAGGCGGTAGCTTCCCCCTATCATCAAAAGGTGAAGTTTTCGATCGGGCAGCTGATCGTGGAAGCCAGAGGTGAACAGAAGGTTGCTTAAAGTTACTATGTACAGATGGTTAGGGATGACCAGAAGAAAGCCAGAGCAAACGACCCCAACGGAAAATCTGTCATGATCTCTGACGTATACGTGCTTGAAGAGTCTCCTCCCAAAGTGGGAAAAATAGAAGAGGGGGAATCTGTAGAGATAGCTCCTGGGAAAGTCACTCGAGAAGAGCTGGTGGCCTGCTTAAAAAAGAACAAAGATATCTTTGCCAAGGATGTACACGACCTAACGGGAATAGATCCTCACGTTGCTGAACATCATCTCAACATCACCAGAGGAGCCCGACCCGTCCAGCAGATGCGGCGACACTTTGGGCTTGAGAAAGATAAAGTTATAGCTGAATAAGTAGATAAGTTGTTGCAACCACATCATGTTAAAGAAATTCAATTCCATGAGTGGGTGTCTAATGTAGTTCTGGTCCCCAAGCCTTCTGAGCAGTAGAGGATGTGTATTGACTTTTATGATTTAAATAAAGCATGCCCTAAAGACTGCTACCCCTTGCCTCGCATTGATCAGTTGGTAGATTCTACTGTGGGATATGAAGTAGTATCCCTTATGGATGCCTACCAAGGATATCACCAAATACCGTTAGTGAAAGAAGATCAAAAGCAAGTCATTTTCATGACGGCGAGAGGACTGTATGCATACGTGGTGATGCCCTTCAACCTAAAAAATGATGAGGCCATGTATCAGCAGCTCATGGACAAAATTTTTACGGAGGAAAAGGGCAAGAATGGGGAAGTTTATGTCAACGATATCCTTATTAAGTCAAAAACCACTCAGGATCTAGTTACAGATCTAGATGAGACTTTTGCTACTCTGAGGCAATATAACATGAAATTGAACCCCAAAAAATGTCTATTCGGAGTAAAGAGTGGGAAGTTTCTGGGGTATATTGTAACTGAGAAGGGATTGCAAGCCAATCTAGAGAAAGTGCAAGCATTATGCAACATGAAATCACCTACTAATCTGTGAGAAACTCAAAAACTGCTGGGGAGGATCATTTCCTTGTCCCGATTTATAGCCAGATCAGTGGACAAAGAACTACCTTTCTTCTAGATTCTACGCAAAGCTGCTAAATTTCAATGGGATGATCAGTGTGAGTAGGCCTTCCAGGAATTAAAGAAATATTTAGTTGAACTACCTCTGCTAGCCAAACCAGTCGTAGGAGAGCCCCTGTGGATGTATTTAGCTATTTTAGAAGGAGCCATCAGTTCAGTATTATTAAAGCAAGCAGCAGCAACCTATTTACTACACCAGTCATATATTAAAAGGAGTTGAATCACGGTACACTGAGATGGAGAAGCTGACATATATTCTAGTTCTGATAGCCTACAAGTTGAGGTCATATTTCCTGGCCCACCCAATTAATGTTTTGACTCACAGTGAGTTGGGTAAGGTGGTGACTAAGCCTAATTTTTCAGTGCGGCTTGCTAAATGGGTTGTTGAGCTAAGCGAGTATGATATTCATTATCATCCTCGGACCATCATCAAGGCTCAGGCTCTAGCTGATTTCCTGGTAGAGGTACTTGTTGGTGTAGAAAATAGATCGGCTGAGAAAGAAGAAGGGTTGGAGGTATGGAATTTCTTTGTGGATGGATCTTCAAGATCTACGGGAAATGGAGTGGGGGTACTGTTAGTATCCCCTAAACAAGAGAAAACTCATATAGTCGTGCGCCTGGGATATCGAGCATCCAACAATGAAGTAGAATATGAAGCCATCTTAGCTTGTTACAAGCTGCCAGAGCTGTGGGAGCAATTAATGTCAGGGTCCATTCAAATTCCTAGTTAGCAGTGTTACAACTCTAGAGTGCTTTTATGGTTCGGGAAGAAAGATTGCAAAAATATTTAATGGATTTTGAGAAAGAAAAGGTTCATTTTCAACAAGTTCTTCTGCAGTAGATTCCAAGAGAAAATAACTAGAGGGCGGATGAATTGGCTCGGATAGCTAGTGCTATGGAGGGGGTAAAACAACCTAAAGCGGTCTGCATGGAAGTCCCCACCTCCTTGGTAGTATATAATGTGGAGGAGGCCATACCAGAAGTGGATCAAATCCCTGACTGGAGAACTAACATCATGGCATATTTACAACAAGGAAAGGTTCCAGAAGAAAGAAGAGCGGCATCTGTTTTGATTACCAGAGCGAAGCTATTCACCATCGTGGATGGGATCCTATATAAGGTATCTTTTGGGTGGCCCCTGTTAAAATGCCTAGGAAAGAAAGATGTTGAATGGATACTCCGGGAAATACATGAGGGTTGTTGCAGTAACCATTTGGGAGGAAGAGCCTTGTCGAAGAAAGTATTGTTAGCAGGGTACTTTTGGCCCACTCTCCATCAAGATGCAGCTCATATAGTGTAAATTTGTTTAGCCTATCAAAAGTACAACAACCGATCCGAACGATCGGCCGAGTTGATTTACATATTATGGATGAAGCGGTGGTAGACTTTCAGCAGAGGCGCGACTTAGAAGATCATTCATGAGATCACGCAATCATTTTATATACCGAGTGGCGGTGGATTACTTCTCCAAGTGGGTGGAAGTAGAACCCCTCACCAAAATCATCGAAATGTAGTAATCCAGTTTCTATGGAAGAACATCATCTGTCAGTATGGAATCCCAAGGAGATTGGTCAGTGACAATGGGTGGCAATTTCAGGGAAAGAAAATCAGAGAATGGTGTTAGAGTCTCAATATTCAGTAGGCTTTCACTTCTGTAGCTCATTCTCAGGCAAATGGGCAAGCCGAAGTGACTAATAGAATCCTCATTCAGGGGTTAAAGACTAAATTAGGTGCTCAGAAGGAAAACTGGGTGGACGAATTACCAAAAATCATGTGGGCCTACCAAACTACTCCTAAGACTGAACGGGAGAGACTCCTTTCAGTTTGGTATATGGAGCAGAGGTTGTTATCCCAGTGGAGGCCCTTTTGGATAGTGCTCGTGTGGAAGCTTACGAGACTGAGAAGAACCAAATCATCCGGGGAACTGAGTTGGATTCACTAGAAGAGAAACAAGAACAGGCATGAAGGCGAGCATAGTTTTATAAGAGAAGGGTACAACATGCCTTTAAAAAAAGGGTGGTGGCCCGAAATTTCAAGAAGGGGATTTAGTTCTGCACAAAGTCAATCCTACGAGAGACCGAGAGAAGCTGGCTCCAAATTAGGAAGGACCCTATGTGGTTATGCATCGTGTGACAGGATCGGCTTATTATTTGAAAGATGATCAAGGCAAGGAACTCCCTCGACCATGGAACACTGTACATTTGAAGTATTTCCATACCATGTAAGAAGAAAGGGATGAAGGAAAGAGTTTAGTGGGTCCCTTATGGAATATACATGACGTTCAATATGTCATCTGACATATGACAAACACGAACACAAGTGGCGAATCATTTGCATCAAAAATAATTTCCCTCCTGTGGAATAGGGAAAAAATAAAAATAAAGAGGGAGCTACATGTAACGACCAACATCCCTTAACAACGACCACCCTAAAGTGATGTATTAAATTACAATTTGAAATGGTTTGGAGGGTAACACCTGAAGTCGACTTCCCAGTGTAGAAAGAGCGCAGGCTGGTTAGCAAGAGGTAGTCCTTGATCGGCATATTGCCGAACCGCTTCGTTAAATCCATTCTGGAAAGTGGCCCACATCAGATCTATTAGGCGTTCTCGTCATCTCGAGTGATCAGAACCTCGATCTTGATGAAGCCTGAAGTAATTTTCTTGATGTTCGCGAAGAGATCGACGCATTTCGTAGTATCGATGAGATATTTGCATGATGGCATCAGCCAAGACAGATATGTCATCTACCCGAGAAGTCTGATCCTATTGCAAAAACCTCATCATTTCCATCATATCTTGGTGTATGGAGGTCGAAATCCCCTCTACAGCCTTCGTGTGGGATCTGGTGCGGACGATTTCGTTACCCAGTCGCTGGAGGGATGCCTCTTGCCTACATATGCGGGCGTGAGCGTGTGCCCTAGAAGTTATTGAGGAGTTTTCTTGTACCTCCTTGCATAAGCGGGTGCAGAGGTCAATTATTTTATCCTCAGCTCTTTGGTGTTGGGCTCGGAGGTTTGCTATGATTTCAACAACTTTTTTCTTTTCACGAAGGAGTTCAGCTATCTGTTCCTGATGATAAGCCAATTCTTGGAACATGGGAGTTATTCTATTAATATTTTCCTACTGGGCGCCCTGCAGAGCAGATAAGAGTTCCGTATGTGCCTACTGTTGCGCTTGTAATGTCGCAATGGTCCCAGCATCTTCTTGCCACTGGCGATGAGCTTCCGCTAACTAGTCTTGGCATCGTGTCAGTTCTTATAGTAGAAGATGCTCCCGACCCTGGGCAGTGGTTTGATCCTCTAGTCGTTGTTGTGCCTATTGCAGAAACTGAGCCCAGTATTGTGTGAAAGAACGTTCCAGCTCTTAATAATTCGTTAATGCCTAGGGGTCATCAATAAAGAAGAAATCATTATAGAAAAGAAACTAGCGAAGTCAGTTTGGGGAGCTTACCAATTCCAAAATGTGGTGCAGACTTTCCATCCTTGGAATTAGCTCTTCCAGGTTCAGGATTTGAGTAGCACGGTTAGAGGAAGAAGAGGGGATAGATGACACTAAGGGCGAAGGTTCACTCATAATGTGTTGGAAAAAGGTGGAGGCAATAGATTGTACAGTAGGTTCGGGAGGAGAAAAGATGATGTTTAAAGGAATGGAAGGGGGCATGGAGATAGTCGGATGTGTTGAGGAGGCTACGAATAGAGCTCTAGCCAATGGACTCGAGGAAACTGGAAAAGAAAGAGGGGAAACGAATGTCAGTTGCAAAATGTCAGAAATCGCCTGCTGCCTGACAGGGGAAGAAGAATCTGCAGGAGATAATCGGCCCAGCAAGGTAGCTGGTGACGAGGATATAGAGAGTGGTAATGAAAGGAGTGAAGGGTCGGTGGCAAAGGGGAGCATCAGGATTAAAGGTTCTTCGCTAGTAAGAGGAAGAACATTGAAATCATGGTCTATATTCAGTTGGGGAGAAACTCCTCTTAAATTTTAGGTAGTAGGGGAAGGCAGCGGGGAGGCGATTAGGGGGTGCAGAGGCGAAGATGAATGAATTGCAGCTAGCGTAGGTTCTAATGTTGATGAAGGTTTCAAAGAAGGAGAAAGAGAAGAAGTAGGGATATCCTCTACCTGTAGACGCAGGCGTGCAGCGCTCCTCAATTCAACCTGATGTTCTAAAAAATGAGGGGGCGACTTATGAATTCCCAGGACAGAAGGTGAAGAGACGGGTGAGCTAGGGTTTGTAGGTGACATCGGAGAAGAAGAAGGAGAAAGGGGTGATTGTTGGTGATCGTTTGGAAGCTAGAGGGGGGTGAATAGCGCTTTTCGTTTCTACAATTAGCGGAAGCAAACACAAATAATATATGTAAAAACAAAAAGCAATGCTAACAAAGTCTTTACGTGGTTCGGAGATAATGCTCCTACTCCACGATGATCCTTAAGGTGGATCAACCCAAGCAATTCCACTAAGAAGCTTTCTTTTACAACAAAAACCTCCTCTTCTTTACAAAGAATGAAACTTGAGCTTAGAGAGAGGAGGAGAGGATTTAAGATCACTTAGAAAGCTTGAAAAACTTGTGGGAGCTTAGGAGAAAGATCAGAATATATGCATTAGCACCTTCTTGCTCCCCTTGGGCTCTTTTTATAGGAAAGAGCCTCTTTTTCCCGTTGGAGGTCTATCATCGGCGATGACTTACATCGATGACTACCCCGATTCTAACGAGCTTACCGGATTGCGGGATTTGCGTCGCCGCCATCGCTAACGGAAGACTATCGACCGACCGCCAAGATGGCGATTCGGTAGATCTTGCATCATGCCGGCTAGTCGCTACGCACGGCCATTCTGCTTGTGGCATCGACTACTAGCTTGTATGCGCGGTCGGGTTCGAAGTCGACTCTCACCGGTTTGACCGATAACCCCGATCGCTACACCTTCCAACCTCTAATTGATTTTAAGGGATTCGACCGACACCATGTTCCAGTCGACTGGCACACCCCAAGTATGACTAATTCATACTTGAAAACATAACCTAAGCCTAGACTTAACCTTCTAGCTTCTCCATCAGCCTTGCGCCTCTAGGATTTCTCTGAGTCCACGACTCCATCCATGCGCTTGCCTTCAAAAGCTTCCTTCGGTTTCGTCATGCTTTGGGTTTCTTCTTTGCCAAAGTATGCTTGGACTTTACGCCGCCAAGACTACATGCTTGGACTTATGCCGCCAAGACTTTCCTTTGGTCTTTCTTTTCCAAGGACTGCTTGGACTTTACGCTGCCAAGACTACATGCTTGGACTTACGCTGCCAAGACCTTTCCTTTGACTTCTCTTTGCCAAGATCACACTTGGACTTGTCTTTTACCAAGTCTTCATACTTGGATTTTCCTGTCACTTAAACATGTTTACAATTAGATCACAAAACATTGCCTAACTTAGATGATTATCCAAACATCAAAATATATAAATGCTTGGGGCATTGTTGCACCAACAATCTCCCCCTTTTTGATGTTTGGCAATCATTTAAGTTAGGTCTTTAACACATACATATAAACATATTTCAATATGAATTCTAACTTAAATATCCCTTCTCCCCCTTTGACATACAACAAAAAGAGAAGAGTTTATCCAATAAGTGCAGGAAAGAATTATAATTGACACATCTTGAACAAAGGTATAAAATTGATATGAAGCTCCCCCTTAATCCAAGACATATTTCATGATGTGGAAATAACATGTGAAGCAAAGCATAAGCAATAGAATGGGCAAATATGTCCTAGCCTTGCACCAACAATTATAGAAATAAGGGATGTAGCTCCCCCTAAACCAGTGCATCAAGAAAATCTGTCTTTCCATACAAGTTATCATGTATATACTGTGGAAATCATATAACGTCCAAAATCGAACCTTTTAACCGATGAAAAACCTTTTTCTATTCCAAAACAGTGTCACCGGTTCGACCGAATTGGCATCGACCAATCGGCGTATGGATCGCTAATAATAACATGATCGTGATATCGACAAATCGAAATTGAATTTTCAATCAAGGTTTAAAAATGCGTAGAAAATTCCGTGGATGTCCAAAAATCACGAAACTCGTCATACACATTTTATTCGACTAATATAACATATGAAAAATATTAGACGAAAAACACGCTCATCAGATTAATGGATTGATACGATATTCAAAATAACAAAAATATGACGCAAAAAGTGTAATTGTATCGTATCAATATTCATAACTTCGTACTATATGCTCAACTTCTAAACTTGACAAATAACAAGTTTTAGGCACTGATAGAAATGAACTAAACAAAAACACAATTTCATTTCATTAATCAAAAGTCATTACACAAGTAGGAGTTTATGTCATACATACGGCCAAAAAGAAAATAACAAAAACATGCTAGCTAACGATCGTCGTCCTCAGCATCCATCGGTGCAGATGATGAACCATCGTGAGGAGGTGGGTGTCCAGGTGCAGTAGGGCGGAGAATCGCCAAAATGTCCTGCTGTTGCCGATGCATCCCTCTCACGAGGGAGAGGAGCTCCTGATGCTCCCGGCGAAGCTCCTATTGGCCCAAGCGCAGCTCCTCAAAATGTGTGTCTACCCTCTCTGCAAAAGCATCGAAGCGGGCAATGAAGGATGTGTCTGCGACAAGATGCATCGCTGCGGAGTCTCCTCCGCGATCGGCTCCTCAAGAACACCCTCAAGATCTCCTTCCGCAAAGATCCTCTCGGTGCGAGCACCACCTGCTGGCCGTCGTGCAGGGTCCTAGAAAACGGACCCTCTGTTGGCCTTCAAGCCCGCCAAGGAGAAGCTCCGACGAGTCATCTGGTCATATTTTCTATTCATGATTTTAATGATTCCTATGTTGACATCAATGCCTACGGAGCTGAGCCACTGAGTAAGGATATTTCCAAAAGGTATATCAACCTTCCCATTGTTTGGCCTTATGAAAGATGGAATGTATTGAGACCATTATTGATGTCTAAGTATTGACGAAGGATATGCATGAGAAGGAAGTGTGTAGGTCGAACCAAGGCCAAACCACAGGTAACTATAGAGAGAAGACAATGAGCAATGACCTTATAAAGGACATTGTCAGAGACAGAAAGTTCTTGTGATTGAAATAGATTGGTGTTCAAAGGTCGAGGAGAGTGATAGAAAGTAGTATGAAGGGAATCTAAAGAAATCTCCTCAAAGGGAGGTGGAAGAGGTTCACTCCAAGATGGATACAAAATGAAATCATTCTCGGAAGAGAGACATCCGAGAAAATTAATCGTTGAAATCCAGATCAGCCGAGCAACGCGAGTCCGATCTCACCCATCTCCAACCGGTCGCAAGTTGTTGAAAAATTCAGAAAGAAGAGTGATATTTACATGATGTTCACAAAAAACTAATGATTCAAGTTTGTAGTGTTGGATGATTTGAACAATATCAAAACAGTAGTCTTTAAGAAATTTTGGATCCATTGATCGAGGTGGAATAAGTTGGAATTTATTTTTATTGAAGGCACTTTCAAGTGCGGAGTTTGGAAATCGAGGATCGACAGAGGGTGGAGGGTTTGACGGGCCCTCGTTGGTCGGAGGTGCCCGGGCACGCTTAGTAGCATAATGCTTAAGTCTAAATGTGCCAAAAGACAACAAAACAAGCATGCACAATGTAGGTTAAGGATGATGCATGCACAGAGACAACAAAATAAGCACCAGTTAGTGAAACAAAATTATAGGAACAAACAAACTATGATCAGGGATGAGAGTTTACCTAGGCGGCATGGTGAAAGATCAAGGAACAGTGCCGAATGCGAGTGTTCACGAAACCCTAGCCGAGTGAGCGATCTTCAGTGGAAACTAGGGCGTGAACGGGGTGACAAGAGGAGGTCCTCGAGTCGGAGAGCACTCCAAATGGGAGCACCGGTCGGTGAAGTCGCCGGAAAAATGAGGGAGAACGGCTAAAAGGTGCGGTGGAAGTTCGTCGGAAGAGGAAGAGGAGAGAAAATCGGGAAGCTTTGGCGAGTCGAACCGGTGGAAAGCCCTAAAAACTGCGACATCAGTCGAACCGGCCAGTCGCATACGAGCGCTTCTGTGCGCGGCAGTCGACTGCCATAAATGGCAGTCGAACTGATAGCGATCAGTCGAACCGGCCAGTCGCATACGAGCGCTTCTGTGCGCGGCAGTCGACTGCCATAAATGGCAGTCGAACTGATAGCGAACCGGGTAAGTCCGGTTCGATATCGTCGTATCAGTCGAACTGGCGATAGGCGCCAGTCGACTGATATCAGTCTGATAGCCTTTTTGGCTAGATTAAAAAATTCATAATTAATTCAATAAGGATCAAAAAATTATGAAATTTTGTGGTTAATATTGTTAGATCATTTCCTATCAAGGAAAAATTATTTTAAAATTATATCACCTCTGGATTTTGATATTGACACAATCTTGAGATTTTGCAAAAGTTATGATATTTTTTGCAAACTTTGTATCACTTTGGCTTATCAATAGAAAATTGTTTCTCAAGGTTTGATAGACATAGTTTAAATCTTATTTTATTTGACATTTCCAATCATATTCTTGGAGCTATATGCACATTAATTGTACATAGGCCTTCCCAATGATTGGTCCAATGAAGGATTAATGTCTCTAGATGACACTTTAGCTCATGATAATGCATCATAACAAGCATGATGAACCAAGTGCATCTTCCTAACATCTCACATGATTTCTAGGTGGCTAAAAACACAAATCATGATTTCTTAGGTCTATTGTGAGATGGTTAGAGGTATAAAACCTAGATTTTTTATGGTATCATGCAAACCTACACTTCTATTCTATAAAGCACATTCCAAGTTCTCTCCTAAGTGATGAAAATTCTATTTCGGGGAGAGGCTTGGTAAAGATGTCGGCTAGGTTGGACTTAGATTCAATGTAATTAAGTTCAATGTCTCCCTTAGCCACATGAACTCTAATGAAGTGATGTTTCACTTCAATGTGCTTAGTCCTAGAGTGATGCACCGGATTTTTGGTCAAATTAATGGTGCTCACATTATCACAAAATACTTTCATGTTGGAGTAAGATAGTTCATAATCTTCTAGGGTATGTTTCATCCATAGTAGTTGAGCTACACAATCACCCATAGCCACATATTCGGCCTCGGTGGTAGATAATGCAACGCAAGGTTGCTTCCTACTACTCCAACTAACTAGGGAGGACCCAAGGAATTGACATCCACCACTAGTACTCTTCCGATCCAATTTGCAACCAGCATAATCGGAATCGGTGTACCCAATCAAATCAAAAGACCTAGTCCTAGGGTACCATAATCCTACATTTATTGTGCCTTTAACATATCTTAATATTCTCTTAACGGAAACTAAATGAGATTCTTTAGCACATGATTGATACCTAGCACATATACCAACCGCAAATAATATGTCGGGTCTACTAGCGGTTAAGTACAAGAGACTACCAATCATGCTCCTATAAAGTGTAAGATCTATTTGTTTTCCTTCACTATCACTATCTATTTTAGTATTGGTTGCCATTGGAGTTGAAACCACCTTAGCATTTTCCAAACTAAATTTCTTAATCATTTCCTTAGCATATTTGGTTTGATAAATATAAATACCTTCACTAGTTTGTTTGACTTGCAATCCTAGGAAGAAATTTAATTCCCCAACTAGACTCATTTCAAACTCTTTTTCCATATTTTGAATAAAGTCCTAAAGGAGTTCATCATTTGTTGACCCAAAGATAATATCATTAGCATATACTTGGGCTACAAAGATGCCCTTAGATGTTGACTTTATAAAGAGAGTTTGATCTATACTACCCCTTTTAAAATCCTTAGAAATTAAGAAAGATGATAATCTTTCATACCAAGCCCAGGGAGCTTGTTTCAAACCATATAAAGCTTTCCTAAGTTTGTATACATGGTTTGGATAGTCCATATTTTCAAACCCGGGAGGTTGTTCTACATATACCTCCTCCTTAATAAACCCATTTAGGAATGCCGATTTGACATCCATTTGATGGAGTTTGAAACTCATATAGGAGGCATATGCTAAAAGTATTCTAATGGACTCTAACCTAGCAACCGGTGCATATGTTTCATCATAATCAAGTCCTTCAACTTGATTAAAACCCCTTGCAACTAATCTTGCTTTATTTCTAGTGATATTTCCTTGGTCATCTAGTTTTTTCCTAAAGACCCATCTTGTAGTAACAATGGTGTTATCACTTGGTCTAGGAACTAACTCCCATACTTGACTCCTTTCAAATTGAGTCAATTCATCTTGCATTGCTAAGATCCAATCCGGATCAAGTAATGCATCTTTAATTGTTTTGGGCTCAATTTGAGAAATTAGAGCTATATGACTAGTGGGATCCCTATGGAATGACCTAGTCCTAACTCCTTGAGATAATTCACCCACAATTTGATCTAAGGGGTGACTTTGATGAACTCTTATGGTTCTAGGAGGTGTACTAATTTGGTTTTGATCATGATCAACATCAATCCTATGCTCATCATCGGAATCATCCTTTGCTCCCCCTTGATTCAATCCTCCCCCTTGATCATTACCCCCTAAGGTTAAATCTTGAAATTGTTGGGTAATTTCTTGATTTTCATTATTAATATCATCATTAATAGAGCATTTCCTAGGATATGTATTTGAGGATTCATCAAATTGAACATTTGAAGATTCTTCAATCCTTTGAGTCCTTTTATTGTAAACTCTATACCCTACACTAGTGGATGAGTATCCAACTAGGATTCCCTCATCCGCTTTGGACTCAAACTTACCTAGGTTGTCTTTGGTATTTAAAATATAGACTTTGCATCCAAAGACCTTAAAATAATGAATTGTTGGAATTGTACCATTCCACAATTCAAATGGAGTTTTTCCTAAAATCCTATGAATCAATACCCTATTTTGGATATAGCAAGTGGTATTAACCGCTTCCGCCCACAAGTAGCTAGGTAAGGAGTACGCATTAAGCATTATCCTAGCCGCTTCTTGTAGGGCACGATTTTTCCTTTCCACAACCCCATTTTGTTGGGGTGTTGTAGGACAAGAAAACTCATGTTTGTACCCTTGTTCTAAGCAAAAAGTTGAAAAGTTAGAATTCTCAAATTCTCCACCATGATCACTACGGATCCGATTGATTTTGAGTTTTCTTTCATTTTCTACTCTTTTGCTAAATCCTATGATTATTCCTAAGGTTTCATCTTTATTTTTTAAGAAAAATACCCAAGTAAACCTAGAGAAATCATCTGCTATTACCAAGCAATATTTACTACCAATTATAGAGGGGGTACTATGGCAATCAAATAAATCCATATGTAAGAGTTCTAATGGTAAAGCGGTACTAAGTAAATTTTTACCTTTGTGTGATGTTTTTGATTGTTTCCCTTCTTGGAATGCATCACACATTTTGTCCTTGAGAAATTTGACTTTGGGCAACCCTTTGACTAACTTCATTTTTGCTATTTTGGCTATCTTCTTCATGTTTATGTGTCCTAGCCTCCTATGTCAAAGCCAACTTTCTTCCTCTTTTGCAATAAGACACTTAGTGGAAGCATTAGTAGCATAGGATAAATCAACATAATATATATTTGATTTCCTAAAGCCTACTAACATGCAATCATTTAGAGTTTTGTGTCTTATAAAACATTTTGAGGAATCAAATCTAACATCAAAGTTTGCATCACATAGTTGACTTACACTAAGTAAATTAAATTTCATATTTTTAACTAATAGCACTTTATGAATGGCAAGGTTGGGGGATACCTCAATTGTGCCCTTTCCTAGAATCTTAAGTTTGTCGCTATTACCAAATGATACCTTTCCCTTGCTAGTGTGGTTGATAGTGGAGAACTTCTTCTCATCACCGGTCATATGCTTTGAGCACCCACTATCAACTATCCACAAGCTTGGTTCTTCTACCTATATCACATAAAAAAATACAATCCTTAGGTACCCAAATCTTAGGACCACTAGCATCAATTATAAATATCTTAGGTACCCAAGCCTTTCTACCCTTGCTTTTAATTATGGATTTTCTACTAACAAGGGATGTGAATGCTACCTCCTTTTCCTTAGGCCTATATCCTAATCCGGCCTTATTGTAGATGGCCCTTTGATCCTTAATAATCATGTCTAGGTATTTTGAACCATTGGTGAATTTTTCTAAGCATGCTCTTAATTTACCTATTTCTTTTCTTAATTCATCATTTTCATCCCTAAGGGTACATTTATCGTTATCACTAGATAATTTACCACATGATGAATCTATACTCTTAAGTGATTTGATCTCTATTTTTAGATCCTTAATCCTAGTTTTCGATCTATTTAAAGCATTTTGTAAACATGCAATAGTCTTGTAAAGTAAATCTACTTTAGGTGAGTTGTTTACCTCATCATCATCACTTGATGATGATTCGTCGCTTGATGAAGAGGATGAAGACTCCTCACTTGAACTCCTGTTTTCTTCCTCTAAAGCCATGAGGGCTAGATTCCGGGTGGCATGGCATACTTCTTCATCATCGGAAGTGTCTTCCATGCTTAGGGTGTCCCAAGTTTGAGCCACCATTGCTTCTTTCTTCTTCTTTTCCTTCTTCTCCTTATGCTTCTTTTCTTTCTCCTCTTTCTTCTTTAGTTCCAGGAAATTTGGCTTGATGTGCCCTTTCTTATTGCAACCATAACAAGTTACATTAGATGAAGAATTTGAATTATTTGAAGATTTACCTCTTGAGGATTGGAACATCCTCTTCACATCTTTCTTGGTGAGTCTTCTTGACTTCTCACCAAACTTCTTGACGTAATGTACCACCTCGCTTGCCGATAACTCATCTTCACTACTTGATGAGTCTTCCTCGGATTCGGATGAGGAGGACACTTCCTTCTTCTCTTTCTTCTTCATCTCCTTCTTTCCTACAAAAAGAGCTATACCCTTCTCTTTGGATGAAGTGTTAGCTTGTTCATGTAATTGAAATTCACAAAATAGCTCATCTAACTTAACTAATGAAAGATCCCTAGAGACCTTATAGGCATCTACCATTGAAGCCCATAAGGTGGTTATAGGGAAAGCTTGTAACACATACCTTACAAGGTCTTGGTTGTCGACCTTCTCACCTATAACATGTAGTCCGTTGACTACTTCCTTGAAATGCCCATGCATTTGGCTCACGGTCTCGTTTGTCTTCATGGTGAAGCTTTGGAGTTGGCCAATCAAAAGATCTCTCTTGGCCCTTCTTGTTTCTTTGGATCCTTCGTTGAGTTCGATGAGCTTCTCCCAAAGCTCTTTTGCGGAGTTGAAGGGCCCGACTTTAGAGAGTTGCTCCTTGGATAGACCACATTGAAGTGTGGTCATTTCTTTTGCATTTGCTTGTGCTTTCTTGGCCACCTCTCTTGTCCAATCTTTTGTCGGTAGTGGTGCTCCGAATTCGTCGACTGACTTTTCGAATCCATCTATAATACTAAACCAATTTTCAATATCATTCATTAAGTAATACTCCATCCTACCTTTCCAATATTTGAAGTCGTTGCCATCGAAGAACGGAGGTCTCGCCGTGCTATACCCCTCTTGAAAAGCCATCTTTGCTCCGGTTGATTGCTAGATCTTCTGATGCGATCCGGGCTCTGATACCACTTGTTGGTGATCATTTGAAAGCTAGAGGGGGGGGTGAATAGCGCTTTTCATTTCTACAAGAGTAATTAAATGAAGCAAACACAAATAATATATGTAAAAAACAAAAGCAATGCTAACAAAGCCTTTACGTGGTTCGGAGATAACGCTCCTACTCCACGGCGATCCTTAAGGTGGATCAACCCAAGTAATTCCACTAAGAAGCTTTCTTTTACAACAAAAACCTCCTCTTCTTTACAAAGAATGAAACTTGAGCTTAGAGAGAGGAGGAGAGGATTTAAGATCACTTAGAAAGCTTGAAAAACTTGTGGGAGCTTAGGAGAAAGATTAGAATATATGCATTAGCCCCTTCTTACTCCCCTTGGGCTCTTTTTATAGGAAAGAGCCTCTTTTCCCATTGGAGGTCTATCAGTCGACTGATGACTTACATCAGTCGACTGCCACCGATTCTAACAGCTTCTGAACAACCGGATTCGCGGGATTTGTCGTCGTCATCGCCAACGGGAAGACTATCAGGCGACTTCCAATAGTGGCGATTCGTGATCTGCTCGTGGTGGAGCTAGTCGGCTATGGGGCCATTCATTTATGTGATCGACTACCAAAATGGCAATGTTGCCGGCTTGTATCAGCGGTCGGGTGCAGTCGACTCTCACGATTCGGTAGGATAACCCCTGATCATTGCTAACAACCTTCCAACCTCTAATCTGCATTTTAAGGGCGTTCGGCCGACACCATGTTCGGTCATTGCTGCTAAGTATGACTAATTCATACTTGAAAACATAACCTAAGCCTAGACTTAACCTTCTAGCTTCTCCATCAGCCTTGCACCTCTAGGATTTCTCTGAGTCCACGACTCCATCCATGTGCTTACCTTCAAAAGCTTCCTTCGGTTTCATCATGCTTTGGGTTTCTTCTTTGGCAAAGTATGCTTGGACTTTACGCCGCCAAGACTACATGCTTGGACTTATGCCGCCAAGACTTTCCTTTGGTCTTTCTTTTCCAAGGACTGCTTGGACTTTACGCCGCCAAGACTACATGCTTGGACTTACACTGCCAAGACCTTTCCTTTGACTTCTCTTTGCCAAGATCACACTTGGACTTGTCTTTTACCAAGTCTTCATACTTGGATTTTCCTGTCACTTAAACATGTTTATAATTAGATCACAAAACATTGCCTAACTTAGATGATTATCCAAACATCAAAATATATAAATGCTTGGGGCATTGTTGCATCAACAGTGATGATGGAAAGGTTATACTAAGCGCATTTGGCACTATTGAGAAGGAGGTTTCGGAGGAATGAAAAGGAGAAGGGGGCACTGGAATAGGGATGGTGGGAACGGATGAAGACAAAATAGGGGATGAAGGTGGAGGCGTTGTAGTCTGTTGGCCTTTCCTTCGCCCAGACCCTTGGCGGTTCTTCGCTAGCAGTTGTTGAAAAAGAGAATGCATCTTATTTATTGAGGAGAAAAGAAACACAGAAGCTGGTTAATGGAGCACAGGGAGTTATCGCTGGCGGAGAGGAAGAAGAAGGTTAAAAGCAAGAAGAAGACGGAAATGAAAAAGACGGAAGACGAAAAGTCTTAAATGGGGCACCAGATGGGCTTATGGTGTTAATTGGGCTTCAAAGTAGAGATGTGGGCCCTTAGGAGGTGTGAAATTGTAATTTATTATTTTTATAACCCATTATCCGCCAGGACCGTTGTCTTTGCATGGTAGAAGAACGAAAGCATCTAACTTCAGAGCAAAGATATGACCCCTGAAGGTATACTTCTCATTTTTCTTTAAAGATTGCCCTCAGCCAAAACCATTGTCCCTGTTTAACGGATGAACGAAGAAATAATGGCAGTGTGAAAAAAATCTTCTGATTTGAGGGAGCGAAGCCCTAGGTCAGATTGTTATACTTTTTGTGGCTCTGAGTTATCCGAAGTCGTTATCCTCGTGCGGTGGTGGAATGGAAGAGTAGGATTTAAGGTAAAAACACCTGTGAGAAATGGCAGAGTGAAAAATTTTCTTCTAACCTGAGAGGGAAAAGACCTAGATCATGTCGTTACACTTTTTTATGTTTCAGCACTAGCCGAAGCCATTATCCCCGTGCGATGGTGGAACAGAGTAGGGTTTAAGAACACCTGTGAAGAATGACAGAGTGAAAAATTCCCCCGACCTAATGGGGTGAAGTCCTAGATCAGGTCGGCACACTTTTTATGGCTCGGTGTTAGCTGAAGCTGTTATCCCTGTGTCGTGGTGGAACGGAGGAGTTGGGTATAACTGCACATTTGTGATGAAACACAAGTCTGAAGCCTTTGAAAGGTTCAAAGAATTCAGAAATGAAGTAGAAACACAGCATGCCTTGAAACAAACACCTTTTGTTCCACAGGATGAT
Source organism: Wurfbainia villosa (assembly GCA_025175895.1). Taxonomy (NCBI): domain Eukaryota; kingdom Viridiplantae; phylum Streptophyta; class Magnoliopsida; order Zingiberales; family Zingiberaceae; genus Wurfbainia; species Wurfbainia villosa. The sequence continues at coordinate 57,926,421 of CM045988.1, forward strand.
AGAATTGGTAACCCCTTGCTTCCTTAGGGTATCCAATAAACAGACATTTATCAGACTTAGCATCCAATTTGTCTGATACTATCCGCTTCACATAAGCAGGACAACCCCATATCTTCAAGTAAGATACATGAGGTTTCTTACTATTCCATATCTCATATGGAGTAGTTGAGACTACCTTGGTAGGCATTCTGTTTAACAAGTAAACAACTATCTGAAGTGCATAGCCCCAAAAGGACTTGGGAAGAGTCGCATGATTCATCATTAACCTGACCATGTCCAACAAGGTCCGGTTACGCCTCTCAGATACACCATTATTCTGTGGTGTATATGGCGGAGTCCATTGAGACAATATGCCATTGTCTCTTAGATAATCAAGAAACTCTTGACTTAAGTATTCACTACCTCGATCCGATCGAAGTATTTTAATACTCTTGTCATGTTGTTTCTCTACTTCATTTCTGAATTCTTTGAACCTTTCAAAGGCTTTAGACTTGTGTTTCATCAAGAACACATACCCAAACTGTGAGTGATCATCGGTGAAGGTAATGAAGTAGCTATAGCCTCCTAATGCTTGAGTTGACATAGGTCCACATACATCAGTATGTATTAGACCTAGTAACTCTCCCACTCGTTCATCCTTTCCAGTAAAAGGTAACTTAGTCATCTTGCCTTTTAAGCATGATTCGCATGTATCGTATGAATCCAATTCAAACGATTCCAAAATTCCACATCGGTGTAATTCGGACATGCGTTTCTTGCTTATATGGCCAAGACGACAATGCCACATATAGGAGTCTATTTGATTATCCTTTCGAGCACGCATGTTTCTCATTTCGATATTGAAAATGTCACTGGATACGTCCAACGTATAAATGTCATTACTCAAAGTTCCAGTTCCATAAAGTACGCCATTCAAAGTTATATAACAACAATTGTTACTAAACGTCAAATGGAAACCATTTCTATTTAAACAGGAAATAGAAACAATGTTATTTATTAGAGAAGGAACATAATAGCAATTGTCCAGTTCCAAGACTAGTTCACTAGGGAGCTTCAGCAAATAAGTTCCGATGGCGACCACAGCAACCTTTGCTCCATTGCCAACTCGCAAATTTGACTCCCCTCTGACAAGTCTTCTTCTATTCCTTAGCCCCTGTATGTCATTACATATATGCGAGCCACACCCAGTATCCAATACCCAAGTGTCTAAGGAAATAGAATGACAATCAATAACGAAGATACCTGAAGAGGATGGGGCATCTGATGCCTTCTTCTTCTTCATCGACTCAAGATAAATCTTGCAGTTTCTTCGCCAATGGCCCTACTTGCCATAATGATGGCAAGTGCCCTTTTGAGCTGGTTCTACCTTTTAGCCTTTTTCTTCTTCCCCTTCTGTTGTTCCTTTGACTCCCTCTTAGAACCTTTCTTCGAGGAATCAACTAACAACACCGTCCCCTGCTCATGCTTCTCAGAAGGCTCCACAGTCTTCAGCATGTTGAGCAGTACCACAGATGAACCTTCTTACATCTCAGAGGTGAAGAGGAGCTTGAAGACTTTGAACCTTTCGAATCTCACTTGCTCATCAACCAACTCATAAAGATTAAGGACTACGATATGAGCATCCATATGCTCATGCTGCTTTCATAGCTTGGGTTCCATCATGGCTAGCATGATGCAACTCATTTGTTCAGAATCACTCACATGTTTTTGATAGGCCAACAATTGGTCCAGAGTTGCATCGTCACTAGGACGGGCGGGAAGAGGCGCTTCGAGGACATTTGCAAGCTTTTCAACCTTGAGAACAATTCTCAAGCTTCTAAGCCAGTCCAAGAAGCTCGGCCCAGTCAATTTATTCGAATCTAAAATGGAACGCAAATTCAAAGACATCATGATCAATCTTAGAAATACAAAACGAGCATATATGAGAAAATGATTTTTAAAAATGCATCAATATACATTTATAAATCCCATTCATTTTTCGAATTTCAAAAACCCCAAAATCACTTCGGGAGATCGTAGGTCCATCTCCGAATGGGCTGATATCCATCATAGTTATGAACAACCTTGGAGAGAGACCAACAAGCCATTCATAACTACGACGATAGGTATCAACTATACCGATTGCATATCACGTATATGCAACTATCACAATGTGCTATCAACTAATTGAATGTTCACACATACATCGGGTTGTTAACACATTAACAAGTATGCATCATATGCATAGCACCCAACATCACCTCCCTTTACATCGACCTTGGAGAGAGTCCAACAAGCCGATGCTCCAGGTTAAAGCCAACCCATTAATCGGAAATAGTTTTAATATGGTTAGAGCGCATTCAACCAATTAGCCCAGCTTGGAGAGAGTCCAACAACCAAAGCTAACGATTGACCTCTGACTCTTACCATATTAGTATTAAACTATTCCATGGTTTGAACATGTTCGGGTTTGAGCCGGGCTTGGAGAGAGTCTAACAACCCAAACAAGAAACGGAACTCTGGTTCTAACCATATTAATGGAAGGTGTAGGCTTTAATATTGTTTAAGGGTTTTATGTCTCATCCTCTTTGCATGCAAATAACTATTATCTACATGGCATGGCATACATGGCATACATCTACATGTCACGACACGCATGGCATAATGTTATGCAACTAATGCAATTACATGGCATACAATTATGTCATGTACATAATTTCCTTATTTGTCATAACTATTTATGGAAATAAAATATGTTTAAGATTTGATTCTCCAAATCAAATCATGATTGAATTAGGAAACAAATTTCCAAATCTAATCACATATTTTATTTATGAAAATAATTGATTAAGGAAAATCAATTTAGGAAACCAATTTCCTAAATCATCAAAACAACTTATGGAAATAAAATATTTTAAGATTTGATTCTCCAAATCAAATCATGATTAAATTAGGAAACAAATTTCCAGAATCTAATCAAATATTTTATTTATGGAAAATATCAATTTCCATAAATACTTCCAACTTTCCAAAAGTGGAAGATTTCCATAAATACATCTAGACTTTCCAAAATTGAAAAATTTCCATAAATACTTCTAAATTTCCAAAATTAGAAAATTTCAAGAAATAACATTATGACTATCGCAAAACCATTTTACGATTATGTCGAAACACAACCCGGGCTCTGATACCACTGTTGGGTTTCCGGCACCGCGGCGTGTGTGTGTTCGATCACGTTTCGTAAACATGAGCACAGCGGAAGCAATAAAAATAATAAATCTACATTTATTACAACACACACATCACATGCATGCATAGTACAACAAGTGTAGACATAACCATAAATTTAAATTTGCAATAAAAGGAAGTTTAACTACGTTATACCTTTCGTATTACGTGTAGCGGGAACGACATCAACCGGAACGATCCTCGCTAGAATCGTCTCTATCCGTATCCATGCCAAGTATCCTTAGGATGACTTCGCTAAGCCACGAGCTTCGTCTTTGTACGAATTACTAGCTTGTGTTTCTAGAGAAAGAGTTTCTCTTGCAAGAAAACAGTGGGAGTGTCGTCGAGCTTGAGGAGGCTCGAGAGACTCAAATAGACATTGATGAGATACCTGGTGAAGCACAACAGCTGACAACTCATAGTGATGGGCAATCGGCTGGACCTATTGTAACACCACATCTTCGTAGATCTGGTAGGACACGCAATATTCCTGAGAGATATGGATTTCTCGTAAGCGAATCGAACGACGTGTTACTCATTGATGATGAGGAGCCTACCAGTTATGAAGAAGTGATGACAAGTTCAGAAAGGGATAAGTGGCTTGAAGCCATGAAATCGGAAATGGATTCCATGTATGAAAACTAAGTTTGGAACTTGGTTGACCCACCTGAAGGCATAAAGCCTATAGGGTGCAAGTGGGTTTTCAAGAAGAAAACCGACATGGATGGTAATGTGATTACCTATAAGGCTAGATTGGTGGCGAAAGGATATCGTCAAAAACAAGGTGTTGATTATGACGAAACCTATTCGCCTGTAGCCATGCTTAAATCCATTCGGATGCTCCTGGCCATAGCGGCTCATTATGATTATGAGATATGGCAGATGGATGTGAAAACAGCTTTCCTTAATGGAAACCTGCTCGAGGACATGTATATGATACAGCCTGAGGGTTTCACATCGGTTGATAAAACCAAGGTATGCAAATTGCGATGGTCCATTTATGGATTGAAGCAAGCATCCAGGAGCTGGAATATCCGTTTTGATGAGACAATCAAAAAGTTTGATTTCTCACAAAATCCAGACGAACCTTGTGTGTACAAGAAGGTTTGTGGGAGTGCAGTCGTGTTCCTAGTATTGTATGTCGATGACATATTACTTATAGGAAACGATGTCTCAATCTTACAGTCAGTGAAGGTTTAGTTATCCAAGACATTCTCCATGAAAGACCTGGGAGAAGCAACCTACATCCTCGGGATTAAGATCTATAGAGATAGATCGAAACGGTTGCTTGGTCTTTCACAGTCTACATATATAGACCGAGTGCTAAAGAGGTTTAGCATGTCGGAATCCAAGAAAGGTTACCTACCCATCAGGCATGGGGTACACCTTTCGAAGTCTATGTGTCCGCGCACAGAAGACGAGAGGATTTGCATGAGTAAGATTCCCTATGCATCCGCAATAGGATCTATCATGTATGCTATGTTATGTACGAGGCTCGATGTATCGTATGCTCTAAGTGTCACGAGCAGATACCAGTCTGATCCAGGAATGGATCATTGGGTGGCTGTCAAGACGATCCTTAAGTACTTAAGAAGAACTAAGGATGCGTTCCAAATATATGGAGAAGGGCACATGGTGATACGCGGGTATACGAATTCCAGCTTCTAGACATACAAGGATGATTCCAGGTCTCAGTCTGGATACGTGTTCACCTAGAATGGAGGCGCAATAAGTTGGAAAGGTTCCAAGCTTGACACTATAGCGGATTCTGCCACTAAGGCAGAATACATTGCAGCTTTAGAAGCAGCAAAGGAAGCGGTTTGGATCAAGAAGTTCATCTCTGAACTTGATGTGGTCTCATCAATGATCCAAACATGTGCTTCGCCGCTATCATCTTATCAAAGAGATCATCAGTAGGAACGAAATACAAATCGAGAAAATTCCCACTGAAAGGAACTTAGCGGATCCTTTGACTAAGGCATTACCTCAAAGTAAGTTTGAGGGTCATGTTAGAGCTTATGGTATTGGATACCGTAGCGATTGGCATTAGGCCAAGTAGGAGTCTGTTAGTAATATATGAGAGATGTCCTAAGGCAATCGCCTTATGTATGAACCATTTATATGATAAATGAAGATTCACTATTTGAGTATACATGTTTTATGTATTTGATTGGATCTTAAACTCATTTACTGAATGTCCACGATACGATTCACAGCATGAGAGACTTTGTGATTGGATCACAACTAGTGAGTATCTCTACATGTGTAATTGTGATGTATCGGAATTATCCCTAGTCGATGAATTGATGAATCTGGACACCATCAATTCTGTTGAGACTAGCACGAGGTATACTCCTTGGTGTATCCAAGCAGCTGATTCTCACTGGCTGGAGACATAGTGATGTCCGGAGTTAATCGTGGATGCTAGTTATGGTAACTAGTTCATTGGAGTGACCAGCCGTAAGACTTCATATGGTTCTCTGCATATATAGATATGTCAATGAAGTTCTTACTGTGGCTTAAGTGCAATGTTCCTTTGACTTGCGGTATTCAAGTCATCTTGATCATGGAGACTTATGCTTTGACATCTTAAGCAAACATCTCTAAGGAGATGTGGACCCGGGATGATTGGGTATAAGTCGAAGTGATCGAAGGTGTTTGAATAGCCTATAAAGGATTCACCACTCCTTGCGAGGAGATGTATACCCAGGGCCTCTCGTCGGATTGTTACTAAAGTCTTTGGCCAAAGCATTACATGTTTAGAGTAAGGTACTCTTCGATACATGTGGAGTAACTAGAATCCGTAGGACGAGGAAATGATACTTGGGCTAGGTGTGACGTGAGTCGACCTAGTGAGGTGACACTATAGACCATGTCTGAACCAAGTGGGTATAAGATGAGTGAAGGGAATGGGGCACGAATCATTCGAGTTGAAGGGTTTTTGAGAAATAGTTCTGGATCAACCGTTGATCTTTTCGGTTAATTGGGGATCATGATGTACTACTAGGTGCCACTCATGATCATTCTATAATTAATGGTTAATTATAGACGGCCAACATAAACCGAGAACCTATTTGGTCACGCGCTGGCGTAATCCAAAGGATTTAAAAGCGAGCTTGAGAATGGGATTCTCGGACCGAGAGAAACTAAGTTTGGTTGGACCAAACATGGAGCGAAACATGAAATCGTTTGATCGCAATGGAAGCGTGGATGGGTGTCTTATGAAGACATAATGGATGAACCAAAATGATTCGGTTCTAATGCAATGGAGGAGAATAAACCAAAGGGTTTGGTTTATTTTAAACGAATGAACCAAAAGTTGGTTCGGTTCGTTTTAACTTAAAATAAACCATCATGGTTTGGTTTATTTTAACTTATCTTAATGGAGCGGGTTAACGGGCCTAATGGTTATGATCCAATAACCATTAAGAGAATTTGTTCTCTATAAAAGAAGGCTTAAGGGATAATTAAGCCCTAATCCACAACCCTAAGTTGCCGCCCACCTTTCCTTGGAGAAATTCGGCGCAAACTCTCCTCTTCCTTGCCGTCGCCCACCTTGAGGCTTCAACCGGCATCCAGAAGGTGTTGACCTTCCCCCTCGCCGGCGTCGAGCTGCTGCCGGTGGTACTCCGGTGATCTTCTTTAGGTTTGGCATCAAGGTGTGCTCTATCTTCCCTTGGTTGGCCGACGCCTATCTCCTCCACCAAAGCTGTCTAGTTTTTCTGGACAGCTTGTTCTCCTCTCGTCGGAGCATCGTTTGGACAACGGTTAGAGCTCCGACAGTGGCTAACTTACCGGGGATTCGATCTCTGGTAATCCTCTGAGGTGGAGGATGAAGGATTCGTCAATCGGTTGACGAATACCTCTCCGGAGAAGCGAGTTTTGAGGACTCGTTTTGGATCCGAATTTGGATTCGGATCGTGATCATCTCTCGATCACGTCGTCTTCAACACGAGGCTAGTAACCCATACGAAGATGAAGCTTGTGGCTTAGCGAATTCATCCTAAGGATACTCGGCGTGGATACGGATAGAGACGATTCTAGCGAGGATCGTTCCGGTTGATGCCGTTCCCGCTACACGTAATACGAAAGGTATAACGTAGTTAAATTTCTTTTTATTGCAAATTTAAATTTACGGTTATGTCTACACTTGGTGTACTATGCATGCGTGTGATGTGTGTGTTGTAATAAATGTAGATTTATTATTTTTATTGCTTCCGCTGTGCTCATGTTTACGAAACGTGATCGAACACACACACGCCGCGGTGCCGGAAACCCAACAATTTGAAGAAATACAATGGCAGAGTAAAAAATTCATCTAACCTGACCAGGTGAAGCCCTAGTTCAAGTTGTCACTATTCTTATTGTTTGCCTACAAGACAAGCAGATATCCTCGTATGGTAGTGGATCAGAGGAGTTGGGTTTAAGGTAGATGCACTCTTGAAGAAATACAACGGCGGAGTAAAAAATTCTTCCGACCTAACCAGGCGAAGCCCTAGGTCGAGTTGTCACTATTTTTATTGTTTGCTTGAAAGACAAGCAGATATCCCCGTGCGGTGGCGGAATGGAGTTGGGTTCAAGGTAGATGCAAGGAAGAAGATATAGCAGCATATGGGAAGAGCTGAATTGGTGCGCGGTTATATACATTATTTTATCCCCGTGTGGTGGCAGATTGGAAGAGCTGAGTTTTACCTCAGCTATATACATTATTTTATCCCTGTGTTGTGACATATCGGAAGAGTTGAATTTTACTTCAGTTATATACATTATTTTATCCCCATGAGGTGGTGGATCGAAAGAGCTGAGTTTACCTCAGCTATATATATTATTTTATCCCCATGCGGTGGTGGATCGGAAGAGCTAAGTTTTACCTCAACTATATACATTATTTTTATCCCCATGCGGTGGTGGATCGGAAGAGATGAGTTTTACCTCACCTATATACATTATTTTATCCCCATATGGTGGCGGATCGGAAGAGTTGAGTTTTACCTCAGCTATATACATTATTTTTATCCCTGTGCAGTGGTGGATCAGAAGAGCTGAGTTTTATCTCAGCTATATACATTATTTTATCCACATACGGTGCTGGATCGGAAGAGCTCAAGTTTACCTCAGCTATATATACATTATTTTATCCCCATGCGGTGGTGGATCGTAAGAGCTGAGTTTTACCTCAGCTATATACATTATTTTATCCCCGTACGGTGGTGGATCGAAAGAGCTGAAGGTTACCTCAGTTATATACATTATTTTATCCCCGTACGATGGTGGATCGGAAGAGCTGAAGTTTACCTCAACTATATATACATTATTTTATCCCCGTGCAGTGGTGGATCGGAAGAGCTGAGTTTTACCTCAGCTATATACATTATTTTATCCCCGTGCGGTGGTGGATCGGAAGAGCTAAAGGTTACCTCAGCTATATATACATTATTTTATCCCCATGCGGTGGTGGATCGGAAGAGCTGAGTTTTACCTCAGCTATATACATTATTTTATTCCCGTGTTGTGGTGGATTGGAAGAGTTGAAGTTTACCTCAGTTATATATACATTATTTTATCCCCGTGCGGTGGTGGATCGGAAGAGCTGAGTTTTACCTCAGCTATAGATATTATTTTATCCCCGTGTAGTGGTGTATCGGAAGAGTTGAAGTTACCTCAGCTACATACATTATTTTTATCCCCATGTGGTAGGGGATCAGAAGAACTAAGTTTTAACTCAGCCATACATATTATCTTTATCCTTATATAGGGTGAAGCAGGGGAGTTGGGTCCTCACCCAGTTATATATATTATCCCTGTGTAATGAAGGAGTAGAAGAGTTGTATTCTTATTTGATTCTTATGCAGTAAAGAGGAATTGAGGCCTCATGCAGAAGGAAGAAGGCTAGAAGGGTGGATCAGTTGGGAAGAATATTGGCGAAAACTTGATAATTTTTATTTGCCAGTTGAGTTGTTGCATTTTAATTTGTTATTCCTATAATGTGCATGTGGTACGAAAGGGGCACATACAACTTGTAGCAATGAAAAGTTCATCAATAAAGAAGAGCTACATAACACAACTTTCATAAGGAAGAAAATAATAAATGAGGCCCCTGTTCAAGAGGGACTAAGGCTCTCCTTGAGGAAGTACTAAAGGAGCTTCTTTGTGTGGCTAGCGTTGACATCGTAGTTGCCGAAGGTAGGATTGTTGCATGAATATGTGCTTGGACAGATTTTTCTGGGATACCGCTAGTTCCTGACACAGAGAGTAGTTGCTAGTGGAAGCCACCCGCAAGCGTCGCTTCAAATCTAGAACTTGCTTTTCCAATTCTTCAATGCGGCGCTGCTCTTCAGATCACCCCTCCAGAGGAGGAGAGTTGCTATCTTGCTCAAATAAATATTCCATGGTGCAAGGGGGAGGAAGGAGAAATGGACGCCAAACAAATAGCGATTTGGAGTTTTTATATATATGGAAGAAAGATATTAATTGGCCCTCATGTGAAGTAGAGGCAATAAATGCAAATAAAGGAGGGAAGGCATAAGGATAGTAGTTGGGGGTTGTTGAATGCAGTAATTCTGAAAATTTTGTTCGAGTTTCAAGAAAGCGGTAAGGGTGAAGACTGTTCAGATAAGGTTGTTGTCATCGAAGGTTTTTTAATTAAAATAGTTTGAAACCTACGAGAAAATGACAAAAATAAGTACAAATATCCCTTCCTTTTTATCAGTATGCCCAACAGCAGTTACAATAATTAAACTACTGATCATACAGGCTTCTTATTGTTATTATTACTAGGGGAGCTGACAGAGGACTCCTCTGAATGGGGAGGTGCTAGAACGACTCTGTAGAGGTCGCCTTGAGCCTGAGGTGCAGCGGTTAGAGCTCCGGCGAGGGGGAGCGGAGTAATCTCAGCCGGAGGGACTGGAACGAAAGCTATGGCCGGTGGAAGAGGAGGAAGTTCAACGGAGGCCCGAGGATCTCCCACTGTATATTCCCAAGTCATTGGGGGGGTTCCAAACCCGGTTGCGGAAGGAAGGAAAGGGGGCTCGGAAGGACCTCCCCACATTGGGGGTCAAGGCGTCAATCGGCGTAGGAGGAGGAGGAGTCCGGTATACCGAGGTTGCAGTAGATTGGGTGGAAGATTCCTCGGTGGGTCCTGCAACCAAATCATATAGTTCAAAGGAATCAGAATCCGAAGATATATTAATGGGATGTTCAGTAGAAGCCATGGAGGTTGGGATAGAAAATAGGAGACATTCGCAGTGACAATTTATAATCGAAAGAGGGAGATTTGCATTCGTCCTTGGGAAGGGAGAGAAGATGAAAGGGTGAAGGAAGTAATGACGTTAGCATGGAAAATAATTGAGACAATAGTATCAAAGCAGGCAGTTATCTTGAGAAGACAAAGTGGCAAAACTATTTAATTTTTACCGAGCAAGAATCGGTTCTGGCAAGAGGAGGGTAAAGCCCAGGATAGCCTGAGCGGATTCCCGAGTAGAAGATCTTAGCAATCGACTGGCACTTCGAGAGGCAGAGAATCTGCAATGACTAATGAAAGAGCAGCCCAAAAGTGTCCTTAAAAAATTCATGATCAATAATAATGCACACGCAGAAGGCAGCACAAGGCATTGCAATTTTTAAAAAATCTTTATTAATAAGAAGTCGATCAGTACTATGAGGAAGACACGATAGTTACAATTCAAAGAGATCAGGAGGACATTTAGCAAGAGCCACTTCAAGGTCCAAATAGCTCATGTCAATGCCTGGCGTGTTAGTAATATATGAGAGATGTCCTAAGGCAATCGCCTTATGTTTGAACCATTTATATGATAAATAAAGATTCACTATTTGAGTATACATGCTTTCATGTATTTGATTGGATCTTAAACTCATTTACTGAATGTCCGCGATACGATTCACAGCATGAGAGAATTTGTGATTGGATCAGAACTAGTGAGTATTTCTACATGTGTAATTATGATGTATCGAAATTATCCCTAGTCGATGAATTGATGGATTTGGACACCATCAATTCTGTCGAGACTAGCACGAGGCATACTCCTTGGTGTATCCAAGCTATTGATTCTCACTGGCTGGAGACATTGTGATGTCCGGAGTTGATCGTGGATGCTAGTTATGGTAACAAGTTCAATGAAGTTCTTACTGCGGCTTAAGTGCGATGTTCCTTTGACTTGCGGTATTCAAGTCATCTTGATCATAAAGACTTATGCTTTGACATCTTAAGCAAGAATCTCTAAGGAGATGTGGACTCGGGATGATTGGGTATAAGTCGAAGTGATCGAAGGTGTTTGAATAGCCTATAAAGTATTCACCACTCCTTGCGAGGAGATGTATACCCATGGCCTCTCGTCGGATTGTTACTAAAGTCTTTGGCCAAAGCATTACATGTTTAGAGTAAGGTACTCTTCCATACATGTGAAGTAACTAGAATCCGTAGGACGAGGAAATGATACTTGGGCTAGGTGTGACGTAGTCAGCCTAGTGGGGACTGACACTATAGACCATGTCCTGAACCAAGTGGGTATAAGATGAGTGAAGGGAATGGGGAACGATTCATTCGAGCTGCTGAAGGGTTTCAGAAGTAGTTCTGGATCAACCGTTGATCTTTTCGGTTAATTGGGGATCATGATGTACTACTAGGTGCCACTCATGATCGTTCTATAATTAATGGTTAATTATAGACGGCCAACATAAACCAAGAACCTATTTGGTCACACGCACAACGAGTGTAATCCGAAGGATTTAAAACGAGCTTGAGAATGGGATTCTCAGACCGAGAGAAACTAGGTTTGGTTGGACCAAACAAGAAGCGAGCATGAAATCGTTTCAGTCGCAATGGAAGCATGGATGGGCCGTGTCTTATGAAGACATAATGGATGAACCAAAATGGTTTGGTTCTAATCCAATGGAGGAGAATAAACCAAAGGGTTTGGTTTATTTTAAACGAATGAACCAAAAGTTGGTTCGGTTCGTTTTAACTTAAAATAAACCATCATGGTTTGGTTTATTGTAACTTATATTAATGGAGCGGGTTGACGGGCCTTATGGTTTATGATCCAATAACCATTAAGAGAATTAGTTCTCTATAAAGAGGGCTTAAACCTAATCCAAAACCTAACCTAGAGTTGCCGCCCAACCTCTTCCTCCCTCTGAGTCGGCGCCAAGTTGTTGCCGCGCCCACCTTCTCCCGTGACCATGCTGCCGTTTCCTCCACTTGCCGGCGATGAGCCGCTGCCGGAGGAGCTCCAGTGATCTCCCTTGGGTTCGGTAATAAGGTGAGCCTCCACCTTTCCTTTTGGCCGGCCCCATACTCCTCCACCAATGCTGTCCAGTTTTCTGGACAGCTTGTTTCCCTCTCATCGGAGCGTCGTTTGGACGACGTTTAGAGCTCCGACAGCGGTAGCCTTGCCGGGGATTTGATCTCCGGCAATCCTCTGAGGTGGAGGACGAAGGATTCGTCAAATGGTTGACGAATACCTCTCCGGAGAAGCAAGTCTTGAGGACTTGTTTTTGGATCCGAATTTGGATTCGGATCGTGATCATCTCTCGATCACATCGTCTTCAACACGAGGCTAGTAACCCGTACGAAGATGAGGCTCGTGACTTAGCGAAGTCATCCCGAGGATACTTGGCGTGGATACGGATAGAGACGATTCTAGCGAGGATCATTCCGGTTGATGTCGTTCCCGCTACACGTGATAGGAAAGGTATACGTAGTTAAATTTCCTTTTATTGCAAAATTTAAATTTACGGTTATGTCTACACATGTTGTACTATGCATGCGTGTGATGTGTGTGTTGTAATAAATGTAGATTTATTATTTTTGTTTCTTCCGCTGTGCACATGTTTACGAAACATGTTCGAACACACACTCGTCGCGGTGCCGGAAACCCAACATGGCGGAGTGTAGCCCTGGGCAACATTCAAGGAGGAGGATCTGTAGAAACCTAGCATGAATAGTTGCATGCCCTTCTGAGCGTATCTCATTTTTAGGTCAGCCTCCTACTCTTTCAACTGGGATTGATACTCGCCTAATTGGACGGCTAAGGCATCTCTGTCTTTCGTGGGCGTCATAGCTTGTTTGCCCAGTGAAACCAGAGCCTCAGCATGCTCCTTTTGAAGTTTTTTTTATGAGCGATTATTGAAGATAGTAGCCCTGGAAGCACGGACACCTTCAAAGATAGGTCTTCCTGGTGGTGCCGACATGACTCCAAAGTGTCCTTCCAAATTTGGCGTTCCTGTCGAAGCTGGAGTATAGTTGTAGAAGACTCAGAAGCTCGGAGCTCGGCCTCTATAAGTTGTACTTTCTATTCTTCCAGTTCTTGCATGAGGAGGGGGATCTGCTGAAGCTGGCTAGATTGTAGGAATAGCTGCTGTTGGAGGTCCTCGATCTTTTTCTGGAGTCCCTCTTGCTCACTCCGAGCCACTGCTAGTTGGGTCATTAAATCATCACATTGGGCAACCAAGGTAGACTCCTTTTGCTCATCCTCTTTTAGCTGTTGAGCTAATTTCTTTTGTTGAGTAAGGGAGGCAGTATGACGAGCAGACATGGTGGATTGATAATTCATTATATATGGCGTTGTTTCGTTGCAAGCTTTAACTACCTGAAACCGGAGACAGAGCATTAGGGGAATACATGCTAGCTATTACACCCTAATGGTGAAATAGAGGAGAGCTTACCTCCGCTAGTGATCTGCATAAGCGTTCATAGGGGCTCTTCATTTGAGACTAATTGAAGAGACGTACTTCCTTTGTACTACGTATTCTAAGGGAGGACCCTAAAGAAGTAGGAGGGTCTACGGGGGGAAGATCCCCTCCCACCAAAAAGGGTTCCGTTGCGGACATGGAGGGTATGGAGGGGTCCATGGCCCGGATCGGAGTGGGAAAAGAAGGTATGTCTGTAGGAGTATCTACGGGGAAAGAACTGATTGGGGAATCAATCTTTGAATCAGCTTGAAAAGGGCATGAAACGATGGAAGGAGAAAGAGAAAGTTCTTATCGAGGGGAAGAGAGGGGGCTATTCCTCTATTCCCATGCCCTCTTCCTCAAATTCTTCTCCTCCGCCCTCCCCCTTAAAACTAAATAGGCACCGTCGCCTAATTATCTATGAACCTCGGGTGGAAGAGACCACATTGGACGCAACTTTTTACGAGGAGAAGAGGGAGCTATTGGAGACTTGCCTTTGCTTTATTTTTTGGAAGTCTTCTTCTTTGCTGCTACAATCTCCTCCCCTTTTAAGATGACATCCTGCATTAGGTTATCTACAAATCCACTGTTAGAGAACATGTTGGCCATAAAAGTTATTTGTGCCGAAGCCTAAACAACATCCTACCTATGGCGTCCGGGTCGGTCAGTGGAAAAGGGGACAGCTCATGGTGATTGAAGAGAGAAGGTTTCATCAGATGGTCCGAGCTATAGTGGTATTCTTTTAATACTCTGTAGGCCTTTGGAAAGGGACACTGAGTCCTAACCTTGCAGAAGGAGGGTAGCTCAGGGAGATCTAGTTTCCAGGTATCCAAATGTAGAAGGGGTGTCAGAAGTTGAGCAAAGAAGTAGAGCGCTTCCCATCCCTCATGGGAAGAGGGCATGTTTACCAGAAACTGACAATCTGGGCGACTAGATAGATATAAGAGGCCCTCCTAGGAAGATTTTAACTGGAAGAAGCAATGAAATAGTTGCAGGGACAAAGGAAGACCTAGATGTCAGAATACTATGACTGTCGTCGTTAGTATGCGGAAAGAATTGGGAGTAAATTGGTTGATGGGAAACTTATAAAAGTCCAAATTTTCTAGGTAGGAAGTGGGCACAGGCAAATATAAACCATTAAATAGTTGTTCGGAAAAGAAGCAGTGTAGGCCTGGCGGAGGAAGATGAGGTCGATAAGAAGTAGTGTTGAAACGGCAATGCACAGAGGAGTCTATGTATTACGATTGAAAAAATAATGCTTGCTATTTATCTGGGTGGCAGTGTGTTCATACCAAGGGTGTGGGGACAGGTTCTTCAGGGCCATAGGTGCAAGAGGAGGAGGAGTACTTACTTGAGGGTCGAAGGGAGAACACTTGCAAGAGAGGGGGGCTAGGGCACCTGACCATCGTCGAAGAAAGTCGTTGGAAAAGGGAGAAGAAAAGGCTAAATCGCTAAGAATGTTAAGTTGTTCGTAAAAAGGGGAAAGAAGGGGATTTAAGTTTTGTGGCTTTTCGACTACCTGGTAGAAAAAGAAAAGCGGGGCCCATGGGCCCAATAAGCCGCTTCAAGCATATGAGGTAAGGTAACGGGAAAAGGTAAATTCAAATTGGTAAGGGAAGGATAGATGAGAAACGTTATACTTAGAAAGTCAAACTCAGTACCTCGTTTGACTATTTTTAGGGGTTGTCTAATGATACTGCCGCTACCTTTTTCCCACGAGTGAAAGGAAAGAACCCGTGCATAAGACACTGTCTGAACCAAAGAGTTGGTTCGACAGAGTGGGTCTAGGAAAACCGGTTCGGTAAAGTAGGTCTAGGTAAAAATGGCTCGGTGAGGTGGTTCAGGGAAATTGGTTCGCCCGAGCGTATTTGGAGATTAGCCCGGTACTGAGAGTATATGAATCGGCTTGGCAGAACGGGCCTGGAGATTGGTTTTGTACGGGGAGGCTAGGAGTTGGTTCGGGTTATTATAAGAAGTCTGAGGTAAGAAGTCTAAGAACTATACTAAGCCTAAACGGTAGGTTTAGGTTAGCTTTACGCAGGGCAAGAGGGTAAAAAGGATGTGCTAGAATATTTCCCAAAATGTTAGTAAGAAGTTTGTTACACAACAGATTAGGACCCCACATAATATTCGAAGGAGTCTTCACTCTCCATTTTTGTAATAGAATGATTCTTCAGGTAAGCAAGGTGGCCACATGTACGGTGACGGAAGATGTTTGTTACATGATAGCTACCCAGGAAAGAGAAAGAGGATAAAAGGTAGAGGAGGGGCAAGAAGAAGGGGATCCGCAAACTTCCAAAAGCAAGAGACAAAGGCATACCAGAGGAGGGGAGCTACCACATCGCCGGGGAGGAAGAAGAAGAAAGGAAGAAGGAGAGGAAGAGAGTAGCAAGTTCCATTTTCTTTCAACCTTTGTACACTGAGCCAATTATAAAAGGTTTTTTTTCCTCTGCCTCCGAAAGTTTTTTCCGCGAAGGAGAAAATTCATAGTGAGAGTGATTTGGCACCGTAGCTTGTGGGAGAGCTCACCCCCGTGGAGTAGAAATTCTTATTCCAAACTACGTTAAATTATGTGTCTTTGCTCTTTGCTTTGGTTATTCACGTTTTCCTTTCGTACTTTATTACTGTTGTGGCCGGAGAGAACTCCAAGCTTCCTGCATGCACTTTGGCGTTGAAAGGAGGCTAGAAAATCCATCTGCGACCGCATCAATCCCGAAATTTCCAACAGAAAAGTCACCGTCTGAGGACTCGATAAAAGAGAACTAACAACTGACTGCATCAATATTAATTTATTATTTGAAAGTAGTCTAAATTATTTATTTCTTGTTCAATAAAAAAAATTTATCGCCAATAAAAGGACAACAAGCTGTTAGTGAAAGCCCTAGAGCCAATCATGTGATGATTGTTGTATGGACTTTATTATATCATATTCCTATTTATAAAGGCATGGTTATTATATTTACTTGTATTGGTGCCAAATAAACTAAGTATAATAACGTCCTTGAGTAAAAGGTTCTTATCTATATCAATCGATTGGTTGAATCGATAATGAGATGATATAGAGAACACTACTCTTAATTATTCCTAGTCAAGTATTAACATTCAGGGACAATGTTAATGCGTAGAGACTAGCATGTAGGTCAACTGGATGACTTGATCTCACAAGTCATGGATATGAGATATCAAGTTGACACATGGGTATGCATTGGAGAATGTATACTGAATGACCCGCCATGAGAAAGTATCATGGATAGTTATATGAGTATCATATACTTTCTCATGTGACTATTAGTTCTTGGACCTGAAGTCACCATGGTTCCCTACATAAGGAGTTGCATACTTTGTTTCGTCAAATGTCACCCGTAAATGGGTGGACTATAAAGGCGATTACTGGGTATGTAACAAATTATGCGGAGGGATGTGAGTGATGTAGATGGGATCTATCCCTCCTATATGACGGGAGTGACATCGTTAATCTTAATAGAGTGAGACCACGAAGTGCATGGCCATGCCCAAATGAGTTAATATGAGATATTGAGCTCATTTGATTAGAGTGAGTCTACTTGGAGTTTAAGATATAGATTGTACCGAGGATGACACGGTTTATGCCTCAATTGGTCAATCTAGATGTCAAGGATAGAGGGACATTGTCACATATTGTGAGAGTCACAATTAGTAGTCACAAAGGTGATGTTGGAGCTCCACATTCTTGTAACTTGGGTAGCAATGATGTGTTGCTAGATACAGCTCATTGCTTATGTTCCTAAATCGATTTAGGAGCATTGCCAACGTTACAAGAACCTATAGGGTCACACACAAAGGGAAATTAGATGGAGATTAGGTTCATATGATGAACCATGAGGATTAGGTTCATGGGATGAAGCAAATTGGATTAAGAGTAATCTAAATTAGACTAATTGAGTTAGACTCAATTTGATTCAAGTGTTGAATGAGTCTAATTTAGATTTGATTCATTGAGTCAATTTAAATTAATGAATAGAGATTCATTAAATCAAATTGACTTGAATCAAATGGTTGGATTTGATCAACCTTGGGAGATTAGAGGTTAAGTTTGACTTGACTTGAGAGGGAAGATGAATGGTCAATTTTGACTTGACCAATTGCCATGTCTTTGTGACATGGCATGTGGGTCGGCCAATGATAGTGTTCCACATCATCATAAACTTATCATGTGGTGCCACCTCATGAGGGAGACCAAGAGCCATTGGCTTTTGGAGTTACATGCATGCACGTAACCCCCACCCATTGAAGTGGCCGACCACTTTTCTTGATGAAGTGAATTCATTTTGGTGAGTAACTCCATCTTCTTCTTGCTTGGATCTTCTTCCTCTCAAGCTCTCTCCCAATCCTCTACTTTGGCCGAAACTTCCAAGGGGTGCTAGCACACTCTAGGTTGTTTTTCTCTAGCATTTTTCCATGTGGATACCAATAGAGGAGTGTACACTTGACACTCTTGAGTTCCGGCAAAGCATTTGGACGAGCGGGATAAGCGAAGGGCGTCGCTACGAGGGTAATGCTCTCATCTTGTAGATCTAAGGTAGATCTAGGGTAGTTAAACACATACATGTTTTATTTTATATATCTTCGCACGGATCCGTCGTCGGGCTTCCGAGGATTCCGCAACGCAAAAAGCGATTTTTACGGCTCGGAAAGTCAAACAGTGGTATCAGAGCCACATGTGAAGCATGTATGTGTTTCATATTTGTAGTTTTTGTATTAGATATAAAAATTATAGATTTTTAAGTTTCTGTAAATTTCCTATTTTTATAGAATTTTTGGGTATTTTTCTCGAAGAGTCGAAGCAACAAGTGTTGGGACACTTGTAGGCTTCAACCGTCGAGAAAAACTCTCCAAAACGGCGAGTTCTCGCTTTAGGTTTTTGGGAAAGAGACTTAAGATGCTGTAAGATCTAGTAGGGACACTCACAAAGTTTATTTTTGCGAGTAGGCGTGCTGGCCCTATCCCCGAAAAAGGCCTTGTCCCACGATCGTGCCCGGAAACTGCTTAGCGGGACCGTTACGGAGAGGTGACTCATAAAATTGAAAAAAAAATAGAAAAAATTATAGAAATTTTCTGTAAAATACATAATTTAGTATTATTTATAATTCTGTGATGGTCATGGCCCAAGAACCCCAATATGATTGGATGATAATGTGTTGTAATTCATAATACGGTCTGCGTGCCATTTTTGTGGTTGTGCATGTTGTATAGGGTATGCGACTTGCACGTCGTGCCTCTTCTTTTAAAATTCTAGTTGTAAATAGTTTTAGACTCGAATGTAACTCGAGTTTCATATTTGTAATGTACAAAATGGATCGGTGGAAAGTCCACTTGTAGACGAAGTTACGAGAAGGGTGCCGACGACACATGGCAGTCAAAGGAGGCGCTTGGAGAAGCCGCTAACCCTAGGTTGACCGTCCGATCTTCTCATTGGCTTGAGAAGATCGTAGTAAGGCCATGACCACATCAAAATTAATTTTATATATATATATTTATTTATTTATTTATTTTTGCTTGTATGTATATGATGCATGCTAGTAGAATAATGCTTATATGTATATGATGCATGCTAGGATATTTTTCTTGTATGTATATGATGCATCCTAGAATAATGCTTGTATGTATGTGATTCATGCTAGTATATGATAATAAAGGCCTTGATGCATATATGATACACATTTACGATTAGATTAGATCTTAATCGAATAAACTCAAAAATGCCTACCAAGTCCTTGATACCCATCACTGCCTCGATCATTTGTAGTTGTTGAATCTGCCAAAGCAAAGCAACGCATATTATCTTGGTAGGGTGCGGAGGGTCAATCTTGGTCCCGCCTATCATGGCTTGGGTTAGAGTAAGCTCAATTAGATTGAGTAAAACTAGTTAACTCAATTGGATCGAGTAGAACTATAGGCATATTCCAACTGTTGAAAAGATAGGATAAGATCGCATTTACACTAAATCTTGGGTGATTTAGCCAAAGCTAAATCAAGGTCTTTTGTAAATGTGGGTCTTGATCTTATAAATAAGAGTTGCATAGAGATGTAATCGGTAATGTGTTATCCACTGATCATCTAAGTCTTGGGCGATTTAGCCAAAGCTAACTCAAGGCTTAGTATGATATGGATCTTGTCCCACAAAAATTATAGCATCTTTGTATGAATCTAGTAATGTGGTTTGACCACATCCATAACTCGATTCTACAAAATTCCTATAATTCAGTGGGAGCATCATTTGATTAAAGGCCTAATTAAATGATAAAAGGAATATGATATTAATTTTCTGCATTGTGTATATTGTAGATTACTATGTCGACAAACACAAACACTCTCTCCCTGCGTTCTGTCCTTGAGAAGGACAAGCTCAATGGAGAAAATTTCCTGGACTGATATAGGAACCTGAGAATCATTCTCACCCAAGAAAGGAAACTATACGTCCTGGAGCAACCCATTCCGGAGGCACCTCCTACCACTGCCTCGCGAGCTGACAAAGATGCTTACAAGAAGCATCAAGATGATGCATTAGATGTGTCCTTGAGGAGAACTGCTAAGCTCAACCTTAAGAAGGGAAAATCTGACTCCATTTTGATGGTGCAAAAGAAGAAAGGCAAGGGCAAGCCTAAAGGTAAGGGAAAGTCCCAAGCCAAGGGCAAAGGCAAAGAACTGAAACCCAAAGGAGGGGTGGCCAAAGAAGGGGCTTGCTTCCACTGCAAGGAAGCTGGACACTGGAAGCGTAACTGCAAAGCTTACTTGGAAGATCTTAAGAAGAAGAGAAGTGAGACTTCTACTTCAGGTATAAATGTTATATAAGTCAATCTATCTATTTCTTCTTCATGGGTATTAGATACCGGATGTACATCTCACATTTGTACCAATGTGCAGGCGCTGAGAAATAGCAGGGCATTGACAAAGGGCGAGGTGGACCTACGAGTAGGCAATGGAGCAAGAGTTGCTTCTATTGCTGTAGGAACTTACGATCTATCTCTGCCCTCTGGGCTTGTACTAGAATTAGATGAATATTGTTATGTGTCTGCTTTGACTAAGAACATAATTTCGGTTTCTTGTTTGGACAAGAAAGGATTTACATTTATAATAAAGAATAAATATTGTTCAGTTTATTTAAATGATATGTTCTATTGTAGTGCACCTCTAATGAACGAACTCTACTTTCTAGACTTAGAGAGCCCTATCTATAACATAAGTACCAAAAGGTTCAAGTCAAATGAGTTGAACCAAACCTATCTCTGGCATTGTCGAGTAGGTCACATAAATGAGAGTCGCTTATCATAGCTCCATAAGGATGGGCTGCTGGACTCATTTGATTTTGAATCATATGAGACATGCGAGCCTTGCCTTCTAGGCAAAATGACCAAGACTCCCTTTAGTGGACACAGCGAAAGAGCAACAAACTTGTTAGGACTTATACATAGTGATGTATGTGGCCCTTTCAATGTTGCTGCTAGTGGTGGTTACACGTACTTTATTACATTTACTGATGACTTCAGTAGATATGGTTATGTGTATCTAATGACACATAAATCAGAATCCTTTGAAAAGTTCAAAGAATTCAAGAATGAAGTACAAAACCAGCTTGGCAAGAGTATTAAGATACTTCGATCAGATCGAGGTGGTGAATACCTTAGCCATGAGTTTCGTGACTATCTAGCTGAGTGTGGGATTCTATCCCAACTCACTCCTCCTGGAACACTACAGTGGAATGGTGTATCTGAAAGGAGGAATCGTACCCTATTAGATATGGTACGATCTATGATGAATCACACAGAACTTCCTATATCTTTTTGGGGATATGCTCTAGACACAGCAGCCTTCACCCTTAACCGTGTATCATCCAAGGCTGTGATAAAGACACCATATACAATATGGACAGGGAGAAATCCCAAGATGTCTTTCATGAGGATTTGGGGTTGTGAGGCTTACGTTCGACGTCAAGTCTCAGACAAACTGGGACCCAAATCCGATAAATGTTATTTTGTTGGATATCCCAAGGAGACTAAGGGATATTACTTCTACTTTCCCAGTTAGCACAAAGTGTTTGTGGCAAAGACTGGGGTTTTTCTAGAAAGGGAATTTGTTTCTAGAAAAACTAGTGGGAGTACGTTCGATCTTGAAGAAATTCAAGATAAGGACTATAGCACTGAGGCCTTGATGGAGGTTGAACAGGAACCACAAAATGTTGTGGATGATGAGATTATTGCACAAAGAGTTATGGAACAACCACCTGTTCAGGTAGACCTACCTCTTCGCAGGTCTGATAGGGTACGTCGTCAGCCTGAGAGATACTCATTTCTCTTGTCTGACCATGATGACGTTATGCTCATTAAGAATGAGCCTACCTCCTATCAAGAAGCTGTGATGAGCCCAGACTGTGAGAAATGGCTAGAGGCCATGAGATCCGAGATGGAATCCATGTACACCAACCAAATATGGACTTTGGTTGATCCACCTGAAGGGGTCAAACCCATTGGGTGTAAGTGGGTCTTTAAGAGAAAGATTGACATGGATGGACTTACGCATACCTATAAGGGCCGATTGATGGCTAAAAGTTTCAAGCAAATTCATGGTATTGACTATGATGAAACCTTTTCTCCAGTGGTGATGTTTAAGTCCATTCGGATCGTGCTTGCTATTTCCGCATACCACAATTATGAGATCTGGCAGATGGATGTCAAAACCGTGTTTCTAAATGGAAACTTACTCGAAGATGTGTACATGACACAATCTGAGGGTTTTGTAGATCCACAACATACTGGGAAAGTATGCAAGCTGCAAAGGTCCATTTATGGGCTAAAGCAAGCTTCTCGAAGTTGGAATCTTCGATTCGATGATGCGATCAAACAATTTGGTTTCATCAAGAATGAAGATGAACCCTGTGTCTACAAGATAGTTAATGAGAACAC
Source organism: Wurfbainia villosa (assembly GCA_025175895.1). NCBI lineage: Eukaryota > Viridiplantae > Streptophyta > Magnoliopsida > Zingiberales > Zingiberaceae > Wurfbainia > Wurfbainia villosa. The sequence goes on from CM045988.1 coordinate 57,949,256, forward strand.
AGTTGTCTTCCTTGTATTGTATGTGGATGACATACTACTCATTGGAAATGACATCCCTTCGCTACAGTCTGTGAAGACTTGGCTGGGGATGTGCTTCTCAATGAAGGACTTAGGTGAAGCAGCCTGTATTCTAGACATCAAGATCTATAGAGATAGATCTAAGAGATTGCTTGGCCTAAGTCAGAGTACATACATTGACACGGTATTACTACGGTTTGTCATGCATAATTCTAAGAAGGGACTTCTGTCGATGTCACATGGTGTGAGTCTTTTTAAGACTCAAAGTCCCTCTTCTAGAGAGGAGAGAGATCGCATGGATAAGATCCCTTATGCATCTGCTATAGGATCTATCATGTACGCCATGCTATGTACTCGTCCTGATGTCTCATATGCTTTGAGCATGACGAATAGATACAAGTCAGATCCAGGTGAGCGTCACTGGATAGCAATCAAGAAAATTCATAAGTACTTGAGAAGGACTAAAGAATATTTCTTGATATTTGGAGGTGATGAGAAGCTAGCTGGAAAGGGTTACAGCGATGTCAGCTTCCAAACTGACCAGGATGATTAAAGATCACAGTCAGGGTTCGTGTTTTGCTTGAATGGTGGCACTGTGAGCTTGAAGAGTTTGAAGCAGGACACAGTTGCTGATTCTACAACAGAAGCCGAGTATATCGCTGCATCTGAGGCAGAAAAGGAGGAAGTTTTGATCCGCAAGTTCATTATTGAGTTTGGGGTGGTTCCTAGCATAGCAGATCCCATAGAGCTCTATTGTGACAACAATGGAGGGATTGCACAGGCTAAGGAACCTCGCTTACACCAGCGGACCAAACACATACTACGGCGCTTCTATCTCATTCAAGAGATTATCGATAGAGGAGAAATGAAGATTTTCAGAGTACCCATAGAGGCTAACATCGCAGATCCCTTGACCAAGGCTTTGGCACAGAAAAAGCATGATAGTCACACTAGGTCATTGGGTATTAGATACTATGGTGATTGGAACTAGTGCTAGTGGGAGATTGTTTGTAACGCCCGTAAAATTCTAAACTATGCCAAGTAATTATATAGGTTTTAAGGTCATAAAAGGTTTAGAATAAAATAAAAATAAAAGATGGTTATAGGTAGGATTTGAACCATGAACCTCCTAATAGGGAGGTAGCCTTGACACCACTAGACCCTAGGATAATTTATGGATAAGATATATAAAGAATATACAAAGAATATAGATGGGAAGATGAGGAGTTGGTTCATCCCCTCCCATGAAAGGATGGAGAGTGTTCATTCCCTAGGTATTAAAGAGGAGAATTAAGAAAAGAGAGGAAGTAAAACCCCACTTTCCTTCTTCATTCTCCTTCTTCCTCATCCTTGGCCGAATTCCCCATTTCCCTTTCCTCTCTTTTCATCCCAAGCTCTAGAAATTTTATAATAATTTTTATATGATTATAATGGGCTTTATGTGGGCTCTTTCAAAAATAAAAGAAAATGAGCCAAAAAGGATGCAAGGCCTAGGAATTGAACCCCAAACCTCTAGAGATAGCCAAGCCCTATAGATGCATCCACTAACCATAAGCCCAATGAGATGTTATTAGTAGAGCAATAAGGGAAATGATAGTTAAGGGTAAGGGAGGCTAAGGGACACTTCAAGAGAATAAATAGGGAATGAAGGGACAAGAGAAAGGCAACTTCTCCACTTCTCCCTCTTCTCTTCTTCTTCCTCACCGAATTCTAGAGCTCCCTCTTCATCCTTTGGCCGAAACCCCATCCAAGCAAGGAGAAGGCTAGGTTTTGTTTCCTTAGGTCATCTTCCCACTCAAAGCAAAGCGAAGGATGTAAGATTCCCTCACCTGCAGTATATTTGTTCTTGTAGATACATGAAAGAATATGATGCTTGATACCCTACATGTTTCGGCCAACCAAGGTTGTTGGGGCTAGGGTTGCATGAAAATGATTCTAAGGAAATTTTTATAGGTTGTATGCTTCATGTAGGAAGTTTTAGGTGACAAAAATCCAAGCTTTGAGCCCCTACATGTTTCGGCCAAACAAGGTTTTTGGGGCTAGGGTTGCATGAAAATGCTTCTAAGGAAATTATGAGATGTTGTATGCTTCATGTAGGAATTTTAGGTGACAAAAATACAATGCTTGATACCTTACAAGTTTCGGCCAAACAAGGTTGTTGGGCTAGGGTTGCATGAAAATGATTCTAAGGAAATTTTTATAGGTTGTATGCTTCATGTAGGAATTTTTAGGTGACAAAAATCCAAGCTTTGTGCCCCTACATGTTTCGGCCAACCAAGGTTTTTGGGCTAGGGTTTCATGAAAACACCTCTTATGAAGTTATGTTATGTTGTATGCCTTCATGTATGAATTTATGAAACCAAAAATAAAATTTTGGTACCCTCCAAGTTTCGGCCAACATTGGTTTTAGGGCTAGGGTTTCATGGAAACACCTCTTATGAAGTTATGTTATGTTGTATGCCTTCATGTATGAATTTATGAAACCAAAAATAAAATTTTGGTACCCTCCAAGTTTCGGCCAACAATGGTTTTAGGGCTAGGGTTGCATGAAAACACCCCTTAGGAAATTAGGATATGTTGTATGCCTATGTGATGAACATGGTTTATGATTTTAATATGCCTATGTGATGAACATGTTTATGATTTTAATATGTCATGAACTATGCCTATGTGATGAATATGTTTATGATTCAATATGTCATGAAATATGCCTATGTGATGAACATGTTTATGATTTTAATATGTCATGAACTATGCCTATGTGATGAATATGTTTATGATTCAATATGTCATGAAATATGCCTATGTGATGAACATGTTTATGATTTTAATATGTCATGAATTATGCCTATGTGATGAACATGTTTATGATTTTCATATGTCATGAAGTATGCCTATGTGATGAACATGTTTATGATTTTAATATGTCATGAATTATGTCTATGTGATGAACATGTTTATGATTTTAATATGCCATGAAATGTGCTTATGTGATGAACATGATTATGCTTTAAGACCCCTTTAGGGTATTCTTATGTTATGAATGCATACATGCTATGAAATGTCTAAGGAGATGCTTCCCTTTCAAGTAGGGATTAAGAGCTCTCCTTATGATAAGATAAGACGGAGATGCTTCCCTTTCAAGTAGGGATTAAGAGCTCTCCTTATGATAAGATAAGATGGAGATGCTTCCCTTTCAAGTAGGGATTAAGAGCTCTCCTTATGTTAAGATAAGATGGAGATGCTTCCCTTTCAAGTAGGGATTAAGAGCTCTCCTTATGATAAGAATGCTTATGATTTTGTCCTTTATGCATGTTTAGGATTTACGATATTATGATTGCTTATGTTCAAGTTTAAAAATGCTTATGATTATGTTCTTGAGGCATGTTTAGGATTTATGATATTATGATTGCTTATGTTCAAGTTTAAGAATGCTTATGATTATGTCCTTTATGCATGTTTAGGATTTATGATATTACGAATGCTTATGTTCAAGTTTAAGAATGCTTATGATTATGACCTTTATGCATGTTAGAATTGAGGATGTTATGAATGCTTATGGTTAAGTTTAAGAATGCTTATGATTATGACCTTTATGCATGTTAGAATTGAGGATGTTATGAATGCTTATGGTTAAGTTTAAGAATGCTTATGATTATGACCTTTATGCATGTTTAGGATTTATGATATTATGAATGCTTATGTTCAAGTTTAAGAATGCTTATGATTTTGTCCTTTATGCATGTTTAGGTTTGATGATGTCATGTATGCTTATGTTTCATTACGTTAGTATGCTGATGTGTAGTGTTGTTATGCACTACTTATGTTGTTTATGCTAGTATGCTCATGTGGTCTAATTATTTGATGAAGTTTGTGGCTTTTGTGAGTAGGCAAGAATCTTACTAAGCTATAAGCTTACAGTTTATGTTGTCCATATCCGCAGATTTAAGGAAACATGAACTAGAGGAAGTAGCAGGAGGGGCCAAGTGTGTGTGATAGTGGCATGGTGGAGAAAGACCCTATTACTATCTGCTTATATTTATGTGCTCAATGAACAACTTAAGACATTGCTTCCGCTTATAAGACTTGTGATTTATTAGTACCATGTTGGATGTTGCTTAGTTATATTACTGTTCAATTACTTAAGAAAGTTTGATATGTTAGAACTCATGAATGAATCTTCATGTTATAAAATGAGATAAGATATGTTAACATGCTAATTATGAATATGATATGTGATGCATGTATAAAAGAAGGTTTAAGCCATGATAACATGTTTAAGTATGTAGATTGTGAAATGATCCATATATGTTATGTTAAAAAAAAACAAAAAAGTAGCGTCGCCCTGAGGGCAGATAAGGGCGGGCTTTACATTGTCAGTGAAAGCCCTAGAGCCAATCATGTGATGATTGACATATGGACTTTATTGTATCATATTCCTATTTATAAAGGCATGGTTATTATATTTACTTGTATTGGTGCCAAATAAACTAAGTATAATAACGTCCTTGAGTAGAAGGTTCTTATCTATATCAATCGACTGGTTGAATCGATAATGAGATCATATAGAGAACACTACTCTTAATTATTCCTACTCAAGTATTAACATTTAGAGACAATGTTAATGCGTAAAGACTAGCATGTAGGTCAACTCGATGACTTGATCTCACAAGTCATGGATATGCATTGAAGAATGTATACTGAATGACCCGCCATGAGAAAGTATCATGGATCATTATATGAGTGTCATATACTTTCTCATGTGACTATTAGTATGACTATTAGTTCTTGGACCTAAAGTCATCATGGTTCCCTACATAAGGAGTTGCATACTTTGGTTTCGTCAAATGTCACCCGTAAATGGGTGGACTATAAAGGCGATTACTGGGTATGTAATAAATTATGCGAAGGGATGTGAGTGATGTAGATGGGATCTATCCCTCCTATATGACGAGAGTGACATCGTTATTCTTGATAGAGTGAGACCACGAAGTGCATGGCCATGCCCAAATGAGTCAATATGAGATATTGAGCTCATTTGATTAGAGTGAGTCTACTTGGAGTTCAAGATATAGATTGTACCGAGGATGACACGGTCTATGCCTCAATTGGTCAATCTAGATGTCAAGGATAGAGGGACATTGTCACATATTGTGAGAGTCACAATTAGTAGTCACAAAGGTGATGTTGGAGCTCAATATTCTTGTAACTTGGGTATGTTGGGTTTCCGGCACCGCGGCGAGTGTGTGTTCGAACATGTTTCGTAAACATGTGCACAGTGGAAGAAATAAAAATAATAAATCTACATTTATTACAATACACACATCACACGCATGCATAGTACAACATGTGTAGACATAACCGTAAATTTAAATTTTGCAATAAAAGGAAATTTAAGTATGTATACCTTCCGTATCACGTGTAGCGGGAACGACATCAACCGTACGGGTTACTAGCCTCGTGTTGAAGATGACGTGATCGAGAGAGGATCACGATCCGAATCCAAATTCGGATCCAAAAATGAGTCCTCAAAACTCGCTTCTCCGGAGAGGTTTTCGTCAACCGTTTGACTAATCCTTCGTCCTCCACCTCTGAGGATTACCGGAGATCGAATCCCCGGCAAGGCTACCACTGTCGGAGCTCTAAACGTCGTCCAAATGACGCTCCGACGAGAGGGAAACAAGCTGTCAAGAAAACTGGACAGCTTTGGTGGAGGAGTAGGCGTCGGCCAAAAAGGGTAAGATGAAGCTCACCTTGATGCCGAACCCAAAGGAGATCACCGGAGAGTTGCCGGAGGATCACCGGCTGAAGCTTGGACGCCGGCAACAATTTGGACGGCGGCACAAGGGGGTGGGCGGCGGCAATGAAGGTTGGCGCCGACTAGATGAAGAGGAGGGAGAGGTGGGCGGCCAAAACTAGGTTAGGGTTTTGGATTAGGGCTTAACAACACCTTAAGCCCTCTTTTATAGAGAACTAATTCTCTTAATGGTTATTGGATCATAACCATAAAGCCCATTAACCCGCTCCATTAATTTAAGTTAAAATAAACCAAACCATGATGGTTTATTTTAAGTTAAAATGAACCGAACCAACTTTGGTTCATTCGTTTAAAATAAACCAAACCCTTTGGTTTATTCTCTTCCATTGGATTAGAACCAAACCATTTTGGTTCATCCATTATGTCTTCATAAGACACGGCCCATCCACGCTTCCATTGCGACTGAAACGATTTCATGCTCGGTCCATGTTTGGTCCAACCTAACCTAGTTTCTCTCGGTCTGAGAATCCCATTCTCAAGCTCATTTTAAATCATTCGGATTATGCTCGTTGTGCGTGTGACCAAATAGGTGTTGGGTTTCCGGCACCGCGGTGTGTGAGTGTTCGATCACGTTTCGTAAACATGAACACAGCGGAAGCAATAAAAATAATAAATATACATTTATTACAACACACACAACACACACATGCATATTACAACAAGTGTAGACATAACCGTAAATTTAAATTTGCAATAAAAGGAAATTTATCTACGTTATACCTTTCGTATGACGTGTAGCGGGAACGGCATCAACCGGAACGATCCTCGCTAGAATCGTCTCTATCCGTATCCACGCCGAGTTCCTCGGGATGACTTCGCTAAGCCACGAGCTTCGTCTTCGTATGGGTTACTAGCCTCGTTTTGAAGACGACGTGATTGAGAGATGATCACGATCCGAATCCGAATTCGGATCCTTATACGAGTTCTCAAAACTCGCTTCTCCGGAGAGGTATTCATCAACCAATTGACGAATCATTCATCCTCCACCTCAGAGGATTACCGGAGATCGAATCCCCGGTAAATTAGCCGCTGCCGGAGCTCTAACCTCGTCAAGCGGCTCCGACGAGAGGAGGAGAAGCTGTCCAGAAAACTGGACAGCTTGGTGGAGGATATAGGCGCCGGCCAACCAAGGAGATAGAGCTCACCTTGATGCCAAACTTGAAGGAGATCACCGGAGCACTAACTTCGGAGCAGATCAGGCTGAAGCTTGATGAGGAAGGAAGCAAGCCTTTGGGCAATGCGGTTGGGAGCTTAAATGGTGGGCAACCTTTTGGCATCCCTTAAGCCCTCTTTTATAGAGAACTAATTCTCTTAATGGTTATTGGATCATAACCATTAGGCCCGTTAACCGCTCCATTAAGATAAGTTAAAATAAACCAAACCATGATGGTTTATTTTAAGTTAAAACGAACCGAACCAACTTTTGGTTCATTCGTTTAAAATAAACCAAACCCTTTGGTTTATTCTCCTCCATTGGATTAGAACCAAACCATTTTGGTTCATCCATTATGTCTTCATAAGACACGGCCCATCCACGCTTCCATTGCTGGTGAAGCGATTTCATGCTCGCTTTATGTTTGGTCCAACCAAACATAGTTTCTCTCGGTCTGAGAATCCAATTCTCAAGCTCGTTTTAAATCCTTTGGATTACACTCGTTGTGCGTGTGACCAAATAGGTTCTCGGTTTATGTTGGCCATCTATAATTAACCATTAATTATAGAACGATCATGAGTGGCACCTAGTAGTACATCATGATCCCCAATTAACCGAAAAGATCAACGGTTGATCCAGAACTATTTCTGAAACCCTTGGCTCGAATGAATCGTGCCCCATTCCCTTCACTCATCTTATACCCACTTGGTTCAGGACATGGTCTATTGTGTCAGTCCCCACTAGGCTGACTACGTCACACCTAGCCCAAGTATCATTTCCTCGTCCTACAGATTCTAGTTACTCCACATGTATCGAAGAGTACCTTACTCTAAACATGTAATGCTTTGGCCAGACTTTAGTAACAATCCGAGAGAGGCCATGGGTATACATCTCCTGCGCAAGGAGTGGTGAATCCTTTATAGGCTATTCAAACACCTTGATCACTTGACTTATACCCAATCATCCGGGTCCACATCTCCTTAGAGATGTTTGCTTAAGATGTCAAAGCATAAGTCTCCATGATCAAGATGACTTGAATACAAGTCAAAGGAACATCGCACTTAAGCGATAAGAACTTCATTGACATATCTATATATGCGAGAGAACCATATGAAGTCTTACGATTTGGTCACTCCAATGAACTAGTTACCATAACTAGCATCCACGATTAACTCGGACATCACTATGTCTCGGCCCGGTGAGAATCATTTGCTTGGATACACCAGGAGTATACCTCGTGCTAGTCTTCGGCGAAATTGATGGTGTCGAATCCATCAATTCATCGACTAGGGATAATTAGATACATCACAATTACACATGTAGAGATACTCACTAGTTGTGATCCAATCACAAATTCTCTCATCTTGTGAATCGTATCGTGGACATTGATAAATGAGTTTAAGATCAATCAAATACATAAAACATGTATACTCAAATAGTGAATCTTCATTTATCATATAAATGGTTCATACATAAGCGATTGCCTTAGGACATCTCTCATATATTACTAACGGACTCACTTGGCCTAATGTCAATCGCTCACGGTATCAATACCATAAGCTCTAACATGACCCTCAAACTTACTTTGAGGTAATGCTAGTCAAAGGATCCGCTAAGTTCCTTTCGTGGGAATTTTCTCGATTTGTATTTCGTTCCTCTTGATGATCTCTCGATAAGATGATAGCGGCGCACATGTTTGGATCATTGATGAGACCATATCAAGTTCAAAGATGAACTTCTTGATCCAAAGCTTCCTTTTCTTTGCTTCAAAGGCTGCAATGTATTCTGCCTTAGTGGCGAGAATCGGCTATAGTGTCAAGCTTGGAACCTTTCCAACTTATTGCGCCTCCGTTCGGTGAATACATACCCGGACAAAGACATGGAATCATCCTTATGCATGCAGGTAACATCCCTATACCCACGTATCACCATGTACCCTTCTCCATATATTAGGAACACATCCTTAGTTCTTCTCAAGTACTTAAGGATCGTCTTAACAGCCGCCCAATGATCCAGTCCTGGATCGGATTGGTATCTGCTCGTGACACTCAGAGCGTACGATACATCGGGCCTCGTACATAACATAGCATACATGATAGATCCTATTGCGGATGCATAGGGAATCTTACTCATGCAAATCCTCTCAAATCTTACGTGCGGACACATAGACTTGAAAGGTGTACCCATGCACGATGGGTAGAAAACCTTTCTTGGATTCCGACATGCTAAACCTCTTTGCACTCGGTCTATATATATGTATGCGAAAGACCAAGCAACCGTTTGATCTATCTCTATAGATCTTAATCCGAGGATGTAGGTTGCTTCTCCCAGTCTTTCATGGAGAATGTCTTGGATAACCAAACCTTCGTGTAAGATTGAAACATCATTTCCTATAAGTAGTATGTCATCGACATACAATACTAGGAACACATTTGCCTCCCACTAACCTTCTTGTACACACAAGGTTAAATGCGGATTTTGTGAAATCAAACTTTTTGATTGTCTCATCAAAGCGGATATTCCGACTCTGGATGCTTGCTTGATCCATAAATGGACCGATGCAATTTGCATACCTTGGTTTTATCAGCATGATGTGAAACCCTCGGGTTGTATCATATACACGTCCTCGGCGGAGTTTCCATTATGGAAAGTTGTTTTCACATCCATCTGCCATATCTCATATTCATAATGAGCCGCTATGGCTAAGAGCATCCGAATGGATTTAAGCATAGCTACAGGCGAATAGGTTTCGTCATAATCAACACCTTGCTTTTGACGATATCCTTTCGCCACCAATCTCGCCTTATAGGTAATCACATTACCATCCATGTCGGTTTTCTTCTTGAAAACCCACTTGCACCCTATAGGCTTTATGCCTTCAGGTGGGTCAACCAAGTTCCAAACTTGGTTTTCATACATGGAATCCATTTCCGACTTCATGGCACCAAGCCACTTATCCCTTTCTGAACTTGTCGGCCACTTCTTCATAAGCTGGTAGGCTCCTCATCATCAATGAGTAACACGTCGTCGTTCGATTCACTTACGAAATCCATATCTCTCGGGAATATTGCGTGTTCTACGGATCTCTGAAGATGTGGTGTTACAATAAGTCCGGTAGGATTGCTCATCACTATGAGTTGTGGTGTCACATTGTATCTCACAATGTCTATTTGAGTCTCTCGAGCCTCCTCAAGTTCAGCGACACTCCCACTATTTTCTTGCAAGAGAAACTCTTTCTCTAGAAACACGGCATGCCTTGAAACAAACACCTTTTGTTCCACGGGATGATAGAATTGGTAACCCCTTGTTTCCTTAGGGTATCCAACAAATAGACATTTATCGGACTTAGCATCCAATTTATGCGTCTGATCACTTCACATAAGCGGGACAACCCCATATCTTCAAGTAAGATACATGAGGTTTCTTACCATTCCATATCTCATAGAGTAGTTGAGACTACCTTGGTAGGCATTACATTTAACAAGTAAGCGGTATGCAAGTGCATAGCCCCAAAGGACTTGGGAAGAGTCGCATGATTCATCATTGACTGACCATGTCCAACAAAGGTCGATTCGCCTCTCGGATACACCATTATCTTTGTGGTGTATAGGTGAGTCCATTGAGACAATATACCATTGTCTCTTAGGATAATCAAGAAACTCTTGACTTAAGTATTCACCACCTCGATCCGATCAGTATTTTAATACTCTTGTCATGTTGTTTCTCTACTTCATTTCTGAATTCTTTGAACCTTTCAAAGGCTTGGACTTGTGTTTCATCAAGAACACATACCCAAACCGTGAGTGATCATCGGTGAAGGTAATGAAGTAGCTATAGCCTCCTAATGCTTGAGTTGACATAGGTCCACATACATCGGTATGTATTAGACCTAGTAACTCTCCCACTCGTTCACCTTTTCGGTAAAGGTAACTTAGTCATCTTGCCTTTTAAGCATGATTCGCATGTATCGTATGAATCCAATTCAAACAATTCCAGAATTCCACATCGGTGTAATTCGGACATGCATTTCTTGCTTATATGGCCAAGATGACAATGCCACATATAGGAGTCTATTTGATTATCCTTTCGAGCACGCGTGTTGCTCGCTTCGATATTGAAAATGTCACTGGATACGTCCAACGTATAAATGCCATTACTCAAAGTTCCAGTTCCATAAAGTACGCCATTCAAAGTTATATAACAACAATTGTTACTAAACGTCAAATGGAAACCATTTCTATTTAAGCAAGAAATAGAAACAATGTTCTTTATTAGAGAAGGAACATAATAGCAATTATCCAGTTCTAAGACTAGTCCACTAGGGAACTTCAGCAAATAAGTTCCGATGGCGACCGCAGCAACCTTTGCTCCATTGCCAACTCGCAAATTTGACTCCCCTCTGACAAGTCTTCTTCTATTCCTTAGCCCCTGTATGTCATTACATATATGTGAGCCACACCCAGTATCCAATACCCAAGTGTCTAAGGAAATAGAATGACAATCAATAACGAAGATACCTGAAGAGGATGGGGCATCGGATGCCTTCTTCTTCTTCATGGACTCAAGATAAATCTTGCAGTTTCTTAGCCAGTGGCCTTCCTTGCCACAGTGATGGCAAGTGCCCTTTTGCGCTGGTTCCGCCTTCTTTGCCTTTTTCTTCTTTCCTTTCTTCTATTCTTTTGCCTTCCTCTTAGAACCTTTCTTTGAGGAATCAACTAACAGAACCGCCTTCTCCTCATGCTTCATAGAAGGCTCCACAGTCTTCAGCATATTGAGGAACTCGGGAATGGTGGATTCTAATTTGTTCATCCGATAGTTCATCACAAATTGTGAGAAACTCTTGGGCAAACAATGCAGAATTAAGTCAATACTTAACTCATGATCCATCACAAAATCGAGGGTGGCTAGCCGCTCGATGTACCCGTTCATCTTTAGCACAAACTGCACTACAGACGAACCTTCTTACATCTTCGTGGTGAAGAGGAGCCTAGAGACCTCAAACCTTTCGGATCTCACTTGCTCATCGAACAACTCATGAAGATGGAAGACTATAGTATTAGCATCCATATGCTCATGCTGCTTTTGCAGCTCAGGTACCATCGCCGCTAGCATGATGCAACTCGCCAGCTCAGAATCTGCCACATGCTTCTGATAGACCAACATTTGGTCTGGAGTTGCATCGTCCTTAGGACGGTCAGGAAGAGGCTCTTCAAGGACATATGCAAGCTTTTCCGCCTTGAGAACAATTCTCAAGTTTCTAAGCCAGTCTAGAAAGTTAGGCCCAGTCAGTTTGTTCGAATTCAAAATAGTGCGCAAATTCAAAGACGTCATGATCAATTTATTGACCTAGAAATACAAAATGAGCATATATGAGAAAATGATTTTAAAATGCATCAATATACATTTATAAATCCCATTCATTTTTCGAATTTCAAAAACCCCAAAATCACTTGGAGATCGTAGGTCCATCTCGAATGGTGATATCCATCATAGTTATGAACAACCTTGGAGAGAGTCCAACAAGCCATTCATAACTATGACGGTAGGTATCAACTATCTACGATTGCATATCACGTATATGCAACTATCACAATGTGCTATCAACTAATTGAATGTTCACACATACATCGGGTTGTTAACACATTAACAAGTATGCATCATATGCATAGCACCCAACTTCACCTCCTTTACATCGACCTTGGAGAGAGTCCAACAAAGCCGATGCTCGAGTTAAAGCCAACCCATTAATCGGAAATAGTTTTAATATGGTTAGGCGCATTCAACCAATTAGCCCAGCTTGGAGAGAGTCCAACAACCAAAGCTAACGATTGACCTCGACTCTTACCATATTAGTATTAAACTATTCCATGGTTTGAACATGTTCGGGTTCGAGCCGGGCTTGGAGAGTCCAACAACCCAAACAAGAAACGGAACTCTGGTTCTAACCATATTAATGGAAGGTGTAGGCTTTAATATTGTTTAAGGGTTTTATGTCTCATCCTCTTTGCATGCAAATAACTATTATCTACATGGCATGACATACATGGCATACATCTACATGTCACGACACGCATGACATAATGTTATGCATCTAATGCAATTACATGGCATACAATTATGTCATGTATATATTTCCTTATATGTCATAACTATTTATGGAAATAAAATATGTTTAAGATTTGATTCTTCAAATCAAATCATAATTAAATTAGGAAACAAATTTCCAAATCTAATCACATATTTTATTCATGGAATTATTTGATTAAGGAAAATCTATTTAGGAAACCAATTTCCTAAATCATTAAAACTACTTATGGAAATAAAATATTTTAAGATTTGATTTCCCAAATCAAATCATGATTAAATTAGGAAACAAATTTATAGAATCTAATCAAATATTTTATTTATGGAAAATATCAATTTCCATAAATACTTCCAACTTTCCAAAAGTGGATGATTTCCATAAATACTTCTAGACTTTCCAAAATTGAAAAATTTCCATAAATACTTCTAAATTTCCAAAATTAGAAAATTTCCAGAAATACATTATGACTATCGCAAAACCATTTTTACTATTATGTCGAAACACAACCTGGGCTCTGATACCACTGTTGGGTTTCCGGCACCGCGGCGTGTGTGTGTTCGATCACATTTCGTAAACATGAACACAGCGGAAGCAATAAAAATAATAAATCTACATTTATTACAACACACACAACACACGCATGCATATTACAACAAGTGTAGACATAACCATAAATTTAAATTTGCAATAAAAGGAAATTTATCTACGTTATACCTTTCGTATGACGTGTAGCGGGAACGGCATCAACCGGAATGATCCTCGCTAGAATCGTCTCTATCCGTATCCACGCCGAGTTCCTCGGGATGACTTCGCTAAGCTAAGCCACGAGCTTACTAGCCTCGTGTTGAAGACGCGTGATCGAGAGATGATCACGATCGAATCAAATTCGGATCCTAAGCGAGTTCTTAAAACTCACTTCTCCGAGAGGTATTCGTCAACCAATTGGCCGAATCCTTCGTCCTCTACCTCAGAGGATTACCGGAGATCGAATCCCCGATAAGTTAGCCGCTGTCGGAGCTCTAACCGTCGTCCAAACGGCGCTCCGACGAGAGGAGAACAAGCTGTCCAGAAAACTGGACAGCTTTGGTGGAATTATAGGCGCCCGGCCAACCAAGGAGATAGAGCTCACCTTGATGCCAAACTTGAAGGAGATCACGGAGCACTAACGGCATCAGCTCGGCGCCGCGAGGAAGAAGCAGCCTTCTGGCGCTGGTTGGAGGAGCAATGGTGGCGGTTTAGGGTTGGCCGAGCTCCTCAATGGAGTGGGCGGCAACCTTAGGGCAAGGGTTTTTTTATTAGGGCTTAATTATCCCTTAAGCCTTATTTTATAGAGAACTAATTCTCTTAATGGTTATTGGATCATAACCATTAGGCCCGTTAACCCGCTCCATTAAGATAAGTTAAAATAAACCAAACCATGATGGTTTATTTTAAGTTAAAACGAACCGAACCAACTTTTGGTTCATTCGTTTAAAATAAACCAAACCCTTTGGTTTATTCTCCTCCATTGGATTAGAACCAAACCATTTTGGTCCATCCATTATGTCTTCATAAGACCACGGCTCATCACGCTTCCATTGCGCTGAAACGATTTCATGCTCGCTCCATGTTTGGTCCAACCAAACATAGTTTCTCTCGGTCTGAGAATCCCATTCTCAAGCTCGTTTTAAATCCTTCGGATTACGCTCGTTGTGCGTGTGACCAAATAGGTTCTTGGTTTATGTTGGCCGTCTATAATTAACCATTAATTATAGAACGATCATGAGTGGCACCTAGTAGTACATCATGATCCCCAATTAACCGAAAAGATCAACGGTTGATCCAGAACTATTTCTGAAACCCTTCAGCAGCTCGAATGATTCGTGCCCCATTCCCTTCACTCATCTTATACTCACTTGGTTCAGGACATGGTCTATAGTGTCAGTCCCCACTAGGCTGACTACGTCACACCTAGCCCAAGTATCATTTTCTCGTCCTACGGATTCTAGTTACTCCACATGTATCGAAGAGTACCTTACTCTAAACATGTAATGCTTTGGCCAAAGACTTTAGTAACAATCCGACGAGAGGCCATGGGTATACATCTCCTCGCAAGGAGTGGTGAATCTTTTATAGGCTATTCAAACACCTTTCAAACACTCACTGATTTATACCTAATCATCCCGGGTCCACATCTCCTTAGAGATGTTTGCTTAAGATGTCAAAGCATAAGTCTCTATGATCAAGATGACTTGAATACCGCAAGTCAAAGGAACATCGCACTTAAGCCACAGTAAGAACTTCATTGACATATCTATATATGCAGAGAACCATATGAAGTCTTACGGCTGGTCACTCCATTGAACTAGTTACCATAACTAGCATCCACGATTAACTCCGACATCAAATGCTGAGAATCACCGCTTGATACACCAAGGAGTATACCTGTTAGACAAGTAATCGATGGTGTCCAAATCCATCAATTCATCGACTAGGATAATTCGATACATCACAATTACACATGTAGAGATACTCACTAGTTGTGATCCAATCACAAATTCTCTCATGCCGTGAATCGTATCGTGACATTCAGTAAATGAGTTTAAGATCCAATCAAATACATAAAACATGTATACTCAAATAGTGAATCTTCATTTATCATATAAATGGTTCATACATAAGGCGATTGCCTTAGGACATCTCTCATATATTACTAACAATAGGTTCTCGGTTTATGTTGGCCATCTATAATTAACCATTAATTATAGAACAATCATGAGTGGGACCAAGTAGTACATCATGATCCCCAATTAACCGAAAAGATCAACGGTTGATCCATAACTATTTCTGAAACCCTTCAGCAGCTCGAATGAATCGTGCTCCATTCCCTTCACTCATCTTATACACACTTGGTTCAGGACATGGTCTATAGTGTCAGTCCCCACTAGGCTGACTACGTCACACCTAGCCCATGTATCATTTCCTCGTCCTACGGATTCTAGTTACTGCACATGTATCGAAGAGTACCTTACTCTAAACATGTAATGCTTTGGCCAAAGACTTTAGTAACAATCTGACGAGAGGTCATGGGTATACATCTCCTCGCAAGGAGTGGTGAATCTTTTATAGGCTATTCAAACACCTTCGATCACTTCAACTTATACCCAATCATCCCGGGTCCACATCTCCACAGAGATGCTTCCTTAAGATGTCAAAGAATAAGTCTTTATGATCAAGATGACTTGAATACCGCAAGTCAAAGGAACATCGCACTTAAGCTACAGTAAGAACTTCATTGACATATCTATATATGCAGAGAACCATATGAAGTCTTACGGCTGGTCACTCCAATGAACTAGTTACCATAACTAGCATCCACGATTAACTCCGGACATCACAATGTCTCCAGCCAGTGAGAATCAGCTGCTTGGATACACCAAGGAGTATACCTCGTGCTAGTCTCAACAGAATTGATAGTGTCCAAATCCATCAATTCATCGACTAGGGATAATTCTGATACATCACAATTACACATGTAGAGATACTCACTAGTTGTGATCCAATCACAAATTCTCTCATGCTGTGAATCGTATCGTGGACATTCAGTAAATGAGTTTAAGATCCAATCAAATACATGAAGACATGTATACTCAAATAGTGAATCTTCATTTATCATATAAATGGTTCATACATAAGGCGATTGCCTTAGGACATCTCTCATATATTACTAACAGACTCCCACTTGGCCTAATGCCAATCGCTACGGTATCCAATACCATAAGCACTAACATGACCCTCAAACATACTTTGAGGTAATGCTTTAGTCAAAGGATCCGCTAAGTTCCTTTCAGTGGGAATTTTCTCGATTTGTATTTCATTCCTACTGATGATCTCTCTGATAAGATGATAGCGGCGAAGCACATGTTTGGATCGTTGATGAGACCTTGGCTCTTTCGCCTGTGCAATTGCTCCATTGTTGTCGCAGTAGACCGGTATTGCTTCAACAATGGCTGGAATCACACCAAGTTCATAAACGAACTTCTTGATCCAAACCGCTTCCTTTGCTGCTTCCGAAGCTGCAATGTATTCTGCCTCAGTGGTAGAATCCGCTACAGTGTCTTTTTTGGAACTTTTCCAACTCACTGCGCCCCCATTCAGGGTGAACACGTATCCAGACTGAGACCTGAAATCATCCTTGTCTGTCTGGAAGATGGCATCCGTATACTCGCGTATCACCATGTCCCCTTCTCCATATATTAGGAACACATCCTTAGTTCTTCTTAAGTACTTAAGGATCGTCTTGACAGCCACCCAATGATCCATTCCTGGATCAGACTGGTATCTGCTCGTGACACTCAGAGCATACGATACATCGGGCCTCGTACATAACATAGCATACATGATAGATCCTATTGCGGATGCATAGGGAATCTTACTCATGCAAATCCTCTCGTCTTCTGTGCGCGGACACATAAACTTCGAAAGGTGTACCCCATGCCTGATGGGTAGGAAACCTTTCTTGGATTCCGACATGCTAAACCTCTTTAGCACTCGGTCTATATATGTAGTCTGAGAAAGACCAAGCAACCGTTTCGATCTATCTCTATAGATCTTAATCTCGAGGATGTAGGTTGCTTCTCCCAGGTCTTTCATGGAGAATGTCTTGGATAACCAAACCTTAACTGACTGTAAGATTGAAATATCATTTCCCATAAGTAATATGTCATCGACATACAATAATAGGAACACGACTGTGTTAGTTAAAGCCCTAGAACCAATCATGTGATGGTTGAATAGGGAACATTTTGTATCATATTCTATAAAGGCAAAGGATTGGTTATTATATTTACATCTTGCTTGTGCCAGCTAATTTAAATATAATAATGCCCTAGAAAAGTAGGTTCTTATCTACAGCACATCAATTGGCAGAATTGATTATGAGAGGCTGTAGAGAACACTTTCCTAAATGTTCCTAGTCGAGTATTAATATGCAAGGGCAATATTAATAAATAAAGACTAGCATGTAGGTTAATTGATGACTTGATCTCACAAGTCATGGATATATGATATCAAGTTGACACATGGGTATATATTGGAGAATATATACTGAACTGACCCGCCATGAGAAAGTTTCATGGATCGTTATATGAGTGTCATAAACTTTCTCATGTGACTATTGGTATGAATAGTCCTTAGACCTGAAGTCACTACGGTTCCCTACATAAGGAGTTATGTACTTTGGTATCGTCAAACGTCACCCGTAACAGGGTGGACCATAAAGGCGACATCGGGTATGTAACAAATTATGCGGAGGGATGTGAGTGATGTAGATGGGATCTATCCTTCCATATGACGGAGTGATATCCCCTTGATTGAGTAGAACTACTAAAACGCATGGCCATGCTCGAATGAGTCAATATGAGATATTGAGCTCATTTGTTTGAGTTAGTTTACTCAGGGATCAAGAAACACATAGATTGATCGAGGATGACACGCTATGCCTCATTGATCAACTGATATCAAGGATAGAAGGACACGGTCATATATTATAGTAGTCACGGAAAGGTTAGTCGGATCTTGACTTATCTCATAACTTGGGTAGCAATGATGTATTGCTAGATGCCGCTCATTGCTTGTGTATCTAAAAGAGTTTAGGTCCACTGCCAACGTTATGAGAGCCTATAGGGTCACACACAAAGAGCATGATAATTAGAGGAATTAGAGTATTCTAGTTTGACTAGAATAAATTGGGAATAAGCTTAAGTACAAAATGGTTTTTGGACTTTAAGCTTAATGAGAATTTTAGCTAATTGATTTAATGAGATTAATTCAATATGTTACCTTATTGATTTAATAAGATTAATTCAATATGATAACATAAGCTTAATTGAATTAATAAGATTAATTCAATATGATAACATAAGCTTAATTGAATTAATAAGATTAATTCAACATGCATGAATGCCACACAAGAATGCCACATAAGCATGCCACATAAGCATGCCACCTAAGCATCCACCTAAGCTAGTTAAGGTGGAAGGAAACAAAATGGTTTTGTCTCCTTAAGTGGCCGGCCAAACAAGGAAGCCAAATCCTTTTGAGTGTGTCTCAATGCAATGGATTGCATTGAATGTGAAGGAGGTGGAAGGGTTTTTCCAACCCTATAAAAGGCTCCATGGAGTGGCCCCATAGTGAGTTTTTGGTGTTGTGGTTGTGAGAGAGCTTGGTGGAAGCTTTAGTTGTGTGGGTTTGTGAGTGTAGGCTAGCAAGAAGAGGAGTCTTCTTCTTCCTTTCTCCTTTTCCCTCTCTTCCTCTCCTTTAGGGACTTCTCTAGCAAGAAGTAAAGGAGAGCTCTTCTAGTTTTCCTTTTGTGAGACAAGAGCGTGCTCGTGTGGATACGTATAGAGGCACGGACACTTGAACGTGCTAAAGATCCAACAAACCGAAAGGAAAAGCGGGATTAACAAGGGCACGCAACAAAGGTAATCCTCTCCTATAAGATAGGTTTGGTTTAGAGAAATTTATTTTATAGATATTCTTGATCCATATATGGACCGTCGCAATTTGCATACCTTGGTTTTATCAACCAATGTAAAACCCTCAGGTTGTATCATATACACGTCCTCGAGCAGGTTTCCATTAAGGAAAGTTGTTTTCACATCCATCTATCATATCTCATAATCATAAAGAGTCGCTATGGCCAGGAGCATCCGAATGGATTTAAGCATAGCTACAGGTGAATAGGTTTCGTCATAATCAACACCTTGTTTTTGACGATATCCTTTCTCCACTAATCTTGTTGTAAAATTAGTTTTAGACTCGAATGTAACTCGAGTATTTCTCCTTTTGTAATGTACAAAACAAGGATGGAGGGTCCATTGGAAGATGAGGTTACAAGGAGGAAGTCAACACACAAGACAACCAAAAGGAAGCACTTAGGAGAAGATGCTATCCCTAGGTTGACCAATCAATCTTTTCATTGGCTTGAGAAGATTGTAGAATAAGGGCCATAACCATGACACGTTAGTTTAATATGTATGTGATGCATGTTAGTTTAGCTTGTATGTGATGCATGATTAGTTTAGCTTATATGTGATGTATGCTAATATGTATATGATACATGTTTATTTCTTAATAAGTCTAAACCATATGCCTACCAAAGTTGGTACTCACTACTTCCTCGATCATTTGTTATTGGGTTTGCCAAAGCAAAGCAATGCATTTTATCTTGGAGGGGTGCGAGTGGACAATCGTGATGTCCCGCTATCAATCTTGGTTAAGACTTAATTAAGTGTTTTCTTAATTGGTTAAGAAAGTAGAGGCATATATTAGCTTTGAACATAAGTGTTAACATTAGTTTTGTGTGATTTCAACATCACTTTGTCTTAGAAGTGGTCGCGTTGTTCTGATATCCAAGAAGGCCCTGTGCTCGCCACACTACCGAAGCCGGTTTAGGAATAAACACTAAACTAATCTAAAACTTAACCAAAGCTATTAAAGAGTTACATCAGATGTAATTGGCAAAAGATTGCCTACCTAATTATACTACGTCTTGGGCGATTAGCCAAAGCTAACTCAAGACGAATTATGATGTGGATCTTTATCCCATATAAATTTATAGCTAAATAGTAGCTATGAGAATTTAGTGGGAGCCTCATTTAATTAAAGGCCTAATTAAATGATTTAGGTATGATACTTAACTTTGCATTTTAATGTTGTAGATCACCATGTCATCTAACACGACACACCCCTCAACTTGCGATCTCCCTGAGAAGGACAAGCTCAATGGAGCAAACTTTCTTGATCGGTATAGGAACTTGAGGATTATCCTCAAGCAAGAACGCAAACTATATGTCCTAGAGCAATACCTGAAATACTCCGCCCCTACGGCCACTGTGCTGAAAAGGATGCTTATAAGAAGCATCAAGATGACGATTAGATGTGTCATGCCTTATGCTTGCCACCATGAACTCGAGCCTGTATAACATGAGAACATGGATGCCTATGATATGGTTGAGCATTTGAAACAACTATATCAAGGACAAGCTAGGCACGAGCGTTTTGAAGTGTCTAAGGCTCTTTTGCATGCAAGATGCAAGAAGGAACACTGTAGGAACTCACGCATTACTCAAAATGATTGGGTACGCTTGAGAACCTTGAAAGACTAGGTTTTCCATCGAGCCAAGAATTGGCAACCGATGTTATCCTCGCAATCGTTGCCAAGCATACAATCAATTCGTCATGAATTATAACATGAATGAAATTGATAACCTTTGCTCGAGATTCTCAAAGATGTTAAGAATCACGAACCAAATCTCAAGAAGAAAGTTAGTAATGTACTAATGGTCAAGAAGGACAAAAAGGCAAGGGTAAGACCCAAGCCAAAGGCAAGGCCAATTCATCCACTTCAAAGGGTAAAGGTAAAGTACCTAAGGAAGGACCGCTTCCATTGCGTGAGATCGACACCGGAAGCGAATCGCAAAGTCTACCTTGAGGAAGTAAAGAACAAGAGAAGTGGGACTTCGCCTGTGTATACACGTTATAGAAGTTAATCTATCTATTTCTTCTACATGGGTATTAGATCTGATGTGCATCTCACATTTGTACTAATGTGCAGGATCGAGAAATAGTAGAATAATGGCAAAGGTGAAGTGGACCTACGAGTAGGCAATGGCGCAAAAGTTGTCACAGAGTGTAGGAACATATTCTTTGTCTTTGCCCACCGGGCTTATCTTAGAACTAGAGGAGTGCTTCTATGTACCCGCATTAACAAAGAACATAATTTCACGTATCTTGTTTAGACAAGAAAAACTTTTCTTTTATAATAAAGGACAAATGTTGTTCCATTTATTTAAATGAAATGTTCTATTGTAATGCACCACTTATGAATGGTCTCTATGTTCTAGATTTAGATAACCCAATTTATAACGTAAATACCAAACGGTTCAAATCGAATGATTTGAACAAACATATCTTCGAATCACGCTTAGGTCACATAAATGAAAAACGCATATCCCAACTCCATAAAGATGGATTATTGGACTCATTTGATTTTGAATCATATGAGGTATGCGAGTCTTGTCTTTTAGGAAAGATGACTAAAACTCCATTTAGTGGACATGGCGAGAGAGCGACAGATTTGTTAGGACTCATACATACTGATGTATGTGGCCCTTTCAATGTCGAAGCCAGAGGAGGCTATAAGTACTTTATTACTTTCACTGATGATATGAGTAGATTTGGCTACTTATATTTGATGAGACATAAGTCAGAATCCTTTGAAAAGTTCAAAGAATTCAAGAATGAAGTACAAAACCAACGCGTGTTAAGCTACTTCGATCGAGATCGAGGTGGTGAATACCTTAGTCAAGAGTTTCGTGATCACCGGCCGAGTGTGGGATAATATCCCAACTCACTCCACCCGAACACCACAATGGAATGGTGTATCGAGAGGAGAAATCGTGACTCTATTAGATATGGTACGATCAATGATGAGCCGATCGATCTACCTACTTCCTTTGGGGTTTAGCTCTAGAGACACCGCTACACTTAATCGCGTTCCATCAAAAGCCGTAGAAAAGACACCATATACGATATGGATCGGAAGAGTCCCAAAATGTCTTTTATAAAGATTTGGGGTTGTGAAGCTTTACGTTAGACGCCAAGTCTCGGATAAACTAGGACCCAAATCGATAAGTGTTATTTTGTAGGATATCCCAAGGAAACTAAGGGATATTACTTTACAATCCCACACTTGGCAAGGTGTTTGTTGAAATGTTGTCTTTCTAGAAAGAGAATTTATTTCTAGAAATACTAGTGGGAGTAAAATTCATCTTGAAGAAGTTCAAGATGATGATAACACTAAGGCTTTGATGGAAAATGAACAGCACCACAAAGTGTTGTGGATGAGGAATTTGTTGCCCAAAGAGTTGTGGAGCAAACACTGCTCAAGTAGACCAACCTCTTCAGATCTAATAGGATCCCCAACCCGAGAGATATTCTTTTCTCTTGACCGACAATGGTGATGTATTGCTTATCGATCTTGGACGAGCCTACATCCTATCAAGAAGCTATGATGAGCCCAGATTAGAAATGGCTAGAGGCCATGAGATCCAAATGGAATCCATGTACACTAACCAAGTATGGACTTTGGTTGATCCACCAAGGGGTAAAACCCATTGGGTGTAAGTGGGTCTTTAAAGTAAAGACACATGGATGGTAATAAGCATACCTATAAAGGTAGATTGGTGGCTAAAGGATTCAAACAAATTCATGGTATTGACTATGAAGAAACCTTTTCACCAGCTATGATGCTTAAATCCATTCGGATCATACTTGCTATTGCAGCCTACCACGATTATGAGATCTGGAAGAAGGATGACAAAACCGCTTATCTGAATGGAAAGCTACTCGAGGATGTGTACATGACACAACCAGAGGGTTTTGAAGATCCAGAGCATCCCGAAAGGTATGCAACCGCAAAGGTCCATTTATGGACTAAAGCAAGCCTCTCCGGGAATCTTCGATTCGATGATGCAATCAAAGAGTTTGGTTTCATCAAGAATGAAGATGAGCCTTGTGTCTACAAGAGAAATAGTGGGAGCACAGTTGTATTTCTTGTCTTGTATGTAGATGACATACTTCTCATCGAAAATGATATTCCCTCACCCATCTGTAAAGATGTGGTTAGGGAATTGTTTCTCGATGAAGGACTTAGGTGAAGCCGCCTATATTCTAGGCATCAAGATCTATAGAGATAGATCTAGAAGATTACTTGGCCTAAGTCGAGTACATACATTGATAAAGTGCTAGATCGCTTTGCTATGCAAAATTCTAAGAAAGGGTTTCGCTTTATCACATGGTGTGAGTCTTTCAAGACTCAATGTCCTCTTCTAAGGAGGAGAGAGATCGCATGGATAAGATCCCTTATGCATCGCCTATAGGGTCTATCATGTACGCCATGCTTTGTACTGCTCCGACGCCTCGTATGCTTTGAGCATGACGAGTAGATACGATCGGATCGTGAAAGTCATCGGATAGCCAAAAATATTCTTAAGTACTTACGAAGAACGAAAGAATATTTCGATATTCGAGGCAATGAGGAGCTAATCAGAAGGGTTACTGATGCAAGCTTCCAAATGCATAAGGATGACTATAATCGGGTACGTGTTTTGCCTCGAATGGTGGAGCCGTGAGTCGGAAGAGTTCGGCAGAGACAGCTTGTTGATTCTACAACAAGTCGAGTATATTGCGAAAAGATCTCGATGCAAAGAAAGGAGGTCGTTTGGCTTCGCAAGTTCATCGCTGAACTTGGGGTAGTTCCTAGCATTGCAGATCCAATAGACCTCTATTGTGACAACAATGGGGCTATTGCATGCTAAGGAACCTCGATCACATCGACCAAACACATATCGGGCCCATCTCATTCGAGAGATCATCGATAGAGGAGATGTGAGGATATGCAGAGTACCGACAGAAGCTAACATCGCAGATCCATTGACCAAGGCTTTGGCACAGAGGAAGCATGATGGTCACACTAGGTCACTAGGTATTAGATATCATAGTGATTGGTACTAGTGCTAGTGGGAGATTGTTAGTTAAAGCCCTAGAACCAATCATGTGATGGTTGAATAGGGAACATTTTGTATCATATTCTATAAAGGCAAAGGATTGGTTATTATATTTACATCTTGCTTGTGCCATAATTTAAATATAATAATGCCCTAGAAAAGTAGGTTCTTATCTCACATCAATCGCGTAATTGATTATGAGAGGTCAGAGAGAACACTTTCCTAAATGTTCTAGTCGAGTATTAATATGCAAGGGCAATATTAATACATAAAGACTAGCATGTAGGTCAATTGATGACTTGATCTCACAAGTCATGGATATATGATATCAAGTTGACACATGGGTATATATTGGAGAATATATACTGAACTGACCCGCCATGAGAAAGTTTCATGGATCGTTATATGAGTGTCATAAACTTTCTCATGTGACTATTGGTATGAATAGTCCTTAGACCTGAAGTCACTACGGTTCCCTACATAAGGAGTTATGTACTTTGGTATCAAAACGCCACCCGTAACAGGTGGACCATAAAGGCGACATCGGGTATGTAACAAATTATGCGGAGGGATGTGAGTGATGTAGATGGGATCTATCCCTTCCATATGACGGAGTGATATCGGTGGGCCTCTTGATTGAGTAGAACTACTAAAACGCATGGCCATGCTCGAATGAGTCAATATGAGATATTGAGCTCATTTGTTTGAGTTAGTTTACTCAGGGATCAAGAAACACATAGATTGATCGAGGATGACACTGTCTATGCCTCATTGATCAATCTGATATCAAGGATAGAAGGACACGGTCATATATTATAGTAGTCACGGAAAGGTTAGTCAGATCTTGACTTATCTCGTAACTTGGGTAGCAATGATGTATTGCTAGATGCCGCTCATTGCTTGTGTATCTAAAAGAGTTTAGATCCACTGCCAACGTTATGAGAGCCTATAGGGTCACACACAAAGAGCATGATAATTAGAGGACTTAGAGTATTCTAGTTTGACTAGAATAATTTGGGAATAAGCTTAAGTACAAAATGGTTTTTGGACTTTAAGCTTAATGAGAATTTTAGCTAATTGATTTAATGAGATTAATTCAATATGTTACCTTATTGATTTAATAAGATTAATTCAATATGATAACATAAGATTAATTGAATTAATAAGATTAATTCAATATGATAACATA
Organism: Wurfbainia villosa; assembly: GCA_025175895.1. Classification (NCBI taxonomy): domain Eukaryota; kingdom Viridiplantae; phylum Streptophyta; class Magnoliopsida; order Zingiberales; family Zingiberaceae; genus Wurfbainia; species Wurfbainia villosa. The sequence continues at coordinate 57,975,068 of CM045988.1, forward strand.
AGCTTAATTGAATTAATAAGATTAATTCAACATGCATGAATGCCACATAAGAATGCCACATAAGCATGCCACATAAGCATGCCACCTAAGCATCCACCTAAGCTAGTTAAGGTGGAAGGAAACAAAATGGTTTTGTCTCCTTAAGTGGCCGGCCAAACAAGGAAGCCAAATCCTTTTTGAGTGTGTCTCAATGCAATGGATTGCATTGAATGTGAAGGGAGGTGGAAGGGTTTTTCCAACCCTATAAAAGGCTCCATGGAGTGGGGCCATAGTGAGTTTTGGTGTTGTGGTTGTGAGAGAGCTTGGTGGAAGCTTTAGTTGTGTGGGTTTGTGAGTGTAGGCTAGCAAGAAGAGGAGTCTTCTTCTTCCTTTCTCCTTTTCCTCTCTTCCTCTCCTTTAGGGACTTCTCTAGCAAGAAGTAAAGGAGAGCTCTTCTAGTTTTCCTTTGTGAGACAAGAGCTTGTGTGGATACGATAGAGGCACTGACACTTGAACGTGCTAAAGATCCAACAAACAAAGGAAAAGCGGGATTAACAAGGGCACGCAACAAAGGTAATCCTCCTATAAGATAGGTTTGGTTTAGAGAAATTTATTTTATACGGCATATGCCATTTCAATTTGCATCAATGTATAAATTGTATCATATACCGCCGAGTTTCCATTAAGGAAAGTTGTTTTCATCCATCTATCATATCCATAATCATAAAGAGTCGATGGCCGAATGGATTTAAGCACTAGAGTGAATAGGTTTCGTCATAATCAACACCTTGTTTTTGACGATATCCTTTCTCCACTAATCTAGCTTTATAGGTAATCACATTACCATCCATGTCGGTTTTCTTCTTGAAAACCCACTTGCACCCTATTGGCTTGATGCCTTCAGGTGGGTCAACCAAGTTCCAAACTTGGTTTTCATACATGGAATCCATTTCCGACTTCATGGCATCAAGCAACTTATCCCTTTCTGAGCTTGTCAGCACTTCTTCATAACTGGTAGGCTCCTCATCATCAATGAGTAACAAGCTATTCACTTGAGAAATCCATGGGATTCTACAGATGTGGTGATTGTAGTCGGTGATTGCTCATCACTATGAGTTGTATTGTGCTTCACCAGGTATCTCATCAATGTCTATTTGAGTCTCTCGAGCCTCCTCAAGCTCGACGACACTCCCACTGTTTTCTTGCAAGAGAAACTCTTTCTCTAGAAACACAGCATGCCTTAAAACAAACATCTTTTGTTCCACAGGATGATAGAATTGGTAACCCCTTGTTTCCTTAGTGTATCCAATAAATAGACATTTATCAGACTTAGCATCCAATTTTCTACCTTCTGCATATTCACATATGTTGGATCAGCGGATTCTAGAGGGGGTGAATAGCGATAAAACCTTTTTCTTTTCTTTTTGTTCGTTAAAACTAGAGAGATAATTAATTAATTGAAATGTAAATGTAAAGTAAAAGAGACAAAGGAGTTTTACTTGGTTGTAGCCTTGGCTACTACTCCAAGGCCCTAGCGGTCCTCGACCACGTGCGGAGGGCAAAAACACTAAAGAACTCCTTCCTTTAGAGGTAGGAGTTTAATCGATACAAGTAAAGCACAAAGCTTGAGGTAGAGGACACTCTCTCCTCGATACGATAATAAAGAAGCTCCAAGGTACTAAACTGAATAAAACTCTAACCAATGAAAATGAAACAAATAAAACCAGAAGCGCCAAAGAAGAATGGCACGCTTATGGAGGCTTTTGGAGACTTAGAATTGATGATGAAACCCTAGGTTAGGACCTCCTTTTATAGCCTTTAAGCCCCTCATCGAATGGGTTTTCAACCAATAGGAATTGGGCACAAAACTCCTTGAAAAATGGTGATAAAGCTTGACTCCTCGAGGCTGATTTTTGACCATCGGTTGAACTGATTTCTTGGCCGATTGAACTGATGGCTCAGTAGTTGAACTGATCCTTGGCCGGTTGAACTGATGGCTTAGCAGTTGAACTGATTTTTGGCCGGTTGAACTGATTTTTAGACTTTTCGACTGTAATAAAGAGTTAGCTCGAAATATAAGTGAATTCGACGGCCACTTGCCATCCGATCTCAACATAGACCTTCCATGGGAAGTCTTGGTCGAATCGTCGCCTAAGGATGTCCCTGTATGGAAGACTCGACCTTACTTACGCTCACTCACACGAGCTTACCTCAACATTTACCTTTGAAGCCTTGCTTTCGATCTCCACTTGATTCCTTCGGCTCCCTCCAAAGTCCTCCCGGTGTCGCCCGACCACCGCGGCTTCCTCCGGGTGTCGCTAGCCTTTAGCTCCAGCTATAGCAATCTTCTGCACACTCGATTCAACTTGTGAGATAATGACATGAGCTTAACTTTGTATCGTTTGCTATAATCAAAACTCAGGTTCGACTTAGGTGCCTACTGCACCAACAATCTCCCCCTTTTTGATTTATGGCAAACCCACATACAAAGTTAAGTAAATAGCAAGCATGAAGAATAATGTGCATTAGAAACAAGAAATAAAGAAGATTAAGTTGGAGTAGTAAGGATTTTCTTCAAGTACTCCCCCTTGAGGAAACCTCCCCCTTGACCGAGGGTGAGTCTTGAAGAAAGACCTTAATCCTCCCCTTTGAGGGTTTCTTTAAGTAATTAACATTACTTAAAGTTGGCCTTAGTAAAATGTTTAAGTTAAGAGTTCTTCTTAACTTGGCCCTTTCTCCCCCTTAAGTAAAACATTAAGGGCATAATAAAAAATAAGTAAAACGTTGACGCCACAAATAAGTTTAAGTTAAGAATTCTCTTAACTTGGCCTTTAATAAGTTTTCAAAACTTAAAGTTAACTTTTGGTTTAAATATAAAGTAAGAGTTAAGTTATCAAAAAAAAATTTGACCCCTTAACTTTGGCCTTTTTCTCCCCCTTTTGCCATATATCGAAAAAAATAAGTGTTAAATTTAAAGTCCAAGCATGTTCCACTTTATTTTGAAAATAATATACTGAAAATAAGTTCATCTATAAGATGTTCGACTCATATTTGGCTTGATTGATATGAAAGATCAACCAGTCCTGGTCAGAGTCGGTTAGTATGTATGATTATACTCCGTGGTTCATAGCGATGCACTAGCTCTACATCTGGAACCAGGAGTAAGGTCCTAACATCTCACGCCCATCTACGTGGCTAAGTACACAAACACATTAGTCCTATGTGTTGTGAGATGTATTGGCTCCTTAAATCTATAGGTGCATGATATCTAAGGTATGTCCTATATTAGTTCCATAAAAAATAAAAGTTAAGAAATAGTAGTAAGAAAATATAATTTGCAAGTTCCTATTCTACTACACACATGCCCAATTTTCATCTTAATAGACTAAATTCGGCTTCGGGTAGGGGTTTAGTAAATAGGTCTGCTAAGTTAGATTTTGATTCGACGTATTCGAGTTGTATGGCTCTATTGGCCATATGTTCTCGAATGAAATGGTGTTTGACCTCTATATGTTTGGTCCTAGAGTGACATATCGGATTCTTTGTAAGATTAATTGAACTAATGTTATCTACGTGAAGTTTAGTATTCGTAAAGTCTAACTTAAAGTCGCGGAGAGTGTGCTTCATCCAAAGAAGCTGCGTGACACACTCACCCATATAGAGCAACACAGTGTTGCTTCCTACTGCACCAACTCGCTAGACTCGAGCCGAGAAGTTGACAACAACCACTCGTACTCTTTCTATCGAGCTTACTACCGGCATAGTCCAAATCAGAGTAGCCGGTTAGTTCAAACTCGGTAGATCTAGGATACCAAATACCGACATTAAGTGTACCCTTTAGATATCTAAGGATACGCTTGACTAGAGTTAGGTGAGACTCCTTGGCACAGGTTTGAAACCTTGCGCACATACTTACTGCAAATAAGATATCAGGTCGGCTTGCAGTTAGGTAAAGGAGACTCCCTATTATGCTCCTATAGTATTTTAAATCAATTGAATTTCCGATTACATCTTCTTCTATATTCACATTAGTTGCCATTGGGGTATTAATAATTTTAGCGTCTTGCATTCCAAAGCGTTTAATTAATTCCCTAGTATATTTGCGTTGATGTAGGTATATTCCATCTTTAGTTTGTTTAATTTGTAGACCTAAAAAGAAACTTAACTCACCTACTAAATTCACTTTCCATAAGTGAAATGAACTCATTTAGTAGGATTGAGTTGGTGGTTCCGAAAATAATATCATCTACGTAGATTTGGGCTATGAATATGTCAAAACTATTTCTCGATTAATTGGTTGGCTTTAATCTTACAGTCAGTTAAGGTTTGGTTATCCAAGACATTCTCCATGAAAGACCTGGGAGAAGCAACCTACATCCTCGGGATTAAGATCTATAGAGATAGATCGAAACGGTTACTTGGACTTTCGCAGTCTACATATATAGATCGAGTGCTAAAGAGGTTTAGCATGTCGGATCCAAGAAAGGTTTCCTACCCATCAGGCATGTGGTACACCTTTCGAAGTCTATGTGTCCGCGCACAGAAGACGAGAGGATTTGCATGAGTAAGATTCCCTATGCATCCGCAATAGGATCTATCATGTATGCTATGTTATGTACGAGGCCTGATGTATCGTATGCTCTGAGTGTCACGAGCAGATACCAGTCTGATCTAGGAATGGATCATTGGGTGGCTGTTAAGACGATCCTTAAGTACTTAAGAAGAACTAAGGATGTGTTCCTAATATATGGAGAAGGGTACATGGTGATACGTGGGTATACAGATGCCAGCTCCAGACAGACAAGGATGATTCCATGTCTCAGTCTGGGTATGTATTCACCTGGAATAGAGGCGCAATAAGTTGGAAAGGTTCCAAGCTTGACACTATAGCGGATTCTGCCACTAAGGCAGAATACATTGCAGCTTTGGAAACAGCAAAGGAAGCGGTTGGATCAAGAAGTTCATCTTTGAACTTGATGTGGTCTCATCAATGATCCAAACATGTGCTTCGCTGCTATCATCTTATCAGAGAGATCATCAGTAGGAACGAAATACAAATCGAGAAAATTCCCACTGAAAGGAACTTAGCGGATCCTTTGACTAAGGCATTACCTCAAAATAAGTTTGAGGGTCATGTTAGAGCTTATGGTATTGGATACCGTAGTGATTGACATTAGGCCAAGTGGGAGTCTGTTAGTAATATATGAGAGATGTCCTAAGACAATCGCCTTATGTATGAACCATTTATATGATAAATGAAGATTCACTATTTGAGTATACATGTTTTATGTATTTGATTGGATCTTAAACTCATTTACTGAATGTCCACGATACGATTCACAGCATGAGAGAATTTGTGATTGGATCACAACTAGTGAGTATCTCTACATGTATAATTGTGATGTATCAAAATTATCCCTAGTCGATGAATTGATGGATTTGGACACCATCAATTCTGTCGAGACTAGCACGAGGTATACTTATTGGTGTATCCAAGCAGCTGATTCTCACTGGCTGGAGACATTGTGATGTCCGGAGTTAATCGTGGATGCTAGTTATGGTAACTAGTTCATTGGAGTGACCAGCCGTAAGACTTCATATGGTTCTCTGCATATATAGATATGTCAATAAAGTTCTTACTGTAGCTTAAGTGCGATGTTCCTTTGACTTGCGGTATTCAAGTCATCTTGATCATGGAGACTTATGCTTTAACATCTTAAGCAAACATCTCTAAGGAGATGTGGACCCGAGATGATTGGGTATAAGTCGAAGTGATCGAAGGTGTTTGAATAGCCTATAAAGGATTCACCACTCCTTGCGAGGAGATGTATACCCATGGCCTCTCGTCGGATTGTTACTAAAGTCTTTGGCCAAAGCATTACATGTTTAGAGTAAAGTACTCTTCGATACATGTGTAGTAACTAGAATCCGTAGGACGAGGAAATGATACTTGGGCTAGGTGTGACGTAGTCAGCCTAGTGGGGACTGACACTATAGATCATGTCCTGAACCAAGTGGGTATAAGATGAGTGAAGGGAATGGGGCACGAATCATTCGAGCTGCTAAAGGGTTTCAGAAATAGTTCTGGATCAACCGTTGATCTTTTCGGTTAATTGGGGATCATGATGTACTACTAGGTGCCACTCATGATCGTTCTATAATTAATGGTTAATTATAGACGGCCAACATAAACCGAGAACCAAAGGATTTAAAACGAGCTTGAGAATGGGATTCTCAAACCGAGAGAAGCTAGGTTTGGTTGGACCAAACATGAAGCGAGCATGAAATCGTTTCAGTCGCAATGGAAGCGTGGATGGGCCATGTCTTATGAAGACATAATGGATGAACCAAAATGGTTTGGTTCTAATCCAATGGAGGAGAATAAACCAAAGGGTTTGCTTTATTTTAAACGAATGAACCAAAAGTTGGTTCGGTTCATTTTAACTTAAAATAAACCATTATGGTTTGGTTTATTTTAACTTATATTAATGGAGCGGGTTAACGGGCCTCATGGTTATGATCCAATAACCATTAAGAGAATTAGTTCTCTATAAAAGAGGTCTTAAGGGATTGTTAAGCCCTAATCCACAACCCTAAGTTGCCGCCCACCTCTCCTTGGAGAAATTCGGCGCCAACTCTTCTCCTCCTTTCCGCCGCCCACCTTGAGGCTCCAACCGGCGTCCAGATGGTGCTGACCTTCCCCCTTGCCGGCGTCGAGCTGCTGCCGGTTGGTACTCCGGTGATCTCCTTTAGGTTTGGCATCAAGGTGAGCTTTATCTTCCCTTGGTTGGCTGGCGCCTTTCTCCTCCACCAAAGCTGTCCAATTTTCTGGACAGCTTGTTCTCCTCTCGTCAGAGCATCGTTTGGACGACGGTTAGAGCTCCGACAGTGGCTAACTTACCGGGGATTCAATCTCCGGTAATCCTCTGAGGTGGAGGACGAAGGATTCGTCAATCGGTTGACGAATACCTCTCCGGAGAAGCAAGTTTTGAGGACTCATCTTAGGATCCGAATTTGGATTCGGATCGTGATCATCTCTCGATCACGTCGTCTTCAACACGAGGCTAGTAACCCGTACGAAGACGAAGCTCGTGGCTTAGCGAAGTCATCCAGAGGATACTCGGCATGGATACGGATAGAGACGATTCTAGCGAGGATTGTTCCGGTTGATGTCGTTCCCACTACACGTCATACGAAAGGTATAACGTAGTTAAATTTCCTTTTATTGCAAATTTAAATTTACAGTTATGTCTACACATGTTGTACTATGCATGCGTGTGATGTGTGTGTTATAATAAATGTAGATTTATTATTTTTATTGCTTCCGCTGTGCTCATGTTTACGAAACGTGATCGAAAATACACACGCCGCGGTGCCGGAAACCCAACAGAATGTTCGGTCGGGAGTTTGTCAGCTACAAGGCGTATAAACATGATGCCTCCATATTAATGCATATCACCCAGGGACCCTCAGAATCCCTTAGAAGGTACCTCCACCGATTCACTTCTGCGGCTAGGGGAATGCCCTCAGCCAGATCTGAATCTTTCAGAGGCGTTGTTCAGTATGGGCTGAAGGAGGGCCCCTTCCTCAGTTCCTTGTTAAGATAACCCGCGGACAGTTATGAGGAGCTACTAAGCCATGCGGAACAATTTATCCATGAAGAAGAAGGATTAAGGGTGCAGAGAGCTGAACGGGTTGTCACAATAGTCCCAACTGAAAGAGCTCGCCCCGCTGCTCTTCAAGCACCCCCTCGGCGGGAATATGTGCGACCTTTTCGACAGGAGGCTCCGAGGCCTCGTCCCATGCCACAGGGTGTTCGCCCTGTGCCGCCGTTACAAATCATGGCTGCTGAAGTACTTCCTTCTGCGAGGACTTGGAAGGAATGAGAGATGGAATTCTATAATCAGCGAGTGCTCTACTGACCCTTAGAGTGCGAGGATCCCACGTAACCCCGCCCATTCTTACATCAATATCATACGAAATATGGCCACACTAGTGGCCGATGTTTTAAGTTACAGGAGGAATTGGATCGCCTCCACACCGCATATCCGCAAATGCAGTTCCAGGCAGGAGGACCGACACGGCAAGGCCCCCGACCCAATGTAACCCGTCCATGGCCATATAATCAACCGCCTCAAGTCACCTTCCCCCAAATGCCGTCCCATGAGGTTGTTTCTCAGGGAGGCCCATCTGGTGAGGGCCCTTCGTCCAATCTAGATAACGCCCCCACACGGAGGGTTATCCATGTTATAGCTGGAGGACCTACCGACGGGGACTCTAACGGGGCGAGGAAATCCTACGCCCGCCTCATGGAGAGTTTGGCCATCATCACCGACCAAACTATTCAAGTTACACCGCCCATTTCATTCGGACCAGAAGATCTAAGAGGCGTCCTGCTGCCACACACAGATGCCTTGGTTATTCGTATCTCCCTAGCCAATTATGAGGTGGCTAGGGTACTGGTCGACTCAGGAAGCTCCGTCAATATCCTCTTTCAGGAAGCTTTCGGACAGATGCAGCTGGGAAATGCCCAGCTAGAAGATGTGGTCACCCCCCTCTTTGGATTCGCAGGGCATGTGGTCCACCCTGCAGGGCAGATTTCATTGCCCCTGACTCTGGGTGTAAAACCCAGCCAAAAAACTAGTATAATCCCTTTCCTTATTTTGGACGCTCCGTCCACTTATAATGCTATTCTTGGGCGCCCTTTCCTCACCCTTTTTCAGGCCGTAGCTTCCCCGTATCACCAAAAGTTGAAATTTCCGGTGGGACAATTGGTGGGAGAAGTTCATGGAGAACAAAAGGCCTCCAGAAGCTGCTACGTACAAATGGTTCGGGATGATCAAAAGAAAGCCCGAACCGATGACCTCAAAAGAAAAGCTATTATCATTTCGGATGTCTGCATCCTGGAGGAATCCCCACCCAAGACTGGCAAAGGGGAGGAAGGAGAACTGGTGGAAATCGCCGAAGGAAAGGCCACACGGATAGCACAACGGCTGGAAGCCAAGGAAGAGTTGGTGGCTTGCCTGAAGGAGAACGAGGACATCTTTGTGAGAGATGTGCATGATCTCATAGGGATCAACCCTCGAGTGGATAAACATCATCTCAATATCACCAAAGGAGCTCGACCCGTCCAACAGAAGAGGCAACATTTTGGATCGGAAAAGGACAAAGTCATAGCCGAAGAAGTGGAAAAACTGCTAAAAGCGGGTCATGTAAAGGAAATCCAGTTTCCCGAGTGTGTTTCCAATGTAGTCTTGGTCCCCAAGCCCGCAGGGCAGTGGAGGATGTGTATCGATTTCCGTGATTTAAATAAAGTGTGCCCTAAAGACTGCTACCCCTTGCCTCGTATTGATCAATTGGTAGACTCTACTGTGGGATATGAAGTGGTGTCCCTAATGGATGCCTATCAAGGATATCATCAAATACCTTTGGCCAAAGAAGATCAAAAGAGGGTTAGCTTTGTGACTGCAGGAGGGTTATACGCTTACGTGGTAATGCCGTTCGGATTAAAGAACGCAGGGGCAACCTATCAGCGCCTCATGGACAAGATCTTTGCGGAGCAAAAAGGGAAAAATGTGGAAGTCTATGTGGACGATATATTAGTCAAATCGAAAACCACTCGGGATCTAGTCAAGGACTTAAATGAAACCTTCGCTACATTGAGACGGTTTAATATGAAGCTAAACCCTAACAAATACCTGTTCGGGGTAAAAAGTGGCAAGTTCTTGGGGTACATAGTGACTGAGAAGGGGTTGCAAGCCAACCCTGAGAAGGTACAGGTGTTATGCAATATGAAATCACCCGCTAATTTGCGAGAAACCCAAAAGTTGGTGGGCAGGATTGTTTCTTTATCCCGATTTATAGCTAGATCGGCGGACAAAGGGCTGCCTTTCTTCAAGATTTTGCGTAAAGCTACTAAATTTCAGTGGGATGATCAATGCGAACAGGCTTTCCAGGAGTTGAAGAAATATTTGGCTGGACTCCCATTGCTAGCCAAACCAATAGCTGGAGAACCATTATGGATGTATTTGGCTGTCTCGGAGGGAGCTATTAGTTCGGTTTTATTGAAACAAGAAGGCTCTCACCAGCAGCCTATTTATTATACCAGCCACATCCTGAAGGGGGCTGAATTCCGTTATACCGAGTTAGAGAAGCTGGCATATATCCTAGTGTTAACCGCCCACAAATTGAGGCCGTACTTTTTGGCTCATCCCATCACCGTTTTAACTCACAGCGAATTGGGCAAGGTCATCACTAAGCCCAATTTCTCCGGAAGATTGGCCAAATGGGTGGTAGAACTAAGCGAGTATGATATTCACTACCAACCCCGAATGGTTATCAAGGCCCAAGCACTCGCTGATTTTTTGGCAGAGGTACCTTGCGGCTCGGAAGATGGATCGGCAGCGAAAGATGAGGGATCAGATGCATGGAATATATTCGTAGACGGTTCTTCAGGATCTACAGGCAGCGAGGTCAGTGTTCTATTAATTTCCCCTGATGGTGAAGAAACTTTCCTAGCCGTTCATCAATAATGAAGCGGAATATGAAGCCATTCTAGCGGGATTGTAGGTCGCTAAGCGATGAGGGCTTCTTCAATTGTAATCCATTCGGATTCCCAGTTGGTAATATCACAACTTCAAGGTTCTTTCGCGGTTCGGGAGGAAAGGCTGCATAGGTACTTGAAGGCTTTTGAAAAAGAAAAAGCTCAATTCCGTCAAGTCCTCTTAAAGCAAATCCCGCGGGAGAATAACGGGAAGGCAGATGAATTGGCTCGGATGGCCAGTGCTATGGAAGGAGTGAAGTCCCGGGAAACGATCCATGCGGAAATCCATACTTCCTTCGCAATATGCAACGTGGAGGAAGATGCACCCAAATCAAGCCTAATTCCTGATTGGAGGACTGACATCATATCTTATTTACAGCATGGGAAGGTCTCAAGAAAAAGCAAAGCATCCATTTTAATGAGCCGAGCAAAACGGTTTACCCTTCTAAATGGGGACTTATACAATACTTCTTTCGGACGACCCTTATTGAAGTGCTTGGGAAGTGAGGAGGCGGAATGGGTACTCCGAGAGATTCATGAAGATGGTTGCAGCAATCATTTAGGAGGAAAAGCTTTAGCAAGGAAGGCCTTATTAGCAGGATATTTTTGGCCTACTCTCCGAGATCTTTGCTCGCATAGTCTGGCTTTTGCATTGCTTATCGGAAGCATAACAAAGTCGTGGTCTCTTCATGTCCTTTTGATCAATGGGAATGGATATAGTGGGTCCGATGCGGTGGCACCTTTCTGAAGAAGTTTTGTTGGAGGTCTAGATTATTTTTCCAAATGGGTGGAGGCGAGCCCCTAGCCAAAATGCGAGAATGTTGTAATCTGATTCTTATGGAGAAATATTGTTTTATCGATATGGTATTCCTCGGAAAATAGTCGGTGACAGCGGACAGCGATTCAAGGAAAAAGATCCAAGAGTGGTGCCAAAGTCTCAACATCCAGCAGACTTTCACCTTAGTAGCTCACCCTCAGGCTAACGGACAAGTGGAGGTGACTAACAGAATTCTCATTCAAGGATTAAAGACCAAATTGGGGGCTCAGAGGGGAAATTGGGTAGAAGAATTGCCAGGAGTCCTGTGGGCCTACCGAACAACACCCAAGACAGCAATAGGGGAAACTCCCTTCAGTTTAGTGTACGGGACGAAAGCTGTTATTCCGATCAAAGTTATATTAAATAGCACTCGAATAAAGGCGTACGAACCAAATCAGAACCAACTTATCCGAAGCGTTGAATTGGATTTGGTGGAAGAAAAGCGGGAGATGGCACAGAGGCGGGCTGAATTTTACAAGCAAAGAGTGCAGCGAGCCTTTAATAAGAAAGTGATGCCTCGAAGATTTCAAGAAGGGGATTGAGTTTTGCGTAACGTTAATCCCGCTGGAGACCCGGGAAAGCTAGCTCCGAATTGGGAAGGACCCTATGAAGTAACGCGCCGCATAGCGGGGTCCGCATATTATATGAAAGATGACCAAGGCAAAGAACTTCCGCGACCCTGGAATGCCATTCATTTAAAGCTTTTTCACACTGTATGATAAGTTGGGAATAGAAGAAGAAGAATTATGAGCCTCCGAAGGGGTGTACTTATTGACTTGGTTGCATTAATTAGACGCAAAGTACCCTTCAAATTTCATTAATAAGTCATTTGTTAGTGCAATGTGGTACTGATTGATAAATCCTGAAAAAGAGAAAGAAAATGGAAAGGAAACTCCCGTTTCAAAATAATATATCGAATTCTGACTTAAAAGCGGTCGGGAGGATAAGCGGAAGCGACCTCCCAATTTAAAGAGAATGAAGGATAAGTTGGAGGAGGTAATCCTTGATCGATATTGCTTGAACCGCATTAAATCAGTCACGATAAGTAAGCAACAAAATGACGAGTCTCTCCTGGCGGTTCGGACGGTTAGGGCTCCGATCCCGATGTAGCCTCTGGCATTTTTCTTGTTGTTCTTGAAGATTTCGGCACACGTCCACATAGCGTCGTGACACCTCCATAATAGCATCGGCTAGGATGGAAACATCGTCGACTCGGGAACTTTGGTCCTGCTGTACAAGGTGCGTCATCTCCACCATATTTTGGCGCATTGGTGAAATTCCCTCCTTGCTTGAGAATAAGATTTGGTTGGGCGAGTTGATTCTCGATCTTTGGAGAAGTCTCTTACTGCGTAGGCGGCGTGAACATGCACCCAGGAATTTATGAGGGATGAGTTTTCTTGTACCTCCTTGCATAAGCGGGTACGGAGGTCCCCTATCTTATCCTGTGCTTGCCGGTGTTGAACCTGAAGACGAGCAATGGTGTCAGAGTCCTATTGCTTCCCCTGGAGGAGCTCTGCTACCTGCCCTTGAAGACGTATTAATTCCCGAGCGGATGAAGACCCCTCATCAAAAGGAGCCGGTTGGACTTCCCGCTGGGGAACGGGTGGCTCCATACCCACTCGTTGTTGTTCCTGTAATGCTACAATGATATCAGCATCCTTTTGAATGCGTTGGCGAGCCTCAGGTAATTGCTCCTGGCACAGGTGCAGTTGTTGTAACAGGAGTCGTTCTTGATTCTAAGCCTTCGCCAAATCTTCCCTTTGCTGTCACTCCCATTCCAGAGCTTGAGCTCGATATTGATGAAGGGAGCGATCCAACTCTTGATGGTTGGTCAAGGCATGCATGTCAGTCGTAGAAAAGAAATGGGTTAATAAGACAAAGATAAGGAGGCTAATTGAGGAAACATACCAAATTCAGAGCATGGCGTAGGCCTTCCATGCGAAGAACCACTTCCTCTAAGTTCAGGATCCGAAGACTCCTGGGAGAAAGGGAAGAAGATGGGACGGATAATACTGAGGTGGGAAGCTCGCTTATAATGGGGAGAGTGGGGGTGATATCTATAGGAGGAGAAGGGCTCTTCAAGCGATGAGGGGAGGGGAAAGTTGGCAGGAAGGGGATATCAACCACCATGGGTTCAGAAGAGGAATTGTATTCAGGGGTAAGAGAAGGCAGGGATGAGCCGGCCTGCATCATGGTGACATGGAGGTACATCCTCCCGAGGTTCGTCCTCGAGTTGCGAGGAAGGGAAGGCGACTTACGGCGTGAGGCGAGAGAAAGAGTAGGAGAGCTAGGGTTTGTGAATGTCGGAGGGAGTGAGGATGGAATAATCATCCCAGTTTCCTCTGAGGGGGAGATAACAAGGGTTGCAGGAGGAGGAGGAGAAGAAAAACTAGGTGAAGCAGGTGTGGTGGTGATTGGAGGAGGTGAAGAGGAAGACAGAGCTGACGGCTGACCGACACTCCTCTTGCGGTGTGGATAATGGCCCACTATCTCCTGGAAGAAGGAAGAATGCATTTTGAGTGTCTGAGAATAAGGAATGAGGGCTGGAAAAAGGGATCGAAGCCAAGGAGCGTGGCGGCGGAGGAACGAACAAGCAAAGAAAAGGGAGACGAAAAGGCGAAGGGATGAAGATAGCAAGAGAAACGAAGACAATGGATCCCCTATAAAAGGAAGGAAGAATGGGCCTATAACCATTATTGGGCCCCTCATCTGTGGTAAAAAAGGCCCTAAGTGAAAGCGAAAAAAGGGTTTATTTTTCTAAATGACCCATTATGTACTAAAGCCCTCATTTGCTTGGGAAGGGGCGGGTATAGGTGTTCCCCTTCAGGAGGAGAGCCAAAATAGGAATGATATGAAGGCCTTGTCTCCTTTATGCTGATGGTCTTTGAGCCATATATATTTAAATTTTTATCCCCGCGAAGCGGAAGATATCCCCGTGTGGTGGTGGAACAGAAGAACCGAAATTCATTCGGTTATACTTGAATTTTTATCCCCGTGAAGCGGAAGATATCCCCTTGTAGTGGTGGAACGGAAGAACCGAAATTCATTCGGTTATACTTGAATTTTTATCCCCGCGAAGCGGAAGAAATCCCCATGTGGTGGTGGAACAGAAGAACCGAAATACCTCGGTTGTATGTTATACATAAATTTTTATCCCCGTGAAGCGGAAGAAATCCCCGTGTGGTGGTGGAACAGAAGAACCGAAATACCTCGGTTGTATGTTATACTTAAATCTTTATCCCCGTGAAGCGGAAGAAATCCCCGTGTGGTGGTGGAACGGAAGAACCGAAATACCTCGGTTGTATGTTATACTTAAATTTTTATCCCCACGAAGCGAAAGATATCCCCGTGTGGTGGTGGAACGGAAGAACCGAAATTCATTCGGTTATACTTGAATTTTTATCCCCGCGAAGTGGAAGAAATCCCCGTGTGGTGGTGGAACGGAAGAACCGAAATACCTCGGTTGTATGTTATACTTAAATCTTTATCCCCGCGAAGAGGAAGATATCCCCGCGTGGTGGTGGAACGGAAGAACCGAAATTCATTCGATTATACTTAAATTTTTATCCCCGCGAAGCGGAAGATATCCCCGTGTGGTGGTGGAATGGAAGAACCCAAATTCATTTGGTTATACTTGAATTTTTATCCCCGCGAAGCGGAAGAAATCCCCATGTGGTGGTGGAACGGAAGAACCGAAATACCTCGGTTGTATGTTATACTTAAATTTTTATCCCCGCGAAGCGGAAGAAATCCCCGTGTGGTGGTGGAACGGAAGAACCGAAATACCTCGGTTGTATGTTATACTTAAATTTTTATCCCCGCGAAGCGGAAGATATCCCCGTGTGGTGGTGGAACGGAAGAACCGAAATTCATTCGATTATACTTAAATTTTTATCCCCGCGAAGAGGAAGAAATCCCTGTGTGGTGGTGGAACGGAAGAACCAAAATTCATTCGGTTATACTAAAAAATTTTATCCCTGCAAAGCGGAAGATATCCCCGTGTGGTGGCGGAACGGAAGAACTGAGATCTCCTCAGTTATATATCACTTTTTGTCCCCGTAAAGGGGGAGAAGTTGAAGTCCTTGTTTAACTTTATATTGTTTTTGTCCGATAAAATAGCAGAGTCGATT
Source organism: Wurfbainia villosa (assembly GCA_025175895.1). Taxonomy (NCBI): domain Eukaryota; kingdom Viridiplantae; phylum Streptophyta; class Magnoliopsida; order Zingiberales; family Zingiberaceae; genus Wurfbainia; species Wurfbainia villosa. Next base: position 57,990,537 of record CM045988.1, read on the forward strand.
CATTTAATGGTTCTATATTCCCGGTAGGGTGAAAAGGCAGGAGAACCGAAATATGCCTCAACTATATGTCAGTACGAAAAGAAGTAAAGCACGGCACAACTCAAAAGATACGGGAAGATGAAGATAAACAGGGAAAAGTTCATTGATGCAAAAAAATTACATATTTCAAGTCATTGACAAGAGGGAAATAACAAAAAGAAACCATTATACATCTAGGGTATTACAGTTTTTTGTTAGGAGGAACGGATTGAGCTCCTTTGTGCGGTCGAGGTTGGCACAGTAATTATCGGCGGTAAGACTGCTACAAGAATATTTGCTTGGCCAGTTCCTTTTGGGACCCGACCAGTTGTTGACGCAGGGAGCGATTACTGGCGGAAGTTTCCTTCAGCCGTTGTTGTAAATACTTCACTTGCTCCTCCAGGCTAGATATGTAGCAGTGTTCGTTTATCTGTTCTTGAGAAGAGAAGGCTGCCACCTGCTCGATATTCATCCCATGGCAAATAAAAGGAAAGGAAAGGATGGAAGCTATCGAGTAAGGCGGAGGTTTTTGTAGCGATGAAGGGGAAGAGTGCATTTATTGGTAGAAGAAATAGGGACAGTAAATGCGATGAAAGAAGAGAAGCGTGAAGCGATGGGGAAGGTCGGCGGGACTATAAGTAATTAAGAATTTGAATCCGGCAATGATAGAAGAAGGTATGTTCGGACCAGATTACAGTCCTTTTAAAGACAGAAACCTTACTTCTACGAGAAAAAGACAAAAGCAAACATCAAGTTCCCTCCCTCGTTTTTATTGATATATTTGAAATGATTACATTAACTTGATTTATACAGATTTTCTCTGATTACTCCTAACAGACGAAGCGGGAGAGGTCTCTTTGGGGGGAGAGGGCGCCAAGATGACCTTGAAGCGCTCGCCTTGAGACGGAGGAATGGCTGATGGACCTTCATCAAACAGAGAAGGATGAGCTTTCGTCGGGGGGACTGGGATGAAAGCCAGCGCTGGTGGAAGTGGAGGAAGTTGGCTGACACGGGGTCTCAATACTCCCATGTGAAGGGAGGATTCCACACTCAATTGCGGAAGGAAGGGAAGGGAGCACAAAAGGACCTCCCTGTAGGAGGGGTTGGAGTTGGAGTGTGAGGCGGAAAAGGAAGAGGACGAAAAGCTGAAGTGGCAGTTGAGCGGGTCTCTGAATCTTCAGTGTCTTCAGAAACCCAGTCCTGCAGCTCGAAAGATTCTGAATTTGAAGAAATTTCGATGGGGTGCCCCTCTGAAGCCATGATAGTGAGATAGGAGGATGAAGACATGGAGGGCAATGATTTATAATGGAAGGGAAGCGACGGCAGAAGTTCTTAGGAAGGCCAAGAAGACGAAGAGATTGATATAGTTTCCGAAGCAGTAAAAGGAATGGGGAAAACCAACAGGCAAGAGTCATTTAAAGCAAATCCCCGAGCCAAAATCGGGACGAATATGAATGATATCGGGTCAAACCCTTCAAGCAAATCCCCAAACCAAAATTGGGTCGGATATGAATAATGTCGTTCAAAACCTCCCCAATAAGTCTCCCAAACTAACAAGGTGATTGCGCCATACGACACGGGAAAAGAAATAACGGTATAAAAAGGGAGTAGTTTAAAGTTGGTCTAGAATTCCTGACCCGTCAAGAAACATGACAAGATGATGACAACTAAACATATGGACAAATTCATCATTCAGAAGCAAAAAAGAAGCTATGGACAAAATTACTAAAGAAGAGAATAGTAGAAATTACAACTAAAAGAGTTCAAGCGGACACTTAGCTAGCGCCTCCGTGGGATCTAAATAGCTAGTGTCCGTGGTAGGAGGTGGGTATCCTTGTTCAACATTTTGAGCTGAGGACCCCTCAAAACCTAGTATAAATAAATCCACCCCCTTCTTGACATAGCGTCCTTTAAGGTCGGCTTCTTGCTCCTTCAGTTGGTCTTGATATTGAACCACCTGAGCTTGACTTTCTACCAATTTAGCCGCTAAAACATCTCTTTCGGTGGATGCCTTTATAGCTTGCTGTCCTAAGGCTGAAAGAGCTTCAAAGTACTCTTGGTGGAGGGTAGATTGTTGCCGAAACACCGGTGATAAGGTTTGGGGAAGAGCCGCCACCATGGAGGAAAGCTCCTGACACTTCTCTGTATAGGATTCCTGGTAACTTCCCAGGCTTGACGCTCCAGATTAAGCCGGTGGCGTTCTTGTTGAAGTTGTATGATAGTAGTCGAGGAGTCAGCAGCCTTGATCATGGCGTCCCCAAGATGTTAGTAATATATGAGAGATGTCCTAAGGCAATCGCCTTATGTATGAACCATTTATATGATAAATGAAGATTCACTATTTGAGTATACATGTTTTATGTATTTGATTGGATCTTAAACTCATTTACTGAATGTCACGATACGATTCACGGCATGAGAGAATTTGTGATTGACTGCCAACCAGTGAGTATCTCTACATGTGTAATTGTGATGTATCGAATTATCCCTAGTCGATGAATCGATGGATTCGACACCATCAATTTCGCCGAGACTAGCACGAGGTATACTCCTTGGTGTATCCAAGCAAATGATTCTCACCGGCCGAGAGACATAGTGATGTCCGAGTTAATCGTGGATGCTAGTTATGGTAACTAGTTCATCGAGTGACCACCGTAAGACTTCATATGGTTCTCGCATATATAGATATGTCAATGAAGTTCTTATCGTGGCTTAAGTGCGATGTTCCTTCGACTTGCTGATTCAAGTCATCTTGATCATGGAGACTTATGCTTTGACATCTTAAGCAAACATCTCTAAGGAGATGTGGACCCGGATGATTGGGTATAAGTCAAGTGATCAAGGTGTTTGAATAGCCTATAAAGGATTCACCACTCAGGAGAGATGTATCCACCCATGGCCTCTCGCTGATTGTTACTAAAGTCTCGCCAAAGCATTACATGTTTAGAGTAAGGTACTCTTCGATACATGTGGAGTAACTAGAACTGTGAGGACGAGGAAATGATACTTGGGCTAGGTGTGACGAGTCACTTAGTGGGACTCGGCACAATAGACCATGTCCTGAACCAAGTGGGTATAAGATGAGTGAAGGGAATGGGGCACGATTCATTCGAGCCATCAAGGGTTTCAAAATAGTTCGATCAACCGCTGATCTTTTGCTAATTGGGGATCATGATGTACTACTAGGTGCCACTCATGATCGCTCTATAATTAATGGTTAATTATAGACGGCCAACATAAACCGAGAACCTATTTGGTCACACGACAACGAGTGTAATCCAAAGGATTTAAACGAGCTTGAGAATGGGATTCTCGCATCGAGAGAAACTATGTTTGGTTGGACCAAACATAAAGCGCAGCATGAAATTGTTTCAATGCAATGGAAGCGTGGATGGGCCGTGTCTTATGAAGACATAATGGATGGACCAAAATGGTTTGGTTCTAATCCAATGGATGAGAATAAACCAAAGGGTTTGGTTTATTTTAAACGAATGAACCAAAGGTTGGTTCGTTCGCTTTAACTTAAAATAAACCATCATGGTTTGGTTTATTTTAACTTATCTTAATGGAGGGTTAACGGGCTTTATGGATATGATCCATTAACCATTAAGAGAATTAGTTCTCTATAAAATAGGGCTTGTTGCCGCCAACCCTGGAGTTGCGCCACCTCCTTTGTGCCGCATCCCATTGCCGCATCCAAGCTAAGCGCATGATCTCCGGCGACCCTCCGTGATCTCCTAGGTTTGGTGCATCAAGGTGAGCTCCACTCTCCTTGTTTTGGCCGGCCTATTCTCCACCAAGCTGTCCAGTTTTCTGACAGCTTGTTTTCCTTTGTTGTCGGAGCGCCGCTTGACGACGGTTAGTGCCCACAGCGGCTAACTTACCGGGATTTGATCTCCGTAATCCTCTGAGGTGGAGGACGGCGATTCACAAACTGACGAATACCTCTCCGGAGAAGCGAAGTTTTGAGAACTCGCTTTAGGATCCGAATTTGATTCGGATCGTGATCATCTCTCGATCACGCCGCCTTCAACACGAGGCTAGTAACCCATACAAGACGGCTCGTGACTTAGCGGTCATCCCGAGGAGCTCGGCGTGGATACGGATAGAGACGATTCTACGAGGATCGCTCCGCTGATGCCGTTTCCGCTACACGCCATAATGAAAGGTATAACGTAGATTTAAATTTCTTTATTGCAAATTTTAATTTACGGTTATGTCTACACTTGTTGTAATATGCATGCGGTTGTGTGTGTTGTAATAAATATAGATTTATTATTTTAATTGCTTCACTGTGCTCATGTTTACGAAACATGATCGAACACACACACGCCATGGCTTAAAACCCAACAAAGGGTATCGTGAGCCCAGTTGTGTTTCGACATAATCGTAAAATGGTTTTGCGATAGTCATAATGTATTTCTGGAAATTTTCTAAATTTTGGAAATTTAGAAGTATTTATGGAAATTTTTCAATTTTGGAAAGTCTAGAAGTATTTATGGAAATCTTCCACTTTTGGAAAGTTGGAAGTATTTATGGAAATTGATATTTTCCATAAATAAAATATTTGATTAGATTTTGGAAATTTGTTTCCTAATTTAATCATGATTTGATTTGGGAAATCAAATCTTAAAATATTTTATTTCCATAAGTAGTTTTAATGATTTAGGAAATTGTTTTCCTAAATAGATTTTCCTTAATCAAATAATTCCATGAATAAAATATGTGATTAGATTTGGAAATTTGTTTCCTAATTTAATTATGATTTGATTTGGAGAATCAAATCTTAAACATATTTTATTTCCATAAATAGTTATGACATATAAGTAAATTATATACATGACATAATTGTATGCCATGTAATTGCATTAGATGCATAACATTATGCCATGCGTGTCGTGACATGTAGATGTATGCCATGTATGCCATGCCATGTAGATAATAGTTATTTGCATGCAAAGAGGATGAGACATAAAACCCTTACTCAATATTAAAGCCTACACCTTCCATTAATATGGTTAGAACCAGAGTTCCGTTTCTTGTTTGGGTTGTTGGACTCTCTCCAAGCCCGGCTCGAACCCGAATATGTTCAAACCATGGAATAGTTTAATACTAATATGGTAAGAGTCAGAGGTCAATCATTAGCTTTGGTTGTTGGACTCTTTCCAAGCTGGGCTAATTGGTTGAATGCGCTAACCATATTAAAACTATGTCCGATTAATGGGTTGGCTTTAACTCGAGCATCGGCTTGTTGGACTCTCTCCAAGGTCGATGTAAAGGGAGGTGAAGTTGGGTGCTATGCATATGATGCATACTTGTTAATGTGTTAACAACCCATGTATGTGAACATTCAATTAGTTGATAGCACATTGTGATAGTTGCATATACTGATATGCAATCGGTATAGATGATACCTACCGTCATAGCTAAGAATGGCTTGTTGGACTCTCTCCAAGGTTGTTCATAACTATGATGGATATCCCATTCGAGATGGACCTACGATCTCCCGAAGTGATTTTGGGGTTTTTGAAATTCGAAAAATGAATGGGATTTATAAATGTATATTGATGCATTTTTAAAATCATCTTTCTCATATATGCTCGTTTTGTATTTCTAAGTTAATAAATTGATCATGATGTGTTTGAATTTGCGTTCCATTTTGGATTCAAATAAATTGACTGGACCGAACTTCTTGGACTGGCTTAGAAACTTGAGAATTGTTCTCAAGGTGAAAAGCTTGTAAATGTCCTCGAAGCGCCTCTTCCCGCCCGTCCTAGTGACGATGCAACTCTAGACCAATTATTGGCCTATCAGAAACATGTGAGTGATTCTGAATAAATGAGTTGCATCATGCTAGCCACGATGGAACCAAAGCTACGAAAGCAGCATGAGCATATGGATGCTCATATCGTAGTCCTTCATCTTTGTGAGTTGGTTGATGAGCAAGTGAGATTCGAAAGGTTCAAAGCCTCAAAGCTCCTCTTCACCTCTGAGATGCTAGGAGGTTCATCTGTGGTACTGCTCAATATGCTGAAGACTGTGGAGTCTTCTGAGAAGCATGAGCAGGGGACGGTGCTGTTAGTTGATTCCTCGAAGAAAGGTTCTAAGAGGAAGTCAAAGGAACATCAGAAGGGAAAGAAGAGAAGGGCTAAGAAGGTAGAACTAGCACAAAAGGAAACTTGTCATCATTATGGCAAGGAGAGCCATTTGCGAAGAAAGTGCAAGATTTATCTTGAGTCCGTGAAGAAGGATAAGGCATCGGATGCCCCATCTTCTTCAGAAATCTTCTTTATTGATTGTCATTCTATTTACTAAGACACTTGGGTATTTGATAATGGGTGTGGCTCACATATATATAATGACATACATGGGATAATGAATAGAAGAAGACTCGTCCAAGGGAGAGTCAAATTTACGTGTTGGGAATGGAGCAAAGGTCTACTCCGCCATCTAACGTGTTTGTTGGAACTCCCTGTAGGACTTGTCTTAGAACTAGACAATTGCTTTTATGTTCCTTCGTTGATAAAGAACATCATTTCTATTTCTTGTTTAAATAGAAATGGGTACCATTTGACTTTAGTAACAATTGTTGTTACATAACTTTGAATGGAGTTCTTTATGGACCGAACTTTAAGCAATGGTGTTTATACGCTGGACGATCCAAAGTGACATTTTCAATATCGAGCAACACGTGTGCTCGAAAGGATAATCAAATAGACTCCTATATGTGGCATTGTCGTCTTGGCCATATAAGCAAGAAACGCATGTCCGAATTACACCAATGTGGAATTCTGGAATTGTTTGAATTGGATTTATACGATACATGCGAATCATGCTTAAAAGGCAAGATGACTAAGTTACCTTTTACTGGAAAAGGTGAACGAGTGGGAGAGTTACTAGGTCTAGTACATACTGATGTATGTGGACCTATGTCAACTCAAGCTTTAGGAGGCTATAGCTACTTCATTACCTTCACCGATGATCACTCACGGTTTGAGTATGTGTTCTTGATGAAACACAAGTCTGAAGCCTTTGAAAGGTTCAAAGAATTCAAAAATGAAGTAGAGAAACAACATGACAAAAGTATTAAAATACTTCGATCGGATCGAGGTGGTGAATACTTAAGTCAAGAGTTTCTTGATTATCTAAGAGACAATGGCATATTGTCTCAATGGACTCCGCCATATACACCACAGCATAATGGTGTATCTGAGAGGCGTAACCGGACCTTGTTGGACATGGTCAGGTCAATGATGAATCATGCAACTCTTCCCAAGTCCTTTTGGGGCTATGCACTTCAGACAGCTGTTTACTTGTTAAACAGAATGCCTACCAAGGTAGTCTCAACTACTCCATATGAGATATGGAATAGTAAGAAACCTCATGTATCTTACTTGAAGATATGGGATTGTCCTGCTTATGTGAAGCGGACTGTATCAGACAAATTGGATGCTAAGTCTGATAAATGTCTATTTATTGGATACCCTAAGGAAACAAGGGGTTACCAATTCTATCATCCTGTGGAACAAAAGGTGTTTGTTTCAAGGCATGCTGTATTTCTAGAGAAAGAGTTTCTCTTGCAAGAAAATAGTGGGAGTGTCGTCGAGCTTGAGGAGGCTCGAGAGACTCAAATAGACATTGATGAGATACCTGGTGAAGCACAACATCCGACAACTCATAGTGATGAGCAATCGGCTGGACCTATTGTAACACCACATCTTCGTAGATCTGGTAGAACACGCAATATTCCTGAGAGATATGGATTTCGTAAGTTAATCGAACGACGTGTTACTCATTGATGATGAGGAGCCTACCAGTTATGAAGAAGTGCTGACAAGTTCAGAAAGGGATAAGTGGCTTGGTGCCATGAAGTCGAAATGGATTCCATGTATGAAAACCAAGTTTGGAACTTGGTTGACCCACCAAGGGATAAAGCCTATAGGGTGCAAGTGGGTTTTCAAGAAGAAAACCGACATGGATGGTAATGTGATTACCTATAAGGCTAGATTGGTGGCGAAAGGATATCGCCAAAAACAAGGTGTTGATTATGACGAAACCTATTCTGTAGCTATGCTTAAATCCATTCGATGCTCCCGCCATAGCGGCTCATTATGATTATGAGATATGGCGATGGATGTGAAAACAGCTTTCCTTAATGGAAACTCGCCGAGGATGTGTATATGATACACCGAGGGTTTCACATCGGTTGATAAAACCAAGGTATGCAAATTGCGATCCATTTATGGATTGAAGCAAGCATCCAGAGCGGAATATCCGCTTTGATGAGACAATCAAAAAGTTTGATTTATAACAAAATACAGACGAAACTTGTGTGTACAAGAAGGTTAGTGGGAGTGCAGTAATATTCCTATAATTGTATGTCTATGACAAATTACTTATAGTAAAAGATGATTCAATCTTACAGCTGAAGGTTTGGTTATCCAAGACATTCTCCATGAAAGACTGGGAGAAGCAACCTACATCCTGGATTAAGATCTATAGAGATAGATCAAACGGTTGCTTGGTCTTTCGCAGTCTACATATATAGACCGAAAAGGCTAAAGAGGTTTAGCATGTCGGAATCCAAGAAAGGTTTCTACCCATCGTGCATGGGGTACACCTTTCAAGTCTATGTGTCCGCGCACGTAAGACGAGAGGATTTGCATGAGTAAGATTCCCTATGCATCCGCAATAGGATCTATCATGTATGCTATGTTATGTACGAGGCCCGATGTATCGTATACTCTGAGTGTCACGAGCAAATACCAGTCTGATCCATGAATGGATCATTGGGTAGCTGTTAAGACGATCCTTAAGTACTTAAGTAGAACTAAGGATGTGTTCCTAAAATATAGAGAAGGGTACATGGTGATACGTGGTATACGGATGCCACCTTCCGCATGCATAAGGATGATTCCATGTCTCACCGGTATGTATTCACCTGGAATGGAGGCACAATAAGTTGGAAAGGTTCCAAGCTTGACACTATAGCGGATTCTGCCACTAAGGCAGAATACATTGCCGCTTTGGAAGCAGCAAAGGAAGCGGTTTGGATCAAGAAGTTCATCTCTGAACTTGATGTGGTCTCATCAATAATCCAAACATGTGCTTCGCCGCTATCATCTTATCAGAGAGATCATCAGTAGGAACGAAATACAAATCGAGAAAATTCCCACTGAAAGGAACTTAGCGGATCCTTTAACTAAGGCATTACCTCAAAATAAGTTTGAGGGTCATGTTCGAGCTTATGGTATTGGATACCGTAGTGATTGGCATTAGGCCAAGTGGGAGTCTGTTAGTAATATATGAGAGATGTCCTAAGGCAATCGCCTTATGTATGAACCATTTATATGATAAATGAAGATTCACTATTTGAGTATACATGTTTTATGTATTTGATTGGATCTTAAACTCATTTACTGAATGTCCACGATACGATTCACAGCATGAGAGAATTTGTGATTGGATCACAACAAGTGAGTATCTCTACATGTGTAATTGTGATGTATCGAAATTATCCCTAGTCGATGAATTGATGGATTTGGACACCATAAATTCTGTCGAGACTAGCACGAGGTATACTCCTTGGTGTATCCAAGCAGCTGATTCTCACTGGCTGGAGACATAGTGATGTCCGGAGTTAATCGTAGATGCTAGTTATGGTAACTAGTTCATTGGAGTGACCAGCCGTAAGACTTCATATGGTTCTCTGCATATATAGATATGTCAATGAAGTTCTTACTGTGGCTTAAGTGCGATGTTCCTTTGACTTGCGGTATTCAAGTCATCTTGATCATGGAGACTTATGCTTTGACATCTTAAGCAAACATCTCTACGAGATGTGGACCCGGATGATTGGGTATAAGTCGAAGTGATCGAAGGTGTTTGAATAGCCTATAAAGGATTCACCACTCCTTCGAGGAGATGTATACCCATGGCCTCTCGTCGGATTGTTACTAAAGTCTTTGGCCAAAGCATTACATGTTTAGAGTAAGGTACTCGATACATGTGGAGTAACTAGAATCAGTGGGACGAGGAAATGATACTTGGGCTAGGTGTGACGAGTCACCTAGTGGGGATCGACACAATAGACCATGTCCTGAACCAAGTGGGTATAAGATGAGTGAAGGGAATGGGGCACGATTCATTCGAGCATCTGAAGGGTTTCGTAAATAGTTCGATCAACCGTTGATCTTTTCGGTTAATTGGGGAATCATGATGTACTACTAGGTGCCACTCATGATCGTTCTATAATTAATGGTTAATTATAGACGGCCAACATAAACCGAGAACCTATTTGGTCACACGACAACGAGTGTAATCCAAAGGATTTAAAACGAGCTTGAGAATGGGATTCTCGCATCGAGAGAAACTATGTTTGGTTGGACCAAACATAAAGCGAGCATGAAATTGTTTCAATGCAATGGAAGCGTGGATGGGCCGTGTCTTATGAAGACATAATGGATGAACCAAAATGGTTTGGTTCTAATCCAATGGATGAGAATAAACCAAAGGGTTTGGTTTATTTTAAACGAATGAACCAAAAGTTGGTTCGGTTCGTTTTAACTTAAAATAAACCATCATGGTTTGGTTTATTTTAACTTATCTTAATGGAGCGGGTTAACGGGCTTTATGGATATGATCCATTAACCATTAAGAGAATTAGTTCTCTATAAAATAGGGCTTAAACCCTAACCCTAAGGCTAATAAAGTTTTGGCCGCCCAACCCTAGCCTCTTTTTGTTGTTGCCGCCCAACATGGTGTTGCCGCCAACTTCATGGAGCTGCTGCCACCTCCTTGCCGCCGGCATCCAAGCTTCAGCCGGCGATGCTCCGGCGACCCTCTGGTGATCTCTTGTGGGTTCGGTGATAAGGTGAGCTCCACATCTCCTTTAGCCGACCTCTATTCCTCCACCAAAAGTTGTCCAGTTTTTCTGGACAACTTGTTTCTTTGTTGTCGGAGCGTCGTTTGGACGATGGTTAGTGCTCCGACAGCGGCTAACTTACCGGGGATTTGATCTCCGGTAATCCTCTGAGGTGGAGGACGAAGGATTCGTCAAACGGTTGACGAATACCTCTCCGGAGAAGCGAGTTTTGAGAACTCATTTTAGGATCCGAATTTTGATTCGATTGTGATCATCTCTCGATCACGTCGTCTTCAACACGAGGCTAGTAACCCGTACGAAGACGAAGCTCGTGACTTAGCGAAGTCATCCCGAGGAGCTCGGCGTGGATACGGATAGAGACGATTCTTACGAGGAACGTTCCGGTTGATGCCGTTCCCGCTACACGTCATACGAAAGGTATAACGTCGATAAATTTCTTTTATTGCAAATTTTAATTTACGGTTATGTCTACACTTGTTGTAATATGCATGCGTGTGTTGTGTGTGTTGTAATAAATATAGATTTATTATTTTAATTGCTTCCGCTGTGCTCATGTTTGCGAAACATGATCGAACACACACACGCCGCGGTGCAGGAAACCCAACACAAGATACCCCTTATACTCCTTCAGTTCCCGGGTCAGGACGTCTACCTATTGCAGCTCACTGGATTGTAAGAAGAGGCGTATTTCCAGTTCTTCATTTTTTCGCTGCAGCTCTTCCTTCTCGCTGCGGACCAGGGCCAATTGCATCATTGCATCTTCACACTGGCCTCTTAGGTCCGCATCCTTGGCCTCTTGCTCGCTAAGCACGAGCTCTTTTATTGTGTTCTGTGGCGGCGAGTCTCTCCTGGATTGGAAGGCAAGGCAATTTGGACCACCATGTTGTGGTGTTGGGATGAAGCCTAGAAGAAGGAAATCAATGTTAGTATATGCCAATGTATAAAGACGTATGTTAGAGATAAGAAAGGGATAAGAGATACCTCCTCCAACAGCTTGCCCACTTGCCCTCGGAGGCCTTGTACGCCCGACTAATTGAAAAATTTAACCTCCAAGGGATGCCGAATCTTCAGCAGGGATCCCAACGTGGCCCTCGGAGGAACGAGAAGGGAAGGATCCTCCTCTTCAGAGGAATATGGGGGTCTGATACGACGAAGGGGGGTAAGAGCAGCTCTTGAGTCGGAAGGTATAGGAGCTTGGAGGAACTCCGTATGAGAAGGTGGGGGTGAATTTTGTGCGGATGGGGAGGAATGAAGAAAATGGGAGGGAAAATCCCCTCCTTGAGGAGATGGAGAAGGGACAGGGGAGGTATTGCCTCCTCTTCTTGGCTCATAAATGGCTAGGGATTGAGACCCTCGCTGGTCGGAAGATGAGGGGAGAAGAGCCGATGAACTTGAGGTTCCTTTCTTAGTGAGCCGTAGTTTTTTCCGAGGGGAGGACGACGCGGCTATTGATTTACCTCTTTTAGTCGATGGTTTCTTCTTTTTGGCAGCCTCAATTGCCTCTCCTTCCACCAAAGCCTTCTGCATTAGATTATCTGCAAAGTATACTAGTAAGAAAAATGAATAATATAGAAAGGAAATCATATTGTAGGGTAAGTATCACCCTACCTACAGCAACCAAAGTCGTCAAAGGTAGAGGAGACAATCCAAAGTGGCTCAAAAGGAAAATTTCTATCAGGTGGTTTGAGCAGTAATTTAACTCTCCTAATACTCTATAAACCTCCGGGAAGGGGCATTTGGTCCTCATTTCCCGGAAAGGAGGCAATTCGGGAAGATCTACCTTCCAAGTATCAGAATAGGGTAGAGATTCTGGAAGTTGTACAAAAAAGTAGAATTCTTCCCATCCCTTGTGGGAAGTAGGCAGGTTCACTAAAAATTGGCAATCTGAACGGCTAGATAAATAGCAAAGACCTGCCTTGGAAGATTTCAATTGGAAAAAGTAGTGGAATATTTCAGGGGTTAGGGGAAGGTTTAGGTGTCGAAACACCATGGAAGCTCCTGATAAGATGCGGAAGGAATTAGGGGTGAATTGGTTTAAAGGAAGTTTGTAAAAATGCAGGATATCTAGGTAACTGGAAGGCGCTGGTAGACATAGACCATTAAGAAATTGTTCAGAGAAAAAACACGTCGAACCGGGAGGAGGATTTTTAGGCCGATGTAGTTTAGTAGTGAAACAACACTTTATGGAAGGGTCTATGTAGTCGTTCTTAATAGTAAAGAAATAATGGTTGCAATCTAACTGAGTTATGGTATGTTCATACCAGGCGGGTGAAGGGATGGTCCTAGGAGCCATGGGTGTGAACAAAGCAGAGCACTTACTCGGAGGTTAAGGAAGAATCGTGTGGGAAAAGAAGGGCTGAGTCGTCGAAATGCCACCGGTGAAGATCACGGAAGAAGAAGAACAGACTGGATTGTTAAACACACTAAAATGATACCTAAAAGGAGAAAGCGGGGGTTTATATAGGGTTTTTAGTGACGATTCGACTGCGCGAAAGGAGAAGGAGAAGCGGGGCCCATGGGCCCGTCGGGCCACCTCGGGTATACATAGGGGAGCTATAAGGGAAGGAGCAAATTCAAGTTAAGAAATAAAGAATAGGGCAGAAACTTTATATACATTTGGAAAGTTAAGCTTATAACTTCGCTTGACTATTTTTCGGGGTTGACTAATGATACTATTGGCAACTTTTTCATATAAATCTAGATAAAAGGGTTAACGTGTAACCCCGGATCCGATCCAAAATATTCAACTTGGCGAAAGAAAAAAAAAAGGGGAAGAATGATTCGGACGCGAATAGCCGAAGCAATTGGCACGGGAGAGTTAGCAGAAGCAATTGGCACGGGAGAGTTAGCAGAAGCAATTGGCACGGGAGAGTTAGCAAAAGTAATTGGCATGGCAAGGAAGAGACGGAATGCACTTCACTAAGGGGTCGGCTCAACCTAATCAATCCGAAGGAAGTTTGGCACGGGAAAAAGAGGAATTGGTTCGGGTTGATGAGGATCCCTAAGTCTAGGTCACCCGTGGGTCATAGACCTAAGCTAGTTTCACCTAAAGTGGATGGTTGAGGGAGACAGTCTAACCTAGTTACTTGGAAAGTAGAGAAGAGGTGTTATGCAATGGCTTGGGAGGCCCCCACACAATATTCCGAGGAGCTTTCGTTCCACATATCTGCAACAGAATTATTCTCCAGAGGGAGGTGGTGGCCACGTGTACGATGGAGATAGCCCACGACGCTACGATGGGGGAAGAAAGGAGGATAAAAGGGAGGAAGCAAGGAGGAGGGAGGGGATCCGCAATTATTCTAACCCAGCAAGAGGGAAGAAGACGCCAGAGGAAAAAAGGGGACAACCATCTCGCCGGAGAAGAAGGGCAGTGATTTGTTGTTGTTACATCTTTTGTATTTTTTCTCGTCTGGTGATATCATTGTTAGAGGTTCTTTTCCTCCACCTCCGAAAATTTCTTTTCTGTAAAGGAGGACCTTCATAGTGAAAGTGCTTGGGCACTGCCCCCGGTGAGAAAGCTCACCTCCGTGGAGTAGGAATCCTTATTCCGAACCACGTTACATCTTGTGTCTGAGTTTCAATTGCTGGTGCTGGTTTTTGCGTTTCATCTACTTCATCTTCTTATTCTCTACTGATTGCAGCATGTGAGAACCCTCTAAGATCTCCCTCAGTGCTTCACTGCATTGAAAAAGGAGTGAACAAATTTTCCCCGTCGCATCACATATATATATTTTTTTAAAATTTAAACTCTTTATCGTCTTTAATAAGTTTTGACTAAAAAAAGACATTATGATCTAGATTTATTTCAAATTTACACTATTAATGATCATCGTATTCTTATTTTTAAAATTGAAGCCTTTAGATCAATTAATAATTTTTTAATCAAAAGTCATTAATGACACTTATAATGCAAAAAATCATTAATGGACTTTTTTTTATTAAAATTTATCGATGAGAATTTAAAATTTTAAAAAAATTATAGATATATTGAAAAGGTTACTGTATTTATGATACATAAATCTAAATTTTTTAGAGTCATCAAATATTTTGATTAAAGGTTATCAAGTACTTTATACACAAAGTCATTAATGATACTAAAAAAGTTTTAAATTTAGAAAAAATATATTAATAGATTTAGAGGATCATTAGAAATATAACAATATAATTTCGAAATAAATTTAAACGTGTCAAAGTCATCACAAAAACCCATTTATAAATGTAAATACCTTGAAATTTTAAAAAATATTCATAAGGCATTAAAACCGCAATTTAATATAAATTTAAAATTATTATGGTCATCAATACTTTTTATTAAAGTATTTGATAAAAAAAATTTTATTTATTATTTATTTTTACGTGGTTCAATTCATAAAAAAATAATTTTTTTTCTTCGATTTGGAGTGGGACTGTACCGGGCGAAAGAAGATTTTAGCATAGAATAAAATGCACATTTTGAGTATTTGTTAATAAATTGCCGACTCTGTTTCAAAGAAGTCGGCACCGTGTTATTATCTCAGTGGCAATGCAAGTAACACCAGTGAAAAGTAGAAGAAGAGATGTGTGGATGCTCCATCTTCAGGTACTCACGATGCCAATTATAGTTATGTTAATCCTGCCAGCTAATTGTCAGCATGGAAAAAAGGCCATGAGTATAGATAGTCGGAAAGAAAGAAGAGAATTGGATGACCACTAGGAAAGACGAGAGCCACATAAATGGCTGGAGGACAGAGACTAACCCAGAGGGGCACCTTCTAAGTTTCCATTCCCTCACCGTGAATGCTTTAACGCCATTTTCTTGCCCCAGTCCTTTTGTATGAATCAGATGCAGAGACAGACTGAACAAATGAGAGACGGCTCTGTTCCTCATTATTGTGGAGTTTTCAAAAGCTGAGACACTGTGGAAACAACGCGGACAGAAAATGCCAAAGAACAAACACCATAACAAAAGCATTTGACCGACTCCATCCCATTCAAGCAAGACACTGAATCAGATATACTGAAACAGGAAGTTTCACCTTCTCCTGCAATATAATATTATATTGCTATTGCCATTGCTTAACGAATTAGCTGCAAATGACTGATGTCTATTCCCGAATTAAATGAGATAATAACAACAATTGGCAACAAGAAACGATAAGTATAATGTGCATGGTCCGGTCCCAACAGCATCTGTTCAGTCCAGTGACACCCAATTGGAAGCCCAAGTGAAGCAGGACACGGACAGCGGATTCCAGTGTTTGATAAATGGAGACACATGCTCCCAATTAAGTCTGTGATTGTTGTTATATCATCATCCCAATCCTACCTGATATTTTTGCAGAAGAGTAATAAACCACTGAACCATTAGACAAGCCATTATCCATGATGAGCTGTGCAGAAGAAAATCCTTCACGCTCAGTCAATCATCTAGTAAGAGCACCATTCGAGGTTAGCATTCATATGAACAATACAATAAACAAGCAATTAGAACAAAAATAGCGTTACCACTAACCAGCAGCAAGTACTAATTAACCTGTTTTTATATAGTCAAAGAGAGACGCTGGTTCACGGCTGGTAACAAAGGGAAGAAGGACAGTGGCTGACGGACTTTGGATAAAAGAGGAAGAATGCTGAAAATAAGTCTGAGAAACAAGACACGGACCGCGGGTTCCAGTGTTTTTTAAGCACTAACAAATTACAATGTTTCCAAGCGATCGAACATGACATACTTTAATCATAGCATTACGCCGACAATTTAGATAAATCAAGTCAAATCAGTTTTTATTTCTTTAGAAAAAGTTTAATCCAGCTTCCAAAACGAGTTTAATTAATTAGTTAATTAATGTAATGAGAAATGAAGACGAACAAAATGGGAGTGCAGACCTCTCAATCGGTGTCATCTCCAGTCACGGCTCTCCCCATTCTTAGATATGGCGCCGATGGAGTCGTTCCAGATTCTTTTTTCACCTATAAATAAGCCTCAACATTCTAGCAAGCTGCGGTCGCCTAAAGACACGATGAGTGAAGCAAGCAGCATGATCCCTGTGGACAGAATTTGTCTGAGGAGCAGGAAGGTGAGTAGGGGAGACGCCAAGAAGAGGAGGCTGAGCGAGGAGCAGGTGGATCTGTTAGAGAGGAGCTTCAAGGATGAGAGTAAGCTGGAGACGGGAAGGAAGGACCTGCTGGCTGCCGAGCTCGGGCTGGATGGCAAGCAAGTGGCGGTGTGGTTCCAGAACCGGCGAGCGCGGCAGAAGATCAAGCAGGTGGAGGAGGCCTTCGACCAGCTCAAGTCCGCGCACGACGCCGCCGTCGCGGAGAAATGCCACCTCGAGAACGAGGTAAATTTGGTCTAACTCGTAGTTGATGCACGCTTCCAACGATCACAAATTAAGACAAACCCCGTGTTTAATCTCCTTCCATTTGCAGGTGCTGAACTTGAAACTGAGGCTTTGGGAAGCAGAGGACGAGATAAGGAAGCTCTCGTTGGGAATGACTGCGACCGCCGGAGACGGTAGCCACGTGAGCCTGCCACCATCAGCTGGAGATTTCGGGGTGGACGGAGAAGCTGGTTTTATGTGCTTGCATGAATACGAATTTAACGATGGCATGTCGATTTTGCAGTGGAGTAATATGTTTGGTGTATGAAAATCAGTGCTATAAGTAGAAAATTAAATTGTATTGCAATGATAATTGATCCGGTGATAAAATTGTCGGTCAATAGCATCGCGAATGACACCCAATAACAAAGTTCTCAAGGATATATCAAGGCTAGCTGCAGCCCAAAGACTTATTCAGATGAGATCTCAACTATTGGGATTTTAACCCTATGAAGTTTCAATCTAAAGCACGGTGTATATGAGATCTTGATTCTTAGGATCTCAGCCCTCCGAAAGTATTGGGCATCATATGTTTGATATCTTAGCTCTTTTCTCAAGAATTCCGAGTAAGGTGGTTGTCAACTACTTATGAAATTAGAAATGTAGAATCATAAGTTATCATACCATGCTGTATGTAAATATCGGAAAAATGAACTGCGATCTTCAATCACAAACTCTTTATAATCCTCGTAGTCGGGATGATAATCACGTAGAATGAATTACTACCACAACTTCACAACGCTGCAATCCTAAGTCCGGTGATTGTGATGATTCCCTCTTATTCTCCTCAACAATAGGAGAGTTCTCTCAACTTTGCAACGCTAGAGTTCACGCAACACTTGCACACGAGAACTCACAACCATCGACTGTCTACTCATAACTCTTACACAAGATGAATGTCTTCTTCAAGAAAACCTCATCAATCCTCACTACCTCTCACAAGCAACCAACCACAATACTTCTTCACAATTTGTGCAAAAGGTTGGACGCCAACCTAGCGACCCCTACCAGCCCGCCCCCGGACCATCGTAAGGGAGGTAAATCACGGTGGACCTTTGACCCTTGAGACTAGTAACCAGCGCATATCACAAATACTTCTTCACAAGAAGTATATAAGAGAGGAGATAGAGAAGAAGATGGGATAATGGGGTCACCTATTATCCCATGCCCAACATGGGCATAATCTCATACCTCAAATATGGACTGGAAGTAACATCTCCCACTTACTCACGAGGATATATAACTCTCGTCATTATATCACATCTCATGCGTTCCATCACATATCACCCTACTAGGCTCTCAGAGTTGGACATCATATGACTTGCGAGTACACCTGCAAATAAAAAACTGTTCAATGTACCTGTTAGGATGGTTGAGTAATCATCATTATATCATAAGAAACAAAGTCTCGTTGCACCCTAGATCCAGATTAATTACAACCATCGGGTTTCTTTCCTCATCGAAAGTAATCTCCAGATTTTTTTCATTTTTATATTCATTAATATGTTTAATCCCTACACGGATAAATATAAAAGACTAGTCGGTGAATATTTGATAACGATGTATTGTCAATTGATCTTTCTTTTCCTAAATACAAATCTATCAATCTCAACTCAGTTGCTTTCCTAGACTTGTCCCATATACCTCAATTTATCTCTCGAACTATTGATAAAAAGACTAAAATAGCAAACACTAAATCAGGACCTTAAGAAATGATCGAAAGTAATAAGGGTACAAGAGATCCCACCCAAAAGATCTCAGACCTCACATAGTGGGGCTCGAGAATATTCATTTACTATCTCAAGTAATATGACTCTCACTTTTCCTAGTCGATTTTATCACACGTTGTATGAAACATGTGCCGCAATATTACTTTCCATTTCTCATAAAGGCATATATTAGACTTCTCTAACACTGTACATATATGAGACTCAAACTACACATAAGATTCTACCTAGAGATCTCAGAGAGAGTACCTAAAAAATAATATCACAAATTGTAGGTGATATTTGAGATCTCGAACCTGACTACTTACAGACAATATGTATGTGACTACTTCCATGTCGATCATGTCGCACATGACCTCATTCTAAAGACATATCAGGGTGACTTAAGTTCTAGCATGATTATTCTCAAAATCTCTTACAATTAGAAATCATCTTATTTCCACTCTTGGAGGTGGTCACTTGTATGAGAGAGTTATTGGTGCAATCAACCTAAGTCACGATTTACCAGACTCAAGTTTGACTCGAGTAATATTTTGATGTTTGACAAAATGATTGACAATGTAATTGTAATGAAAAGTCCAAGAATGGTCTTGACATTTGAGAAGTCCAAGTCATGGATACTTGATAATTGAGAAGTCCAAGCATGGTCTTGGCATAGAAAGCCCAAACATAGGTCTTGGCAAAGGAAAAGTCTAAGCATGAGTCTTAGTAATGGTAAAGTCTAAGTCACGGGTACTTGACAAGGAAAGTCCAAAGGTATAGTCTTGGCAGTATAAGTCCAAGTGTGTAGTCTTGGTGGCGTAAAGTCTAAATAAACTTTGACGATGAAAGTCTAAGTATGGATGCTTCGCAATTGAGAAGTCCAAGGATGTGATGTAGTCTTGGTAGCATAAGTCCAATGTTTAGTAGTGTAAAGTCCAAGCGTTTGTCTTGGCAGCATAAGTCCAAATGTACCTTGGCAAAATAGACCCGATTAGCATGACAATAGCTGATGGAAGCACCTGAAGGCTAGCTTATGGATGAACAAGTCATGGAGGACTTGAAGGGATCCAATAGGGGTGAGGCTGATGGAGGTCACTAGAAGGCTTAGGTCTAGGCTAAGGGTGGTCTATCAAGTATGAGGGGACCATACTTGAGTTAAATCTTATGTTTGAGGTTTATCAGTCGACTAGCCGAGTGTTTGACACTTGAAAGCCTAGTCAACTTGAATCAGTCGATTGAGATTATGACCAGTCAACTATTCTGATAGTCGACTGAGCTTCGATTGCTCGAGTGAAGCTCTGGCAATCAACTTCCATTGTGCGAAGTCGACTAGTCTTGAGCAGTTGATTTCCATGAATGATAGTTGATTGGTAGTAAACAACTAGAGCACAGAATGCTCGATAGTCGATTGGGCAGTCGACTATGGGCTTGGCAGTAGACTGATGATTCGTCCATTGGCTGGAATGCCAATGTGGATCAAGTCAGTTGTGAGACAATGATATTGTAGGCAGTCGACTAGGGTCTTTTGGCAGTAGACTGCAGGCACGAAATCAGTTCGATGCAGGTCATAAAAGGAGCAGTTCATGGAGGATTTTGGCTATAGTTCTTGAAAAGTTTCTAGGGGCAATTTGAGGCAAAGTGTTGGTGCATTTCAGGGTCCTTCGAGCTCGTCCAAGAAACTAACAAGAAAAGCATTCAAAGCGATCTTTTATAAAGTTTTATTTACATTTTTATTGTATTTCTTTTGTATTTTCTTGTATCTTTATTTTTATTGTTGTAAGACTATTGTAAGAGGTTTCTCCACCTCCAATGTGTCATCGAGAAGGAGAAGTTTGATAGTGATTGTCACGCCCCGGGGCCCATTCGCCATCCAAATGACGGAGGAGCCCCTTAGCGACAATTATTCCGATATACATCGCTGGAACCAAATCAGATAAAACTTTGAAATAATATAGAAATATAAGTATTTTATTAACCGCATGCATGCACGATTAAAATATAAATCAATTAAAAGTAAATTAGTTTTATGCCACCAAATCAAACTGCGACCAAAATCTAAAGTACATAAACAAAATGCAATAACAAAAAGTAAATAAAACGACATCTCGATGATGCAGTGGGACCCGGCGCAGAAGGGACTCTGGCGACGCGAAGGTAAATAGCGGACATGTCCTCTACTAGCTAACCTGAAGGATAAAAGAAGAGGGGGTGAGTACAACCACTCAGTGGGTGGATATAAAATAGTGCATAATCATAATGGATATAATGGACATAATGGAAGTCAAAGGAAACAAACTAGAGTAACCCAAACCTCAAGAGTACCAATATCAGTCTGCAACTAACCTGATCAACAATATAACAGATACACATGCAACATATACAACCAACTGAAATCTATAAGCAATACATATCAAGATACCGCGACAAAACCTCGTGGCTCTCGAGGTAATACAAAGACACTATCTGCGCGCAACCACATGCTACCACGACCGGGACTCGTGGGCAGATAAGCAATAAAAGACTCCATGTCTGAACAGCGACATGCTACCACGACACTGGTCTCGTGGAGGCGAGTATATAGCTATCTAGCTATGGATCGCGAACCACATGCTACCGACGACTGGTCTCGTAGGCGGTCAAGATGTAAGGTAGCTATCTAGCTACATACGATACGAATCCAATTATCACTAACTTCGAACGAGTAGTCCAAGAGTATAACTCCGCGGCAGATCCTCTCAACCACGAATGGGAGACATAAGCGACCACAGGTATACAAAGCAACCATAGTTCAAAAGTAGAGAACCTCTACTGCAGACCCTCTCAACCACGAATGGGAGACATAGCTAGCAGCCGAGATAGAAGAAAAGTTATAAATCCTCTACTGCAGACCCTCTCAACCACGAATGGGAGACATAGCTGGCAGTCGAGACAGGAGAAAAGTTATATATCCTCTAACAATTAATCTTATCTTAATTATACTATTTCACTAGTTCATTCATAATACCAATCCAACAAAATAATAGGTAAGCATCTTCCAGCACTATCTACCTATTTATATCTCAGCACTAAATAGACACCTACAACAGTAATATCAATCAATAACTACATGTTAATGATGAGCAAGCAACCTAGAATACAAGGGTTCAGCGAACATAGTATCAAAGTAATTCTAGCAATAACATCAGTAAATCAAATAACCAATAAAATCATGCACTAAATTCTAAAGATGTAAAAGATCCACCCACCTCTAATGGCAGAGCGTCTTAATTATCTCTAAATCCGAGAATGTGCTTCCGCTTCCAACTCTGTTATAATTAATCCATTATTAACTCAACGATCAGTAAATTTCTAAATCTATTAGCTAATCGATTATGAATCTTTCCATTACTTTATTTAACCCTTAATCAAATTCTTTTAATGGAACATCTAATTTAATTAGCTCCTAACCTAATTACTTAACTTAATTATTGGTTAAGCCATTGACATAATTATGTTAACCTAATCAATTTACCGTTTAATCAAATCAAACCCAATTAACTTATTCAAATCAAATGATCCTAGTATTGAATTTATCACAACCTAGTTAATCTGGATTAATTAAACAATGAATAACATAGCAATTCAATTATAATCCGGATCAACGGTAAAAAGACAAATCCATTAATCGTTAATTATCCTAGAGTTAATTAATTAACCTAAATAAGTCAATTAAACCATTTAATTAATCAAAACTAATTATAAACTAAACCTGAATTAATTGATTAAATCAACTCCTAATTATTTCTAATTGAGATTAATCGCTTCTCAAGCGTCGTTGATCGCGGCGAAGCGGCGGTGGTTATTCGTCGGTGGTGAGGCGGAGTTAGAGCGATAGCGATAGGGCGGTCGATCTTTGGCGGCGGCGATTGGTGTGTCTTGCGCGGCAGCGAGAAGAGTAAAGGCGGCGGCGATTCGAGCTCGCGAGAAGGGGGTGAAGGCGTCGGTGGTGCTTGGGGTTCGACAGTGGTCGGAGACGACCGTTGGCGTGATCGGCGTGATCGGGCGAGACCGACACCGTAGTCGGTGATGGCGGCGAGCACGCGCGGTGCGTGCTCATGGCGTGGCGAGAATGCGACGGCTGGCCGACGGTGTGAGCAACGGTGAACAGGGAGGTAGCGACGGAGCTCTCGGTGGCTGAGAAGAGACCAACGTCGGAAGAAGAGAGCAGCAGCCGTCGGCGATCTGGGCAGGAGCGAAGAAGGGAAACGATGGCAGCTCGTCGCTCGCGAAAGAGGAGGAGATAACAGGATTTTCCCCCAAATTTGAACTTAGAAAAATCAAAAGCTAGGGCTTAATTTATACTTAGGCTAATTGACTTAATCAATATCTTGGATAAAATTTAATTAGACTTAACCAAACCTAATAAAATTTTATCTCAAAATTTCTAATAAAATTTAATAACTAAATTCCGCTTTTAAACTATCAACTTTATTATTGGATAAAGCTAATTAAACTTAGTCCAATCTAATATAAGTTTATCTCAAAATTATCAACTAAAATACTAATAAATAACTAATTTCCATTTAATAAAATAGATAAATAAATTTACTTTATTTATCTCGTAATTAAATTATATTATTATTATATTATATTATTTTAATTTTTTTATTTAATTTGTTATATATATGTACATATATATGTATATATATATATATATATATATATATATATATATATATATATATATTTCGATATATTACAGTGATGGTGTGCATCATTAGATCTCGACCCGTGGAGTAGGAACCCTAGTTTCGAACCACGTTATATTCTTGTGTTCGATTATGCTTGAGTTTGTTTTGTATTTCATGTCTATTTGTTTCCGCTACGTATTAACAAACTTGTAGATGAACACGATCAAACGAATTCCAAGCGTCGAAGTGAAAATGCTATTCACCCCCTCTAGTGCAATGTTCGATCCTCAATAAGTGGTATCAGAGCAAGGAGCTCTTCTACAGACTGACCGTCGAGGGAGCAATGCTAGAGTGCAAGATAGAATAAAGTCTTGGATTGGGATAAGATATCAACACTTTGGTCCCTTATGCATTTTATGGACAAGAAGGATTTGGTCAATGGGAGACGAGGATGGAAACCTTCTTCATGATGAAATTCGAAAAGTGGATGATCTTGATGAAGGGATTTGAAGCTCCCATAGACAAAAGGGGAAGACCACTCAAGAAGAAGAAATAAACCGAAGAACAAATCCAAGCCTTTGAGTTTAATGAGAAGGTAACAAAAATCCTAATCAATGTAATTCCTAATGATCTATTGTGCAAGATAGGTGAATATCAAGATGCTAAAGAACTATGGAGCAAGCTAGCCAATCCCCATGAAGAGACCGCATTGGTCCAATATAAGGAAGAAGAGGAATGCCCGTCCTCACAAGAGCTTGAGGAATCAGAGGTTGAATAACCATCAACATCCGAGGAAGAAGAAATTGTGGAAGTCTCCACCTCTAGGATTAAGGGGGAGGAGAGACCTTCCACACCAGAGGAGAGTAAGAAGAAACTTCTACATCCGGAAGAGATGAAGAGCAAGCTCATGATTCCTCTACCTCTATAGGTAACTCAAGCACAATTAATAATAATAAAAATCATATCATGTGTTTTGAGTGTAGGGAATATGGGCATTATAAGAGCAAATGCTCAAAAAGAGTTAAGAAAGCTCAATCGGTACTAAAGGTCAAGGAAGCTGGTGCCCACATGCATAAGGGCAAAGAGCACGTGGTGTGCTTCAAATGCCAACAAAAGGGCATATGTGAGCCAATGTTCTAGGGGGAACCATTCAACCAAGGGCAAAGGAGGAGCATCACATGTAGGGGGAGTTAAGGTAAATTCTAAGGTATATTTCAATAATGCTCCTTATTTATGTAATAATCAAAAGCATGCTAGGAATAATTTTAATGTTCTTGCTATTGTTTATAATAATCATAAAAAACATGCGAGTAGCAATAAATATTTTTACTTAGGTGCTAAGTATGACAATTTTAGGTCTAAGGATAATTCAAGACCTAGCCCACCTAAGAATGTCAACAACCTAGCCATTAATCCCAAGAACCATAGACATATGTCTAGGAAGAATAAGAATGTCCAAAATTATAATGGACAATCCAAGATTAGAAAATTGGAGGTTGAAAATCAAGCTTTGAGGTCAAAGCTTGAACCTCAAAGCTTGATAAAATGGAGAAGACCCTTAGAAAGATGAAAAATAAGATTCTAGGGTCTAACGGATAAAATCTAGGGGTTAATATGCAAGGTTCATCTATGGGCAAGAAAGACTTGAGTCACAAGCCTAGATCCAAGGTAGATAAGCCTACCTATCATAATGTTCCATTTAATTATGGAACTACTCCTAAGTCTAGGAAAACCAAGGTTACTAGGGAAGTCATCCTTAAGGCTAACCATGGTAGGTGTCTAGTGGCAAAGGTTTCAGAGAAACCTAGGAAGGCCACTAAGGAGGTTACAAGGGAGGAAATCCCTAGAGTTAACCTTGACAAGACCCAAATGACAGAGGCTTCCAAGCTTAAGAGGGTTATTAGGAAGGCACTAAGGGAAGTTATCCCTAGTGAGTACCTAGTAAACTCAAGGAGCTCCAATAGGTATTGGGTTCCTAGGAGCTTGATCCCTTCACGCTAGATGGGTTAGGTTATGTCAACCTTGAATGGATGGGTAGTGATGGGATCGGGGTTTTTTTCTGATTAGGATTAAGCTTTTCCTGAGAAGTTAGTGTATTTCCTGAGTCGTATATTCATTACTCGAGCAATATATGTATTTTTCAAGCAGTATGTATGATTTCCGAACACAGAATAAGTAAGCAGAGCAGTGTTGTTCAGTGACTAAGTATGGTCCTAGTAGAGCAGTTGTTAGTGAAAGCCCTAGAGTCAATCATGTGATGATTGTTGTATGGACTTTATTGTATCATATTCCTATTTATAAAGACATGGTTATTATATTTACTTGTATTGGTGCCAAATAACTAAATATAATAATGTCCTTGAGTAGTAGGTTCTTATCTATATCAATCGATTGGTTGAATCGATAATGAGATGATATAGAGAGCACTACTCTTAATCATTCCTAGTCAAGTATTAACATTCAGGGACAATGTTAATGCGTAGAGACTAGCATGTATGTCAACTTGATGACTTGATCTCACAAGTCATGGATATGAGATATCAAGTTGACACATGGGTATACATTAGAGAATGTATACTAAATGACCCGCCATGAGAAAGTATCATGGATCGTTATATGAGTGTCATATACTTTCTCATGTGTCTATTAGTATGACTATTAGTCCTTAGACCTGAAGTCACCATGGTTCCCTACATAAGGAGTTGCATACTTTGGCTTCGTCAAACGTCACCTGTAAATGGGTGGACTATAAAAGCGATTACTGGGTATGTAACAAATTATGAGGAGGGATGTGAGTGATGTAGATGGGATCTATCCCTCCTATATGACGGGAGTGACATCGATATTCTTGATAGAGTGAGACCACGAAGTTCATGGTCATGCCTAAATGAGTCAATATGAGATATTGAGCTCATTTGATTAGAGTGAGTCTACTTGGAGTTCAAGATATAGATTGTACCGAGGATGACATAGTCTATGCCTCAATTAGTCAATCTAGATGTCAAGGATAGAGGGACATTGTCACATATTGTGAGAGTCACAATTAGTAGTCACAAAGGTGATGTTGGAGCACAACATTCTTGTAACTTGGGTAGCAATGATGTATTGCTAGATACCGCTCATTGCTTATGTTCCTAAATCGGTTTAGGACATTGCCAACGTTACAAGAACCTATAGGGTCACACACAAAAGGCAATTAGATGGAGATTAGGTTCATATGATGAACCATGAGGATTAGGTTCATGTGATGAACCAAATTAGATTAAGAGTAATCCAAATTAGACTAATTGAGTTCGACTCAAGTTGATTCAAGTGTTGAATGAGTCTAATTTAGATTTGATTCATTTAGTCAATTTAAATTAATGAATAGAGATTCATTAAATCAAATTGACTTGAATCAAGTGGTTGGATTTGATCAACCATGGGAGATAAGAGGTCAAGTTTGACTTGACTTGAGAGAGAAGATGAAAGGTCAAGTTTGACTTGACCAAATGCCATGTCATGATGATGACTTGGCATGACCATCTTGTGGTGACACCTCATGAGGGAGACCAAGATGTTAGGGCAATCTCTTGCAATGATAAGGTTTTGATGTGTGTGGCAAAGGGTTTAAGTTAGGTTGTTATTGTGATTTGATATGTGCATTGGAGTCTTGCAGGACTTAGTAATTCGCACATGGAGCCGTGGCGGGTTCACCACTCACAACCTCGTGCTTGAGTCGGAGAAGGAGCATTGTAGAGTCGTGCGCTTGATGCTGCCGAGGGACCGCGGGACGAGATGACTTGAAGCGAAGCCAAGGAAGCAGACTTCGGAGGCAAGAGACGTGAAGGAGCATTGCAGAGCCGTGCGCCTGATCCTGTCGAGGGACGTGGCCACGAACGAAGAGAGCTTCGGCGAGGGACTTCGAGTGAGATGAGAGAATGAGTGAATTGTAAGTAGCTCATTAGGTGAACTTGGCCGAATGGCTGAGTGTCGGAGGCTCGACCGCAAGAGTTGAGGTTTACCCGACCGCCAGAAGCTCAAACGAATGTTAAGTTTGAGTTTCACATGGTACCAGTCGACTGCTCTGAGTCGAACGGGTTCGACTAGTATTCGACTGAGGGTTTTATGCCCAACAGTCGACTGCCATGGAATGACAGTCGACTACCAGAGGAAATCACGGGCACAGAACCTCTCGTAGCCGACTGGGCAGTCGACTACGGAGGCAATAGTCGACTGATGGGTACATCAGTCGAATGTCAAGGGTTCCGTTGGACTATAACGATCGGGATCCGACGTGTTCGGAGTTATTGTAGTGGCGACAATCGACTGCCAAGGGCAGCAGTCGACTGGTGGCGACCAATGAGAAGAAATCAGCCCTCTCTATAAAAAGAGAGGGTGTGAGCTTTTGGATGGCTAATGCTCATATTCCAAACCATCATCCAAGTGCTCTACAAGTGATAAACTCCTTCTTCTAGTTCTCTTTCACATCAATTGTAAAAGAAGGAGTGTTCTTGAGTTGTAAGGGTTACCTCCACCTAGCTTGGTGCAAAGGAGAGACAAATAGTGGATTGGTTACGGAGTGATTCACTGAGAATGAATCGGGGACCATGGATTAGCGGCGTAGCCGTGAACCACGTTATATTATCTTGTTAGCATTGTTTTTACCTTTGCATTGTTTATTTGCTTGTCTTGTTTTGTTTCCGTTGCGCTAATTAGTTTTGTAGACAAGCGAATTCCACCATCCAACGAAAGAGGGCTATTCACCCGCTCTAGCCGGCCAATACAAATTGATCGATCCTCTACAAGTGGTATCAGAGCCGAGGAAAGCTTATCGAGGACTAACCGCCTCAACAAGCACATTCAAGAATGGCCAGCTCGAACATTCACCCACCAAAGTTTGAAGGAGAATTCTCTTGGTGGAAAAAGAGAATGGAGGTATTTTTCGAAACTGATTTCGAAATTCTTTTAATTACGGAAAACGGTTTCGAATTGCCTTGGGATGAAGAAGGGGAGCCCTTGGAGAAATCATGGTGGAGCAAGAGGCAAAGGGAAGAATACTTGGCAAATTCAAAGGCCAAGCACCACCTCTATAATGTACTCCCCCAACAAGAAGTGAATAAGATAGGGGAATGCTCTAGTGCCAAGGAGATGTGGGAGAAGCTAGTAGAGCTTCATGAAGGTGCCTCAGAGGCCAAACTTGCAAGGAGAGACCTCCTCCGCTCCCAACTATCAAACATCAAATTAGAAAAGGTAACCTCACTACACTCTAGATTTAAAGAGATAATAACCGGTTTATCTAGTGTAGGTGAGAAGCTTTCAAATAGGGACATGCTCATGAAGGCTATAGATGCCTTTCCTCGGTCCTCAAGATGGAGCTCTATGGTGGACTCATTCTACATCTCCAAGAACCTAGAAGTTAGCACCTTGGAGGAATTTTTCTCAATAATGGAGCTCCACGAAACAAGACTTGAAGGAATAATAGAAGAGCCAAGAATTCAACATTCAAGAGGAGTGGCACTTTTGGCCAACAAGGGGAAGAAGAAAATGGAGATTCCCTCCTCCTCCGACGAAGCTTCCTCTTCCTCCTCCATGGATAGCACGAAAGAAGCCTATATGGTAAGGAGGGTAAGGCGTGCATTAAAAGATTTCAAATTTAATAAATCTAATGATAGGAGGAGAAGACCAAGGGGGAAGGTGATTTTCTACAATTGCCAAGGAGAGGGACATATAAGGGATAATTGTCCCCTCCTAAACAAGAGTAAAGAGGAAAGGAAAAAGAAAGAAGAAAAGAAGAAGAAGAAGGGGAGCAAGAAGAAAGAAGAAGAGAAGAAGGCCAAAGAGAAAGGGAAGACAAAAGCACTCAAAGCAAGGACATGGGATGATCCCTCTTCATCATCATCATCATCCGAAGAGGAAGAACATGTCTACTCCAACCTTGCCCTAATGGCTTTTGACGACCTAGACTCATCCTCCTCCGAAAATGAAGGATCAAGCACAAGTGAAGAGAGCTTTAGTGAAGGGGAGCTTCAGTTTACGTATTGCTATAATAAATCCTACAGTCATGATACAACACACACGTCTCACCTAGTAAAATAGTTTCCATGATTTTTAGCCTCACTAAGGATTTATTTAGAGCCAAGAAAAAGAACAAAAGCATGCTTGATCAAATTAAGGACTTAGAAGAAAAATTAGAAAAAGCATGCTTAAATGTAAATGATAATATTTCTTCTAGCTTAAATGATGCATGCTCACATGAATATATGCCATTTAATGTTAGTGATGCATGTATGGATGAAAATAGGGCTCTAAGAGAAAAGGTAGATCATTTGACCAAGGCCCTAGAAAAGTTTACAATTGGCTCAAATACATTGAACATGATAATTGGGAGCCAAAGGGCTAGCTTCAATAAGAAAGGCCTAGGATACAAGGGAAAAACTAATGAAAAGGCCTATAAATGTTTGATTGCTAGGGGCCAAAGCAAAAATAAGACAATTGCTAGAAAATGGATCCCTAAGGAGTATTTAGTGAACCCCATAGGAAAGAACTTATTTTGGGTTCCTAATTCCATCCTAAAGGGTTAGGAAAATCCTAGGATAGTCAACCATATGCAATTTGCCTATATCATATTTTTGGTTGACTTAGGATGGTGGGACAATATTTTTGAAATAGTGTTAGGTGATGATAATGCACCTATAAATAGATAAATCATGTTTTAGGTGATATTTGCCTTATTATCATGATGTAATATCTAATGCATGATCTCAATTTGATGAATACATTTGTTTCATGATCATAATGTGAAATTTATCCATATATGTCTTTATGATCATGTGGAATGATAGGATGATACTTAACCTTGATAAAATTGCATAAAAATAATGGTTAAGTATATACACATACCTTTAGGATGCATCTCACACTCACCATAGGCTACCTTGATTGAAAACTTAGCATGAGTGAGATGTTAGGATGATACAAATGTCCACTAATGCCTATGGCATTTAGATGGTCATTTAAAGTATCAAAATAGCAATAATAGACCAATCATGGGGAAGACTTATGTTTAATTCATAGACATATTACCCAAAGATCATGGTTGGATATTTCATATGTTTTCAAAACAATTTCTTACTTTAAAATCTGTGTGTTTATATTTTGAAATAATCCAAAGCAAAACTAGGTGTTAAAATGGATACAAACTTGATCAAACCACTAGTTGTTTTTGAAGCTTTTGGATTTTTGACAAATCTTTGAAAATATAATGATTTTTCATGGAAAACTATTTTTGATTGATAAAGAATCCTAAAAGAAATGTGTTCCCCAAATTTCACTATTTTTCGAATTTTTTGGAATTTATAGTGCATTTTTGAAATTCGTCCAGAAAATCAGAAATTCGGATTTCATTGTGCGCCATCGAGATCGATGATAATCGATAGCAATGATCACCAAGTTTTTGAGTGATTTTGATTTTTGTTTCTCTCTAAACTTGATGCCATGATATAAAAATTTTGTTTAATCTTTTTGATGGTGTCAAAGGGGGAGAAAGATGTATGTTTAAGTAAGGGGGAAGATATTTAGGGGGAGTTTCATGTATTAAGGGGGAGAGTTGCTAATCATGTTATTTACATGCTTTCTTTCCTTAATAGTTTATCAAATATTTTACCTAACTTAAACGGATTGTCACACATCAAAAAGGGGGAGATTGTTAGGGCAATCTCTTGCCATGATAAGGTTTTGATGTGTGTGGAAAAGGGTTTAAGTTAGGTTGTTATTGTGATTTGATATGTGCGTTGGAGTCTTGCAGGACTTAGTAATTCGCACATGGAGCCGTGGTGGGTTCACCACTCACAACCTCATGCTTGAGTCGGAGAAGGAGCATTGTAGAGCCGTGCGCTTGATGCTGCCGAGGGACCACCGGACGAGATGACTTGAAGGGAAGCCAAGGAAGCAAACTTCGGAGGCAAGAGACGCGAAGGAGCATTGTAGAGCCGTGCGCCTGATGCTACCGAGGGACGTGGCCGCGAACGAAGAGAGATTCAGCGAAGGACTTTGAGTGAGATGAGAGAATGAGTGAATTATAAGTAGCTCATTAGGTGAACTTGGCCGAATGGCTGAGTGTCGGAGGCTCGACCGCAAGGGTTGAGGTTTACCCAATCGCCGGAAGCTCAAACGAATGTTAAGTTTGAGTTTCACACGGCACCAGTCGATTGCCATGAAATGAAAGTCGACTGCTTTGAGTCGAACGGGTTCGACTGGTATCCTACTGAGGGTTTTATGCCCGGTAGTCGACTGCCAGAGGAAATCGCGGGCACAGAACCTCTCGTAGCCAACTGGGCAGTCGACTACGGAGGCAGCAGTCGACTAATGGGTACATCAGTCGAATGCCAAGGGTTCCGTTGGACTATAATGGTCGGGATCCAACGTGTTCAGAGGACGTTGTAGTGGTGGCAGTCGACTGCCAAGGGAAGTAGTCGACTGGTGGCGGCCAATGGGAAAAAATCAGCCCTCTCTATAAAAAGAGAGGGTGTGGGCTTTTGGATGACTAATGCTCATATTCCAAATCATCATCCAAGTGCTCTACAAGTGATAAATGTTGGTGCAGTAGGCACCTAAGTCGAACCTGAGTTTTGATTATAGCAAACGATACAAAGTTAAGATCATATTGTTTTCTCACGAGCTGAATCGAGTGTGCAGAAGATTGCTATAGCTGGAGCTGAAGGCTAGCGACACTCGGAGGAAGCCGTGGTGGTCGGGCAACACTTGAGTGACTTCGGAGGGAGCCGAAGGAATCAAGTGGAAGGACGGAAGCAAAAGCGACACGTAAGTATCGAGGTAAGCTCATGTGTGCGAGCGTAAGTGAGGTCGTATCCTCTTTACGGGGATAATCTTAAGCGTAGATCCAACCAAAGACATCTTATAGATGGTCTAGGTCGAGATCGGATGGTCGACGACCATCGAAATTATATTTTGTTGAGAAGCATCGGCCGACCGCTACCTTGAGGGACTCGACCGCCAAACAATCACCGACCGACTAGGTCAAGAATCGATCGATGTCGCCATCACGATCGATGATGGCCATCAGTCGACTGATGGTCAATGATCAGATTCGAGGAGTCAAGGCTTATCACCCCATTTAAAGGAGATTGGTGCTCAATTTTGATTGGCTAGGGTTCCTCTCAAAAAGTGGCTCAAAGGCTATAAAAGGAGGGCCAAACCTAGGGTTTCATCATCAATTCTAGGTGCTCAAAAGCTTCCGCAACGCTGAGACTCTACTACGACTCTACGACAACGAAGTGTTGCAAACAACACTAGCTTAAGGTCTTTCGTTTTAGTTGTTGGTATAATACTTGTTATTGTTTTCAATATTGCAAATCTTTACTCGAGGCTTTTCTATCGTTGCATTTTACTTTAATAGAAGAGAGGGTTTGTCTCTCTATCATTTTGCTTGAAAGTTTTTTTGTAATCGCTTAAACTCCTACCTCCAACGAGGAGGAGTGTTTTAGTGAATTGCCCTCCACACGGTCTAGGACCGTTAGGGCCTTGGAGTAGTAGCCGAAGGCTACGAACCAAGTAAAAAATAAACGTGTCTCTTTTTGTTTCATTTACTTTTCCGCACTCAATTCTTTTGATACGAACTCAAGAAAAAGGTTTTTCGCTATTCACCCCCTCTAGCGAACCGCATCGATCCAACAATTGGTATCGAGTGGGGTTGCTAAGATTTGGTGAAACCACCAATCTAGCCATTTTACAGATTTATTTTTCTTTTAATTCTATTTTTTTTATTATTTATTTCGCTTTGTTAGTTTTTTTTCCCGCACTACTAATCCAAGACGCGAGTCTTGGTACTCTTTTTTGTGTTTTTGTCGTTGCTAGTTTTTTCGTCTTCGTCTCTATTTGTCTTTCGTGTTAATGGCCCATCTCGAGGGGTTTAGCACCGTCGACCACCGCTTTACAACGTGACGATTTCCGCTATTGGAAAGGCCTCGGATGGAGTGCTTCCTAAAACCCAAATAGAGATGTGGATTGTGATCCAAACCGGGTTCACCCTTCCTACTAATGAAGAAGGTGAATCCTTGGATTACAATCAGGTGGTCCATTGCCACTAAACGACAAGTCGAGGCGAATGCAAAGGCGACTCAAATCCTCCAATGCGGGCTATCCAAGGAGGAGCGAAATCGCGAGTTGGACCCTTCATAAGCGCAAGAGATCTTTTGGACGACTGATCGAGTTACACGAAGGATCGGATCAAGCTAAGGTTTGCAAACGTGATTTGTTGTTCAATAAATTGTACACACTAAAAATGCAGGAACACGAGTCCGGCGACAAATTGCACGCCCGTCCAAGACATAGTCAACAACCTACACGCAATCGGGCAAAAGGTCAAAAACCGCGACCTTATAAGGTATGTTCTAAACTCTTTTCCGAGGACTACCTTGTGGGCATCCATGGTCGACGCCTACAAGGTTTCCAAGGACCTTTCTAAAGTTAGATGAACTTATTTTCGATTTTGAATTACATGAGCAATTCCAACTCTAACCCGAGAGGGGTATAGCCTTGTTTGCGAGTTCAAAGAAGAAGAAAATCGCAAGCAAGCCACCACCAACCGAGGAGGAAGACGAATCCAAGAAGAAGTTGAACCCGAGTTGACTGATCGAACTAATGAACCTAGCTCAAGGATAGCCAAGGGACGAACGAACCACGACTTGACCCAACCAAGGTAAGCCTAAAAGTTCTAATATTAGGTGTTATGAGTGTAACAGTTTGGACATATCAAGTCCGAAAGTGCCCCAAGCTCAACCACCAAGCACCTAAGCACAAGAAGGCCCTCAAACATGGGAAGAAGCGTCATTCCAAGAAGACGAAGACCACGCCTTTCATGGCGAAATCGATTGAGTCGACACGAGACCGAACTCAACTTGAGTTAGAACTCCGAGGATGACTCCTGACCACGGTTACCTTCAAATCAAGCCACGGATACGCATCCGGTTCAAAAGATACCCTTAAAGTAAGTCGAACTTTATTTAATACTTTACAAAATACGGTTAGGTTTTTGTCTAGGAAATTAGTTAAATCCGAGTCCAAGGTCGAGACCCTGGTTGAGGAGGTCAAACTCCTCAAACACAAGGTCTCCCTAACCTCTTCGACTAGTCGAGTTCAAGAGAAGGACTCAACTCGGGTTGAAAAACTCGAAGTTGAGAACTCACTCTTGAAAAGTCAAGTCGAAGATCTTAGGAACACGTTGGAAAGGTTCACTTCGGGATCCAAAGGATTTGACCTCCTACTTGGATCTCAAAGGGCCGTGTACAACAAGGCTGAACTAGGGTTTAACTCAAACACGACTAATAGGTCGTATATGTCGATTGTAAGTCGACATAGGAAACATGTCCAAGCATGGGTCCCTAAGAACCTTTTGATTTCAACTCTAGGATCCAACCCGTACTGGATTCCCAAGGACCAAATCCACTATGTGGATAGACCAAACTGATTCAACGGTCTAGGGGGAGCCAGTACAAAACATGTTTGTGCTTTAACTTAGAAATTGCATGTTTTAACTTAGAAAGTTTGTGCTTTAACTTAGAAATTGCATGCTTTAACTTAGAAAGTTTGTGCTTTAAAACTTGTGAACTCACTTAGAACACGAACATAACCAACTAAAATTCTTCGAAAAGATTGAGCCTCGGGGAGCCTCTTTTCAAAAACATAACCAACTAAAATTCTTCGAAAAGATTGAGCCTCAGGGAGCCTCTTTTCAAAAACATAACCAACTAAAATTCTTTGAAAAGATTGAGCCTCGGGGAGCCTTTTTTCAAAAATAACCAGTTAGACTAGGAAATAGTCTTAGGTGAGTCAAGTCATCATTTTCTTGAAAATGGCTTTGTCTAAGGAAGTGGTCGATGATCCGATAAAAGAAGGCCTCTGCGCCTCGCCACGACCTGGAAGCCATGATCTTGAAAAGGTAAACTTGACAAGCCTAGGGTCAAATCCAAATCTAACATAAAATTACTTGAACCTAAATGCACTTAATCAACTTAATTGGAAGTCATCTCACAAAAAAAACATAAGTATAACATGCTTGATCATATAGACACAGGTGAGATGACCTAGGTCTAAAAACTTACAACAAATTTTTTTAAAAAAATATATATATAAATTCTAACATCC
This sequence comes from Wurfbainia villosa, assembly GCA_025175895.1. Taxonomy (NCBI): domain Eukaryota; kingdom Viridiplantae; phylum Streptophyta; class Magnoliopsida; order Zingiberales; family Zingiberaceae; genus Wurfbainia; species Wurfbainia villosa. Next base: position 58,026,319 of record CM045988.1, read on the forward strand.
AATCCAACCACCTTGTGTGTAGGATCAATGGATGTTGGACAATGGTTGCTCCCGACACATGACCGGGGATCAACTCAAATTCACAAAGCTTCGATTCAAACGACAAGGATCGGTAGCCTTTGGGAATAACGGCAAGCTCAAAATCATCGGATCAGGTGATATCGAGCTTAACTCGAATTTTGTTATTAAAAATGTATTACTTGTAGAAAAGTTTGAATATAACCTGCTTAGCGTAAGCCAATTATGTGACAATAACTATAAGGTCATATTTCTAGAAAACGAATGCGTAATTAATACAAACGAAACCTCTAAAACAATTCTTAAGGGAACTAGAAATAACAACATTTACACTATTAACTTAACTAACTCCTCAACTAAGTATCTTATGACACGGCAAGAGGAATCATGGTTGTGGCACCGACGACTCGGTCACTCACACCCAAGACTCATCCACAAGATGAGTCAGAGTGACTTAGTTAGAGGTTTGCCTAACCTCAATAACTTGGATAATAAAATCTGTAATGCTTGTCAACAAGGAAAACAACCTAGGACACAACACAAGTTAACTAACCAAGAACGAACCTCAAGTGCACTTGAGCTCCTGCATATGGATCTATTCGATTCACATGGAGCCAAGTCACTCAATAGAAGTCAATATTGCTTAGTCATAATTGACGACTACTCCAGGTTTACCTGGGTTAGGTTCATCAAACATAAAAATGATACCCTAGATCAATTAATCAATCTATTCAAATTAATCGAGAATCAAAAAAACCTTAAGGTTAAAAGACTTAGAAGCGATCATGGTGGTGAATTCGAAAATCAAAGGTTCACCGACTTCTGTAACCTAAACGGATACCACCATGAATTCTCTTGCCCTAGGACCCCTCAACAAAATGGCCTAGTGGAGCGGAAAAACCGAACTCTACAAGAAGCCGCTAGGACCATGTTGAACGAATACGACCTACCTGATAGGTTTTGGGCAGAAGGCGTTAGCACGGCTTGCTATGTCCAGAATAGGATCCTTATGGTAAAGAGGCACCTTAAGACCTCGTACGAGATTTATCACAATAAAGTGCCCAACATCAAGTACTTTAGGGTATTTGGATGTAAGGTACATATCTTAAACACTAAGAACCACCTAGGGAAATTCAAATCCAAAACCTCCACCGGAATCTTCTTAGGATACTCAACCACGAGTAGGGCCTATAGGGTATATAACCACGATACCCTTAAAGTCAAAGAGACTATTAATGTAGTGTTCGATGAAGTACAGAACCTACAAAACCCTTAATGACCCCAAGTGTTGAGCCCATCGCTACCAAACTTGTCTCGACCACGAGATCGAGTCTAATCCACATCAACCAACTTCTCTTGTCGACCAAGTGACAAGTGATCCGAGTCAAACTAGTGTTCAACCAAGTCACCCCATTGATCAAGCATTAGGTGACACAAACCCAACCCAATCTAGGATTCAGACTAACCACCCTATCGATCAAGTGATAGGAGATCCTAATCTAGGAGTTCGAACTAGAGCATCCTATAGGAACCTTAGTCAAATTTCCTTAATTTCAAAGATAGAACCCAAATCAATTGAACAAGCTCTTCTTGATCCCGATTGGATTATTGCAATGCAAGAAGAGCTAGCTCAATTTACTAGGAATGAAGTGTGGGAATTAGTACCACCACCTAAAGACAAAACGATAATTGGAACAAGGTGGGTGTTTCGAAATAAGCTTGATGATAAAGGTGAAGTAGTTAGAAACAAGGTTAGGTTAGTCGCCAAAGGGTTTAGTCAAGTTGAAGGCTTAGATTACGACGAAACCTATGCCCCAGTAGCTAGACTCGAATCCATTCGAATGTTGCTAGCTTATGCCGCACATCGAGGATTTAAGCTGTTTCAAATGGATGTTAAGTCGGCATTCCTAAATGGATACATTAAAGAAGAAGTTTATGTTAGCCAACCCCCCGGATTCGAAAATCTAGATAAACCCGACCATGTTCTAAAACTTAAGAAAGCTCTCTATGGACTTAAACAAGCTCCTCGAGCTTGGTACGAGAGACTTTCAATCCATCTTAAGTCAAAAGGTTATGCATCATTAGATCTCGACCCGTGGAGTAGGAACCCTAGTTTCGAACCACGTTATATTCTTGTGTTCGATTATGCTTGAGTTTGTTTTGTATTTCATGTCTATTTGTTTCCGCTACGTATTAACAAACTTGTAGACGAACACGATCAAACGAATTCCAAGCGTCGAAGTGAAAATGCTATTCACCCCCTCTAGTGCAATGTTCGATCCTCAATAAGTGGTATCAGAGCAAGGAGCTCTTCTACAGACTGACCGTCGAGGGAGCAACGCTAGAGTGCAAGATAGAATAAAGTCTTGGATTAGGATAAGATATCAACACTTTGGTCCCTTATGCATTTTATGGACAAGAAGGATTTGGTCAATGGGAGACGAGGATGGAAACCTTCTTCATGATGAAATTCGAAAAGTGGATGATCTTGATGAAGGGATTTGAAGCTCCCGTAGACAAAAGGGGAAGACCACTCAAGAAGAAGAAATATACCGAAGAACAAATCCAAGCCTTTGAGTTTAATGAGAAGGTAACAAAAATCCTAATCAATGTAATTCCTAATGATCTATTGTGCAAGATAGGTGAATATCAAGATGCCAAAGAACTATGGAGCAAGCTAGCCAATCCCCATGAAGAGACCGCATTGGTCCAATATAAGGAAGAAGAGGAATGCCCGTCCTCACAAGAGCTTGAGGAATCAGAGGTTGAATAACCATCAACATCCGAGGAAGAAGAAATTGTGGAAGTCTCCACCTCTAGGATTAAGGGGGAGGAGAGACCTTCCACACCAGAGGAGAGTAAGAAGAAACTTCTACATCCGGAAGAGATGAAGAGCAAGCTCATGATTCCTCTACCTCTATAGGTAACTCAAGCACAATTAATAATAATAAAAATCATATCATGTGTTTTGAGTGTAGGGAATATGGGCATTATAAGAGCAAATGCTCAAAAAGAGTTAAGAAAGCTCAATCGGTACTAAAGGTCAAGGAAGCTGGTGCCCACATGCATAAGGGCAAAGAGCACGTGGTGTGCTTCAAATGCCAACAAAAGGGCATATGTGAGCCAATGTTCTAGGGGGAACCATTCAACCAAGGGCAAAGGAGGAGCATCACATGTAGGGGGAGTTAAGGTAAATTCTAAGGTATATTTCAATAATGCTCCTTATTTATGTAATAATCAAAAGCATGCTAGGAATAATTTTAATGTTCTTGCTATTGTTTATAATAATCATAAAAAACATGCGAGTAGCAATAAATATTTTTACTTAGGTGCTAAGTATGACAATTTTAGGTCTAAGGATAATTCAAGACCTAGCCCACCTAAGAATGTCAACAACCTAGCCATTAATCCCAAGAACCATAGACATATGTCTAGGAAGAATAAGAATGTCCAAAATTATAATGGACAATCCAAGATTAGAAAATTGGAGGTTGAAAATCAAGCTTTGAGGTCAAAGCTTGAACCTCAAAGCTTGATAAAATGGAGAAGACCCTTAGAAAGATGAAAAATAAGATTCTAGGGTCTAACGGATAAAATCTAGGGGTTAATATGCAAGGTTCATCTATGGGCAAGAAAGACTTGAGTCACAAGCCTAGATCCAAGGTAGATAAGCCTACCTATCATAATGTTCCATTTAATTATGGAACTACTCCTAAGTCTAGGAAAACCAAGGTTACTAGGGAAGTCATCCTTAAGGCTAGCCATGGTAGGTGTCTAGTGGCAAAGGTTTCCAAGAAACCTAGGAAGGCCACTAAGAAGGTTACAAGGGAGGAAATCCCTAGAGTTAACCTTGACAAGACCCAAATGACCAAGGCTTCCAAGCTTAAGAGGGTTATTAGGAAGGCACTAAGGGAAGTTATCCCTAGTGAGTACCTAGTAAACTCAAGGAGCTCCAATAGGTATTGGGTTCCTAGGAGCTTGATCCCTTCACGCTAGATGGGTTAGGTTATGTCAACCTTGAATGGATGGGTAGTGATGGGATCGGGGTTTTTTCTGATTAGGATTAAGCTTTTCCTGAGAAGTTAGTTTATTTCCTGAGTCATATATTCATTACTCGAGCAATATATGTATTTTTCAAGCAGTATGTATGATTTCCGAACACAGAATAAGTGAGCAGAGCAGTGTTGTTCAGTGACTAAGTATGGTCCTAGTAGAGCAGTTGTTAGTGAAAGCCCTAGAGCCAATCATGTGATGATTGTTGTATGGACTTTATTGTATCATATTCCTATTTATAAAGATATGGTTATTATATTTACTTGTATTGGTGCCAAATAACTAAATATAATAATGTCCTTGAGTAGTAGGTTCTTATCTATATCAATCGATTGGTTGAATCGATAATGAGATGATATAGAGAGCACTACTCTTAATCATTCCTAATCAAGTATTAACATTCAGGGACAATGTTAATGCGTAGAGACTAGCATGTATGTCAACTTGATGACTTGATCTCACAAGTCATGGATATGAGATATCAAGTTGACACATGGGTATACATTAGAGAATGTATACTAAATGACCCGCCATGAGAAAGTATCATGGATCGTTATATGAGTGTCATATACTTTCTCATGTGTCTATTAGTATGACTATTAGTCCTTAGACTTGAAGTCACCATGGTTCCCTACATAAGGAGTTGCATAATTTGGCTTCGTCAAACGTCACCTGTAAATGGGTGGACTATAAAAGCGATTACTGGGTATGTAATAAATTATGAGGAGGGATGTGAGTGATGTAGATGGGATCTATCCCTCCTATATGACGGGAGTGACATCGATATTCTTGATAGAGTGAGACCACGAAGTTCATGGTCATGCCTAAATGAGTCAATATGAGATATTGAGCTCATTTGATTAGAGTGAGTCAACTTGGAGTTCAAGATATAGATTGTACCGAGGATGACATAGTCTATGCCTCAGTTAGTCAATCTAGATGTCAAGGATAGAGGGACATTGTCACATATTGTGAGAGTCACAATTAGTAGTCACAAAGGTGATGTTGGAGCTCAACATTCTTGTAACTTGGGTAGCAATGATGTTTTGCTAGATACCGCTCATTGCTTATGTTCCTAAATCGGTTTAGGACATTGCCAATGTTACAAGAACCTATAGGGTCACAAACAAAGGGCAATTAGATGGAGATTAGGTTCATATGATGAACCATGAGGATTAGGTTCATGTGATGAACCAAATTAGATTAAGAGTAATCCAAATTAGACTAATTGAGTTCGACTCAAGTTGATTCAAGTGTTGAATGAGTCTAATTTAGATTTGATTCATTTAGTCAATTTAAATTAATGAATAGAGATTCATTAAATCAAATTGACTTGAATCAAGTGGTTGGATTTGATCAACCATGGGAGATAAGAGGTCAAGTTTGACTTGACTTGAGAGAGAAGATGAAAGGTCAAGTTTGACTTGACCAAATGCCATGTCATGATGATGACATGGCATGACCATCTTGTGGTGACACCTCATGAGGGAGACCAAGATGTTAGGGCAATCTCTTGCAATGATAAGGTTTTGATGTGTGTGGCAAAGGGTTTAAGTTAGGTTGTTATTGTGATTTGATATGTGCATTGGAGTTTTGCAGTCCTTAGTAATTCGTACATGGAGCCGTGGCGGGTTCACCACTCACAACCTCGTGCTTGAGTCGGAGAAGGAGCATTGTAGAGTCGTGCGCTTGATGCTGCCGAGGGACCGCGGGACGAGATGACTTGAAGCGAAGCCAAGGAAGCAGACTTCGGAGGCAAGAGACGTGAAGGAGCATTGCAGAGTCGTGCGCCTGATCCTGTCGAGGGACGTGGCCACGAACGAAGAGAGCTTTGGCGAGGGACTTCGAGTGAGATTAGAGAATGAGTGAATTGTAAGTAGCTCATTAGGTGAACTTGGCCGAATGGCTGAGTGTCGGAGGCTCGACCGTAAGAGTTGAGGTTTACCCGACCGCCAGAAGCTCAAACGAATGTTAAGTTTGAGTCGAACGGGTTCGACTAGTATTTGATCGAGGTTGTTAGAGTCGATCGCCATGGAATGGCAGTCGACTACCAGAGGAAATCACGGGCACAGAACCTCTCGTAGTCAACTGGGCAGTCGACTACAGAGGCAATAGTCGACTGATGGGTACATCAGTCGAATGTCAAGGGTTCCGTTGGACTACAACGATCGGGATCCGACGTGTTCGGAGGTTATTGTAGTGGCGACAGTCGACTGCCAAGGGCAGCAGTCGACTGGTGGCGACCAATGGGAAGAAATCAGCCCTCTCTATAAAAAGAGAGGGTGTGGGCTTTTGGATGGCTAATGCTCATATTCCAAACCATCATCCAAGTGCTCTACAAGTGATAAACTCCTTCTTCTAGTTCTCTTTCACATCAATTGTAAAAGAAGGAGTGTTCTTGAGTTGTAAGGGTTACCTCCACCTAGCTTGGTGCAAAGGAGAGACAAATAGTGGATTGGTTACGGAGTGATTCACTGAGAATGAATCGGGGACCGTGGATTAGCGGCGTAGCCGTGAACCACGTTATATTATCTTGTTAGCATTGTTTTTACCTTTGCATTGTTTATTTGCTTGTCTTGTTTTGTCTCCGTTGCGCTAATTAGTTTTGTAGACAAGCGAATTCCACCATCCAACGAAAGAGGGCTATTCACCCGCTCTAGCCGGCCAATACACAATGATCGATCCCCTACAAGTGGTATCAGAGCCGAGGAAAGCTTATCGAGGACTAACCGCCTCAACAAGCACATTCAAGAATGGCCAGCTCGAACATTCACCCACCAAAGTTTGAAGGAGAATTCTCTTGGTGGAAAAAGAGAATGGAGGTATTTTTCGAAACCGATTTCGAAATTCTTTTAATTACGGAAAACGGTTTCGAATTGCCTTGGGATGAAGAAGGGGAGCCCTTGGAGAAATCAAGGTGGAGCAAGAGGCAAAGGGAAGAATACTTGGCAAATTCAAAGGCCAAGCACCACCTCTATAATGTACTCCCCCAACAAGAAGTGAATAAGATAGGGGAATGCTCTAGTGCCAAGGAGATGTGGGAGAAGCTAGTAGAGCTTCATGAAGGTGCCTCAGAGGCCAAACTTGCAAGGAGAGACCTCCTCCGCTCCCAACTATCAAACATCAAATTAGAAAAGGTAACCTCACTACACTCTAGATTTAAAGAGATAATAACCGGTTTATCTAGTGTAGGTGAGAAGCTTTCAAATAGGGACATGCTCATGAAGGCTATAGATGTCTTTCCTCGGTCCTCAAGATGGAGCTCTATGGTGGACTCATTCTACATCTCCAAGAACCTAGAAGTTAGCACCTTGGAGGAATTTTTCTCAATAATGGAGCTCCACGAAACAAGACTTGAAGGAATAATAGAAGAGCCAAGAATTCAACATTCAAGAGGAGTGACACTTTTGGCCAACAAGGGGAAGAAGAAAATGGAGATTCCCTCCTCCTCCGACGAAGCTTCCTCTTCCTCCTCCATGGATAGCACGAAAAAAGCCTATATGGTAAGGAGGGTAAGGCGTGCATTAAAAGATTTCAAATTTAATAAATCTAATGATAGGAGGAGAAGACCAAGGGGGAAGGTGATTTTCTACAATTGCCAAGGAGAGGGACATATAAGGGATAATTGTCCCCTCCTAAACAAGAGTAAAGAGGAAAGGAAAAAGAAAGAAGAAAAGAAGAAGAAGAAGGGGAGCAAGAAGAAAGAAGAAGAGAAGAAGGCCAAAGAGAAAGGGAAGACAAAAGCACTCAAAGCAAGGACATGGGATGATCCCTCTTCATCATCATCATCATCCGAAGAGGAAGAACATGTCTACTCCAACCTTGCCCTAATGGCTTTTGACGACCTAGACTCATCCTCCTCCGAAAATGAAGGATCAAGCACAAGTGAAGAGAGCTTTAGTGAAGGGGGAGCTTCATCATCCTCCTCATCCAAAGAAGAGGACATGAAAACTATGATAACTAACCTTTCACCTAGTAAAATAGTTTCCATGATTTTTAGCCTCACTAAGGATTTATTTAGAGCCAAGAAAAAGAACAAAAGCATGCTTGATCAAATTAAGGACTTAGAAGAAAAATTAGAAAAAGCATGCTTAAATGTAAATGATAATATTTCTTCTAGCTTAAATGATGCATGCTCACATGAATATATGCCATTTAATGTTAGTGATGCATGTATGGATGAAAATAGGGCTCTAAGAGAAAAGGTAGATCATTTGACCAAGGCCCTAGAAAAGTTTACAATTGGCTCAAATACATTGAACATGATAATTGGGAGCCAAAGGGCTAGCTTCAATAAGAAAGGCCTAGGATACAAGGGAAAAACTAATGAAAAGGCCTATAAATGTTTGATTGCTAGGGGCCAAAGTAAAAATAAGACAATTGCTAGAAAATGGATCCCTAAGGAGTATTTAGTGAACCCCATAGGAAAGAACTTATTTTGGGTTCCTAATTCCATCCTAAAGGGTTAGGAAAATCCTAGGGTAGTCAACCATATGCAATTTGCCTATATCATATTTTTGGTTGACTTATGATGGCGGGACAATATTTTTGAAATAGTGTTAGGTGATGATAATGCACCTATAAATAGATAAATCATGTTTTAGGTGATATTTGCCTTATTATCATGATGTAATATCTAATGCATGATCTCAATTTGATGAATACATTTGTTTCATGATCATAATGTGAAATTTATCCATATATGTCTTTATGATCATGTGGAATGATAGGATGATACTTAACCTTGATAAAATTGCATAAAAATAATGGTTAAGTATATACAAATACCTTTAGGATGCATCTCACACTCATCATAGGCTACCTTGATTGAAAACTTAGCATGAGTGAGATGTTAGGATGATACAAATGTCCACTAATGCCTATGGCATTTAGATGGTCATTTAAAGTATCAAAATAGCAATAATAGACCAATCATGGGGAAGACTTATGTTTAATTCATAGACATATTACCCAAAGATCATGGTTGGATATTTCATATGTTTTCAAAACAATTTCTTACTTTAAAATCTGTGTGTTCATATTTTGAAATAATCCAAAGCAAAACTAGGTGTTAAAATGGATACAAACTTGATCAAACCACTAGTTGTTTTTGAAGCTTTTGGATTTTTGACAAATCTTTGAAAATATAATGATTTTTCATGGAAAACTATTTTTGATTGATTAAGAATCCTAAAAGAAATGTGTTCCCCAAATTTCACTATTTTTCGAATTTTTTGGAATTTATAGTGCATTTTTGAAATTCCCGTAAAATCGTAAATTGATTTCATTATCGCCATACCGATAGAATGATCGATGGACTGTGAACAAGCACAGTAAACTTATTTTACCAAGTTTTTGAGTGATTTTGATTTTTGTTTCTCTCTAAACTTGATGCCATGATATAAAAACTTTGTTTAATCTTTTTGATGGTGTCAAAGGGGGAGAAAGATGTATGTTTAAGTAAGGGGGAAGATATTTAGGGGGATTTTCATGTATTAAGGGGGAGAGTTGCTAATCATGTTATTTACATGCTTTCTTCCCTTAATAGTTTATCAAATGTTTTACCTAACTTAAACGGATTGTCACACATCAAAAAGGGGGAGATTGTTAGGGCAATCTCTTGCCATGATAAGGTTTTGATGTGTGTGGAAAAGGGTTTAAGTTAGGTTGTTATTGTGATTTGATATGTGCATTGGAGTCTTGCAGGACTTAGTAATTCGCACATGGAGCCGTGGCGGGTTCACCACTCACAACCTCGTGCTTGAGTCGGAGAAGGAGCATTGTAGAGCCGTGCGCTTGATGCTGCCGAGGGACCACCGGACGAGATGACTTGAAGGGAAGCCAAGGAAGCAAACTTCGGAGGCAAGAGACGCGAAGGAGCATTGTAGAGCCGTGCGCCTGATGCTACCGAGGGATGTGGCCGCGAACGAAGAGAGCTTCGGCGAAGGACTTCGAGTGAGATGAGAGAATGAGTGAATTATAAGTAGCTCATTAGGTGAACTTGGCCGAATGGCTGAGTGTCGGAGGCTCGACCGCAAGGGTTGAGGTTTACCCAATCGCCGGAAGCTCAAACTTATGCCCGGCAGTCGACTGCCAGAGGAAATCGCGGGCACAGAACCTCTCGTAGCCAACTGGGCAGTCGACTACGGAGGCAGCAGTCGACTAATGGGTACATCAGTCGAATGCCAAGGGTTTCGTTGGAATACAATGGTCGGGATCCGACGTGTTCAGAGGACGTTGTAGTGGTGGCAATCGACTGCCAAGGGCAGTAGTCGACTGGTGGCGGCCAACGGGAAAAAATCAGCCCTCTCTATAAAAAGAGAGGGTGTGGGCTTTTGGATGACTAATGCTCATATTCCAAACCATCATCCAAGTGCTCTACAAGTGATAAATGTTGGTGCAGTAGGCACCTAAGTCGAACCTGAGTTTTGATTATAGCAAACGATACAAAGTTAAGATCATATTGTTTTCTCACGAGCTGAATCGAGTGTGCAGAAGATTGCTATAGCTGGAGCTGAAGGCTAGCGACACCCGGAGGAAGCCGCGGTGGTCGGGCGACACTTGAGTGACTTCGGAGGGAGCCGACGGAATCAAGTGGAAGGCCGAAAGCAAAAGCGACACGTAAGTATCGAGGTAAGCTCATGTGTGCGAGCGTAAGTGAGGTCGTATCCTCTTTACGGGGATAATCTTAAGCGTAGATCTGACCAAAGACATCTTATAGATGGTCTAGGTCGAGATCGGATGGTCGACGACCATCGAAATTATGTTTTTGTTGAGCTAATTTTGACTTGCAGCAAGCATCACGATCGCTTTTGGAGGACTCAACTATCACAAACAATGATCGGCCGAAGGTCGAATCGATCGATGTCGCCATCGGGCCGATCGATGATGGCCATCAGTCGACTGATGGTCAATGATCAGATTCGAGGAGTCAAGGCTTAACACCCCATTTCAAGGAGATTGGTGCTCAATTTTGATTGGCTAGGGTTCCTCTCGAAAAGGGGCTCAAAGGCTATAAAAGGAGGGCCAAACCAAGGGTTTCTTCATCAATTCTAAGTTCTCAAAAGCTTCCGCAACGCTGCGACTGGATTTAATTTACGACAATGGAAGGCCGCCAACAACCCTAGCTTAAGGTCTTTCTTTTAGTTGTTGGTATAATCCTTGTTATTGTTTTCAATATTGCAACTCTTTACTCGAGGCTTTTCTATCGCTGCATTTTACTTTAATAGAAGAGAGGGTTTGTCTCTCATCATTTTGCTTCAAAGTTTTTTTGTAATCGCCAAACTCCTACCTCCAACGAGGAGGAGTGTTTTAGTGAATTGCCCTCCGACACGGGTCTAGGACCGTTAGGGCCTTGGAGTAGTAGCCAAGGCTACGAACCAAGTAAAAATAAACTTGTCTCTTTTAGTTTCCTTTACTTTTCCGCTGCACTCAATTCTTTTGATACGAACTCGAAGAAAAAGGTTTTTCGCTATTCACCCCCCCCCTCTAGCGAACCGCATCGATCCAACAATTGGTATCAGAGCCGGGGGTTGCTAAGATTTGGTGAAACCACCAATCTAGCCATTTTTACAGATTTATTTTTCTTTTAATTCTATTTTTTTTATTATTTATTTCGCTTTGTTAGTTTTTTTTCCCGCACTACTAATCCAAGACGCGAGTCTTGGTCCTTTTTGTGTTTTTGTCTGCTAGTTTTTTTCGCCTTCGCCTCTATTTGTCTTTCGTGTTAATGGCCCATCTCGAGGGTTTAGCATCGTCCACCACCGCTTTTACAACGGTGACGATTTCCGCATCGGAAAGGTGATGGAGTGCTTTCTAAAAACCCAAATAGAGATGTGGATTGTGATCCAAACCGGGTTCACCCTTCCTACTAATGAAGAAGGTGAATCCTTGGATTACAATCAGTGGTCCATTGCCACTAAACGACAAGTCGAGGCAGATGCAAAGGCGACTCAAATCCTGCAGTGCGGGCTATCCAAGGAGGAGCTAAAGTCGGACCCTTCATCGCAAAGAGATCTCGGACGAGTGATCGAGTTACACGAAGGATCGGATCAAGCTAAGGTTTGAAACGTGATTTGTTGTTCAATAAATTGTACACACTAAAAATGCACAACACAATTGCACGCCCGCGTCCAGGACATCGTCAACAACCTACACGCAATCGGGCAAAAGGTCGAAAACCGCGACCTTATAAGGTATGTTCTAAACTCCTTTCCGAGGACTACCTTGTGGGCATCCATGGTCGACGCCTACAAGGTTTCCAAGGACCTTTCTAAAGTTAGAATAGACGAATTATTTTCTGATTTCGAATTACATGAGCAGTCCAACTCGAAACCCGAGAGGGGTATAGCCTTGTTTGCAGGTTCAAAGAAGAAGAAAATCGCAAGCAAGCCACCACCAACCGAGGAGGAAGACGAATCCGAAGAAGAAGTTGACCCGGAGTTGACTGCCGAACTAATGAACCTAGCTCGAAGGATAGCCAAGGGACGAAAGCGAACCACGACTCGACCCAACCAAGGTAAGCCTAAAAGTTCTAATATTAGGTGTTATGAGTGTTTGGACATATCAAGTCCGAGTGCCCCAAGCTCAACCACCAAGCACCTAAGCACAAGAAGGCCCTCAATGCGACATGGGAAGAAGCGCATCCAAGAAGATGAAGACCACGCCTTCATGGTGAAATCGATTGAGTCGACACTGAGACCGAACTCAACTTGAGTTAGAACTCGAGGATGACTTGACTACGGTTACCTTCAAGTCAAGCCACGGATACGCATCCGGTTCAAAAGATACCCTTAAAGTAAGTCGAACTTTATTTAATACTTTACAAAATACGGTTAGGTTTTTGTCTAGGAAATTAGTTAAATCCGAGTCCAAGGTCGAGACCCTGGTTGAGGAGGTCAAACTCCTCAAACACAAGGTCTCCCTAACCTCTTCGACTAGTCGAGTTCAAGAGAAGGACTCAACTCGGGTTGAAAACTCGGTTGAGAACACACTCTTGAAAAGTCAAGTCGAAGATCTTAGGAACACGTTGGAAAGGTTCACTTCGGGATCCAAAGGACTTGACCTCCTACTTGGATCTCAAAGGGCCGTGTACAACAAGGCTGGACTAGGGTTTAACTCAAACACGACTAATAGGTCGTATATGTCGATTGTAAGTCGACATAGGAAACATGTCCAAGAATGGGTCCCTAAGAACCTTTTGATTTCAACTCTAGGATCCAACCCGTACTGGATTCCCAAGGACCAAATCCACTATGTGGATAGACCGAACCGATTCAACGGTCTAGGGGGAGCCAGTACAAAACATGTTTGTGCTTTAACTTAGAAATTGCATGTTTTAACTTAGAAAGTTTGTGCTTTAACTTAGAAATTGCATGCTTTAACTTAGAAAGTTTGTGCTTTAAAACTTGTGAACTCACTTAGAACACGAACATAATAAAAACATAACCAACTAAAATTCTTCAAAAAGATTGAGCCTCGGGGAGCCTCTTTTCAAAAACATAACCAACTAAAATTCTTTGAAAAGATTGAGCCTCGGGGAGCCTCTTTTCAAAAATAACCAGTTAGACTAGGAAATAGTCTTAGGTGAGTCAAGTCATCATTTTCTTGAAAATGGCTTTGTCTAAGGAAGTGGTCGATGATCCGATAAAAGAAGGCCTCTGCGCCTCGCCACAACCTGGAAGCCATGATCTTGAAAAGGTAAACTTGACAAGCCTAGGGTCAAATCCAAATCTAACATAAAATTACTTGAACCTAAATGCACTTAATCAACTTAATTGGAAGTCATCTCACAAAAAAAACATAAGTATAACATGCTTGTTCATATAGACACAGGTGAGATGACCTAGGTCTAAAAACTTACAACCAATTTTTTACAAAATATATATATATAAATTCTAACATCCAATCCAACCACCTTGTGTGTAGGATCAATGGATGTTGGACAACGGTTGCTCCCGACACATGACCGGGGATCAACTCAAATTCACAAAGCTTCGATTCAAACGACAAGGATCGGTAGCCTTTGGGAATAACGGCAAGCTCAAAATCATCGGATCAGGTGATATCGAGCTTAACTCGAATTTGGTTATTAAAAATGTATTACTTGTAGAAAATTTTGAATACAACCTGCTTAGCGTAAGACAATTATGTGACAATAACTATAAGGTCATATTTCTAGAAAACGAATGCGTAATTAATACAAACGAAACCTCTAAAACAATTCTTAAGGGAACTAGAAATAACAACATTTACACTATTAACTTAACTAACTCCTCAACTAAGTATCTTATGACACGGCAAGAGGAATCATGGTTGTGGCACCGACGACTCGGTCACTCACACCCAAGACTCATCCACAAGATGAGTCAGAGTGACTTAGTTAGAGGTTTGCCTAACCTCAATAACTTGGATAATAAAATCTGTAATGCTTGTCAACAAGGAAAACAACCTAGGACACAACACAAGTTAACTAACCAAGAATGAACGAGCTCTCGTGATATGGATCTATTCGATTCACATGGAGCCAAGTCACTCAATAGAAGTCAATATTGCTTAGTCATAATTGATGACTACTCCAGGTTTACCTGGGTTAGGTTCATCAAACATAAAAATGATACCCTAGATCAATTAATCAATCTATTCAAATTAATCGAGAATCAAAAAAACCTTAAGGTTAAAAGACTTAGAAGCGATCATGGTGGTGAATTCGAAAATCAAAGGTTCACTCACTTCTGTAACCTAAACGGATACCACCATGAATTCTCTTGCCCTAGGACCCCTCAACAAAATGGCCTAGTGGAGCGAAAAAACCGAACTCTACAAGAAGCCGCTAGGACCATGTTGAACGAATATGACCTACCTGATAGGTTTTGGGCAGAAGCCGTTAGCACGGCTTGCTATGTCCAGAATAGGATCCTTATGGTAAAGAGGCACCTTAAGACCTCGTACGAGATTTATCACAATAAAGTACCCAACATCAAGTACTTTAGGGTATTTGGATGTAAGGTACATATCTTAAACACTAAGAACCACCTAGGGAAATTCAAATCCAAAACCTCCACCGGAATCTTCTTAGGATACTCAACCACGAGTAGGGCCTATAGGGTATATAACCACGATACCCTTAAAGTCGAAGAGACTATTAATGTAGTGTTCGATGAAGTACCAGAACCTACAAAACCCTTAATGACCCCAAGTGTTGAGCCCACTGATACCAAACTTGTCTCCGACCCTGAGATCGAGTCTAATCCACATCAACCAACTTCTCTTGTCGACCAAGTGACAAGTGATCCGAGTCAAACTAGTGTTCAACCAAGTCACCCCATTGATCAAGCATTAGGTGACACAAACCCAACTCAATCTAGGATTCAGACTAACCACCCTATCGATCAAGTGATAGGAGATCCTAATCTAGGAGTTCGAACTAGAGCATCCTATAGGAACCTTAGTCAAATTTCCTTAATTTCAAAGATAGAACCCAAATCAATTGAACAAGCTCTTCTTGATCCCGATTGGATTATTGCAATGCAAGAAGAGCTAGCTCAATTTACTAGGAATGAAGTATGGGAATTAGTACCACCACCTAAAGACAAAACGATAATTGGAACAAGGTGGGTGTTTCGAAATAAGCTTGATGATAAAGGTGAAGTAGTTAGAAACAAGGCTAGGTTAGTCGCCAAAGGGTTTAGTCAAGTCGAAGGCTTAGATTACGACGAAACCTATGCCCCAGTAGCTAGACTTGAATCCATTCGAATGTTGCTAGCTTATGCCGCACATCGAGGATTTAAGCTGTTTCAAATGGATGTTAAGTCGGCATTCCTAAATGGATACATTAAAGAAGAAGTTTATGTTAGCCAACCCCCCCGGATTTGAAAATCTAGATAAACCCGACCATGTTCTAAAACTTAACAAAGCTCTCTATGGACTTAAACAAGCTCCTCGAGCTTGGTATGAGAGACTTTCAATCCATCTTAAGACAAAAGGGTTTAACCAAGGCTTAGTTGACCCAACTCTCTTTGTAAAAACCTTAGGTAAAGAAATATTCATAACTCAAATTTACGTAGACGATATAATTTTTGGAACCTCTAACTCAGCCTTACTAAACGAGTTCGTTTCACTCATGGAAAGTGAGTTCGAAATAAACTTGGTAGGTGAGTTAAGTTTCTTTTTAGGTCTACAAATTAAACAAACTAAGGATGGTATATACCTATATCAACAAAAATACACTAAGGAGTTAATTAAAAGATTTGGAATGCAAGACGCTAAGGTAATAAACACCCCAATGGCGATTAATGTTAACATAGGAGAAGACCTAGAAAGTAAGTCCATTGACTTAAAGTACTATAGGAGCGCGATAGGAAGTCTCCTATACTTAACTGCGAGCCGAGCCGACATCCTATTCGCAGTAAGTATGTGCGCCAGGTTTCAAACTTGTGCTAAGGAGTCTCACCTAACCCTAGTTAAGCGTATCCTTAGATATCTTAAGGGTACACTTAACGTTGGTATTTGGTACCCTAGATCTACGGAGTTCGAACTAATCGGCTACTCCGATTCGGACTATGCCGGTAGTAAGCTCGATAGAAAGAGCACGAGTGGTTGTTGTCAACTTCTCGGCTCGAGTCTAGTGAGTTGGTGCAGTAGGAAGCAACACTGTGTCACTTTATCTACCACCGAAGCCGAATACATCGCGATGGGTGAGTGTGTCACGCAACTTCTTTGGATGAAGCACACTCTCCGCGACTTTAAGTTAGACTTTACGAATACTAAACTTCACGTAGATAACATTAGTTCAATTAATCTTACAAAGAATCCGATATGTCACTCTAGGACCAAACATATAGAGGTTAAACACCATTTTATTCGAGAACATGTGGCCAACGGAGCCATACAACTCGAATACGTCGAATCGAAGTCCAACTTGGCAGACCTATTTACTAAACCCCTACCCGAAGCCGAATTTAGTCTATTAAGATGAAAATTGGGCATGTGCGTAATAGAATAGGTACTTGCAAATTATATGTTCTTACTACTATTTCTTTAATTTCATTTTTATGGAACTAGCATAGGACATACCTTAGATATCATGCACCTATAGATTTAAGGAGCCAGTACATCTCACAACACATAGGACTAATGTGTTTGTGTACTTAGCCACGTAGATGGGTGTGAGATGTTAGGACCTTACTCCTGGTTCTAGATGTAGAGCTAGTGCATCGTTATGAACCACGGAGTATAATCATACATACTAACCGACTCTTACCAGGACTGGTTGATCCTTCATATCAATCAAGCCAAATATGAGTCGAACATTTTATAGATGAACTTATTTTCAGTATATTATTTTTAAAAATAATGTGGAACATGCTTGGACTTTAAAATTAATACTTATTCCACACACACCCTCATTTTTTTTTCGATATATGGAAAAAGGGAGAGAAAAAGGCCAAAGTTAAGGGATCGACCAAAGTTAAGGGATCAACCAAAGTTAAGAAATCGGCCAAAGTTAAGGGATCAATTTTTTTTATGGCCAAGGATTACTTAACTTTAAGTTAACAAAACAAGTTAAGGGAATTCTTAACTTACAAGTTAAGGGAATTCTTAACTTAAACATATTTAGTTAACTTGTTTTAAGGGAATTCTTAACTTAAACATATTTAGTTAACTTGTTTTTGTTAACAAATAATTTACTTAACTTTAAGTTAACTTGTTAACAAAACGAAAGTAAAGGCCAAGGTTAAGAAATCATTTTCTTAACTTAAAACTTATTTTAAATACTATGGCCAATATTAAGTAATTTCGGTTACTTAATTCTTTTTTAGTAGCAAATATCAAGGGGGAGAGTTAAAACTCTTTCTCAAGTACTCACCTTCGGTCAAGGGGGAGGATTCCTCAAGGGGGAGCACTTGAAAAAGAGTTTTTATATACTCCTGCTCATTCATGCATATCTTTTACTCATTTTACTTAATGCACTTAATTTATTTTTCTTAACTTTGTATGCAGGTTTGCCATAAATCAAAAAGGGGGAGATTGTTGGTGCAGTAGGCACCTAAGTCAAACCTGAGTTTTGATTATAGCAAACGATACAAAGTTAAGATCATATCATTTTCTCACGAGCCAAAATCGAGTGCGTAAGATTGCTATAGCTGAGTCAAGGTTCGTTCGGTTACGTATTGCTAACGGTGGTCGGGCGACACTTGAGTGACTTCGGAGGGAGCCAAAGGAATCAAGTGGAAGGCCGAAAGTAAAAGCGACACGTAAGTATCGAGGTAAGCTTATGTGTGCGAGCGTAAGTGAGGTCGTATCCTCTTTACGGGGATAATCTTAAGCGTAGATCTGACCAAAGACATCTTATAGATGGTCTAGGTCGAGATCGGATGGTCAACGACCATCGAAATCATGTTTTTGTTGAGCTAATTTTGACTTGCAGCAAGCATCACCGATCGCTACTTGAGGACTCGACCGTCCAAACAATGATCAGAGAAGGTCGAATCGATCGATGTCGCCATCGATCGATCGATGATGGCCATCAATATGATGGTCAATGATCAGATTCGAGGAGTCAAGGCTTATCACCCCATTTCAAGGAGATTGGTGCTCAATTTTGATTGGCTAGGGTTCCTCTCGAAAAGGGGCTCAAAGGCTATAAAAGGAGGGCCAAACCTAGGGTTTCATCATCAATTCTAAGTGCTCAAAAGCTTCCGCAACGCTGCGACTCTCCGACGACTCTACGACAACGAAGTGCTGCCAACAACCCTAGCTTAAGGTCTTTCTTTTTAGTTGTTGGTATAATCCTTGTTATTGTTTTCAATATTGCAACTCTTTTACTCGAGGCTTTTCTATCGTTGCATTTTACTTTAATAGAAGAGAGGGTTTGTCTCTCTATCATTTTGCTTCGAAAGTTTTTTTTGTAATCGTCAAACTCCTACCTCTAACGAGGAGGAGTGTTTTAGTGAATTGCCCTCCGTACATGGTCTAGGACCGTTAGGGCCTTGGAGTAGTAGCCGAAGGCTACGAACCAAGTAAAAAATAAACTTGTCTCTTTTTGTTTCATTTACTTTTCCACTGCACTCAATTCTTTTGATACGAACTCGAAGAAAAAGGTTTTTCACTATTCACCCCCCCATCTAGCGAACCACATCGATCCAACAATAAACTCCTTCTTCTAGTTCTCTTTCACATCAATTGTAAAAGGAGGAGTTGTTGGGTTTCCGGCACCGCGGCGTGTGTGTGTTCGATCATGTTTCGTAAACATGAACACAGCGGAAGCAATAAAAATAATAAATACTTCTATTTATTACAACACACACAACACACGCATGCATATTACAACAAGTGTAGACATAACCGTAAATTTAAATTTGCAATAAAAGGAAATTTATCTACGTTATACCTTTCGTATGACGTGTAGCGGGAACGACATCAACCGAAACGATCCTCGCTAGAATCGCCTCTATCCAGATCCACGCCGAAGTTCCTCGGATGACTTCGCTAAACCACGAGCTTCGCTTCGACGGGTTACTAGCCTCGTGTTGAAGACGACGTGATCGAGAGATGATCACGATCCGAATCCAAATTCGGATCCAAAACGAGTCCTCAAAACTCGCTTCTCCGGAGAGGTATTCGTCAACCGATTGACGAATCCTTCGTCCTCCACCTCAGAGGATTACCGGAGATCAAATCCCCGGTAAGTTAGCCGCTGTCGGAGCTCTAACCATCGTCCAAACGACGCTCCGACAAGAGGAGAAGAAGCTGTCCAGAAAACTGGACAGCTTGGTGGAGGAGATAGGCGCCGGCCAACAAAGGAAGCCAAGTGCTCACCTTTTCACCGAAGCCTAGGAGGATCACCGGAGGGTCGCCGGAGGGTTCACCGGCTGAAGCTTGGACGGCGGCAAGGAGTTGGACGGCGGCACAAGAGCTGGGCGGGAATGGAGTTGGGCGGCACAACTTGGTTGGGCGGCAACTCCAACTAGGGTTTGGATTAGGGCTTAATTATCCATTAAGCCCTCTTTTATAGAGAACTAATTCTCTTAACGGTTATTGGATCATAACCATTAGGCCCGTTAACCCGCTCCATTAAGATAAGTTAAAATAAACCAAACCATGATGGTTTATTTTAAGTTAAAACGAACCGAACCAACTTTTGGTTCATTCGTTTAAAATAAACCAAACCCTTTGGTTTATTCTCATCCATTGGATTAGAACCAAACCATTTTGGTCCATCCATTACGTCTTCATAAGACACGGCCCATCCACGCTTCCATTGCGACTGAAACGATTTCATGCTCGCTTTATGTTTGGTCCAACCAAACCTAGTTTCTCTCGGTCCGAGAATCTCATTCTCAAGCTCGTTTTAAATCCTTTGGATTACGCTCGTTGTGCGTGTGACCAAATAGGTTCTCGGTTTATGTTGGCCGTCTATAATTAACCATTAATTATAGAACGATCATGAGTGGCACCTAGTAGTACATCATGATCCCCAATTATCCGAAAAGATCAACGGTTGATCCAGAACTATTTCTGAAACCCTTCAGTAGCTCGAATGATTCGTGCCCCATTCCCTTCACTCATCTTATACCCACTTGGTTTAGGACATGGTCTATTGTGTCAGTCCCCACTAGGCTGACTATGTCACACCTAGCACAAGTATTATTTCCTCGTCCTACGGATTCTAGTTACTCTACATGTATCGAAGAGTACCTTACTCTAAACATGTAATGCTTTGGCCAAAGACTTTAGTAACAATCCGACGAGAGGCCATGGGTATACATCTCCTCGCAAGAAGTGGTGAATCCTTTATAGGCTATTCAAACACCTTCGATCACTTCGACTTATACCCAATCATCCCGGGTCCACATCTCCTTAGAGATGTTTGCTTAAGATGTCAAAGCATGAGTCTCCATGATCAAGATGACTTGAATACCGCAAGTCAAAGGAACATCGCACTTAAGCCACAGTAAGAACTTCATTGACATATCTATATATGCAGAGAACCATATGAAGTCTTACGGCTGGTCACTCCAATGAACTAGTTACCATAACTAGCATCCACGATTAACTCCGGACATCACTATGTCTCCAGCCAGTGAGAATCAGCTGCTTTGATACACCAAGGAGTATACCTCGTGCTAGTCTCGACAGAACTGATGGTGTCCAAATCCATCAATTCATCGACTAGGGATAATTCCGATACATCACAATTACACATGTAGAGATACTCACTAGTTGTGATCCAATCACAAATTCTCTCATGCTGTGAATCGTATCGTGGACATTCAGTAAATGAGTTTAAGATCCAATCAAATACATAAAACATGTATACTCAAATAGTGAATCTTCATTTATCATATAAATGGTTCATACATAAGGCGATTGCCTTAGGACATCTCTGATATATTACTAACAGACTCTCACTTGGCCTAATGCCAATCGCTACGGTATCCAATACCATAAGCTCGAACATGACCCTCAAACTTATTTTGAGGTAATGCCTTAGTCAAGGGATCCGCTAAGTTCCTTTCAGTGGGAATTTTCTCGATTTGTATTTTGTTCCTACTGATGATCTCTCTGATAAGATAATAGCGGCGAAGCACATGTTTGGATCATTGATGAGACCACATCAAGTTCATAGATGAACTTCTTGATCCAAATTGCTTCCTTTGCTGCTTCCAAAGCTGCAACGTATTCTGCCTTAGTGGCAGAATCCGCTATAGTGTCAAGCTTGGAACCTTTCCAACTTATTGCGCCTCCATTCTAGGTGAATACATTCCCAGACTAAGACATGGAATCATCCTTGTCTGTCTGGAGCTGGCATCCGTATACCCATGTATCACCATATACCCTTCTCCATATATTAGGAACACAACCTTAGTTCTTCTCAAGTACTTAAGGATCGTCTTAACAGTCGCCCAATGATCCATTCCTGGATCGGACTGGTATCTGCTCGTGACACTCAGAGCGTACGATACATCGGGCCTTGTACATAACATAGCATACATGATAGATCCTATTGCGGATGCATAGGGAATCTTACTCATGCAAATCCTCTCATCTTCTGTGCGCGGACACATAGACTTCGAAAGGTGTACCCCATGCCTGATGGGTAAGAAACCTTTCTTGGATTCCGACATGCTAAACCTCTTTAGCACTCGGTCTATATATGTAGACTGCGAAAGACCAAACAAACCTGCTTCGATCTATCTCTATAGATCTTAATCCCGAGGATGTAGGTTGCTTCTCCTGTGTCTTTCATGGAGAATGTCTTGGATAACCAAACCTTCACTGATTGTAAGATTGAAACATCGTTTCCTATAAGTAGTATGTCATCGACATACAATACTAGGAATACGACTGCACTCCCACTAACCTTCTTGTACACACAAGGTTCGTCTGGATTTTGTGAGAAATCAAACTTTTTGATTGTCTCATCAAAACAGATATTTCAGCTCCTGGATGCTTGCTTCAATCCATAAATGGACCGTCGCAATTTGCATACCTTGGTTTTATCAACCGATGTGAAACCCTCAGGCTGTATCATATACACGTCCTTGAGCAGGTTTCCATTAAGGAAAGCTATTTTCACATCCATCTGCCATATCTCATAATCATAATGAGCCGCTATGGCCAGGAGCATCCGAATGGATTTAAGCATAGCTACAGGTGAATAGGTTTCGTCATAATCAACACCTTGTTTTTGACGATATCCTTTCGCCACCAATCTAGCCTTCTAGGTAATCACATTACCATCCATGTCGGTTTTCTTCTTGAAAACCCACTTGCACCCTATAGGCTTTATCCCTTCAGGTGGGTCAACCAAGTTCCAAACTTGGTTTTCATACATGGAATCCATTTCCGACTTCATGGCACCAAGCCACTTATCCCTTTCTCAACTTGTCAAGACTTCTTCATAACTGTAGGCTCTCATCATCAATGAGTAACACGTCGCTCGATTCGCTTTACGAGAAATCCATATCTCTCGTGAATATTATGTGTTCTACCAGATCTACGAAGATGTGGTGTTACAATAGGTCCAAATGATTGCTCATCACTATGAGTTGCTCACAGGCTTCACCGTGTATCTCATCAATGTTTATTTGAGCCTCTCGAGCCTCCTCAAGCTCGACGACACTCCCACTATTTTCTTGCAAGAGAAACTCTTTCTCTAGAAACACAAAGATGCCTCAAACAAACACCTTTTGTTCCATAGGATGATAGAATTGGTAACCCCTTGTTTCCTTAGGGTATCCAATAAATAGACATTTATCAGACTTAGCATCCAATTTGTCTGATACAGTCCGCTTCACATAAGCAGGACAACCCCATATCTTCAAGTAAGATACATGAGTTTTCTTACTATTCCATATCTCATATGGAGTAGTTGAGACTACCTTGGTAGGCATTCTGTTTAACAAGTAAATAGCTGTCTGAAGTGCATAGCTACAAAAGGACTTGGGAAGAGTCGCATGATTCATCATTGACCTGACCATGTCCAACAAGGTCCGGTTACGCCTCTCAGATACACCATTATGCTGTGGTGTATAGCGCGGAGTCCATTGAGACAATATGTCATTGTCTCTTAGATAATCAAGAAACTCTTGACTTAAGTATTCACCACCTCGATCCGATCGAAGTATTTTAATACTCTTGTCATGTTGTTTCTCTACTTCATTTCTGAATTCTTTGAACCTTTCAAAGGCTTCAGGCTTGTGTTTCATCAAGAACACATACCCAAACCGTGAGTGATCATCGGTGAAGGTAATGAAGTAGCTATAGCCTCCTAATGCTTGAGTTGACATAGGTCCACATACATCAGTATGTATTAGACCTAGTAACTCTCCCACTGCTCACCTTTCCGAAAGGTAACTTAGTCATCTTGCCTTTTAAGCATGATTCGCATGTATCGTATGAATCCAATTCAAACGATTCCAGAATTCCACATCGGTGTAATTCGGACATGCATTTCTTGCTTACATGGCCAAGACGACAATGCCACATATAGGAGTCTATTTGATTATCCTTTCGAGCATGCTTGTTGCTCGCTTCGATATTGCAAATGTCACTGGATACGTCCAACGTATAAACACCATTGCTTAAAGTTCCAGTCCCATAAAGAACCTCATTCAAAGTTATGTAACAACAATTGTTACTAAACCTCAAATGGAAACCATTCTATTTAAACAAAAAATAGAAATGATGTTCTTTATCAACGAAGGAACATAAAAGCAATTGTCCAGTTCTAAGACAAGTCCTGTAGGGAGTTTCAACAAATGCGTTCCAATGGCTACTGCAGCAACCTTTGCTCCATTCCCAACACGCAAATTTGACTCTCCCTTGACGAGTCTTCTTCTATTCCTTAGCCCATGTATGTCATTACATATATGTGAGCCACACCCAGTATCCAATACCCAAGTGTTTGAGGAAATAAAATGACAATCAATAACGAAGATATCTAAAGAAGATGGGGCATCCGATGCCTTATTCTTCTTCACGGACTCAAGATAAATCTTGCACTTTCTTCGCAAATGTCTCTCCTTGCCATAATGATGGCAAGTTTCCTTTTGTGCTAGTTCTACCTTCTTAGCCCTTCTCTTCTTTCCCTTCTGCTGTTCCTTTGACTTCCTCTTAGAACCTTTCTTCGAGGAATCAACTAAAAACACCGTCCCCTGCTCATGCTTCTCAGAAGACTCCACAGTCTTCAACATATTGAGCAGTACCACAGATGAACCTTCTAGCATCTCAGAGGTGAAGAGGAGCTTTGAGACTTCGAACCTTTTGAATCTCACTTGCTCATCAACCAACTCACAAAGATGAAGGACTACGATATGAGCATCCATATGCTCATGCCGCCAGAGCTTGGGTTCCATCGCGCTAGCATGATGCAACTCATTTGTTCAATCACCATATGTTTCTGATAGGCCAACAATTGGTCCAGAGTTGCATTGTCACTAGGATGGGCGGGAAGAGGCGCTTCGAGGACATACGCAAGCTTTTCCACCTTGAGAACAATTCTCAAGTTTCTAAGCTAGTCCAAGAAGTTCGACCCAGTCAATTTATTTGAATCCAAAATGGAACGCAAATTCAAACACATCATGATCAATATATTAACTTAGAAATACAAAACGAGCATATATGAGAAAGATGATTTTAAAATGCATCAATATACATTTATAAATCCCATTCATTTTTTCGAATTTCAAAAACCCCAAAATCACTTCGGGAGATCGTAGGTCCATCTCCGAATGGGCTGATATCCATCATAGATATGAACAACCTTGGAGAGAGTCCAACAAGCCATTCATAACTATGACGGTAGGTATCAACTATACCGATTGCATATCACGTATATGCAACTATCACAATGTGCTATCAACTAATTGAATGTTCACACATACATTGGGTTGTTAACACATTAACAAGTATGCATCATATGCATAGCACCCAACTTCACCTCCCTTTACATCGACCTTGGAGAGAGTCCAACAAGCCGATGCTTCAGGTTAAAGCCAACCCATTAATCGGGAAATAGTTTTAATATGGTTAGAGCGCATTCAACCAATTAGCCCAGCTTGGAGAGAGTCCAACAACCAAAGCTAACGATTGACCTCTGACTCTTACCATATTAGTATTAAACTATTCCATGGTTTGAACATATTCGGGTTCGAGCCGGGCTTGGAGAGAGTCCAACAACCCAAACAAGAAACGGAACTCTAGTTCTAACCATATTAATGGAAGGTGTAGGCCTTAATATTGTTTAAGGGTTTTTATGTCTCATCCTCTTTGCATGCAAATAACTATTATCTACATGGCATGACATACATGACATACATCTACATGTCACGACACGCATGGCATAATGTTATGCATCTAATGCAATTACATGGCATACAATTATGTCATGTATATATTTCCTTATATGTCATAACTATTTATGGAAATAAAATATGTTTAAGATTTGATTCTCCAAATCAAATCATAATTAAATTAGGAAACAAATTTCCAAATCTATCACATATTTTATTCATGGAATTATTTGATTAAGGAAAATCTATTTAGGAAACCAATTTCCTAAATCATTAAAACTACTTATGGAAATAAAATATTTTAAGATTTGATTTCCCAAATCAAATCATAATTAAATTAGGAAACAAATTTCCAAATCTAATCAAATATTTTATTTATGGAAAATATCAATTTCCATAAATACTTCCAACTTTCCAAAAGTGGAAGATTTCCATAAATACTTCTAGACTTTCCAAAATTGAAAAATTTCCATAAATACTTCTAAATTTCCAAAATTAGAAAATTTCCAGAAATACATTATGACTATCGAACAACCATTTTACGATTATGAAACACAACCTGGGCTCGATACCATTTGTTGGTTTTGCATCAAGGCAGTGTGTGTTCGATCATGTTTCGTAAACATGAACACAGCGGAAGCAATAAAAATAATAAATACTTCTATTTATTACAACACACACAACACACGCATGCATATTACAACAAGTGTAGACATAATCATAAATATAAATTTGCAATAAAAGGAAATTTATCTACGTTATACCTTTCGTATGACGTGTAGCGGGAACGGCATCAACCGGAACGATTCTCGCTAGAATCGTCTCTATCCGTATCCACGCCGAGTTCCTCGGGATGACTTCGCTAAGCCACGAGCTTCGTCTTCATACAGGTTACTAGCCTCGTGTTGAAGACGACGTGATCGAGAGATGATCACGATCCGAATCCAAATTCGGATCCAAAACGAGTCCTCAAAACTCGCTTCTCCGGAGAGGTATTCGTCAACCGATTGACGAATCCTTCGTCCTCCACCTCAGAGGATTACCGGAGATCAAATCCCCGGTAAGTTAGCCGCTGTCGGAGCTCTAACCATCGTCCAAACGATGCTCCGACAAGAGGAGAAGAAGCTGTCCAGAAAACTGGACAGCTTGGTGGAGGAGATAGGCGCCGGCCAACAAAGGAAGCCAAGTGCTCACCTTTTCACCGAAGCCTAGGAGGATCACCGGAGGGTCGCCGGAGGGTTCACCGGCTGAAGCTTGGACGCCGGCAAGGAGTTGGACGGCGGCACAAGAGCTGGGCGGCAATGGAGTTGGGCGGCACAACTTGGTTGGGCGGCAACTCCAACTAGGGTTTGGATTAGGGCTTAATTATCCATTAAGCCCTCTTTTATAGAGAACTAATTCTCTTAACGGTTATTGGATCATAACCATTAGGCCCGTTAACCCGCTCCATTAAGATAAGTTAAAATAAACCAAACCATGATGGTTTATTTTAAGTTAAAACGAACCGAACCAACTTTTGGTTCATTCATTTAAAATAAACCAAACCCTTTGGTTTATTCTCATCCATTGGATTAGAACCAAACCATTTTGGTTCATCCATTACGTCTTCATAAGACTTGGCCCATCCACGCTTCCATTGCGACTGAAACGATTTCATGCTCGCTTTATGTTTGGTCCAACCAAACCTAGTTTCTCTCTGTCTGAGAATCTCATTCTCAAGCTCGTTTTAAATCCTTTGGATTACGCTCGTTGTGCGTGTGACCAAATAGGTTCTCGGTTTATGTTGGCCGTCTATAATTAACCATTAATTATAGAACGATCATGAGTGGCACCTAGTAGTACATCATGATCCTCAATTAACCGAAAAGATCAATGGTTGATCCAGAACTATTTCTGAAACCCTTCAGTAGCTCGAATGATTCGTGCCCCATTCCCTTCACTCATCTTATACCCACTTGGTTCAGGACATGGTCTATTGTGTCAGTCCCCACTAGGCTGACTACGTCACACCTAACACAAGTATTATTTCCTCGTCCTACGGATTCTAGTTACTCCACATGTATCAAAGAGTACCTTACTCTAAACATGTAATGCTTTGGCCAAAGACTTTAGTAACAATCCGACGAGAGGCCATGGGTATACATCTCCTCGCAAGGAGTGGTGAATCCTTTATAGGCTATTCAAACACCTTCGATCACTTCGACTTATACCCAATCATCCCGGATCCACATCTCCTTAGAGATGTTTGCTTAAGATGTCAAAGCATAAGTCTCCATGATCAAGATGACTTGAATACCGCAAGTCAAAGGAACATCGCACTTAAGCCACAGTAAGAACTTCATTGACATATCTATATATGCAGAGAACCATATGAAGTCTTACGGCTGGTCACTCCAATGAACTAGTTACCATAACTAGCATCCACGATTAACTCCGGACATCACTATGTCTCCAGCTAGTGAGAATCAACTGCTTGGATACACCAAGGAGTATACCTCGTGCTAGTCTTGACAGAATTGATGGTGTCCAAATCCATCAATTCATCAACTAGGGATAATTCCGATACATCACAATTACACATGTAGAGATACTCACTAGTTGTGATCCAATCACAAATTCTCTCATGCTGTGAATCGTATCGTGGACATTCAGTAAATGAGTTTAAGATCCAATCAAATACATAAAACATGTATACTCAAATAGTGAATCTTCATTTATCATATAAATGGTTCATACATAAGGCGATTGCCTTAGGACATCTCTCATATATTACTAACAGGAGTGTTCTTGAGTTGTAAGGGTTACCTCCACCTAGCTTGGTGCAAAGGAGAGACAAATAGTGGATTGGTTGCAGAGTGATTCACCGAGAATGAATCGGGGACCGTGGATTAGCGGCGTAGCCGTGAACCACATTATATTGTCTTGTTAGCATTGTTTTTACCTTTGCATTGTTTATTTTCTTGTCTTATTTTGTGTCCGTTGCGCTAATTAGTTTTGTAGACAAGCGAATTCCACCATCCAACGAAAGTGAGCTATTCACCCCCTCTAGCCGGCCAATACACAACGATCAATCCCCTACACAAGAGCCATTGGCTCTTGGAGTTACATGCATGCATGTAACCCCCCAAGTCATGAAGTTGTCGGCCACTCCATTTGATGGGTGTAATTGATTTTTGTGAGTTACTAGAACTTCATCTTCTTCCTTGGATCATCCTCTCAAGGTCCCCTCTCCTCCTTGGCCGAAACTTATAAGGGTGCTAGCACACTCTAGGTTTCTTTTCTCCACCTATTGCTTGTGTGGATATCAATAGAGGAGTGTACACTTGACACTCTAGGGTTTCGGCAAGCTATTTGGACGAGTGGGATTTGCGAAGGGCGTCGCATCGAGGGTAACACTCTCAACTTCTAGATCTAAGGTAGATCTAGGTTTATGTAGCACATACATGTTTTTATTTTAATATATCTTCGCATGGATCCGTGGCCGGAATTCCGGGGTTTCCGCAACGCAAAAAGCGGTTTTTGCGGCTCAGAAAGTCCAATAGTGGTATCAGAGCCACATGCGAAGCATGTATGTGTTTCATTTTTGTAGTTTTTGTATTAGATATAAAAATTACAGATTTTTATGTTTATGTAAATTTCCTATTTTTATCAAATTTTTGGGTATTTTTCTCGAAGAGTCGAAGCAACGAGTGTTGGGACACTTGTAGGCTTCAACCATCGAGAAAAAAACTCTCCGAAATGGTGAGTTCTCGCTTTAGGTTTTTGGGACAGCAACTTAAGTCACTGTAAGATCGTAGTAGGGACACTCGTAAAGTTTATTTTGCGAGTAGGGGCGCTTTCCCTATCCCCGAAAGGGGTCTTGTCCCGCGATCGCGCCCGGAAACCGCTTAGCGGGACCGTTACGGAGAGGTGACTCATAAAATTGAAAAAAATAGGAAAAATTATAGAAATTTTCTGTAAAAATATATAATTTAGAATTATGTATAATTCTGTGATTGTCATGACCCAAGAACCCCAATATGATTGGATGATGATGTGTTGTAATTCATAATACGACTTGCGTGCCATTTTTGTGGTTGTGCGTGTTGTATAGTGTATGCGACCTGCGTGTCGTGCCTCTTCTTTTGAAATTCTAGTTGTAAATAGTTTTAGACTCGAATGTAACTCGAGTTTCATATTTGTAATGTACAAAATGAAGCGGTGGAAAGTCTACTTGTAGATGAAGTTACGAGAAGGGTGCCGACGACACATGGCGGTCAAAGGAAGTGCTTGGAGAAGACGCTAGCCCTAGGTTGACCGTCCGATCTTCTCATTGGCTTGAGAAGATCGTAGTAGGGCCATGACCACATCACAGTTAATTTTTTATATATATATATATATATATATTTGATTTTTCTTGTATGTATGTGATGCATGCTAGTAGAATAATGCTTGTATGTATATGATGTATGCTAGGATATTTTTCTTGTATGTATATGATGCATGCTAGAATAATGCTTGTATGTATGTGATGTACGCTAGTATAGAATAATAAAGGTCTCAATGCATATATGATACACATTACGATTAGATTAGATCTTAATCGAATCAACTCGTAAATGCCTACCAAGTCCTTGATACCCATCACTACCTCGATCATTTATAGTTGTTGAATCTGCCAAAGCAGAGCAACGCATATTATCTTGGTAGGGTGCGGAGGGACAATCTTGGTCCTGCCTATCACGGCTTAGGTTAGAGTAAGCTCAATTAGATTGAGTAAAACTAGTTAACTCAATTGGATCGAGTAGAACTATAGGCATATTCCAACTGTTGGAAAGATAGGATAAGATCACATTTACACTAAATCTTGGGCGATTTAGCCAAAGCTAACTCAAGGTCTTTTGTAAATGTGGGTCTTGATCTTATAAACAAGAGTTGCGTAGAGATGTAATCGGTAATGTACCCACCAATTGTACTAAGTCTTGGGCGATTTAGCCAAAGCTAACTCAAGGCTTAGTATGATGTGGATCTTGTCCCTCAAGAATTATAGCTAGTTTGTATGAATCTAGTAATGTGGTTTGACCACATCCATAACTCGATTCTATAAAATTCCTATAATTCAGTGGGAGCATCATTTGATTAAAGGCCTAATTAAATGATAAAAGGAATATGATATTAATTCTCTGCATTGTATGTTGTAGATTACTATGTCGACAAACATGAACACTCTCTCTCTGCTTTCTATCCTTGAGAAGGACAAACTCAATGGAATAAATTTCTTGGAATGGTATAGAAACCTGAGAATTGTTCTCACCCAAGAAAGGAAACTGTATGTCCTGGAGCAGCCCATTCTGGAGGCACCTTCTGCCACTGCCTCGTGAGCTGACAAAGATGCTTACAAGAAGCATCAAGATGATGCATTAGATGTGTCATGTCTAATGCTCGTGACCATGAACTTTGAGATTCAGAAGCAACACGAGTTCATGATTGCTTTTGATATGGTTGAACATCTTCGTCAACTATATCAAGAACAAGCAAGACACAAGAGATATGAAGTCTCTAAGGCATTGTTTGGTTCTAAAATGCAAGATGGGACTCCCGTAGGTCCATATGTACTTAAGATAATTGGGTACGTAGAAAACCTACAGAGATTGGGATTCCCCCTTGGACAAGAGCTGGCCACTGACTTAATCTTACAGTCTTTGCCGCAAAGCTACAATCAATTTGTCATGAAGTACAACATAAATGAAATTGATAAGTCACTGCCTGAGATGCTCAGCATGTTGAGAACTGCTGAGCTCAACCTTAAGAAGGGAAAATCTGATGCCATTTTGATGGTGCAAAAGAAGAAAGGAAAGGGCAAGCCTAAAGGAAAGGGAAAGTCCCAAGCCAAGGGCAAAGGCAAGGAACTGAAACCCAAAGGAGGGGTGGCCAAGGAAGGGGCTTGCTTCCACTGCAAGGAAGCTGGACACTGGAAGCGTAACTGCAAGGCATACCTGGAAGATCTTAAGAAGAAGTGAAGTGAGACTTCTACTTCAGGTATAAATGTTATAGAAGTCAATCTATCTATTTCTTCATCATGGGTATTAGATACCGGATGTGCATCTCACATTTGTACCAATGTGTAGGCGCTGAGAAATAGCAGGGCATTGACAAAGGGCGAGGTGGATCTACGAGTAGGCAATGGAGCAAGGGTTGCCGCTGTTGCTGTAGGAACTTATGATCTATCTTTGCCCTCTGGGCTTGTACTAGAATTAGATGAATATTGCTATGTGCCTGCCTTAACTAAGAACATCATTTCGGTTTCTTGTTTGGACAAGAAAGGATTTACATTTATAATAAAGAACAAATGTTGTTCAGTTTATTTAAATGATATGTTCTATTGTAGTGCACCTCTAATGAACGGACTCTACTTTCTAGACTTAGAGAGCCCTATCTATAACATAAGTACCAAAAGGTTCAAGTCAAATGAATTAAACCAAACCTATCTCTGACATTGTCGCTTAGGTCACATAAATGAGAGTCGCTTATCTCAGCTCCATAAGGATGGGATGCTAGACTCATTTGATTTTGAATTATATGAGACATGCGAGTCTTGCCTTTTAGGCAAGATGAACAAGACTCCCTTTAGTGTACACAGAGAAAGAGCAACAGACTTGTTAGAACTTATACATAGTGATGTATGTGGCCCTTTGAATATTGCTGCTAGAGATGGTTACAGGTACTTCATTATATTTACTGATAACATCGGTAGATATGGTTATGTGTATCTTATGACACATAAATCAGAATCCTTTGAAAAGTTCAAAGAATTCAAGAATGAAGTACAAAACCAGCTTGGCAAGAGTATTAAGATACTTCGATCAGATCGAGGTAGTGAATACCTTAGCCATGAGTTTCGTGACTATCTAGCTGAGTGTGGGATTCTATCCCAACTCACTCCTTCTGGAACACCACAGTGGAATGGTGTATCCGAAAGGACGAATCATACCATATTAGATATGGTACGATCTATGATGAGTCACACAGATCTTCCTATATCCTTTTGGGGATATGCTCTAGACACAGCAGGCTTTACCCTTAACCGTGTACCATCCAAGGCTGTGATAAAGACACCATATACGATATGGACAGGGAGAAATCCCAAGATGTCTTTCAAGAGGATTTGGGGTTGTGAGGCTTACGTTCAACGTTAAGTCTCGGACAAACTGGGACCCAAATCCGATAGGTGCTATTTTGTTGGATATCCCAAGGATACAAAGGGATATTACTTCTACATTCCCAGTTAGCACAAAGTGTTTGTAGCAAAGACTGGGGTTTTTCTAGAAAGGGATTTTGTTTCTAGAAAAACTAGTGGGAGTATGTTCGATCTTGAAGAAATTCAAGATAAGGACCATAGCACTGAGGCCTTGATGGAGGTTGAACAGGAACCACAAAGTGTTGTGGCTGATGAGATTGTTGCACAAAGAGTTGTGGAACAACCACCTGTTCATGTAGACCTACCTCTTCGTAGGTCTGATAGGGTACGTCGTCAGCCTGAGAGATATTTATTTCTCTTGTCTGACCATGATGACGTTATGCTAATTGAGAATGAGCCTACCTCCTATCAGGAAGCTATGATGAGCCCAGATTCTGAGAAATGGCTAGAGGCCATGAGATCCGAGATGGAATCCATGTACACCAACCAAGTATAGACTTTGGTTGGTCCACCTGAAGGGGTCAGACCCATTGGGTGTAAGTGGGTATTTATGAGAAAGACTGACATGGATGGACTTACGCATAACTATAAGGGCTGATTGGTGGCTAAAGGTTTCGAGAAAATTCATGGTATTGACTATGATGAAACCTTTTCTCCAGTGGTGATGTTTAAGTCCATTTGGATCTTGCTTGCTATTGCAGCATACCACGATTATGAGATCTGTCAGATGGATGTCAAAATCGCGTTTCTAAATGGAAACTTACTCGAGGATTTGTACAATACACAACCTGAGGGTTTTGAAGATCCACAGCATACTGGGAAAGTATGCAAGCTGCAAAGGTCCATTTATGGGCTAAAGCTAGCCTCTCGGAGCTGGAATTTTCGATTCGATGATGCGATCAAACAGTTTGGTTTCATCAAGAATGAAGATGAACCCTGTGTCTATAAGAGGGTTAATGGGAACACAGTTGTCTTCCTTATATTATATGTGGATGACATACTACTCATTGGGAATGACATCCCTTCGCTACAGTCTATGAAGACTTGGCTGGGGACGTGCTTCTCAATGAAGGACTTAGGTGAAGTAGCCTGTATTCTAGGCATCAAGATTTATAGAGATAGATCTAAGAGATTGCTTGGCCTAAGTCAGAGTACATACATTGACACGGTATTACTACGGTTTGCCATGCAGAATTCCAAGAAGGGACTTCTGTCGATGTCACATGGTGTGAGTCTTTCGAAGACTCAAAGTCCCTCTTCTAGAGAGGAGAGAGACCACATGGATAAGATACCTTATGCATCTGCTATAGGATCTATCATGTATGTCATGCTGTGTACTCATCCTGATGTCTTGTATGCTTTGAGCATGACGAGTAGATACCAGTCAGATCCAGGTGAGCGTCACTGGATAACATTCAAGAATATTCTTAAGTACTTGAGAAGGACTAAAGAATATTTCTTGATATTTAGAGGCGATGAGGAGCTAGCTGTAAAGGGTTACAGTGATGCAAGCTTTCAAACTGACCAGGATGATTATAGATCGCAGTCAGGGTTCGTGTTTTGCTTGAATGGTAGTGTTGTGAGCTGGAAGAGTTCCAAGAAGGACACAGTTGCTGATTCTACAACAGAGGCCGAATATATTGGTGTTTCCATCTCATTCGAGAGATTATCGATAGAGGAGAAGTGAAGATTTGCAGAATACCCACAGAGGCTAACATCGCAGATCCCTTGACCAAGGCTTTGGCACAGAAAAAGCATGATGGTCAAACTAGGTCATTGGGTATTAGATACTACGGTGATTGACACTAGTGCTAGTGGGAGATTGTTAGTGAAAGTCCTAGAGCCAATCATGTGATGATTGTTGTATGGACTTTATTGTATCATATTCCTATTTATAAAGGCATGGTTATTATATTTACTTGTATTGGTGCCAAATAACTAAATATAATAATGTCCTTGAGTAGTAGGTTCTTATCTATATCAATCGATTGGTTGAATCGATAATGAGATGATATAGAGAACACTACTCTTAATCATTCCTAGTCA
Organism: Wurfbainia villosa; assembly: GCA_025175895.1. NCBI lineage: Eukaryota > Viridiplantae > Streptophyta > Magnoliopsida > Zingiberales > Zingiberaceae > Wurfbainia > Wurfbainia villosa. The sequence continues at coordinate 58,061,410 of CM045988.1, forward strand.
AGTATTAACATTCAGGGACAATGTTAACGCGTAGAGACTAACATGTATGTCAACTCGATGACTTGATCTCACAAGTCATGGATATGAGATATCAAGTTGACACATGGGTATACATTAGAACATTAGAGAATGTATACTGAATGACCCGCCATGAGAAAGTATCGTGGATCGTTATATGAGTGTCATATACTTTCTCATGTGGCTATTAGTATGACTATTAGTCCTTAGACCTGAAGTCACCATGGTTCCCTACATAAGGAGTTGCATACTTTGGCTTCGTCAAACGTCACCCGTAAATGGGTGGACTATAAAGGCGATTACTGGGTATGTAACAAATTATGCGGAGAGATATGAGTGATGTAGATGAGATCTATCCCTCCTATATGACGGGAGTGACATCGATATTCTTGATAGAGTGAGACAATGAAGTGCATGGCCATGCCCAAATGAGTCAATATGAGATATTGAGATCATTTGATTAGAGTGAGTCTACTTGGAGTTCAAGATATAGATTGTACCGAGGATGACACAGTCTATGCCTCAATTGGTCAATCTAGATGTCAAGGATAGAAGGACATTGTCACATATTGTGAGAGTCACAATTAGTAGTCACAAAGGTGATGTTGGAGCTCAACATTCTTGTAACTTGGGTGGCAATGATGTGTTGCTAGATACCGCTCATTGCTTATGTTCCTAAATCGGTTTAGGGACATTGCCAACGTTACAAGAACCTATAGGGTCACACACAAAGGGCAATTAGATGGAGATTAGGTTCATATGATGAACCATGAGGATTAGGTTCATGTGATGAACCAAATTGGATTAAGAGTAATCCAAATTAGACTAATTGAGTTAGACTCAAGTTGATTCAAGTGTTGAATGAGTCTAATTTAGATTTGATTCATTTAGTCAATTTAAATTAATGAATAAAGATTCATTAAATCAAATTGACTTGAATCAAGTGGTTGGATTTGATCAACCATGGGAGATAAGAGGTTAAGTTTCACTTGACTTGAGAGGGAAGATGAAAGGTCAAGTTTGACTTGACCAAATGTCATGTCATGATGATGACTTGGCATGGCCGGCCAATGATGATGCTCCACATCATCATTGACTTATCATGTGGTGCCACCTCATGAGAGAGACCAAGAGTCATTGGCTCTTGGAGTTACATGCATGCATGTAACCCCCCAAGTCATGAAGTGGCCGACCACTCCATTTGTTGGGTGTAATTGATTTTGGTGAGTCACTAGAACTTTATCTTCTTCCTTGGATCATCTTCTCAAGGTCCCCTCTCCTCCTTGGTCGAAACTTTTAAGGGTGCTAGCACACTCTAGGTTTCTTTTCTCCACCTATTGCTTGTGTGGATACTAATAGAGGAGTGTACACTTGACACTCTAGAGTTTCGGCAAGCTATTTGGACGAGTGAGATTTGCGAAGGGCGTCACATCGAGGGTAACACTCTCAACTTCTAGATCTAAGGTAGATCTAGGTTTACTTAGCACATACATATTTTTATTTTAATATATCTTCGCACGGATCCGTGGTCGGACTTCCGGGGTTTTCACAACACAAAAAGCGGTTTTTGCGGCTCGAAAAGTCCAACAGCAGTCTATGTGGAATCCCGAGCAGTTAGTGTATTTTTCGAGCAGTATATGTATTGCTCGAGCAGTATGTATGATTCCCAATACAGTAGGGGTGAGTAGGGAAGTGTTGTTCAATGACTAAGTATGATGCTAGCAGAGAAGTCTATGTGGAATCCCGAGTGGTTAGTGTGTTTCCTAAGCAGTGTAAGTGTTTCTCGAGCAGTATGTATGATTTTTGAGCCCAATGGAGGTAAATAGTGCATGGTTGTTCAGAAGAGAAGTGCAGTTTTGACAGAACAAGTTATGTTTGTAGGGAAATCTGGATCATGACATTCATAATATTGCGGGCGAATACTTCGCACAATCATAGTGGAAACAAAAATAAATCGGATCCCTCTAAAGATCTATGCAAAACATATAAATCATTTTCTTTAATCTAGATATAGAAGAAGAAATATACCTTCGATGCGAGCCCTTCGCAATCTCGCTAATCCAAATGCAGTCGGATCTCAATACGGTAAGGACAATCGTATCTCTAAGGTACCTACACGAACCGTATCTTGGAGATGGAGATAACACCTTTGGTTGTGCTAGCAATCAAAGCCAAGACTCTCCACAAAAGAAGAAGGGCTAATTGGGATGCAAGGCACAAATGGGATACTTGGTTAAAAATGAGATCACACTCCTTTATGAGATACCACCTTCATCCACATTAAGGAGATTTCTCAAATCCCCTCTATTATGCATTAATTCACATTTTCATGCATTAACTCATTTGCATGAAACGTTGAGTGGCTTCCCAAATTCCATGTTCATGAATTAATCCATAAGCACGAATTAATCTATTTGCATGCAACATTGATAAAACTTCTCAAATTCTATGTGCATGAATTGATCCATTTTGCATGCAAGTTGGGGAATAATTCTCATTTCATGCATTAATCCTTTTGCATGCAACATTAAGCATTAAATCCCATTTCATGTATTAATCCATTTGCATGCAACAACTCTCATTTGCATGCATGATTAATCATCATTAATCATGCTAACCTTCTTAAATTGGTTTCACTTGAGTCAAACTCAAGTTAAACCAATTTGAGTCCAACTCAAGTTTGGCCAAGCAATGAGCCTAACTTATTCTAGTCCATTCAATTAACTAATGATTCAATTAGTTAAACTAAGATGAACATTTCTCCAAAATATGTTCTTTGTGTGTGACCCTGTAGGCTCTCATAGCATTGGTAATGTATCTAAAACCATTTTAGATACATAAGCATTGAGTGATATCTAGCAATACATTATTACTACCCAAGCTACAAGAAAGTCGAGATCCGACAACCTTTTCGTGCTATTATCATGTATGATGGTGTCCTTCTATCCTTGATATCTTAAATCGATCAATGAGGCATAGACCGTGTCATCCCTTTATCGACCTTTATGTTTCTTGATCCCCAAGTAGACTCACTCAAACAAATGAGCTCAATATCTCATATTGACTCATTTGAACATGGTTATGCATTTCATGGTCATACTCTATCAAGAGGCCAAAGATATCACTCCTGTCATATGGGAGGGATAGATCTCATCTACATCACTCATATTCCTCCGCATAATTCGTTACATACCCAGCAATCGCAGTTATAGTGCACCTTGTTACAGGTGACATTAGATGATACCAAAGTACATAACTTCTTATGTAGGGAACCGTAGTGACTTCAGATCTAAGGACTATTCATACCAATAATCACATGAGAAAGTATATGACACTGATATAACGATCCATGATATTGTCTCATGGAGGGTCAATTCAGTACATATATTCTTCAATATATATACCCATGTGTCAATGTGATATCACATATCCATGACTTGTAAGATCAAGTCATCCATTGACCTACATACTAGTCTCAATGTATCAATATATCCCTTTGTCTATTAATACAATACTTGACTAGAAATGTTTAAGTATAGTGTTTTTACAGCTTCTCATAATCAATTCTATCAATTGATATACTGTAAATTAGAACCTACTATTCAAGGGCATTATTATATTTATTTAGTTGACACACACATAAAGTAAATATAATAATCAATCTTTGCTTGTTATTAATGAAATATGACACATATGATCCCGAATCAATCATCTCATGATTGACACTAAGGGCTGACACTAACAATGTTTATTCCGAGCAGTTTATGTTTTTCTCGAGCAGTCTGTATAATTTTTGAGTAGTCTATGCTTTTCTCGATCAACATGTGTAATTCTCAAGCAGTGTGTTTGTTTCCCGAGCTATATGTGGGTGTCAAAGGTTCATTCTGTACATGGTGAAATAAGGAGGAACGGGTATCCTGAGATGTTGGGAATAGCTGGAAGAGTTCGAGGAGGATAAATATGATTAATATAAGATATTTTGTCATTTATTTATATATTTTATTTGATTAATACTTGGCAGGGAAATATAAGGTACATAAAGCATTTGAAAGAGATATTTTGAATATAAGTAGGAAAAGCGATTACAATGATAACTTGGCAAAGGGCATTAAAGTAAATTCTCCTTAAGGAGAAGGCGGGGTGAACCATCTATAAAAGGGACAGAGGAGGAAAGAATGATTGTTTCTTCACTATTCAGTACCTTAAAGATCTTCTTCTCACTTCTTCTTCTTCATTCTTTCTGCATTACTATTTTTCTTCATACTCTTACTGACTTGAGCGCCGGAGTGGTCGTGTTGGGAAGCTGACCCATCTCTAACACTCCTTCTCACAAAGTGGCAAATCTAGCTCTATTCAAAGGATCCAAGGCGAATCAAGAGGAAGATATCTCTTTATCTCATCTTTAACCTTCTTTAGTGACAGATCCAACAATTCACAAGGGGGAGGGAGATCTTGGCAGGTGAAAGAAGTGAACACCATCAAATTGGCGCTGACTGTGAGAATTTGAACAAAAAGTCGTGATGGTGAACACTAGGAGGACGATGAAGGAGCCAATGGAGGAGGAGAAATCTATCTCCAGTACTTCCATGGGAGGCACCAATAAAAGGCATCGTGAACCCTTGTATAGGGAGGACCTTATGCAAATAATGGCTGAGATGATGGATCAAATGTCACAAAGAGCCACCCCAAAGAAGATTAAAGAGGATGATGTATTTGATGACGACTCTGAAGAGGTGGTCAGAGTCTCTCGTCCGAAGAATGATTCCTCTCACATTTGTAAACAAGAGAAGGGGAAGAAAAAGAAGTGTGTATCTCCTCTTGAGAATGCACAACCTGAGGGGGTATGCTTGTTGTAAGCACCATTGTGAAAATAGAAGAGTAAAGTCCCTTTACTAAGGATATATTGAACGAAGAATTGCCCCGACATTTTTGAATGCCTCATATGCCTGAATATACTAGTTCTTCTGATCCTAAGAATCATAAGTAGATTCGAAAATTCTGCTTTATTGTATCGCTATAATGATAGAGTTAAGTGTCGAGTGTTCCTTACTACATTAATAGGACTAGCACAACAATGGTTTAGTGACCTGAAGCCACAGAGTATTGCGTCATTCAAGGATTTTTCAACATTATTTTTAAGGTATTTTTCTAATTCTAAAAAGTATCTGCTTCAACCACTAAGTCTTTTTGATCATAAACAGAGAGAGCAAGAAAGTTTGCAATAATATATGTAGAGATTCACACAGTTCGCACGAGAAATTCATACTATGGAGTCTGGTATGATGGTAGGTGCCTTCACTCATGGGCTCTGAGAGGGGGATTTCAGAAATCTTTAGCCAAAAAGTCTCCTGCAAATTTTGATGATTTGTTATCCAGAGTAGATAAGCTTATCAATCTTGAGGATGCTCATAAGTCTTGACAAACTTCTCGAGATTTTAGAATAGTAGAAGTGATAGAAAAGAGTATTGAATGGGTAAAACCTGCTCGACCTTCATAGGATAGATCTCTATATGCTCCTCAATTACGATTTTCTAAGGAGAGAGCTATGAATATTTGCATAGAACAACAGTTATTGAGAAGACCCTTTGGAGTTGACAGAGGGCCTAGGAGATTATCGTCTCCTACTTTTTGTGCTTATCATCAGGAATATGGGCATAATACTGAGAATTGTCAGTAGCTAGATTTTGAGCTACAGAGAATTATGGGGGCTCATCCCCATGTTCAAAATTTGGTTATGAATCTAGCTCCTTATCAGCGGGGTTTGGTAGAGGAAATCTGACGAGACCTCTTATAAGCCGACCTATACAGTCTGCTCAAATAAGGGAGATAGCCCTTGATCGAGTAGTGCCTGCTAATCAAACTCCTGTGAGAGGTTCTATTAATATGATTTTTGACGGTTCCACTAGTGGAGATTCTAACAGAGTACGGAAGAGACATAGTAGAGAAGAATGTGCATCTGTTGCCACTCTTCCTAGAACAAGAGGGCCTATGTTAGGTTTTGATTTTGATGACTTAGAGAGAGTAATGACCCCTCATACTGATGCCTTAGTTATCCGAGCTCTTATTGCCAATTTCGATATGGGAAGAGTTTTTGTAGACCTGGACAGTTCAGTGGATATTCTATATTGGTCAGCTTTAGAGCAAATGGGAGTTAATGTTGCTGATTTGTAGTTGGTCGACACTTCTTTATTTGGATTTTCTGGTCATGAGGTACATCCGATGGGCCAAATCAAATTACCTTTATTTTTAGGAGAAGAATAGTACTTATTAATTTTACAGTAGCTGATATGCCTTCTTCTTATAATGCTATTCTAGACAGACCTATTTTGAGTAGTTTATAGGTTGTAGCTTCTCCTTATTATTAGAAAATTATGTTTCCTATTGGAAATGAAGTAGGAGAGGTTAAGGGTGATCAACAGCTCTCTCGGAGATGTTATGTAGATGCTATCCGAATGGGATAGAAGGAGAAATTTGTTAACAAATCTTTTCAGAAGCCTAAGTATGGAGACACAGTGTGTATCATCCAAAAGGGGGGGGGTGCTGAAGAAATAGGAGAGTATGACAAAGAATCAATTGTGTTAGATGATAAGTGTGATGAACATGTTACATTTATAGCTTGGGACCTTTCTGTACAGCTTAAAGCTGATTTAATACAATGTCTTATTAAAAATGTTGATATTTTTGCATGGTCACTGCAGGACTTATCAGGAATTGATCCTACTGTCATGGAGCATAAATTGTATATTTTACCTATTGTAGCTCTTGTAAAGCAGAAACGTCGACACTTTGGAGTTGGGAAGGATGCTATTATTAAAAAGAAAGTATATAAGTTGTTGAAAACTGGACATATCAGAGAAGTACAATATCTGACTTGGTTATCTAATGTGGTGTTAGTAACTAAGTCATCAGGAAAATGGAGAATGTGTGTGGACTTCAGAGATCTCAACAAAGCTTGTCCCAAAGATTATTATCCTTTGTCTCGCATTGATCAGTTAGTAGATTCCATTATAGGGCATCAATTTATCTCAATAATGGATGCTTATCAAGGGTATCATTAGATAACATTGGCTTTGGAAGATTAGAATAAAGTTAGTTTTATTACTGCAGAAGGGACTTTCTGTTATGTGTTGGATCGAAGCGGATCGCTAGAGGGGGGGGGGTGAATAGCTATAAAAACTTTTTCTTTTAAATCGTTCGGTAGACAATTAAACGCAGCGGAAATGTAAATAAAAACTAAATGAGACAAATAGTTTTTTTACTTGGTTCGTAGCCTTCGGCTACTACTCCAAGGCCCTAACGGTCCAAGACCGTGTACGGAGGGCAATTCACTAAAACACTCCTCGTTGGAGGTAGGAGTTTTACGATTACAAAAACCTTCGAAGCACAAGATAGAGAGACAAACCCTCTCTTCTATTAAAATGAAATGCAACGGTAGAAAGCCTCGATTAACAAACGAATTGCAAGATTAAAAGAAATGACTAAACAAGATTATACCAACAACTCGAAGATAGGACATAAACTAGGGTTGTTGGCAGCACTTCGTTGTCATAGAGTTGTCGGAGAGTCGCAGTATTGTGGAGGCTTTTGAGCACTTAGAATTGATGATAAAACCCTAGGTTAGGATCTCCTTTTATAGCCTTTAAGCCCCTTTTCGAGAGGAACCCTAGCCAATCACAATTGAGCACCAATCTCCTTGAAATAGGGTGATAAGCCTTGACTCCTCGAATCTGATCATTGACCATCAGTCGACTGATGGCCATCATCACGATCGATGGCGATCACGAGTGCTAACCTCGAATGATCGATTGACGGCAGTCGAGTCCTCCAAGCTGGCAGTCGACTGATGCTAGCTGCAAGGCAAAGTTAGCTTAACAAAAACATTATTTTGACGACCTCCGACTGTCCGATCTCGACCTAGACCATCTATAGGATGCCTTTGGTCGGATCTACGCTTAAGATCATCCCCGTAAAGAGGATACGACCTCACTTACGCTCGCACACATGAGCTTACCTCGATACTTATGTGTTGGTTTTGCTTCCGGCCTTCCACTCGATTCCTTCGGCTCCCTCCGAAGTCACTCGAGTGTCGCCCGACCACCGTGGCTTCCTCCGGGTGTCGCTAGCCTTCAGCTCTAGCTATATCAATCTTCTGCACACTCGATTCAGCTCATGAGATAACGACATGAGCTTAACTTTGTATCGTTTGCTATAATCAAAACTCAGGTTCGACTTAGGTGCCTACTGCACCAACAATCTCCCCCTTTTTGATTTATGGCAAACCCACATACAAAGTTAAGAAAAATAAATTAAGTGCATTAAGTAAAATGAGTAAGAGATATGCATGAATGTGCAGGAGTATATAAAAACTCTTTTTCAAGTGCTCCCCCTTGAGGAATCCTCCCCCTTGACCGAGGGTGAGTACTTGAGAAAGAGTTTTAACTCTCCCCCTTGATGTTTTCTACTAAAAAAGAATTAAGTAACCGAAATTACTTAATATTGGCCATAGTATTTAAAATAAGTTTTAAGTTAAGAAATCAAAAAATTGATTTCTTAACCTTGGCCTTTACTTCCGTTTTGTTAACAAGTTAACTTAATGTGTTTAAGTTAAGAATTCCCTTAACTTGTTTTGTTGTGTTTAAGTTAAGAATTCCCTTAACTTGTTTTGTTAACTCAAAGTTAAGTAAGTCTTGGCCATAAAAAAAATGATCCCTTAACTTTGGCCTTTTTCTCCCCCTTTTGCCATATATCGAAAAGAGTGAGGGTGTGTGTGGAATAAGTATTAATTTTAAAGTCCAAGCATGTTCCACATCATTTTGAAAATAATATACTGAAAATAAGTTCATCTATAAAATGTTTGACTCATATTTGGCTTGATCGATATGAAAGATCAACCAGTCCTGGTCAGAGTCGGTTAGTATGTATGATTATACTTCGTGGTTCATAGCGATGCACTAGCTCTACATCTGGAACCTGGAGTAAGGTCTTAACATCTCACGCCCATCTACGTGGCTAAGTACACAAACACATTAGTCCTATGTGTTGTGAGATGTATTGGCTCCTTAAATCTATAGGTGCATGATATCTAAGGTATGTCCTATGCTAGTTCCATAAAAATGAAAATTTAAGAAATAGTAGTAAGAAAATATAATTTGCAAGTTCCTATTCTACTACGCACATGCCCAATTTTCGTCTTAATAGACTAAATTCGGCTTCGGGTAGGGGTTTAGTAAATAGGTCTGCTAAGTTAGACTTTGATTCGACGTATTCGAGTTGTATGGCTCCGTTGGCCACATGTTCTCGAATGAAATGGTGTTTGACCTCTATATGTTTAGTCCTAGAGTGACATATCGGATTCTTAGTAAGATTAATTGAACTAATGTTATCTACGTGAAGTTTAGTATTCGTAAAGTCTAACTTGAAATCACGGAGAGTGTGCTTCATCCAAAGAAGCTGAGTGACACACTCACCCATCGCGATGTATTCGGCTTCAGTGGTAGATAGGGCAACACAATGTTGCTTCCTACTGCACCAACTCACTAGACTCTAGCCGAGAAGTTGACAACAACCACTCGTGCTCTTTCTATCGAGCTTACTACCGGCATAGTCCGAATTGGAGTAGTCGGTTAGTTTGAACTCGGTAGATCTAGGATACCAAATACCGACATTAAGTGTACCCTTTAGATATCTAAGGATACGCTTGACTAGAGTTAGGTGAGACTCCTTGGCACAGGTTTGGAACCTTGCGCACATACTTACTGCAAATAGGATATCAGGTCGGCTTGCAGTTAAGTAAAGGAAACTCCCTATTATGCTCCTATAGTATCTTAAATCAATTGGGTTTCCAATTACATCTTCTTCTATATTAACATTAGTTGCCATTGGGGTATTAATAATTTTAGCGTCTTGCATTCCAAAGCGTTTAATTAATTCCCTAGTATATTTGCGTTGATGTAGGTATATTCCATCTTTAGTTTGTTTAATTTGTAGACCTAAGAAGAAACTTAACTCGCCTATTAAATTGATTTCAAATTCACTTTCCAGAAGTGAAATGAACTCATTTAGTAGGATTGAGTTGGTGGTTACGAAAATAATATCATCTACGTAGATTTGGGCTATGAATATGTCTCTACCTAAGGTTTTTACGAAAAGGGTTTGGTCAACTACACCTTGGTTAAAACCTTTGGACTTAAGATAAATCGAAAGTCTCTCGTACCAAGCTCGAGGAGCTTGTTTAAGTCCATAGAGAGCTTTCTTTAACCTAAGGACATGGTCGGGTTTGTCTAAACTTTCGAAACCTGGGGGTTGACTAACATAAACTTCTTCTTTAATGTATCCATTTAAGAATGCAGATTTCACATCCATTTGAAACAACTTAAATCCTCGATGTACTGCATATGCTAATAGCATTCGAATGGACTCTAATCTAGCTACTGGGGCATAGGTCTCGTCGTAATCTAAACCTTCAACTTGACTAAACCCTTTAGCAACTAGTCTAGCTTTATTTCTAACTACTTCACCTTTATCATCAATTTTATTTCTAAACACCCACCTTGTTCCAATGATTGTTTTATCTATAGGTGGTGGTAATAATTCCCATACTTCATTCCTAGTGAATTGAGCCAACTCTTCTTGCATTGCAATAATCCAATCGGGATCAAGAAGAGCTTGGTCAATAGTTTTGGGTTCAATTTTAGAAATCAAAGATATTTGACTAAGGTTTCTGTATGATGCTCTAGTTCGAACTCCTAGACTTGGATCACCTATCACTTGGTCGATAGGATGATTCGTTTGAGTCCTAGTTGGATTTGGGTTTGAGTCTACAATTTGATCCATAGGATGACTTGTTTGAGTTCTAGTTTGGTTGGAGTCATCTATCACTTGATCAATAGAGTGACTTGATTGACTTAGGTTAGGATTAATACTAGACCTGATCTCCGGATCAGAGTTAGGTCTAGTATGAATCGGCTCGCTAATTGGGGTTGCCGGGGGTTTTGTAGGTTCGTGTCCTTCATCGAATACTACATTGATAGTTTCTTCGACTCTAAGGGTGTCATGGTTATATACTCTATAAGCTCTACTTGTAGTCGAGTATCCTAGAAAGATTCCGGTCGTGGTTTTGGATGTAAATTTCCCTAGGTAATCTTTAGTGTTTAGGATATGTACCTTACACCCAAATACCCTAAAGTACTTGATGTTAGGTATTTTATCGTGATAAATCTCGTATGAGGTCTTAAGGTGCCTCTTTACCATAAGGATCCTATTTTGGACATAGCATGTCGTACTCACGGCTTCCGCCCAAAACCTATCGGGTAGGTTATACTCATTAAGCATTGCCCTAGTGGCTTCTTGTAGGGTTCTATTTTTGCGTTCTACTAGGCCATTTTGTTGTGGAGTTATAGGGCAAGAGAACTCATGGTGGTATCCATTTAGGTTACAGAATTCTGTAAACCTATGGTTTTCGAATTCACCACCATAATTAGTCCTAAGTCTTTTGATTTTAATGTTTTGTTGATTTTCTATTAACTTAAATAGGTTGATTAATTGATCTAGGGTATCAGTTTTGTGTTTGATGAACCTAACCCAAGTAAATCTAGAGTAGTCATCAATAATGACTAAACAGATTTTACTTCCATTAAGTGACTTAGCTCCGTGTGAATCAAATAGATCCATGTGTAGGAGCTCAAGCACACTTTTGGTTCGTTCTTTATTAGTTAGTTGATGTTGTGTCCTAGATTGTTTACCTTGTTGACAAGCATTACATATTTTATTATCCAAGTTATTGAGGTTAGGCAAACCTCTGACTAAGTCACTCTGACTCATCTTGTGGATGAGTCTTGGGTGTGAGTGACCGAGTCGTCGGTGCCACAACCATGATTCCTCTTGCCATGTCATAAGACACTTAGTTGAGGAGTTAGTTAAGTTAATAGTGTAAATGTTGTTATTTCTAGTTCCCTTAAGAATTGTTTTAGAGGTTTCGTTTGTATTAATTAGGCATTCATTTTCTAGAAATATGACCTTATAGTTATTATCACACAATTGGCTTACACTAAGTAGATTATATTGAAAATTTTCTACTAATAAAACGTTTTGAATAACAAAATTTGAGTTAAGCTCAATATCACCTGATCCGATGATTTTGAGCTTGCCGTTATTTTCGAAGGCTACCGATCCTTGTCGTTTGAATCAAAGCTTCGAAAACTTGAGTTGATCCCTGGTCATGTGTCGGGAGCAACCACTGTCCAACATCCATTGATCCTACATGCAAGGTAGTTGGATCGGATATTGGATTTATTAAAAATTGGTTGAAAATTATTAACCTAAATCATCTCACCCATGTCTACATGATCAAACATGTTAATCCTATATGTTCTTGTGAGATGACTTCCAATTTTAGTTGAATTAAATTTAATGACTTAAACACTTGTCAACCTTGCGTTAGATTCGGATTTGACTTTAGGTTCATAAAGTCACCTTTTCAAGATCATGGCTTCCAGGTCGTGGCGAGGCACAGAGGCCTTCTTTGATCGGAACAACGACCACTTCCTTAGACAAAGCTATTTTCAAGAAAATAGAGACTTGACTCACTTAAGACCACTTCCTGGTCTAACTAGTCTAGGATACGGCAAGGTAGCTTCAGCTAGTTTCGCTCGGTCAAGTGCACCGAACTAGATACGCCTTATCTAGCCCGAATACACAAGACTCCGCTTTCCTAGTGTACTATCATCTCGCCGCGTCCTGGTACTATGTTATCAAGTATTGACGAGTTATAGTCCTATCTAACCATTCTAAAAAGAAAAATCAAACTAAATAAAAACCTAAGCATGCAATTTCTAAGTTAAAACACAAACAAATTTCGTACTAGCTCCCCCTGGACCGTTGAATCGATTCAGTCTCTCCACATAGTGGATTTTGTCCTTGGGAACCCAGTACTGGTTTGATCCTAAGTTTGAAATCAAGGTGGTCTTAGGGACCCATGCTTGGACACATTTTTTATGTCGACTTACGATTGACATATACGACTTACTGGTCGTGTTTGAGCTAAACCCTAGCCCGACCTTGTTGTACACGGCCCTTTGTGATCCAAGTAGGAGGTCAAGTCCTTTGGATCCCAAAGTAAACCTTTCCAATGTATTCCTAAGATCTTCGACTTGACTTTTCAAGAGTGAGTTCTCAACTTCGAGTTTTTCAACCCGAGTTGAGTCCTTCTCTTGAACTCGACTAGTCGAAGAGGTTAGGGAGACCTCGTGCTTGAGGAGTTTAACTTCCTCAACCAGGGTCTCGACCTTGGACTCGGACTTAGCTAACTTTTTATTTAAAAACTTAATTGCACTATAAAGAGTAGTAATAAGAGACCGACTAACCTTGAGTGTATCTTTTGAACCGGATGCGTATCCGTGGCTTGTCTTGAATAGTGTTTCGCAGTCTGACTCATCTTCGTTTCTGATTCAAGTTCTGGTTCCGACTCTGTCTCCGATTCCACCGGTTTAGCCATAAGGACTCGATCGTTGTCTTCTTCTTCGGAAGCTTCTTCCCAAGTAGCGTTGAGTGCCTTTTTGTGTTTTGGTGCCTTGCTCTTGAGTTTTGGGCATTCGGACTTGATATGTCCAAACCTGTTGCATTCACAACATCTTATGTTCGAACTTTTAGGCTTACCTTCGTTGGGTCGAGTGACGGCTCATTTTCGGCCCTTGACTATCCTCCGAACTAGGTTGACTAGTTCGGCCTCCATTTCCGAGTCGACCTCCGAATCGGACTCATCCTCTTCTTCCTTCGGGGGTGGCTTGCTAGCGGTTTTCTTCTTTGAACCTGCAAATAATGCTATACCTTTCTTGGGTTCTGAGTTAGACTGCTCATGAAGTTCAAAATCAAAAAAAAGTTCATCTAATCTAAGTTTAGAAAGATCCTTGGAGACCTTGTAGGCATCAACCATAGATGCCCACAAGGTAGTCCTCGGAAAGGAGTTTAGTACATACCTTATAAGGTCGCAGTTTTCGACCTTTTGCTCGATTGCATGTAGGTTGTTGACTATATCTTGGACACGGGCATGGAGTTGTGTCGCAGACTCGTGTTCCTGCATTTTTAAGTTATATAGTTTATTGAATAGAAGATCACACTTACATACCTTGGCTTCATCGGTCCCTTCGTGTAACTCCACTAGTTTTGTCCAAAGGTCCTTTGCGCTTATGAAGGGGCCGACGTGATTTAACTCCTCCTTGGACAAGCCGCATTGGAGGATTTGTGTTGCCTTGGCATCGGCTTCGACTTATCGTTTTGTTGCAACGGTCCATTGATCATAATCCAAGGAGTCACCCACTTCATTAGTTGGAAGTGTGAAACCCGTTTGGATTATGATCCACATCTCGATTTGGGTTTTGAGAAAGTATTCCATCTGACCTTTCCAGTAACGGAAATCATCTCCGTTGTAAAACGGAGGTCGGACGGTGCTAAAACCCTCGAGATGGGCCATTAGAACAAAAAAACAAGGAGACTAAAAAGAAAACCTAGCAACGCATAAAAACAGAAAGTACCAAGACTTGTCTTGGATTAGTAAAAGGGAAATAAAAAGAAACAAACGAAAAATAGAAAGTTAAGCAAAGAAATAAGAAACCAAATAAAAAGTAAGTACTCACAACCTTCGATGTCCCCGAAAGGCTACTAAACGTCGATTTTTGAAGATGAAAACAGCTTGTTACGGGGGTAAACCCCCATAAGAAGTGTAGATCTCTACGAGAGCTTCGATTTGGTGGGTAGATCGTTTCGTGAGTCCACTTGTAGCAAAAGTTATGCTCGTTTGATCGTGAGGTACTCCGAAGGTGATCAATACTTGCAAAAACACAACCAAAAACTATGTACCAAGACTTGGTCTTGGATTAGTAGTGTGGGAGAAATCTTAAAACGATAAATACGAAAACAAAAAAAATGCTCGACCAGTGGTTGCACCGAATTTGAGCGCCCCCGGCTCTGATACCAATTGTTGGATCGAAGCGGATCGCTAGAGGGGGGGGGTGAATAGCGATAAAAACTTTTTCTTTTAAATCGTTCGGTAGACAATTAAACACAGCGGAAATGTAAATAAAAACTAAATGAGACAAATAGTTTTTTTACTTGGTTCGTAGCCTTCGGCTACTACTCCAAGGCCCTAACGGTCCTAGACCGTGTACGGAGGGCAATTCACTAAAACATTCCTCCTCGTTGGAGGTAGGAGTTTTACGATTACAAAAACCTTCGAAGCACAAGATAGAGAGACAAACCCTCTCTTCTATTAAAATGAAATGCAACAGTAGAAAGCCTCGATTAACAAACGAATTGCAAGATTAAAAAAAATGACAAAACAAGATTATACCAACAACTCGAAGATAGGACTTAAACTAGGGTTGTTGGCAGCACTTCGTTGTCGTAGAGTTGTCGAAGAGTCACAGTGTTGTGGAGGCTTTTGAGCACTTAGAATTGATGATAAAACCCTAGGTTAGGACCTCCTTTTATAGCCTTTGAGCCCCTTTTCGAGAGGAACCCTAGCCAATCACAATTGAGCACCAATCTCCTTGAAATGGGGTGATAAGCCTTGACTCAATCGATCTTGACCATCACGATCGATGGCCATCATCACCCATCGATGGCGATCACCGAGTGCTAACCTCCAAAGAATGATCGATTGACGGCAATGAGTCCTCCGCCGGCAAATGATCGATGCTAGCTGCAAGGCAAAGTTAACTTAACAAAAACATTATTTTGACGGCCTCCGACCGTCCGATCTCGACCTAGACCATCTATAGGATGTCTTTGGTCGGATCTACACTTAAGATCATCCCCGTAAAGAGGATACGACCTCACTTACGCTCGCACACACGAGCTTACCTCGATACTTACGTGTTGCTTTTGCTTCCGGCCTTCCACTCGATTCCTTTGGCTCCCTCCAAAATCACTCGAGTGTCGCCCGACCACCGTGGCTTCCTCCGGGTGTCGCTAGCCTTCAACTCCAGCTATATCAATCTTCTGCACACTCGATTCAGCTCGTGAGATAACGACATGAGCTTAACTTTGTATCGTTTGCTATAATCAAAACTCAGGTTCGACTTAGGTGCCTACTGCACCAACAAAGGATAATTTTTTTTTATCCGGGGACGTAGAAGGGATCGCCATCAACAAGTGACTGAGTTGAAGTGGGAAGCGAAGTTTCCTACCTTCAAGTGGTATCAGAGCCACGGTTTCCGATTTTGTGTGTTTAGGATTTGGTTACTTTTATGAACTTTTCATATATTATATGTGCCGGATAATAGTAGGATATGCGTCGGTTAACTTTTTGGTTGCAGGCATAGGATCCAACTATTATGGCCATATGTGTGTTTGTGATTGTATGTGTGTAAATGTTTATTTTGTTGAATCCTCGGGATTGACGAGGCTAGTATTTAATTTTTTGTAAATTAGATACGACATTGTTTAGCCACTCCTTTTATTTTAGTTTGCTTTCGATCTAGATTTCATGTACACTCCCTCGTGGAGTATAGGATTGATGGATGTAAATTAAAATGGATTTTAGTCTCGGCTTGGATCTCCGAATGGCTCGTACATGGCGTAGGAGGAGCGGACGAGATGGTGATACAACGGGAGACATATTGAAGACAAAAGCCATAATAGTTGGAAAATAATTATTTTTCATATGTATTGCTTATTGTTTGATATGCATGTCGTAGGTTAGAAAATTCCTCAATTTCAAATTACTAAGTGGGAGAGGGAAATTTTTATAAATTCTCACGACCTCCATTACGATTTGACAAGTTATGAAAACAAACTTGCGCGTCGGCTCTGAGTGCCTTCCTCCCCATCAGATGAGTTTGTTTGCGGATCACAAGGTCGAATATGGTTAAAGGAAATTATTAAGGAGCGTGTGTACTTCCCCATCAGAAGGCACATGACCCGAGATAATTACCTTGGTACCGAATAATGGTGAACACTTAGATACAAATATAAGTATCCTCTCCATCGGAGTCACTGCTTTTATTTATAGGGCCAAAGGGGAACCAACTATTAATTTTACTTGTCAAAATGTTAGGTTGACAAGATACTAAAATTAATGGGTAAAATCTCCTCTTACAAATGTAGAATTCGTATACGTCCACACTATCGTGGCATACGATACTCTCGGTGTTTTGAGGTGTTGGTTGATTTTAAAATTTTATTGTTCGAGGAATCAATGATTTTTTGAAATCTAATGTTTTGATCTATGTGATTCTTAGGTTTTCTTTCAAAATGACTTTCAACCCGCTTGCTATGATACTGAAAGAGAATAAACTTACTGGATCCAACTATGTTGAATGGAAGAGGAATCTAGACATTGTCTTGACTGCTGAGGAATACAAATATGTACTCCTCGAAGAGTGCCCTCCTAAGCCTGCAGATGATTCTAGGGAAAAGGAGAAAGAGAGTTATAAGAAGTGGATAAAGGCCGATGAGATGGTGCAGTGTTATATTTTGCCATCTATGTCAAATGTACTGCAACATCAGCATCAAGCCATGCCCACTGCTTATGACATGATGCTCAATCTCAAAGTGCTTTTCAGACACCAGAATCAGGTTGCTAGGTAGGAAGCCATGAGGAACTTGATGATGACCACCATGATCGAGGGAACACTCGTGAGGGATCATGTTCTCAAGATGATGGCTCATTTGAATGAGTTGGAAGTCCTTGGAGCTGAGATCGATGGGGAAACCCAGGTCGATATCATTCTCTAGTCTCTACCTAGGAGTTTTGAGCAGTTTCTCCTAAACTACAACATGAACAAGAGGTTGTATTCATTGGCGGAGCTTCTGACAAACCTCTAGACAGTAGAGGGGCTATTTCATCAGAGTGCTCAGGCGCATGCTATTAGTAATATATGAGAGATGTCCTAAGGCAATCGCCTTATGTATGAACCATTTATATGATAAATGAAGATTCACTATTTGAGTATACATGTTTAATGTATTTGATTGGATCTTAAACTCATTTACTGAATGTCCACGATACGATTCACAGCATGAGAGAATTTGTGATTGGATCACAACTAGTGAGTATCTCTACATGTGTAATTGTGATGTATCGGAATTATCCCTAGTCGATGAATTGATGGATTTGGACACCATCAATTCTGTCGAGACTAGCACGAGGTATACTCCGTGGTGTATCCAAGCAGCTGATTCTCACCGGGCCGAGACATTGTGATGTCCGAGTTAATCGTGGATGCTAGTTATGGTAACTAGTTCATTGGAGTGACCAGCCGTAAGACTTCATATGGTTCTCTGCATATATAGATATGTCAATGAAGTTCTTACTGTGGCTTAAGTGCGATGTTCCTTTGACTTGTGGTATTCAAGTCATCTTGATCATGGAGACTTATGCTTTGACATCTTAAGCAAACATCTCCGAGGAGATGTGGACCCGGGATGATTGGGTATAAGTCGAAGTGATCGAAGGTGTTTGAATAGCCTATAAAGGATTCACCACTCCTTGCGAGGAGATGTATACCCATGGCCTCTCGTCGGATTGTTACTAAAGTCTTTGGCCAAAGCATTACATGTTTAGAGTAAAGTACTCTTCGATACATGTGGAGTAACTAGAATCCGTAGGACGAGGAAATGATACTTGGGCTAGGTGTGACGTAGTCAGCCTAGTGGGGACTGACACAATAGACCATGTCCTGAACCAAGTGGGTATAAGATGAGTGAAGGGAATGGGGCACGATTCATTCGAGCATCAAGGGTTTCGTAAATAGTTCGATCAACCGTTGATCTTTACTTAATTGGGGATCATGATGTACTACTAGGTGCCACTCATGATCGCTCTATAATTAATGGTTAATTATAGACGGCCAACATAAACCGAGAACCTATTTGGTCACACGCGACAACGAGTGTAATCCAAAGGATTTAAACGAGCTTGAGAATGGGATTCTCGCATCGAGAGAAACTATGTTTGGTTGACCAAACATAAAGCGAGCATGAAATTGTTTCACCACAATGGAAGCGTGGATGGGCCGTGTCTTATGAAGACATAATGGATGGACCAAAATGGTTTGGTTCTAATCCAATGGATGAGAATAAACCAAAGGGTTTGGTTTATTTTAAACGAATGAACCAAAAGTTGGTTCGGTTCGTTTTAACTTAAAATAAACCATCATGATTTGGTTTATTTTAACTTATCCTAATGGAGCGGGTTAACGGGCTTTATGGATATGATCCATTAACCATTAAGAGAATTAGTTCTCTATAAAATAGGGATTAAACCCTAACCCTAACCCTAATGAAGTTGTTGCTGCCCAACAACTTTGGCCGCCCAACATGTTGTTGCCGCCCAACACATTGTTGCCGCCCAGCTTGTGGTGCCGCCGTCCAGCTCCTTGCCGGCGTCCAAGCTCCAGCCGGTGAACCTCCGGCGATCCTCCGGTGATCTCCTATAGGTTCGGCATCAAGGTGAGCCTTTTCTCTCCTTGTTTTGGCCGGCGCCTACTCCTCCACCAAGCTGTCCAGTTTTCTGGACAGCTTCTCCTCCTCTCGTCGGAGCGTCGTTTGGGCGGCGGTTAGAGTGCTCCGACAGCGGCTAACTTACGGGGATTTGATCTCCGGTAATCCTCTGAGTGGAGGGCGAAGGATTCGTCAAGCGGTTGTGAATACCTCTCGGAGAAGCGAGTTTTGAGAACTTCGTTTTGGATCGAATTTGGATTGGATCGTGATCATCTCTCGATCACGTCGTCTTCAACGAGGCTAGTAACCCGTCTGAAGATGGCGAAGCTCGTGACTTAAGCGAAGTCATCGAGGGCTCGGCGTGGATCACGGATAGAGGCGATTCTTACGAGGATCGTTCGGTTGATGCGTTCCGCTACGTCATCTGAAGGTATAACGTAGTTTAATTTCCTTTTATTGCAATTTTAATTTACGGTTATGTCTACACTTGTTGTAATAGCATGCGTGTGTTGTGTGTGTTGTAATAAATAGGAGTATTTATTATTTTAATTGCTTCCGCTGTGCTCATGTTTACGAAACATGATCGAACACACCTGCACCTTGCGATCAGGAAACCCCAGGTTGTGTTTACATAATCGTAAAATGGTTTTGCGATAGTCATAATGTATTTCTGGAAATTTTCTAATTTTGGAAATTTAGAAGTATTTATGGAAATTTTCAATTTTGGAAAGTCTAGAAGTATTTGAAATCTTCCACTTTTGGAAAGTTGGAAGTATTTATGGAAATTGATATTTTCCATAAATAAAATATTTGATTAGATTAAAATTTGTTTCCTAATTTAATCATGATTTGATTTGAAATCAAATCTTAAAATATTTTATTTCCATAAGTAGTTTTAATGATTTAGGAAATTGGTTTCCTAAATAGATTTTCCTTAATCAAATAATTCCATGAATAAAATATGTGATTAGATTTGGAAATTTGTTTCCTAATTTAATTATGATTTGATTTGGAGAATCAAATCTTAAACATATTTTATTTCCATAAATAGTTATGACATATAAGGAAATATATACATGACATAATTGTATGCCATGTAATTGCATTAGATGCATAACATTATGCCATGCGTGTCGTGACATGTAGATGTATGCCATGTATGCCATGCCATGTAGATAATAGTTATTTGCATGCAAAGAGGATGAGACATAAAACCCTTAACTCAATATTAAAGCCTACACCTTCCATTAATATGGTTAGAACCCGAGTTACATTTCTTGTTTGGGTTGTTGGACTCTCTCCAAGCCCGGCTCGAACCCGAACATGTTCAAACCATGGAATAGTTTAATACTAATATGGTAAGAGTCAGAGGTCAATCGTTAGCTTTGGTTGTTGGACTCTCTCCAAGCTGGGCTAATTGGTTGAATGCGCTCTAACCATATTAAAACTATTTCCCTATTAATGGGTTGGCTTTAACCTGGAGCATCGGCTTGTTGGACTCTCTCCAAGGTCGATGTAAAGGGAGGTGAAGTTGGGTGCTATGCATATGATGCATACTTGTTAATGTGTTAACAACCCGATGTATGTGTGAACATTCAATTAGTTGATAGCACATTGTGATAGTTACATATACATGATATGTAATCGGTATAGATGATACCTACCATCGTAGCTAATGAATGGCTTGTTGGACTCTCTCGAGGTTGTTCTTATCTATGATGGATATCGACCCATTCGGAGATGGACCTACAATCTCGAAGTGATTTTAGGGGTTTTGAAATTCGAAAAATGAATGGGATTTATAAATGTATATTGATGCATTTTAAAATCATTTTCTCATATATGCTCGTTTTGTATTTCTAGGTCAATAAATTGATCATGAGCGTCTTTGAATTTTGCGCACTATTTTGGATTGAACAAAGTAGTGGGCCTAACTTCTGGGTGGCTTAGAAACACGAGAATTGTTCTCAAGGTGGAAAAGCTTGCATATGTCCTTGAAGAGCCTCTTCTGGCCGTCTAAGGGCGATGCAACTCAGACCAAATGTTGGTCTATCGAAACATGTGGCGGTCTGATTTGGCGAGTTGCATCATGCTAGCGGCGATGGTACAGTACATAGCGGCATGAGCATATGGATGCTAACACTATGGTCTTCCATCTTCATGAGTTGTTCGATGAGCAGCGAGATCAGAAAGGTTGAGTCTCTAGGCTCCTCTTCACCACGAAGATGCAAGAAGGTTCGTTTGTAGTCTGATTTGTGCTAAAGATGAGCAGGTACATCTGACTAGCTACCCTCGGTTTTGTGATGGATCATGAGTTAAGTATTGACTTAATTCTGCATTGTTTGCCAAGAGTTTCGCAATTTGTGATGAACTATCGGATGAACAAATTGGAATCCACCATTCGAGCTCCTCAATATGGTGGTGGAGCCTTACGTGAAGCATGAGAGAAAGCGGTTCTGATTAGTTGATTCCTCAAAGAAAGGTTCTAAGAGGAAGGCAAAGAATAGAAAGAAGGAAAGAAAAAGGCAAAGAAAGGCGGAACCCAGCATAAAGGGCACTTGCCATCATTTGTGGCAAGGAAGGCCCTTGTGAAAAAGCTGCAAGATTTATCTTGAGTCCATGAAGAAGGATAAGGCATCGGATGCCCCATCTTCTTCAAAAATCTTCGTTATTGATTGTCATTCTATTTCCTCAAACACTTGGGTATTGGATACTGGGTGTGGCTCACATATATGTAATGACATACATGGGCTAAGGAATAGAAGAAGACTTGTCAAGGAGAGTCAAATTTGCGTGTTGGGAATGGAGCAAAGGTTCTTTGCGATCGCCATTGGAAGCGCATTTGTTGAAACTCCTAGTGGACTTGTCTTAGAACTAGACAATTGCTTTTATGTTCCTTCTTGATAAAGAACATCATTTCTATTTCTTGTTTAAATAGAAATGGTTTCCATTTAACGTTTAGTAACAATTGTTGTTACATAACTTTGAATGAGTTCTTTATGGAATTGGAACTTTAAGCAATGGTGTTTATCGTTGGGCGTATCGGTGACATTTTCAATATCGAAAGCGAGCAACAGCGTGCTCGAAAGGATAATCAAATAGACTCCTATATGTGGCATTGTCGTCTTGGCCATATAAGCAAAAGCGCGTGTCAGAATTACACGATGTGGAATTACGGAATCGTTTGAATTGGATTCATACGATACATGCGAATCATGCTTAAAAGGCAAGATGACTAAGTTACCTTTATTGGAAAGGTGAGCAGTGGGAGAGTTACTAGGTCTAGTACATGCGATGTATGTGGACCTATGTCAACTCAAGCATTAGGAGGCTATAACTTCATTACCTTCACGATGATCACTCACGGTTTGGGTATGTGTTCTTGATGAAACACAAGTCTGAAGCCTTTGAAAGGTTGAAGAATTCAGAAATGAAGTAGAGAAACAACATGACAAAGTATTAAAATACTTGATCGGATCGAGGTGGTGAATACTTAAGTCAAGAGTTTCTTGATTATCTAAGAGACAATGGCATATTGTCTCAATGGACTCCGCCCTATACACACGACATAATGGTGTATCGAGGCGTCTTAGGACCTTGTTGGACATGGTCGGTCAATGATGAATCATGCGACTCTTCCCAAGTCCTTTTGGGGCTATGCACTTCAGACAACTGTTTACTTGTTAAACAGAATGCCTACCAAGGTAGTCTCAAATATTCCATATGAGATATGGAATGGTAAGAAACCTCATGTATCTTACTTGAAGATATGGGGTTGTCACAGCTTATGTGAAGCGGTGTATCGAGACAAATTGGATGCTAAGTCGATAAATGTCTATTTATTGGATACCCTAAGG
Organism: Wurfbainia villosa; assembly: GCA_025175895.1. Classification (NCBI taxonomy): domain Eukaryota; kingdom Viridiplantae; phylum Streptophyta; class Magnoliopsida; order Zingiberales; family Zingiberaceae; genus Wurfbainia; species Wurfbainia villosa. The sequence goes on from CM045988.1 coordinate 58,084,722, forward strand.
AAACAAGGGGTTACCAATTCTATCATCTGTGGAACAAAGGTGTTTGTTTCAAGGCATCTTTGTGTTCTAGAGAAAGAGTTTCTCTTGCAAGAAAGCGATTAGAGTGTAAATCGAGCTTGAGGAGGCTCGAGAGACTCAAATAGACATTAATGAGATACGGTGAAGCACAACGGTAGGCAACTCATAGTGATGAGCAATCAGGTGGACCTATTGTAATCAGAATAATTACATCTTCAGATCCGTAACACGCACATTCCCGAGATATGGATTTCTCGTGAATCGAACGACGTGTTACTCATTGATGATGAGGAGCCTACCAGCTTATGAAGAAGTGGCCGATAAGTTCAGAAGGGATAAGTGGCTTGGTGCCATGAAGTCGGAAATGGATTCCATGTATGAAAACCAAGTTCGAACTTGTCGACTCCACCAAGGCATAAAGCCTATAGGGTGCAAGTGGGTTTTCAAGAAGAAAACCGACATGGATGGTAATGTGATTACCTATAAGGCTAGATTGGTGGCAAAGGATATCGCCAAAAGCAAGGTGTTGATTATGACGAAACCTATTCGCAGAGCTATGCTTAAATCCATTCGGATGTTCCCGCCATAGCTACCATTATGATTATGAGATATGGATCAGATGGATGTGAAAATGCTTTTCCTTAATGGAAACTTGCTCGAGGACGGTATATACAACCGGTGGCTCTGCTACTCCGCTGATAAAACCAAGGTATGCAAATCATGCGATCCATTTATGGATCAAGCAAGCATCCAGAGTCGGAATATCCGCTTTGATGAGACGATCAAAAAGTTTGATTTCACAAAATCCGCATTTAACCTTGTGTGTACAAGAAGGTTAGTGGGAGGCAACAGATTCTAGTATTGTATGTCGATGACATATTACTTATAGGAAACGATGTGTCAATCTTACCGCTAAGGTTTGGTTATCCAAGACATTCTCCATGAAAGACTCGGGAGAAGCAACCTACATCCTGGGATTAAGATCTATAGAGATAGATCAAACGGTTGCTTGGTCTTTCGCAGCCTACATATATAGACCGAAAGCAAAGAGGTTTAGCATGTCGAATCCAAGAAAGGTTATCTACCCATCGTGCATGGGGTACACCTTCAAGTCTATGTGTCCGCGCACGTAAGACGAGAGGATTTGTATGAGTAAGATTCCCTATGCATCCGCAATAGGATCTATCATGTATGCTATGTTATGTACGAGGCCCGATGTATCGTATGCCCGAGTGTCACGAGCAGATACTACCGATCCAGAATGGATCATTGGGCGGTGTTAAGACGATCCTTAAGTACTTGAGAAGAACTAAGGATGTGTTCCTAATATATGGAGAAGGGTACATGGTGATACCGATGTTGATCCGCATGCATAAGGATGATTCCATGTCTTAGTCCGGGTATGTATTCACCTAGAATGGAGGCGCAATAAGTTGGAAAGGTTCCAAGCTTGACACTATAGCGGATTCTCGCCACTAAGGCGTAATACGCTTGCGCTGGGAAGCAAAGAAAGGAAGCGGTTTGATCAAGTAGTTCATCTATGAACTTGATGTGGTCTCATCAATGATCCAAACATGTGCTTCGGCCGCTATCATCTTATCAGAGAGATCATCAGTAGGAACGAAATACAAATCGAGAAAATTCCCACCGAAAGGAACTTAGCGGATCCTTTGACTAAAGCATTACCTCAAAGTAAGTTTGAGGGTCATGTTAGTGCTTATGGTATAGGATACCGTAGCGATTGGCATTAGGCCAAGTGGGAGTCTGTTAGTAATATATGAGAGATGTCCTAAGGCAATCGCCTTATGTATGAACCATTTATATGATAAATGAAGATTCACTATTTGAGTATACATGTTTAATGTATTTGATTGGATCTTAAACTCATTTATCAATGTCCACGATACGATTCACAAAGATGAGAGAATTTGTGATTGGATCACAACTAGTGAGTATCTCTACATGTGTAATTGTGATGTATCTAATTATCCCTAGTCGATGAATTGATGGATTTGGACACCATCAATTCCTGAGACTAGCACGAGGTATACTCCTTGGTGTATCCAAGCAAATGATTCTCACCGGGCCGAGACATTGTGATGTCCGAGTTAATCGTGAATGCTAGTTATGGTAACTAGTTCATTGGAGTGACCAGCCGTAAGACTTCATATGGTTCTCTGCATATATAGATATGTCAATGAAGTTCTTACCGTGGCTTAAGTGCGATGTTCCTTTGACTTGCGGTATTCAAGTCATCTTGATCATGGAGACTTATGCTTTGACATCTTAAGCAAACATCTCTAATGAGATGTGGACCCGGGATGATTGGGTATAAGTCGTGATCAAGGTGTTTCGAATAGCCTATAAAGGATTCACCACTCCTTGCGAGGAGATGTATACCCATGGCCTCTCGTCGGATTGTTACTAAAGTCTTTGGCCAAAGCATTACATGTTTAGAGTAAAGTACTCTTCGATACATGTGGAGTAACTAGAATCCGTAGGACGAGGAAATGATACTTGGGCTAGGTGTGACGTAGTCAGCCTAGTGGGGACTGACACAATAGACCATGTCCTGAACCAAGTGGGTATAAGACGAGTGAAGGGAATGGGGCACGATTCATTCCATCTACTAAAGGGTTTCAGAAATAGTTCTGGATCAACCGTTGATCTTTTCGGTTAATTGGGGATCATGATGTACTACTAGGTGCCACTCATGATCGTTCTATAATTAATGGTTAATTATAGACGGCCAACATAAACCGAGAACCTATTTGGTCACACGCACAACGAGTGTAATCCAAAGGATTTAAAATGAGCTTGAGAATGGGATTCTCAGACCGAGAGAAACTATGTTTGGTTGGACCAAACATAAAGCGAGCATGAAATTGTTTCAGTCGCAATGGGAGCGTGGATGGGCCGTGTCTTATGAAGACATAATGGATGGACCAAAATGGTTTGGTTCTAATCCAATGGATGAGAATAAACCAAAGGGTTTGGTTTATTTTAAACGAATGAACCAAAAGTTGGTTGGTTCGTTTTAACTTAAAATAAACCATCATGGTTTGGTTTATTTTAACTTATCTTAATGGGCGGGTTAGCGGGCTTTATGGATATGATCCATTAACCATTAAGAGAATTAGTTCTCTATAAAATAGGCTTAAGGGACCTAACCTAAACCTAATCATAAACCTTGCCCAGCCTCCTTGAGTTGCCGCCCAACTGTTGTTGTGCGCCCAAGCTCCTTGGCGTGCCGGTGAACCTCCGGCGACCCTCGGTGATCTCCTATAGGTTGGCATCAAGGTGAGCCTTTTTCTCTCCTTGTTTGGCGGCGCCTGCTCCTCCACCAAGCTGTCAGTTTTCTGGACAGCTTCTCCTCCTCGTCGGGCGTCGTTTGGGCGGCGGTTAGTGCTCGACAGCGGCTAACTTACGGGATTTGATCTCCGGTAATCCTCTGGTGGAGGGCGAAGGATTAGTCAAGCGGTTGTGAATACCTCTCCGGAGAAGCGAGTTTTGAGAACTCGTTTTGGATTCGGATCGTGATCATCTCTCGATCACGTCGTCTTCAACACGAGGCTAGTAACCCGTACGAAGACGAAGCTCGTGACTTAGCGAAGTCATCCCAAGGAGCTCGGCGTGGATATGGATAGAGACGATTCTTACGAGGATCGTTCCGGTTGATGCTGTTCCCGCTACACGTCATACGAAAGGTATAACGTAGTTTAATTTCCTTTTATTGCAAATTTTAATTTACGGTTATGTCTACACTTGTTGTAATAGCATGCATGTGTTGTGTGTGTTGTAATAAATAGGAGTATTTATTATTTTTATTGCTTCCGCTGTGCTCATGTTTACGAAACATGATCGAACACACACACGCCGCGGTGCCGGAAACCCAACACATGCCATGGTGACCCAAAAGGTTTCTACTTCTAAGCTGAAAGACAAGAAGAAGAAGAAACAAACTGGGACAAAGGCGGTGGGAGGAACTCAAGGAGGAGTGAAGAAGCCGAAAGGCAAGTGCTTCACTTGTAAGCAGACTGGACACTGGAAGAAGGACTGCCCCAACCGCAAGCAGAACAAAGGTATATCTTTTGGTCTAGTCATTGAAACATGTTTAGCGGTGTTATCTATCAGCACCTGGTGTGTAGATATGGGAGCCACTGATCATGTCTGCAATACTTTACAGGGGTTCCAGGAAATCGACGAGGTGAGGAGATTACCATATACTTAGCGTGCCAAGGTGGCGGTATTCTTTGAGAAAAATAAAGTTTTGGTTCTTAAGAATTGCCTTTATGTACCTTTATTTAGAAAGAATTTAATTTCGGTTTCTAAATTATTTATGGATGGATATTCTATTTCTTTTAATGACAGAGTTGTTATAAAAAGGAATAGGGACATTATTTGTTCGGGTGCATTAATAGGAAATTTATACACACTTGAACCAAAAGCTCCTATGATGCAAATAGAAGTTAATAACTCATCTTCTAATTCTAATAAGAGAAAAGAACCTTCGAAGATGAACCAAACATATCTTTGGCATCTTAGGCTTGGTCATATTAACCTAAGCAGAATTTAAAGGTTGATAGCTGATGGACCTCTGGGTTCATTAGTGGTGGAAGATTTCCCAACCTGCGAATCTTGCTTGGAGGGTAAAATGACCAAGAGGCCTTTTAAGGTCAAGGGGTATAGAGCCAAAGATGTGCTAGAATTGGTTCATTCTGATTTGTGTGGTCCTATGTCTATCCAGGCTAGAGGTGGTTTTGAGTATTTCATCTCTTTTATAGACGATTATTCGAGATATGGATACATTTACTTGATGCGCCGCAAGTCTGAATGCTTTGATAAGTTCAAAGAATTCAAGGCTGATGTGGAGAAATGTCAAGGTAAAAGTATCAAGACACTACGATCTGATCATGGTGGTGAGTACCTTTTGGGAGAGTTTAGGAATTACTTATCAAAGGCTGGGATTCAATCTCAATTGTTTGCACCTGGCACACCCCAGCAGAATGGTGTAGCAAAGTGAAGGAATAGGACTCTTATGGAGATGGTTAGATCGATGATGAGTTATTCTGAGTTGCCAGATTCGTTCTGGGGATATGCTCTGGATACGGCGGTGTACATTCTGAACTTGGTTCAATCTAAATCAGTGCTTTCTACTCCCAGATGTGGGTGGCGAAAGCCTAGTCTAAGACATATTCGGATATGGGAGTCTAGCACATGTCTTTGAAGGCGGATCTTTGGTAAGTTGGAACCATCGCATGAATACACATGTTCGTTGGCTATCCTAGAGGAACGAAAGGTGGTTTGTTTTATAGTCCTAGAGATTAGAGGGTGATCGTTAGAACGAATGCTAGATTTCTAGAGGAAGACTATGTGATGAACCACAAGCCCATGAGTAAGATTGTTCTAGAGGAAATAAAAGGGGAAGTCACTTCTTCAGTACCACCGGTACAAGAGGATATACCACAAGTCACTACACCGCATGTCACAGAGGATACACAGGTGATACCTCATCGTAGTGGGAGGGTTGTGAGACATCCTGATAGATTCATGTTCTTGGGAGAATCTTCTGATTTGGTACTTGGCGAACATGAACCTGATCCCTGGACATATGACGAGGCAATCCAAGATAAAGATGCAGTATCTTGGCGAAGAGCAATGAATATTAAGATTGAATCTATGGATTCAAATCAGGTATGGGAGCTAGTAGAATCACCCGATGGTGTAAAAACCATTGGATGCAAGTGGATCTACAAAAGAAAGAGAGGAATAGATGGGAAGGTTGAGACCTTCGAAGCGAGGCTTGTTGCGAAGGGATATACTCAGAAAGAGGGTATCGATTATGAGGAGACCTTTTCGCCGGTAGCCATGCTTAAGTCTATCTGGATTCTCTTATGCATTGCAGCTTATATGGATTATGAGGTGTGGCAGATGGAAGTCAAGACTTCTTACCTTAATGGAAGTCTTGAGGAAAACATCTATATGAAGCAACCAGAGGGATTCATTGCGAAGGGCAAAGAGCATCTTGTATGTAAGCTTAATTGATCCATTTATGGATTGAAGCAAGCTTCGAGGTCTTGGAACATCTGATTTGATGAAGTAATCTAGTCTTATGGATTTATTCAAAGTCCGGATGAGTCATGTGTATACAAGAGATGTGACGGAAACGTAGTGGTATTTCTTGTACTATACGTAGATGACATTTTGTTGATTGGCAACAATATCAAGGTGTTATCGGACGTAAGGGTATGATTGTCCAAACAGTTTGATATGAAAGACTTGGGAGAAGTGGGACACATCCTTGGGATGAAGGTTATAAGGGATCGCAGGAAAAGGATGTTGTGCTTATCCCAAGCTTCATACATAGACACGATTATAGATCGTTTTAGCATGCAAAACTCTAAGATGGGTTTTCTACCTTTCAGGCATGGAGTTCCTTTATCTAAGGAGATGTGTCCTAAAACATCTGAGGAGATAGAGGAGATGAAGGCGGTTCCTTATGCTTCGGCGGTGGGAAGCCTCATGTATGCGATGCTATGTACGAGACCAGATATCTACTTTGCCATGAGCATAACCAACAGATATCAGAGTAATCCAGGACAGAGACATTGGACTGCGGTAAAGCATATATTGAAGTACCTAAGATGGACTAGGGATTATATGCTAGTTTACCAAGCAGACCAATTACTCCCTGTGGGTTATACAGATTCCGACTTCCAATCAGATAGGGATAACAGTAAGTCTACCTCAAGTTTTGTATTTACTTTGGAAGGTGGAGCCATTGTATGAAGGAGTGTCAAGCAGAAATGCATGGCGGACTCCACCATGGAAGCTGAGTATGTGGCAGCCTCTAAGGCGGCCAAAGAAGCTGTGTGGCTCAGGAACTTCCTGATGGACTTGGATGTGATTTTTGGTTTGCCCAGAACTATTACAATTTATTGTGATAATAGTGGTGCAGTTGCAAACTCGAAAGAACCATGAGCCCATAAGGCAAGTAAACACATAGAGCGCAAGTACCACCTGATACGAGAAATCGTAAAGAGAGAAGAAGTTGTTGTGGCCAAGATTGCATCGGAGGATAACCTGGCAGATCATTTCAATAAGGCCCTTCCGACGAGAGCTTTTGATAGGCATGTGGAGGGAATGGGGATCAGATGTATGGCAGTTTAAGGACAACATGGTCTTTTAGTATAAGTGGGAGATTGTTGAGATGTATATTGAAGAGTCTATCTTTTGTATGAACATCTTTATTTTTGAAATAAGAATCACATGATCATTGTTTGCATATTTTTATTGTTATGCATATTGTCTAATACATTACATTGTAGATAACATGGTGTGTGGTGTCACACGGGAGATCATGTTATCGGCTCATTGTAAAGTATAAGTAAAGGCTCACAACCGAGATGGCTTTGGACAAACCATTGGTATGGTTGTAGTGTGATTTGGTGTTGATTTGTCTTGACCATAGAATCACACTAGTACACTTTGTGTGTATTGAGCAGGACCGACTTAGAGGTGATTCGATTTATTGCTGACTACATAATCGAATCGGACCTCAGATATTATATTGTACATACTCTTAATTCCAATATAATAACGGGCACATATACTTAGTATTCATTTCTTTGATTTACCAATGGGCGAGATTTATAGATTAAATCGATAGGCTCGGTAAGTTGGGAAATGATATTATTTATATGGTATGCCGTTGATTATAGGAGGAAACCGTGTCCTATATATTAGGATGATGATGTCCCCTTGGGGAGCTCATAAGGTTCATCATGTAAACCCTGCAGGTGGACTTGGTCCGACATGATGAAAAGGTTGAGTGGTACTACTCATGGAGTTAGATGTTGATTAATTAATGGTCAGTAAATTAATTAATCGACGGACATTCGAGATCTTAAACACGGGGAGAAAATGTTCATATAATATATGGAGCCCATATTAACTTATTGGGGTTGGTGAGGTAGATCAATGATAATCCTTTAGTGGATTGGATTATCATTAATTGATCGAACTTTATGTGGGCTTGATCCATTGGGTGGCCAAGATCCAACTCCTCCTCTTGGTCCCTATTGTAGCCTGTTAATACCTCATGAAGCCTAGATTCAAAGGATAGAAACAAAACTCTAGATCCAATGGATAGACACAAAACTCTAGATCCAATGAATAGAAACAAAACTCTAGATCCAATGGTAGAGATTAAATCTCTAGATCCAACGGTTGAGATTAAATCTCTAGATCCGACGGTTGAGATTAAATCCCTAAACCAATGGTGGATATTAAAACAAGGCTTATCCCTAAACTCTATAAAAGGAGGCCTTAGGGTTGGCGTGAAGAGCAATGAAGAAGCAAGGGAGGCTTGGAGTTGGCGGCAAGAAGCTTGGAGCTAGGGTTTGGAGTTGGCGGCACCAAATAAGGAAACTTATTCCTTATCTTTTTCTTCCTCAAGGTGGCCGGCGTCCATACAACCCTTTCCAGCCCTTGGCTGGCATCCAAACTACTTCAATCCCTTCTCTTTGGCCGGTGGAAACATAGCTTAAGGTCTTCCCTTGGAGCTTTTGGCCGGTATTCATCTCTCACCTTCTCCTTGTTAGCCGGCGGCAAGCAACTTGCTTGTTGCTTGTTGGTTGGCTAAAGGAAGAAGAAGGGTCTTGTTTCTATTCTTCCTCTTGCTTGGAACGAGCAAGGAAGGAAGATTGGTGATCTAGGAGCGTCAAATTTTGGTAGATCGTCGCCCACACGACGTCCGAAAGGAGGAAGGTCATACAATAGAAGATCGAGAGGTATATCACTTATCTATCTTCATGTGTAACATGTTTATATTTTTTTTTCAATTATATGAATGTTATATTCTATTTTGTGGCTAAATATACTTAGACCCCGAACATAAACACAAAAGCCGGCGATCCGTACATCGTCTATTCCACGGCTATTCGTAGAATAGAGGTTGGTCGCTTGAACAACAAGTTTATTCAAGTGACTACTCTAATCGAATAGCACGACGATGACAAGGTTGCTTGGGCAATCCCTCTTGTAAAGGATAAATTTTTTTTATCCGGGGATGTAGAAGGGATCACCATGAACAAGCGATCGAGTTGAAGTGGGGAGCAATGTTTCCTTCCTTCAATCACCATATTAGAGGTATAGCTTCATAAAAGTCTAGGGGGGACCCCAAGTTTTGATTTATTTTGTTTCTAGCAGTAGTTTCTTTCCTGATATTTGCATTTTAGTTAGCATTCATTTGTTCATGCATAAGTTGTTTAGTTTCTTTTAGCACTTAGTTTTTGCTATCTATAAGCTTCCTCAGTAGTATTTTTAAAGTTTTCTTTATGAGTTATTTCCATGGATAGCTTAACTTCATTTACCTCGTGGTATTTTATTTTATTTTCTCTAATGAATGTTCTAGACTTACACTAGTTAGATTTTATTTTTACACCTACACATGACGAACATTCTGAAAGGAAAAATCTAGTACGTACCTAGTTATGATTCATTTCAGTAGTCTAGTACTTTAGAATCCATAGGTGACTCTAGATTTAGCATTTTAGTTACTGGAGATGCTCGGATTGTGGAAGCTCATTCGGAAAAATCAAAATCCCAAGAGAGAGAGAGAGAGAAGAAAAGAAAAAAATGGAATAAGAAAAGGAAAAAAAGAAAGAAAAAAAAGAGTAAGAAAAATTGAAAAAGATTATGAGGGATAAAAAAATAGTTGTCGTAGGTGGAAATGATTATGTGTCCCTTTGAGACCGAGTTAGGTTACTGGGGAAACACCTATCAATTTCTCTCAATACCGAACATGCCTTTGAGACTTTGTGCTAGATCTAGGGAATGACCCTCGCTTTGGGTAGGTAAGTGCCTAAGAATTGGTGACCTTAGGAAAGCTATAGGATGACGACTTAACTTACCATGGAACGAGTATCCCCTAAGAAGTTTTACTTATCACGTGCACGAAAAGCTAACTTAGTGAATTTTTAGTACATATCTATTTTGCTTTGATTGATAATACCACTTGATAAATCTAGTTAATATGATAAGTATGGGACAATGCCTTTTTAAAAACAAAATTATGGCAATGCGGTTTGCATATGGACAAGTAAAGACTTAAGTCTGGGAGAATTGATGTGAGAAAAATATATAGGATTTTAGGAGTAGTTTTCGCTCACATCCCATTGCATTTTATATTTGATTCTTGCATATTTCACTTTATTTTGCATGTATTTCCTATTTTTTGGTTCGGAGACCTTCTCTTTGTACTCTTGTGTGCAGGACAACATTCTATGGGAAAAATGGAGCACTTTTGGAGCGAAAAGAAGACATTTGGCACCTAGAACAGAAGGACACACACCTTGGCCCTGTGAATCCACATGACTCGCACCCCAGCACCACACATGGCCTGCCCATGTGAATCCACATGACCATGTAGCTCTGGGCGATTTCGACGTTATTATGTTATTTTCTAGGTTTCGAAGAGATCCGACCTGATGTCTATATAAAGGAAGCTACGCCCAAACCCTACGGAGGAGGCACAACGGTTGGGACAACACTTCAACGCCCTAAAAAGCTTCAGAAATTCACAACGAGGATGAAGAAGGTTGCTCGAGGATCAAGTTCTGCACATCAACGCTGGGGAGGAGAGCCAAAGTGCATTGTAATTCACATTCTTTGCATAGTTTACATTGTTTCTATGAATTCTAATATGCTTTGTGTTTCTTTTCTCGTATTTATGGAGTAGATTCTCCTATTCTAGGATTAGGGAGTAGTTTGTGTTTGTCGAACATGTTATTTCAAATAGATTTCTATTCTTGAAATCATATTTTCAATTGGTGATTGTTTAGATCGATAGTTATTTGTTTTAGTCTTCTATTTACTATACGTAGCTGATACGGGGGGTGACAGTCATCATATCAAAGATTTAGATGAATTAAGGAGGAACCTAGGGGTGGTTGGCCTCATCTTCGGTAACCATAAATAAAAGGGTGTGATAGAGTCAGAAAAAGGGCACGTTCTAACTCATCATTGATGCACGCGAACGTGACCTCAAATCTCATGACAAAAACCATTGAGGACTCGAAGTGCACGCTCATGCTTAACACCCGCAAGTGTACGAATGTCATCAAGTAATACAAATATTATTGATCCCACAAGGATTGAGATTCGAGTACCGATTGGTTTAGTGGGCATTATTGTTCGGAGTTCCATTCTAATGGTTGTGATGATGAGGGTTGTCAGCGGTCCTAACTCTAGTACGGTGTCACACGGAGGAAGAGAAGGGTTTCTACGAGTCTTATGATGAAATTCTAGGATTTTGGTTTCGCTTGTGTGTCGCAGAACACACTATCAATTGGGTATTATCTAGACGTCTAACTATGGTCTTGTGGAAGGGACATCATACACATCCCCTATGAGCCTTCGCATCTATGGGGAACTACCTCTGTCATACTAGGTCGACCCTTGGCTTTAGGACGGGATAGGTGATACGAGGATGTCAGATCAATCCCTATGATGAGTCAGAACGTGTCCCATTTTTGACTCTATCACACCCTTCTATTTACGGTTACCGAAGATGAGGCCAACCCCTAGGTTCCTCCTTAATTCTCCTAAATCTTTAATATAAGGGTTGTCACCCCTCGTATCGGCTATGCATAATAAATAGAAGACCAAAACAAATAGCTATCGATCTAAATAATCACCACTTGCAAATATGATTTCAAGAATAGAAATATATTTGAAATAACATGCAAAATAAAGTGAAATATTCAAGAATTAAATATAAAATGCAACAAGATGTGAGTGAAAACTACTCCTAAAACCCTATATATTTTGTTCACATCAGTTATAGCTATTGATCCGGCATCCTTGTACCACCTATCCCGTCCTAAAGCTAGGGGTCGACCTGGTATGGCAGAGGTAGTTCTCGATAGATGCGAAGGCCCATCGGGAAAGTGTATAATGTCCCTTCCACAAGACCATAGTTAGACGTCTAGATAATAACCAATTGATAGCATGTTCTGCGATACACAAGCAAAAGTGAAATCCTAGAATTCCCTCAAAAGACTTATAGCAACCCTTCTCTTCCTTTGTGTGACACCTTACTAGAATTAGGACAACCGACAACCCTTACCATGACAACCATTAGAACAAAACTACAAACAATAACATCCACTAAACCAATCAGTACTCGAATCTCAGCCCCTGTGGGATCAATAATCTTTTTATTACTTGACGATATCTGTGCACTTGTGGGCATTGAGCGCGAGTGCATGCTTTGGGTCCACGATAGTTCCTCCCGCGAGATTTGAGGTCGTGTTCGCGTGTATCAGTTTCCCTTCTCCCAACTCAGATTGTCATCGCTTTCATCATGAGTACTGGAACACACTGTTCATCAACCACTCTGTTGTCGCAGATAGAAGACGCCTTCAACTAGCTATTCTGCGATCCGATCTTAGGAAGCCAACGATGTTCATCTCAGTGGCGACTTTGACTCAAAGTAAAAAAATACCACCTCTGATTGCTAGTAATAGCTCTATGGATGCAACGGGCAAATTCAGTGGGGGTTTATGATGGATTTCAGATGATGAAGATAATGCGAGCAAGGTTGTCATCTCCTATCCGAATTGTTAGTACAGATTTGGTACACTGAGTTGGATTAAGAAGCTGGGTAGAAGGAAGTTATGCTTGGTAAGTCCATATTTGGATGTTTATGGATTTATACCATTGATTGTTTTGCTCATCTGATCTGGTGGTCGACATTGGATTTCATCTTCTAAATAGGTTATGGGCAATTGGATTGGTGTGAGGTGAGTCTAGTCTTGGATGTGTTGTAGTTGTGGAATTAGATCCAATTTGATAACCAGGATTATGATGTTGTTGTTGCCGCCGAAGAAGGAGAGGTAAGTGCTATGGATTGCTACTTTAACTGTAGATTGAGATGTTTATTTAATTAGCTTGATTAGCTATGATTAAATTGATAGTTTGGTATTTTGATTAAGCTAATGGAAGAAGTTGTTCTATTGGTTGAGATTCAATATTTGAGTTGATGTGGATGGTTAATTAGATAAATGGGTCAGTTGGGTGAGAAGATAGATCATAATCCATTGGAAATGGATTGATGAGCTAATCAAAGGGTTAATGAATTGGTTTGATTCTATTATAGGATAATGGTAGACCTGTTAGTGAAATCCCTAGAGCCAATCATATGATGATTGTTGTATGGACTTTATTGTATTCCTATTTATAAAGGCATGGTTATTATATTTACTTGTATTGGTGCCAAATAACTAAATATAATAATGTCCTTGAGTAGTAGGTTCTTATCTATATCAATCGATTGGTTGAATCGATAATGAGATGATATAGAGAACACTACTCTTAATCATTCCTAGTCGAGTATTAACATTCAAGGACAATGTTAATGCATAGAGACTAGCATGTAGGTCAACATGATGACTTGATCTCACAAGTCATGGATATGAGATATCAAGTTGACACATGGGTATGCATTGGAGAATGTATACTGAATGACCCACCATGAGAAAGTATCATGGATCGTTATATGAGTGTCATATACTTTCTCATGTGGCTATTAGTATGACTATTAGTCCTTAGACCTGAAGTCACCATGGTTCCCTACATAAGGAGTTGCATACTTTGACTTCGTCAAACGTCACCCGTAAATGGGTGGACTATAAAGGCGATTACTGGGTATGTAACAAATTATGCGGAGGGATGTGAGTAATGTAGATGGGATCTATCCCTCCTATATGACGGGGGTGACATCGATATTCTTGATAGAGTGAGACCACGAAGTGCATGGCCATGCCCAAATGAGTCAATATGAGATATTGAGCTCATTTGATTAGAGTGAGTCTACTTGGGGATCAAGATTTAGATTGTACCGAGGATGACACGGTCTATGCCTCAATTGGTCAATCTAGATGTCATGGATAGAGGGACATTGTCACATATTGTGAGAGTCACAATTAGTAGTCACAAAGGTGATGTTGGAGCTCAACATTCTTGTAATTTGGGTAGCAATGATGTGTTGCTAGATACCGCTCATTGTTTATGTTCCTAAATCAGTTTAGGGACATTGCCAATGTTACAAGAACCTATAGGGTCACACACATAAGAGCAATTAGATGGAGATTAGGTTCATATGATGAACCATGAGGATTAGGTTCATTGGATGAACCAAATTGGATTAAGAGTAATCCAAATTAGACTAATTGAGTTAGACTCAAGTTGATTCAAGTGTTGAATGAGTCTAATTTTGATTTGATTCATCAAATCAATTTAAATTAATGAATAAAGATTCATTAAATTAAATTGACTTGAGTCAAGTGGTTAGATTTGATCAACCATGGGAGATTAGAGGTCAAGTTTGACTTGACTTGAGAGGGAAGATGAAAGGTCAAGTTTGACTTGACCAAATGCCATGTCATGATGATGACATGGCATGGCCGGCCAATGATGGTGCTCCACATCATCATTGACTTGGTCAATTGGTGCCACATCATGAGGGAGACCAAGAGGCATGGGAGTTACATGCATGCATGTAACTTCCCAAGCCATAATGTGGCCGGCCAACACCATTAGGGGTTATGTGGATGAATTCATTTTGTAGAGTTACTCCCAATTACTTCATCTTCAACCTTGGAACCTTTTCTCTCAAGCTCTCCCTCTCCCATTCCTCTTTTTGGCCGAACCAACCAAGGAGTGCTAGCACACTCAAGGTTGAGTTTTCTCCACCTATTTCTTGTGTGGATGCCATAGAGGAGTGTGCACTTGACACTCTCGAGTTCCGGTGGACTTTTGGACGAGCGGGATAAGCGAAGGGCGTCGCTACGAGGGTAACGTTCTAACCTCTTAGATCTAAGGTAGATCTAGGATTTCTGTAAGCACATACATGTAATTATAATTTTTATACTTCGCACGGATCCGTGGCCGGGGCTTCCGAGGTTTCCGCAACGCAAAAAGCGGTTTTTGCGGCTCGGAAAAACCCAACAGTGGTATCAGAGCCACGTGCGAAGCATGTATGTGTTTCATTTTTGTAGTTTTTATATTAGATATAAAAATTACAGATTTATATGTTTCTGTAAATTTTCTTATTTTATAGAATTTTTGGGTATTTTTCTCGTAGAGTTGAAACAACGAGTGTTGGGACACTCGTAGGCTTCAACCGTCGAGAAAAACTCTCCGAATCGGCGAGTTCTCGCTTTAGGTTTTTGGGACAGCGACTTAAGTCGCTGTAAGATCATTGTAGGGACACTCGCGAAGTTTATTTTGCGAGTAGGGGCGCTGCCCCTATCCCCGAAAGGGGCCATGTCCCGCGATCGCGCCCGGAAACCGCTTAGTGGGACCATTTCGGAGAGGTGACTCATAAATTCAAAATAAATTCAGGAAAAATTATAGAAATTTTCTGTAAAAATACATAATTTAGAATTATGTATAATTCTGTGATTGTCATGGCCCAATAACCCAATTGGATTGGATTATATGTGTTGTAATTCATAATACGACTGCGTGCCGCTTTTGTGGTCAGTGCATGTTGTAAAGTGTTTATGCGACTGCGCCGCACCTCTTCTTTAATATTCTAGTTGTAAATAGTTTTAGACTCGAATGTAACTCGAGTTTCATGATTTGTAATGTACAAAATGGAGCGTGGAAAGTCCACTTGAAGACGAGCTTACGAGAAGGGTGACGATTTACATGGCGGTCAAAGGAAGCGCTTGGAGAAGCCGCTAGCCTTAGGTAGACCGTCCGATCTTCTCATTGGCTTGAGAAGATCGTAGTAGGGCCATGACTATATCACATTTAATTATATATATATATGTTGATATATATATATATATATTTAATTGATTTTTGCTTGTATGTATGTGATGCATGCTAGTAGAAAAAATGTTTGTATGTATATGATGCATGCTAGGTTAATTTTCTTGTATGTATATGATGCATGCTAGAATAATTAATGTATGTATATGATGCATGCTAATATAGGATAATAAAGGCCTAAATGCGTATAAGATACACATTACGATTAGATTAGACCATAATCGAATCAACTCGAAAATGCCTACCGAGCCTTGATACCCATCACTACCTCGATCATTTGTCATTGTTGAATCTGCCAAAGCAGAGCAACACATATTATCTTGGTAGGGTGCGGAGGGACAATCTTGGTCCCGCCTATCATGACTCGGGTTAGAGTAAGCTCAATTAGATTGAGCAAAACTAGTTAACTCAATTGGATCGAGTAGAACTATAGGCATATTCCAATCGTTGGAAAGATAGGTTAAGATCGCATTTACACTAAATCTTGGGCGATTTAGCCAAAGCTAACTCAAGGTCTTTTGTAAATGTGGGTCTTAATCCTATAAACAAGAGTTGCATAGAGATGTAATCGGTAATGTGTTACCCACCAATCGTACTAAGTCTTGGGCGATTTAGCCAAAGCTAACTCAAGGCTTAGTATGATGTGGATCTTGTCCCACAAGAATTATAGCTAGTTTGTTTGAATCTAGTAATGTGGTTTGACCACATCCATAACTCGATTCTATAAAATTCCTATAATTCAGTGGGAGCATCATTTGATTAAAGGCCTAATTAAATGATAAAAGGAATATGATATTAATCCTCTACATTGTATGTTGTAGATTACTATGTCAACAAACACGAACACTCTCTCTCGCGATCGCCTTGAGAAGGACAAGCTCAATGGAGCAAATTTCGGACTGCAGAACTTGAGAATTGTTCTCACACCAAGAAAGGAAGTCAGACGTCCAGCCCATTCCGGAGGCACCTCCCGCCTTCGCCGAATCGACAAAGATGCTTACAAGAAGCATCAAGATGATGCATTAGATGTGTCATGTCTTATGCTCGCGACCATGAACTCTGAGCTTCAGAAGCAACATGAGTTCATGAATGCTTATGATATGGTTGGACATCTTCGTCAACTATATCAAGGACAAGCTAGGCATGAGAGATATGAAGTCTCTAAGGCATTATTTGGGTCCAAGATGCAAGAAGGGACTCCCGTAGGTACATATGTACTCAAAATGATTGGGTACGTAGAAAACCTACAAAGGCTGGGATTCCCACTTGGCCAAGAGCTGGCCACTGACCTAATCTTGCAATCTTTGCCACAAGCTTTCAATCAATTTGTCATGAATTATAACATGAATGAAATTGATACATCAAATGCTCAAAGATGTTGAGAACTGCTGAGCTTAACCTTAAGAAGGGTAAATCTGACACCATTTTGATGGTGCAGAAGAAGAAAGGCAAGGGCAAGCCTAAAGGTAAGGGAAAGTCCCAAGCCAAGGGCAAAGGCAAAGAACTTAAACCCAAAGGAGGGATAGCCAAGGAAGGGGCTTGCTTCACCGCAAGGAAGCAGACACTTGAAGCGTGAATCGCAAGGCATACCGAAGATCTTAAGAAGAAGAGAAGTGAGACTTCTACTGATATAAATGTTATAGAAGTCAATCTATCTATTTCTTCATCATGGGTATTAGATACGGATGTGCATCTCACATTTGTTGAGAAATAGCAGTGCATTGACAAAGGGCGCAGGTGGACCTACGAGTGAGTAGGCAATGGAGCAAGGGTTGTCACTGTCGTAGGAACTTATGATCTATCTCTCGCCTCCGGGCTTGTACTAGAATTAGATGAATGTTGTTATGTGCCCGCTTTAACTAAGAACATCATTTCAGTTTCTTGTTTGGACAAGAAAGGTTTTTCATTTATAATAAAGAACAAATGTTGTTCAGTTTATTTAAATGATATGTTCTATTATAGTGCACCTCTAATGAACGGACTCTACTTTCTAGACTTAGAGAGCCCTATCTATAACATAAGTACCAAGAGGTTCAAGTCAAATGAGTTGAACCAAACCTATATCCGCATTGTCGCCAGGTCACATAAATGATAGTCGCTATCTCACCTCCATAAGGATGAATGCTAGACTCATTTGATTTTGAATCATATGAGACATGTGAGTCTTGACTTTTAGGCAAGATGACCAAGACTCCCTTTAGTGGACATAGCGAAAGAGCAACAGATTTGTTAGGACTTATACATAGTGATGTATGTGGTCCTTTCAATGTTGCTGCTAGAGGTGGTTACAGGTACTTCATTACATTTACTGATGACTTCAGTAGATATGGTTATGTGTATCTTATGACATAAATCAATCCTTTGAAAAGTTCAAAGAATTCAAGAATGAAGTACAAACCAAATGACAAGAGTATTAAGATACTTCGATCAGATCGAGGTGGTGAATACCTTAGCCATGAGTTTCGTGACTATCTAGCTGAGTGTGGGATTCTATCCCAACTCACTCCTCCTGGAACACCACAGTGGAATGGTGTATCCGAAAGGAGGAATCGTACCCTATTGGATATGGTACGATCTATGATGAGTCACACAGATCTGTTAGTTAAAGCCCTAGAACCAATCATGTGATGGTTGAATAGGGAACATTTTGTATCATATTCTATAAAGGCAAAGGATTGGTTATTATATTTACATCTTGCTTGTGCCAGCTAATTTAAATATAATAATGCCCTAGAAAAGTAGGTTCTTATCTACAGCACATCAATTGGCAGAATTGATTATGAGAGGCTGTAGAGAACACTTTCCTAAATGTTCCTAGTCGAGTATTAATATGCAAGGGCAATATTAATACATAAAGACTAGCATGTAGGTCAATTGATGACTTGATCTCACAAGTCATGGATATATGATATCAAGTTGACACATGGGTATATATTGGAGAATATATACTAAACTGACCCGCCATGAGAAAGTTTCATGGATCGTTATATGAGTGTCATAAACTTTCTCATGTGACTATTGGTATGAATAGTCCTCGACCAAGTCACTACGGTTCCCTACATAAGGAGTTATGTACTTTGGTATCACAAACGTCACCCGTAGCAGGTGGACCATAAAGGCGATCGGGTATGTAACAAATTATGCGGAGGGATGTGAGTGATGTAGATGGGATCTATCCCTTTCATATGACGGAGTGATATCGGTGGGCCTTTGATTGAGTAGAACTACTAAAACGCATGGCCATGCTCGAATGAGTCAATATGAGATATTGAGCTCATTTGTTTGAGTTAGTTTACTCAGTGGATCAAGAAACACATAGATTGATCGAGGATGACACGGCCTATGCCTCATTGATCAACTGATATCAAGGATAGAAGGACACGCTATATATTATAGTAGTCACGGAAAGGTTAGTGGATCTTGACTTATCTCAGAATTTGGGTAGCAATGATGTATTGCTAGATGCCGCTCATTGCTTGTGTATCTAAAAGAGTTTAGGTCCACCGCCAACGCTATGAGAGCCTATAGGGTCACACACAAAGAGCATGATAATTAGAGGAATTAGAGTATTCTAGTTTGACTAGAATAATATGGGAATAAGCTTAAGTACAAAATGGTTTTGGACTTTAAGCTTAATGAGAATTTTAGCTAATTGATTTAATGAGATTAATTCAATATGTTACCTTATTGATTTAATAAGATTAATTCAATATGATAACATAAGCTTAATTGAATTAATAAGATTAATTCAATATGATAACATAAGCTTAATTGAATTAATAAGATTAATTCAACATGCATGAATGCCACCTAAGAATGCCACATAAGCATGCCACATAAGCATGCCACCTAAGCATCCACCTAAGCTAGTTAAGGTGGAAGGAAACAAAATGGTTTTGTCTCCTTAAGTGGCCGGCCAAACAAGGAAGCCAAATCCTTTTTGAGTGTGTCTCAATGCAATGGATTGCATTGAATGTGAAGGAGGTGGAAGGGTTTTTCCAACCCTATAAAAGGCTCCATGGAGTGGCCGGCCATAGTGGGTTTTTGGTGTTGTGGTTGTGAGAAAGCTTGGTGGAAGCTTTAGTTGTGTGGGTTTGTGAGTGTAGGCTAGCAAGAAGAGGAGTCTTCTTCTTCCTTTCTCCTTTTCCCTCTCTTCCTCTCCTTTAGGGACTTCTCTAGCAAGAAGTAAAGGAGAGCTCTTCTAGTTTTCCTTTTGTGAGACAAGAGCGTGCTCGTGTGGATACGTATAGAGGCACGGACACTTGAACGTGCTAAAGATCCAACAAACCGAAAGGAAAAGCGGGATTAACAAGGGAACGCAACAAAGGTAATCCTCTCCTATAAGATAGGTTTGGTTTAGAGAAATTTATTTTATACGAGTTTGCTTTCGCATGGATCACTTGGAAGGGATCCTATTTTCCGTTGCGCATATGCCATTAGGCATACGAGATTTCCCAACAGTGGTATCAGAGCCACTTGTGAAAGATCGTATAAAAATAGGTTTTCTCTATTTTATATGTGATATAGAAGTAGGATAAATTTTATTATGAGTTGATAATTGCATTAGCAAATTTTCAAACATAATAAAATATCCAATGTCTTTTAAAAGTTAAAATGACATGGTGCATGGTTATGGCCTAGTCCCAAAAGTTTGTGATTGTGTGTTGTAATTCTTAATACTGACTCATGGTCGTGCCTTTCTCCTAATATTCTTGTTGTAAAATTAGTTTTAGACTGAATGTAACTCGAGTATTTCTCCTTTTGTAATGTACAAAACAAGGATGGAGGGTCCATTGGAAGATGAGGTTACAAGGAGGAAGTCAACACACAAGACAACAAAAAGGAAGCACTTAGGAGAAGATGCTATCCCTAGGTTGACCAATCAATCTTTTCATTGGCTTGAGAAGATTGTAGAATAAGGGCCATAACCATGACACGTTAGTTTAATATGTATGTGATGCATGTTAGTTTAGCTTGTATGTGATGCATGACTAGTTTAGCTTATATGTGATGTATGCTAATATGTATATGATACATGTTTATTTCTTAATAAGTCTAAACGATATGCCTACCAAAGTTGGTACTCACTACTTCCTCGATCATTTGTTATTGGGTTTGCCAAAGCAAAGCAATGCATTTTATCTTGGAGGGGTGCGAGTGGACAATCGTGATGTCCCGCTATCGGTCTTGGTTAAGACTTAATTAAGTGTTTTCTTAATTGGTTAAGAAAGTAGAGGCATATATTAGCTTTGAACATAAGTGTTAACATTAGTTTTGTGTGATTTAACATCACTTTGTCTTAGAAGTGGTCGTTGTCTGATATCCAAGAAGGCCCTCGTACGCCACAGTACCGAAGCGGTTTAGGAATAAACACTGAACTAATCTAAAACTTAACCAAAGCTATTAAAGAGTTACATCAGATGTAATTGGCAAAAGATTGCCTACCTAATTATACTACGTCTTGGGCGATTAGCCAAAGCTAACTCAAGACGAATTATGATGTGGATCTTTATCCCATATAAATTTATAGCTAAATAGTAGCTATGAGAATTTAGTGGGAGCCTCATTTAATTAAAGGCCTAATTAAATGATTTAGGTATGATACTTAACTTTGCATTTTAATGTTGTAGATCACCATGTCATCTAACACGACACACCCCCTCAACTTGTGATCTGTCCTTGAGAAGGACAAGCTCAATGGAGCAAACTTTCTTGACTGGTATAGGAACTTGAGGATTATCCTCAAGCAAGAACGCAAACTATATGTCCTAGAGTAGGCTACCCCTGAAATACCCGCCCCTACGGCCACTCGTGCTGAAAAGGATGCTTATAAGAAGCATCAAGATGACGCATTAGATGTGTCATGCCTTATGCTTGCCACCATGAACTCTGAGCTTCAGAAGCAACATGAGAACATGGATGCCTATGATATGGTTGAGCATTTGAAACAACTATATCAAGGACAAGCTAGGCACGAGCGTTTTGAAGTGTCTAAGGCTCTTTTTGCATGCAAGATGCAAGAAGGAACACTGTAGGAACTCACGACTCAAAATGATTGGGTACGCTGAGAACCTTGAAAGACTAGGTTTTCCATCGAGCCAAGAATTGGCAATCGATGTTATCCCAATCGCGTTCAAGCATACAATCAATTCGTCATGAATTATAACATGAATGAAATTGATAAACCTTTGCTCGAGATTCTCGATGTTGAGAATCACAGAACCAAATCTCAAGAAGAAAGTTAGTAATGTACTAATGGTCAAGAAGGACAAAGGTAAGCGCAAAGGCAAGGCCAATTCATCCACTTCAAAGGGTAAAGGTAAAGTACCTAAGGAAGGGGACTGCTTCCATTGCGGTGAGACTGGACACTGGAAGCGGAACTGCAAAGTCTACCTTGAGGAAGTAAAGAATAAGAGAAGTGGGACTTCTGCCTCAGGTATACACGTTATAGAAGTTAATCTATCTATTTCTTCTACATGGGTATTAGATACCGGATGTGCATCTCACATTTGTACTAATGTGCAGGGACTGAGAAATAGTAGAATAATGGCAAAGGGCGAAGTGGACCTACGAGTAGGCAATGGCGCAAAAGTTGCTGCTGTAGCTGTAGGAACATATTCTTTGTCTTTGCCCACTGGGCTTATCTTAGAACTAGAGGAGTGCTTCTATGTACCCGCATTAACAAAGAACATAATTTCTGTATCTTGTTTAGACAAGAAAAACTTTTCTTTTATAATAAAGGACAAATGTTGTTCCATTTATTTAAATGAAATGTTCTATTGTAATGCACCACTTATGAATGGTCTCTATGTTCTAGATTTAGATAACAAAATTTGAACGGACATATCGCATCACGCTAGGTCACATAAATGAAAAACGCATATCCCAACTCCATAAAGATGGATTATTGGACTCATTTGATTTTGAATCATATGAGGTATGCGAGTCTTGTCTTTTAGGAAAGATGACTAAAACTCCATTTAGTGGACATGGCGAGAGAGCGACGGATTTGTTAGGACTCATACATACTGATGTATGTGGCCCTTTCAATGTCGAAGCCAGAGGAGGCTATAAGTACTTTATTACTTTCACTGATGATATGAGTAGATTTGGCTACTTATATTTGATGAGACATAAGTCAGAATCCTTTGAAAAGTTCAAAGAATTCAAGAATGAAGTACAAAACCAACTTGGTAAGCGTATTAAGCTACTTCGATCAGATCGAGGTGGTGAATACCTTAGTCAAGAGTTTCGTGATCACCTGGCTGAGTGTGGGATAATATCCCAACTCACTCCACCTGGAACACCACAATGGAATGGTGTATCTGAGAGGAGAAATCGTACTCTATTAGATATGGTACGATCAATGATGAGCCAGACTGATCTACCTACTTCCTTTTGGGGTTTAGCTCTAGAGACAACCGCTTTCACACTTAATCGCGTTCCATCAAAAGTAGAAAAGACACCATATACGATATGGACCGGAAGAGTCCCAAAATGTCTTGGGGTTGTGAAGCTTACGTTAGACGTCCAAGTCTCGGATAAACTAGGACCCAAATCAGATAAGTGTTATTTTGTAGGATATCCTAAGGAAACTAAGGGATATTACTTTTACAATCCCACACTTGGCAAGGTGTTTGTTGCAGAAATGTCTTTTCTAGAAAGAGAATTTATTTCTAGAAATACTAGTGGGAGTAAAATTCATCTTGAAGAAGTTCAAGATGATGATAACACTAAGGCTTCGATGGAAAATGAACAGGCACCACAAAGTGTTGTGGATGAGGAATTTGTTGCCCAAAGAGTTGTGGAGCAAACACCTGTTCAAGTAGACCAACCTCTTCAGATCTAATAGGATCCGTCGTCAACCCGAGAGATATTCTTTTCTCTTGATCGACAACGTGAAGTATTGCTTGTCGATCTCGACGAGCCTACATCCTATCAAGAAGCTATGATGAGCCCAGATTCTCGAGAAATGGCTAGAGGCCATGAGATCCAAATGGAATCCATGTACACTAACCAAGTATGGACTTTGGTTGATCCACCAAGGTAAAACCCATTGGGTGTAAGTGGGTCTTTAAAGTAAAGACTGACATGGATGGTAATAAGCATACCTATAAAGGTAGATTGGTGGCTAAAGGATTCAAACAAATTCATGGTATTGACTATGAAGAAACCTTTTCACCGCTATGATGCTTAAATCCATTCGATCATACTTGCTATTGCATTTACCATGATTATGAGATCTGCAGATGGATGTCAAAACCGCTCAATGGAAAGCTACTCGAGGATGTGTACATGACACAACCCGAGGGTTTTGGAGATCCAAAGCATCCTCGAAAGGTATGCAAACTGCAAAGGTCCATTTATGGACTAAAGCAAGCCTCTCGAAGCTGGAATCTTCGATTCGATGATGCAATCAAAGAGTTTGGTTTCATCAAGAATGAAGATGAGACTTGTGTCTACAAGAGAAATAGTGGGAGCACAGTTGTATTTCTTGTCTTGTATGTAGATGACATACTTCTCATCGGAAATGATATTCCCTCACTCCAGTCTGTGAAGATGTGGTTAGGGAATTGTTTCTCGATGAAGGACTTAGGTGAAGCCGCTATATTCTAGGCATCAAGATCTATAGAGATAGATCTAGAAGATTACTTGGCCTAAGTCGAGTACATACATTGATAAAGTGCTAGATCGCTTTGCTATGCAAAATTCTAAGAAAGGGTTAATCCCTTTATCAAAAGGTGTGAGTCATTAGAAGACTCAATGTCCCTCTTCTAAGGAGGAGAGAGATCTCATGGATAAGATCCCTTATGCATCAGCTATAGTGTCTATCATGTACGCAATGAATTGTACTCTTCCTGACGTCTCGTATGCTTTGAGCATGACAAGTAGATACGATCCGGTGAAAGTCATCGGATAGCACCAAAAATATTCTTAAGTACTTACGAAGAACGAAAGAATATTTCGATATTCGAGGCAATGAGGAGCTAATCAGAAGGGTTACGTGATGCAAGCTTCCAAATGCATAAGGATGACTATAGATCGCAATCGGGGTACGTGTTTTTGCTCGAATGGTGGAGCCGTGAGTGGAAGAGTTCGGGACAGGCCGATTCTACAACAGGTTTGAGTATAATATATAAAGATCTCGATGCAAAGAAAGGAGGTCGTTTGGCCCGCAAGTTCATCAGTGAATTTGGGTTAGTTCCTAGCATTGCAGATCCAATAGACATCTATTGTGACAACAATGGGGCTATTGCACAGGCTAAGGAACCTCGATCACATCAGCGGACCAAACACATACTGCGGCGCTTCCATCTCATTCGAGAGATCATCGATAGAGGAGATGTGAGGATATGCAGAGTACCGACAGAAGCTAACATTGCAGATCCATTGACCAAGGCTTTGGCACAGAGGAAGCATGATGGTCACACTAGGTCACTAGGTATTAGATATCATAGTGATTGGTACTAGTGCTAGTGGGAGATTGTTAGTTAAAGCCCTAGAACCAATCATGTGATGGTTGAATAGGGAACATTTTGTATCATATTCTATAAAGGCAAAGGATTGGTTATTATATTTACATCTTGCTTGTGCCTAATTTAAATATAATAATGCCCTAGAAAAGTAGGTTCTTATCTACAGCACATCAATTGGCAGAATTGATTATGAGAGGCTGTAGAGAACACTTTCCTAAATGTTCCTAGTCGAGTATTAATATGCAAGGGCAATATTAATACATAAAGACTAGCATGTAGGTCAATTGATGACTTGATCTCACAAGTCATGGATATATGATATCAAGTTGACACATGGGTATATATTGGAGAATATATACTAAACTGACCCGCCATGAGAAAGTTTCATGGATCGTTATATGAGTGTCATAAACTTTCTCATGTGACTATTGGTATGAATAGTCCTCAGACCTGAAGTCACTACGGTTCCCTACATAAGGAGTTATGTACTTTGGTATCGTCAAACGTCACCCGTAACAGGGTGGACCATAAAGGCGATTACTGGGTATGTAACAAATTATGCGGAGGGATGTGAGTGATGTAGATGGGATCTATCCCTTCCATATGACGGGAGTGATATCGGTGGGCCCCTTGATTGAGTAGAACTACTAAAACGCATGGCCATGCTCGAATGAGTCAATATGAGATATTGAGCTCATTTGTTTGAGTTAGTTTACTCAGGGATCAAGAAACACATAGATTGATCGAGGATGACACGGTCTATGCCTCATTGTTCAACTGATATCAAGGATAGAAGGACACATCATATATTATAGTAGTCACGGAAAGGTTAGTCGGATCTTGACTTATCTCAGAACTTGGGTAGCAATGATGTATTGCTAGATGTCGCTCATTGCTTGTGTATCTAAAAGAGTTTAGATCCACTGCCAACGTTATGAGAGCCTATAGGGTCACACACAAAGAGCATGATAATTAGAGGAATTAGAGTATTCTAGTTTGACTAGAATAATATGGGAATAAGCTTAAGTACAAAATGGTTTTGGACTTTAAGCTTAATGAGAATTTGAGCTAAGTGATTTAATGAGATTAATTCAATATGTTACCTTATTGATTTAATAAGATTAATTCAATATGATAACATAAGCTTAATTGAATTAATAAGATTAATTCAATATGATAACATAAGCTTAATTGAATTAATAAGATTAATTCAACATCCACATAAGAATGCCACATAAGCATGCCACATAAGCATGCCACCTAAGCATCCACCTAAGCTTAGTTAAGGTGGAAGGAAACAAAATGGTTTGTCTCTAAGTGGCCGGCCAAACAAGGAAGCCAAATCCTTTTTGAGTGTGTCTCAATGCAATGGATTGCATTGAATGTGAAGGAGGTGGAAGGGTTTTTCCAACCCTATAAAAGGCTCCATGGAGTGGCCGGCCATAGTGGGTTTTTGGTGTTGTGGTTGTGAGAAAGCTTGGTGGAAGCTTTAGTTGTGTGGGTTTGTGAGTGTAGGCTAGCAAGAAGAGGAGTCTTCTTCTTCCTTTCTCCTTTTCCCTCTCTTCCTCTCCTTTAGGGACTTCTCTAGCAAGAAGTAAAGGAGAGCTCTTCTAGTTTTCCTTTTGTGAGACAAGAGCGTGCTCGTGTGGATACGTATAGAGGCACGGACACTTGAACGTGCTAAAGATCCAACAAACCGAAAGGAAAAGCGGGATTAACAAGGGCACACAACAAAGGTAATCCTCTCCTATAAGATAGGTTTGGTTTAGAGAAATTTATTTTATACGAGTTTGCTTTCGCATGGATCACTTGGAAGGGATCCTATTTTCTGTTGCGCATATGCCATTAGGCATACGAGATTTCCCTACAAGATCTTCCTATATCCTTTTGGGGATATGCTCTGGACACAGCAGCCTTTACCCTTAACCGTGTACCATCCAAGGCTGTGGTAAAGACACCATATACGATATGGACAGGGAGAAATCCCAAGATGTCTTTTATGAGGATTTGGGGTTGTGAGGCTTACGTTCGACGTCAAGTCTCAGACAAACTGGGACCCAAATCCGATAGGTGCTATTTTGTTGGATATCCCAAGGATACAAAGGGATATTACTTCTACATTCCCAACAAGACAAAGTGTTTGTGTAAAGACTGGGGTTTTTCTAGAAAGGGATTTTGTTTCTAGAAAACTAGTGGAGTACCTTCGATCTCAAGAAATTCAAGATAAGGACCATAGCACTGAGGCCTTGATGGAGGTTGAACAGGAACCACAAAGTGTTGTGGGTGATGAGGTTGTTGCACAAAGAGTTGTGGAACAACCACCTGTTCAAGTAGACCTACCTCTTCGCAGGTCTGATAGGGTACGTCGTCAGCCTGAGAGATACTCATTTCTCTTGTCTGACCATGATGACGTTATGCTCATTGACAATGAGCCTACCTCCTATCAGGAAGCTGTGATGAGCCCAGATTCTGAGAAATGGCTAGACGCCATGAGATCCGAGAT
Organism: Wurfbainia villosa; assembly: GCA_025175895.1. NCBI lineage: Eukaryota > Viridiplantae > Streptophyta > Magnoliopsida > Zingiberales > Zingiberaceae > Wurfbainia > Wurfbainia villosa. Next base: position 58,112,562 of record CM045988.1, read on the forward strand.
GGAATCCATGTACACTAACCAAGTATGGACTTTGGTTGATCCACCTGAAGGGGTTAAACCCATTGGGTGTAAGTGGGTCTTTAGGAGAAAGACTAACATGGATGGACTTACGCATACCTATAAGGGCCGATTGGTGGCTAAAGGTTTCAAGCAAATTCATGGTATTGACTATGATGAAACCTTTTCTCCAGTGGCGATGTTTAAGTCCATTCGGATCTTGCTTGCTATCGCAAAGATACCACGATTATGAGATCCGCAGATGGATGTCAAAACCGCGTTTCTGAATGGAAACTTGCTCGAGGATGTGTACATGACACAACCTGAGGGTTTTGTAGATCCACAGCATACTGGGAAGATATGCAAGCTGCAAAGGTCCATTTATGGGCTAAAGCAAGCTTCTCGGAGCTGGAATCCTCGATTCGATGATGCGATCAAACAATTTGGTTTCATCAAGAATGAAGATGAACCCTGTGTCTACAAGAGGGTTAATGGGAACACAGTTGTGTTCCTTGTATTGTATGTGGATGACATACTACTCATTGGGAATGACATCCCTTCGCTACAGTCTGTGAAGACTTGGCTGGGGACGTGCTTCTCAATGAAAGACTTAGGTGAAGCAGCCTGTATTCTAGGCATCATGATCTATAGAGATAGATCTAAGAGATTGCTTGGCCTAAGTCAGAGTACATACATTGACACGGTATTACTTCGGTTTGCCATGCAGAATTCCAAGAAAGGACTTCTGTCGATGTCACATGGTGTGAGTCTTTCGAAGACTCAAAGTCCCTCTTCTAGAGAGGAGAGAGACCGCATGGATAAGATCCCTTACGCATCTGCTATAGGATCTATCATGTACGCCATGCTATGTACTCGTCCTGATGTCTCGTATGCTTTGAGCATGACGAGTAGATACTACAATGATCCGGTGAGCATCATCGATAGTATCCAAGAATATTCTTAAGTACTTGAGAAGGACTAAAGAATATTTCTTGATATTTGAAGGCGATAAGGAGCTAGCTGTAAAGGGTTACAGCGATGCCAGCTTCCAAACTGACCAGGATGATTATAGATCGCAGTCAGGGTTCGTGTTTTGTTTGAATGGTGGTGCTGTGAGTACCCACAGAGGCTAACATCGCAGATCCCTTGACCAAGGCTTTGGCACAGAAAAAGCATGATGGTCACACTAGGTCATTGGGTATTAGATACTATAGTGATTGGCACTAGTGCTAGTGGGAGATTGTTAGTGAAAGCCCTAGAGCCAATCATGTGATGATTGTTGTATGGACTTTATTGTATTCCTATTTATAAAGGCATGGTTATTATATTTACTTGTATTGGTGCAAAATAACTAAATATAATAATGTCCTTGAGTAGTAGGTTCTTATCTATATCAATCGATTGGTTGAATCGATAATGAGATGATATAGAGAACACTACTCTTAATCATTCCTAGTCGAGTATTAACATTCAAGGACAATGTTAATGCATAGAGACTAGCATGTAGGTCAACATGATGACTTGATCTCACAAGTCATGGATATGAGATATCAAGTTGACACATGGGTATGCATTGGAGAATGTATACTGAATGACCCACCATGAGAAAGTATCATGGATCGTTATATGAGTGTCATATACTTTCTCATGTGGCTATTAGTATGACTATTAGTCCTTAGACCTGAAGTCACCATGGTTCCCTACATAAGGAGTTGCATACTTTGGTTTCGTCAAACGTCACCCGTAAATGGGTGGACTATAAAGGCGATTACTGGGTATGTAACAAATTATGCGGAGGGATGTGAGTGATGTAGATGGGATCTATCCCTCCTATATGACGGGGGTGACATCGATATTCTTGATAGAGTGAGACCACGAAGTGCATGGCCATGCCCAAATGAGTCAATATGAGATATTGAGCTCATTTGATTAGAGTGAGTCAACTTGGGGATCAAGATTTAGATTGTACCGAGGATGACATGGTCTATGCCTCGATTGGTCAATCTAGATGTCATGGATAGAGGGACATTGTCACATATTGTGAGAGTCACAATTAGTAGTCACAAAGGTGATGTTGGAGCTCAACATTCTTGTAACTTGGGTAGCAATGATGTGTTGCTAGATACCGCTCATTGCTTATGTTCCTAAATCAGTTTAGGGACATTGCCAACGTTACAAGAACCTATAGGGTCACACACATAAGGGCAATTAGATGGAGATTAGGTTCATATGATGAACCATGAGGATTAGGTTCATTGGATGAACCAAATTGGATTAAGAGTAATCCAAATTAGACTAATTGAGTTAGACTCAAGTTGATTCAAGTGTTGAATGAGTCTAATTTTGATTTGATTCATCAAATCAATTTAAATTAATGAATAAAGATTCATTAAATTAAATTGACTTGAGTCAAGTGGTTAGATTTGATCAACCATGGGAGATTAGAGGTCAAGTTTGACTTGACTTGAGAGGGAAGATGAAAGGTCAAGTTTGACTTGACCAAATGCCATGTCATGATGATGACATGGCATGGCCGGCCAATGATGGTGCTCCACATCATCATTGACTTGGTCAATTGGTGCCACATCATGAGGGAGACCAAGAGGCATGGGAGTTACATGCATGCATGTAACTTCCCAAGCCATAATGTGGCCGGCCAACACCATTAGGGGTTATGTGGATGAATTCATTTTGTAGAGTTACTCCCAATTACTTCATCTTCAACCTTGGAACCTTTTCTCTCAAGCTCTCCCTCTCCCATTCCTCTTTTTGGCCAAACCAACCAAGGAGTGCTAGCACACTCAAGGTTGAGTTTTCTCCACCTATTGCTTGTGTGGATGCCATAGAGGAGTGTGCACTTGACACTCTCGAGTTCCGACGGACTTTTGGACGAGCGGGATAAGCGAAGGGCATCGCTACGAGGGTAACATTCTAACCTCTTAGATCTAAGGTAGATCTAGGATTTCTGTAAGCACATACATGTAATTATAATTTTTATACTTCGCACGGATCCGTGGCCGGGGCTTTCGAGGTTTCCGCAACGCAAAAAGCGGTTTTTGCGGCTCGGAAAAACCCAACAAGACCTTAGTTATGTTCCTTGCTCCTTCTTGCAGGACTTTGTTGTGATAGATTCTTGGATGCGAAGACTATCAACACAGTTTACATATCGTGTAGGTAATTCCTTCCTTTGGTTCAGTAGATCGATGATCTTAGTGCATGAGCTTTGATTATGATGATAGTATTATTACCTTGAATCCA